>JARGYO010000162.1:20187990-20867990 GCA_029206835.1 Rana muscosa
CCAGGCCCTTCAGGTTTGGTATGGATTTTAAGGGGAACCCTGCCGCAAATTTAAAAAAACAAATGTGTGCGGTTCCCCCCAAATATCCATACCAGGCCCTTCGGGTCTGGTATGGATTTTAAGGGGAACTCCACCCCAAATTAAAAAAAAAAATGGCGTGGAGTTCCCCCAAAAAATCAAGACCAGACCCTTTATCCGAGCATGCAACCTGGCAGGCCACAGGAAAAAGGAGGGGGATGAGAGGACGCCCCCCCCTCCTGAACCGTACCAGGCCACATGCCCTCAACATGGGGAGGATGTCCCCATGTTGATGGGGACAAGGGCCTCATCCCCACAACCCTTGCCCGGTGGTTGTGGGGGTCTGCGGGCAGGGGGCTTTTGGAATCTGGAAGACCCCTTTAACAAAGGGGACCCCCAGATCCCGCCCCCCCCCTATGTGAATTGGTAATGGGGTACATTGTACCCCTACCATTTCACAAAGAATGTGTAAAAAAAAAAAAAATACACAGACACCGTTGGGAAAGTCCTTTATTAAAAAAAAGATAAATAAAAAAAAAAAACCATTCCAGCGATGAAATCCAGTGTCCCACGGCGATCCGATGTCCAGCGCTGTCCACACGAAATGTCATTGGCTAAGCCTGAGCGAACCTGATGGGGAACTTCCTCTGCAGTGTAATAAATGAATAGACCCGCCCCTTCTAAAGTTCCCCATCAGGTCCGCTCAGTCAATGACGTAGGTGTAAGGCTGAGGACCTGATGCGGAACATGAGAAGGGGCGGGTCTATTCATGTAATACACTGTGGAGGAAGTTCCCCATCAGGTCCGCCTCACCAGTGGCCATAAATGCAGCTTCACCAGTGGCCATAAATGCAGCCTCACCAGTGACCATAAATGCAGCCTCACCAGTGACCATAAATGCAGCCTCACCAGTGGCCAAAAATGCAGCTTTACCAGTGCCCATAAATGCAGCTTCACCAGTGGCCATAAATGCAGCCTCACCGGTGGCCATAAATGCAGCTTCACTAGTGCCTATAAATGCAGCTTCACCAGTGCCCATAAATGCAGCCTCATCAGTGCCCATCCCATCAGCTCAGCTTTACCCGTGCACATCAATTTAGCCTGATCACACAGCAGTACCCATTAGCACAGCCTTGCCAGTGCATGGGGAGAGAGGAGAGCCACCGGTTTACACAGTGCGGGTATCTCCCGCTTACCTGGCCATGGTCACATTAAGTCCCGCCTGCTGGACTAGCTCCTAAGATGGACATCACACGTCCCGGCATTGGACAAGTATGACGTCCATCACAGGAGCTGGTCCAAGAGACAGGACTTTATATGTCTCTCGGCCGCGTCGAATAAGTGGGAGATGGAGATCCCCACTCTGTGTAAACCGACTAGCCTAAGTTCACATCTATGCGTGTGGGTAATGCATGCAAAATTACATGCTTCCCAACATGCAAGGAAGTGTGCTGTCCTTAAGATGATGTGCAGCAGTGCCATTATTTGTTATTGACACCTCCATGCATCTGCAAACATGTGGACCAAACCACAGGGTGTCACACACTTTTGGAAAAGATTCAGTTCTTTTCCATGTTGCTCATGTGTAGGGCAGCCCATTGAAACTAATGGGCTGCCCTACACGTAATGCATGAAAACCATGCCTGTGCGCGCGTGTGAATAAAGCCTAACTGAGTAGATGCAAAATAACAATTCTCAATAAAATAATTTTTTTCTAGATAATCAGCGTTCATACAATTGCACTACCATGTAAATAACTTAACACTGTGCTCTGCTCTGTTTATTGAGGACAGTTAACATGTATATAGAGTGTTTAGTGTATGTGGGGAATTTACATGTTGATTGTACAGAGTTTGGAGAACACAGGGTTAAATTGTGTAGCGATACCTTCAACTAAGAGGGCCGCAGATTAGTTTGGGCCCTGAAGACAGCACCGCCAACCCCCGGCAATTTACTTGACCCCCTACTGGCACAGTTAGTTATGGCAACAATATAATTCTTATGCTATATGATTAAACTCAGACACCAAGGTAATAATGAAAGGGGTATCTAATTTACTTTAGATTGTGGTAAAAAGGGTTAACAGTGGTAACAGTTTACATGAAATAGGTTGCAGAGCCCTGCAGCAATAAACACACTATGCATTAATAGAACAGTAAAGGCGCGCCGCGTGGGCGACCGTTAACTAGGCGCCCTGTGGCGCAGCAACTAAATGAACTAACTAGCTGGCCAGGCCTGGCTCAGATACCTAAAACTCAGTCTCTAGGGGATGATGGTTTCTTCACCGGCAAGTCTTTAAAGGTGGTGCACATAACAGAACAACATTTGTAATCCAGTGGGAAGATTGTGATAGAACAAACACTTTACTGAAGAACCTCTGAGTTCAACTCTGATATGGATCTCCAGTGAGAGTATCAGATATAAACTTGTAGGCCACGGCAGTCTATAGGCACATCAGCAATAAACAGTATATGGTCTGAGCATACGCTCGCTCACCCCTCCGGACGTGATCCCAGTCCGGGAACTTCCACCGACTGTGTCCTCACACACAGTGTCTCCAGCGATCGGGTCCCCGATCCAACCAAGGCTGTGGATAAGCGAAGTCAGATGCCACCCAGGCTCGCAGCAGGGTGGAAGGCTCTTTGGTGCTGCACAAGGCCTCAGGCTTTAGGCCTTGCACACCGGCACATCCGCACAGGAGGATCAGTCACTGAAGTCTCGTGTCCCAAAGAGGCCGAGCCCAGCCTCGCCTCCTCCTTTTATAACCCCTCCCATGAGTCTCTGGGGTGGAAACATTGCCGAAAGGGGTTCTGGGTAAGGTAGTCCTGGGAGTCTTAAAGGGGACCCCGCTACAATTGAATGGTTATAAAATGTCTTCACATTATCTGGACATACACAGAGAGTGGGGGTTGTTTATATAGTGATATGAGCCAGCTTCCAAGATATCTGTTTGCTGTGAGCAAGACTGACGACTCAGCCGACTCCCCCATACACACTTTGCTCTTCCCATCCTTTATCATTCTCATCACACTGCAAACAAATCCTCCTGAATAGTTCTGATGTGAAACTGCCAGCTTACCTCTCCAGATTGACTTTTCTTAGAACATCAGCTCTGCTCACCCCTCCCTGCACAGTGTCAGCAGCACCTGGCAGTAGCAGTGCCCCGCCTCCAGGTTCTCTGGGCAGACGGCACTGGAGATAGGGGGAGGATCTAAGTGAATGAGGGCACAGATAGAACATACGGGAGACTCGGGGGAGATAGAAAAAATGAGATGCAGACTGCAACTCCCAGAATGCACTGCAGCAGCCAGCCAGCCAATCAGCGGCCGCCGCGGCCGAATTTTACCATTTACAGTAAAAGATAGCAAACAGGCAGTGCGGCCATTTTGATTATAAGGTTGTGGCTATCTATGCACAAAACGTATTTATGATCACGTGAGTGAAAGCGCCCTATGTAAACATCATTGCTTCCAGGTTATACAGCATTGCGCAATGGGGTTTTTTCTTTTTCCTTTCATGATTCATTTGTTGTGAGCTCACCGCTGAGACTGCTCAAGTTAGAAAATTAAACAGCCGTCCCGGTCCGTGATCAGCTGGATGAGGGGGACAGAGTAAGGAGTGCTTTAGCTGGTCTTTACATAGGACTGAGGAACTGCATGTGTTTATATTCCACATAGGTGCTGCGGAGCAGCAAAATCAGGAGTATTCCTTTTGAGGCTGTGTGCTGCACTGGACTGTACCCATCAGGGTTGTTTAGAGCACTTTTTATGTGGATAATTGTCTTTGCACTGTTGTATTTTGCACATATCCTTGCAGGTTTGCACTTAATTTTGCAGTTTGCACTTTGGTTATAATATTTATATTTATTTTTTATGCTACGGTTTTTATTTACTAAGGGTTGATTTTATAGCGCATCAATATCACATTTATTATTCACGTAAATGTTATCAGACACTTTGATTGATTGCAGCTTTAATCATTTGGTTATTCTTGGTTTTTTCACATATTTATATTTGCACTTAGTTGTGCACCAGTTTAGCGCTTTAGTAATTTATTTTTATTTACTTAAGAACAAACCTACAGTCCCTGTCTTGTTTGCACCGCCTGTATACTGCTGTTTAGAGTATATAGGGCCTTTTTTTAATTTGGGTGCGGGGCTCCCCTTAATATCCACACAAGACCCAAAGGGGCTGGTAATGGGCTGGGGGGGGGGGGTACCCATGCCATTTTTCTAAATGATTTTCATCCATATTGCCGGGACCAGACATTACATTAAAGCCACAAGCAGTTTTAAATTACTTTTTTTCCTTTAGAAATTTCATTTTGTGCAGGGACAGTTCTAAACACGGGAAACACATGCCACTTCACAGGCATACTTTAGACTACCCCCAGGTACGATATTTAAAGGAATATTTCACTTTTTGTTTTTTTTTACTTTAAGTATCATTAAAATCACTGCTCCCGAAAAAATTGCCGCTTTTAAAACTTTTTTTTTTAATTGATACATGTCCCCTGGGGCAGGACCCGGATCCCCAAACCCTTTTTAGGACAATAACTTGCATATTAGCCTTTATAAATAGCACTTTTGATTTCGAACATTCAAGTCCATTGTATTTATTTTTTTTAACAAGAGAAAAGTCCATTGGATTTAATAGGGTTCTAAAGTTCGCGCAAACTTTTGGTCCGTTCGCAGGTTCTGGTGCGAACCGAACCGGGGGGTGTTCGGCTCATCCCTACTCAGAAACACTTTCACTTTTACTCGCTTATAGTAGCCGAGAACTGTGTTGTATTTCTCCACTGCAGTGAATAAAAACATTTGGACCTACTATCTCATCTGAATGTCTAATTTGAGACCCCTAAATCGCATTTAACAAGAGCGTAGAGTGTGTCCTGGAGAAGCACGAGTACCGTCAGGCCTCTCCAGATGTCCTTCAGACCGGTTTCTTTCAAGAAAACGGGCAATCGGCTGTCCACTGCGTTGCCCGTTTGTGTCCCTGGTGGGAACCTATCTAATTTTCGGTCCATTACCACGTTAAAGTCCCCCATCACTATCACCGGTACTCCTGGCTCAATCATACCGCACAGTATCGAAATGCCAAAAGGGGGAGGGATGTATACGTTTGCCAATACGCAAGTTCTATTCTCTATCTTGCAGAATAAAAAAATGTATCGCCCTAAATCATCAACCTTAGTCTGCATGCAAGTAAACATTGTCAGGGTCACCTGTGGCCAGGTGACAGATGCACACCGTAGGGGGACAGGAGTGCACCGCGAGGTAGTGAACCCTATGGCTGGCTTCTGTGGATAGGAAACTGGGTGGTTGTGGAAAGCGGGACCAGAGGAGCACAACCGGGATCCCAACGGAAGCGAGAGCCAAGATTCCCCAGGGCGCGGAGTCTAAGACCCAGCTGGTCTTCTCCAGGGCCTCTAGTGGTGAGGATGTTACGCTGCAGGCTGGGACCAGGTCGCGGCCCCTGGAGTTTCCTAGCTCACGCCCCGTAGGATAAGGGGAAGCAGCAGCACACGATAGAGAGAACCGAATAACAAGCCGAAGGTCAGGGGCCACAAGCAGACAAGGATAACGAGGAACGAGCCGAAGGTCAAGGGTCACGAGCAGACAGGGATGGTCGGGGACAAGCCAATAGCGTAACAGAGAGACAGACGTAGCACACGGCAGGCAGGAACCCAAACACACAATGCCTAACAAACACGTTGATCAGCAAAGCAGGCTTGCAGTGCACAGGTTAATATAGTGTTCAGTGATAGGGCCTGGGGTGGAGTCAGGCTGGGAGGAGATTATAAAGGAAGCCAGGTGAAGGAGGTCTGGTCTCTAGATGAACACATGAGGAGGAAGGTAAGATGGCAGACAGACATTAATGCATATCCATGACAGTACCCTCCCTCTTACGAGGCCTCCCCCTTCCCCGCCTGGGCCCAGGTTTAGAGGGAAACTTCAGATGAAACTCCTTTAACAGACGAGGTGCAAAGACCTCAGATGCAGTGATCCAAGACCTCTCCTCAGGACCAAACCCTTTCCAATGAACGAGGTACTGAAGAACGCCTTTACAGAGTCGGGAGTCCAGAATTTGACTGATCTCGTACTCCTGATTATCCTCCGAGACAGGCGCCACGGTAGGAAGAGGACGAGAGAATTTATTGAGGACTAAAGGCTTTAGAAGAGCAACATGAAAGGAGTTAGTGATTTTAAGGCTCTTAGGAATCTGGAGTTTGAAACAAACCGGATTCAGTTTAGCAGTTACCGTGTATGGACCGATGAATCGTGGAGCAAACTTCAGAGAAGGAACTCGGAGCTTGATGTTCCTGGTAGAGAGCCAGACTTTGTCCCCTGGCTGAAGAGAAGGCGGTTTACGCCTGCGGCGGTCGGCAAAGCCTTTGAATTTTTCAGCAGCTGCCCGGAGGGAATCATGAACGTGACCCCAAACGGAATTGAGAGACTCCTGAACCGAAGCCAAAGCTGGAATGTCTGGAGAACAGATCATAGGAAGAGGAAGTTGAGGGTGTTTTCCATAAACTGTGAAAAAGGGTGTCTTCTGCGAACTGGTATTCACATGATTGTTATGGGAGAATTCTGCCCACGGGAGTAGAGAGGACCAATCGTCATGGTGAGAAGACACAAAGGTGCGAAGAAAGACCTCTAACTCCTGATTAACCCTCTCAGTCTGTCCATTGGATTGGGGATGGTAAGAAGAAGAAAAATCCAAGACAATATTGAGGGATTTGCAAAAGGCTCTCCAAAAACGAGACGTGAATTGGACTCCCCTGTCGGAAACAATATGAGAAGGGACCCCATGTAGGCGGAGAATTTCTCGAATGAAAATGGGAACCAAGGCAGGGGCAGAAGGAAGACCAGGAAGAGGAACAAAATGAGCCATCTTGGAGAATCGATCGATTACCACCCAAATGACTGTATTATTCTCAGACAGTGGGAGATCGGTGATAAAATCCATGGCAATATGGGCCCAGGGTTCCTTAGGAATAGGCAAGGGCATGAGGAGACCAGCAGGAGCTTGTGTGGAGGATTTGGACTGAGCACAGACATGACAAGCTTTAACGTAGTCTTTGACGTCTGAGCGGAGATTAGGCCACCAGTAGTGACGACTGATGAGTAGGAAGGATCGGAGGAATCCAGAATGCCCTGCCACCTTGGAATCATGTCCCCAACGAAGGATCTTAGCTCTTAGCTCAGTGGGGACAAAGGTCTTACCAGGCGGAATTTTAGACTTCAGGGTGGTAGAGTGGGCAACAATGCATGAGGTGGGAATGATCGGCTCAGGTTCAGGGGCGGACTCCTCGTCCAAAGTGTCAAATGACCTAGAGAGCGCATCAGCCCGACCGTTGCAGGAACCAGGTTTGTAGGTAATCGTGAAATTAAAACGGGCAAAGAAGAGACTCCACCTGGCCTGTCTAGGATTCAGACGTTTAGCATTCTGTAGATACTGTAAATTCTTGTGATCGGTAAAGATCGTTATGGAGTGAGGGGAACCCTCCAAGAGATGACGCCACTCCTCTAACGCCAATTTAATTGCGAGAAGTTCCCGATCACCGATGGCATAATTCCTCTCTGCCTGAGAAATTTTTTTGGAGAAGAACGCACATGGTTGGCGTCTCTTCTCAAAGATTTGAAGAAGCACAGCTCCCACCCCCATTGAGGAAGCGTCCACTTCAATAAAAAATGCATTCCCAGGATTTGGTCTCCTCAAGAGGGGGCCAGAAACAAAGGCCTGTTTCAGGTTGTGAAATGCAGAGACAGCTTCGGGAGGCCAGTCTCTGGCATTCACACCCTTCTTGGTCAAAGCGATAATAGGCGCGGCAATGGAAGAGTAATTCCTTATGAACTGCCTATAATAATTAGTGAAGCCAAGAAAGCGCTGCGTGGCCTTGAGGCTAGCAGGAAGAGGCCAGTTGGTGATAGCCAAGACCTTCCCAGGGTCCATACGAAGCCCCGAACATGAGACAAAGCACCCCAAAAACAGGACCTCAGAACATTCAAAGGAACATTTCTCCAGCTTGGCATAGAGATTGTTCTCTCTAAGACGTTGAAGTACAGTGCGGACATGGTTTCTGTGGACGAGCAGATTTTCAGAAAAGATCAGAATGTCATCCAGATAGATGACAACAAACTGGTACAGCAGATCTCTGAAGATTTCATTGACAAAGTTTTGAAACACGGCTGGAGCATTACACAGACCAAAAGGCATCACCAGATATTCGTAATGCCCGTCTCTAGTGTTAAATGCAGTCTTCCATTCGTCACCCTCCCGTATTCGAATGAGATTGTACGCGCCTCTGAGATCCAACTTGGTGAAAATGGAGGCACCCTTCAACCTATCGAATAGCTCAGATATTAAGGGTAAGGGGTATCGATCTTTAATAGTAACCGCATTTAAACCCCGATAATCGATGCAGGGTCTTAAGGTACCATCTTTTTTGGCAACAAAAAAGAACCCTGCCCCTGCAGGCGATGAGGATTTCCGGATGAACCCTCTCTCCAGATTCTCTGCTACATACTCCGACATGGCCTGGGTCTCTGGGATGGACAGAGGGTAGGTACGACCCCTGGGTAGAGTTGCTCCGGGGACAAGATCAATAGCACAGTCAAAAGACCTGTGGGGAGGAAGCACCTCAGCTGATTTTTTACAGAACACATCCCGGTAATCGCTGTATGCGGCGGGAAGATCAGAAGAAACAGAAGTGGCAGCAACCGGAAGACTCTCCTTGGGGGTCACCTTGAGAAGACACGACGAGAAACATGAGGAACCCCAGGCCAGGATCTGCCCAGAGACCCAGTCCACATGTGGAGAGTGGAGCTGTAGCCAAGGGAGGCCCAATACAACTGGGGTAGAGGCCTTGGGTAGAATAAGAAAGGATATCCACTCCTGGTGGAGAATCCCTACCGACATCCTAATGGGCAGCGTCTGGAAGCGAATAGGGCCCCCTGGGAGAACAGTGCCATCAATTGCCGAGACTACCAATGGGGTAGTGAGAGGTGAAAGGGTAAGCTTCATAGAAGAAGCAGTTCTCCAATCCATGAAATTGCCGGCAGCCCCGGAATCCAGGTATGCAAGGGTTGACTGAGGAGAAGTGCCTACATGAAGGGACACCGGCAAGAGCAGGCGAGAAGGTGATGTTTCTGGGTCCAATACTCCACCTTCCAAATGTATTAGACCCGAGCGTTTCCCGGACGAAGCGAGCAGGAGTCACGAAAATGACCCTTGCCCCCACAATAGAGGCACAAGCCCAGAGTTCTGCGCCTAGCACGTTCTTCGGGGGTTAGTCTGGTCCGGCCCAGCTGCATAGGTTCTTCAGCAGGTAGAGGATGCTCCACGGAATGAAGGGAGGGGAGCTCAGACTGGCTAGGACCCAGAGAGTGCTGGCGTCTTTTTTCTAAGGACCTCTCTTGAAAACGAATGTCGATCTGGTTGCATAATGAAATTACATCGTCCAGACCGACGGGAATGGCTCTTCCCGCTAATTCGTCTTTCACTCGGTCAGAGAGGCCATGTAAAAAGGTAGCGACCAGGGCCTCATTATTCCAGCTCAATTCAGCTGTGTGGATACGGAACTGAAGAGCATATTGCCCCACTGAACTAGATTCTTGGCGAAGACGTAAGACAGCACTAGCCGCTGAAGAAGCCCGAGCCGGCTCTTCGAAGATATTACGAAAGAGCTTCAAGAATTCGGACAGACTGGAAACCACCGGATCGTTCCTCTCCCACAGGGGGGCAGCCCAGGCCAAAGCTTCACCGGAGAGGAGGGAAATGATATAGGCTACCTTAGCCCGGTCAGATAGGAAGCTTTGAGGCTGAAGCTCAAAATGAATAGTGCATTGGCTGAGAAACCCCCTGCAGGCCTTGGAGTCCCCAGAGAAACGGAACGGAGCTGGCAATCTTAGTGAGTGTGAGGCTGCGACTGGTGCGATAGGTACAGCCGCTGGTTGTACTTGGGGTTGCGGATTCGGGGTTCCCAAGGAGACCTGAAGCTGCTCGAATCGAGAAGCCAGATCCTGGAGGAATCGCATCACCTGGGTCTGATTTGATTCCTGGGTCTCAAGTCTGCGAACTATGCCCTGCAATGGATCATCCGCGGGAAGCGGGATGTCAGCCGGGTTCATGGCTGATCAAACTGTCAGGGTCACCTGTGGCCAGGTGACAGATGCACACCGTAGGGGGACAGGAGTGCACCGCGAGGTAGTGAACCCTATGGCTGGCTTCTGTGGATAGGAAACTGGGTGGTTGTGGAAAGCGGGACCAGAGGAGCACAACCGGGATCCCAACGGAAGCGAGAGCCAAGATTCCCCAGGGCGCGGAGTCTAAGACCCAGCTGGTCTTCTCCAGGGCCTCTAGTGGTGAGGATGTTACGCTGCAGGCTGGGACCAGGTCGCGGCCCCTGGAGTTTCCTAGCTCACGCCCCGTAGGATAAGGGGAAGCAGCAGCACACGATAGAGAGAACCGAATAACAAGCCGAAGGTCAGGGGCCACAAGCAGACAAGGATAACGAGGAACGAGCCGAAGGTCAAGGGTCACGAGCAGACAGGGATGGTCGGGGACAAGCCAATAGCGTAACAGAGAGACAGACGTAGCACACGGCAGGCAGGAACCCAAACACACAATGCCTAACAAACACGTTGATCAGCAAAGCAGGCTTGCAGTGCACAGGTTAATATAGTGTTCAGTGATAGGGCCTGGGGTGGAGTCAGGCTGGGAGGAGATTATAAAGGAAGCCAGGTGAAGGAGGTCTGGTCTCTAGATGAACACATGAGGAGGAAGGTAAGATGGCAGACAGACATTAATGCATATCCATGACAAACATCACCCCAGATCTAACCAAAATGCTCACCCCCCTAGAATAGGAGGTGTGAGCCGAGTGGAACTGTGTTCGATAATCTCTCCACCTCAATTGGGAAATATAAGTTTTAGTAAGATGTGTCTCCTGTAGACAAAGGACACCTGCCCCATACGTTTTTGCCATCAGGAGAACTGCTGCTTTTTTCTCTGGATCTCCCATTCCCCGAACATTCCACGAACACAAAATAATTTTTTTTATCTGAGTGTTTTTAACCATTAAGATTCAAGTTTCTGTGAACCCTGTGAAGTTTTCATTCAGTGACCAATACCTTTTCCCCTTAACCACTTGCTTACTGGGCACTTAAACACCCCTCCTGCCCAGACCAATTTTCAGCTCTCAGTGCTCTCACACTTTGAATGACAATTACTCAGTCATGCAACACTGTACCCAAATGATTTTTTTGTCCTTTTTTTCATTCAAATAGAGCTTTCTTTTGGTGGTATTTGATCACCTCTGGGTTTTTTTTTTTTTTGCGCTATAAATTAAAAAAGACCAAAAATTTGGTTTCTGTGATAAAATTTTGCAAATTATTAATTTTTCTTCATAAATTTTGGCCACAATTTATACTGCTACATATCTTTGATAAAAATAACCCAAAATTTTGGGAAATTATTTGGTCTGTGTGAAAGTTTTAGAGTCTACAAGCTATAGTGCAAATCATAAAAAATGTATCACATCTGATGTACTGGCGGCCTATCTAATTTCTTGAGACCCTAACAAGCCAGGAAAGTACAAATGCCCCCCAAATGACCCCTTTTTGGAAAGTAGACATTCAAAGGTATTTAATAAGAGGCATGGTGAGTTATTTGAAGTTGGATTTTTTATTTATTTTTTCTCAAAATTATCATTGTAATAGCTTATTTCTCTCACATGGCTTGTGCATACCAGAAATGACACCCTAAAATACATTATGCTACTCCTCCTGAGTATTACGATACCAAATGTGTGGGACTTTTTTACTGCCTGGTAGGGATGAGCTTCGAGTTCGAGTCGAACTCATGTTCGACTCGAACATTGCTTGTTCGCCCGTTCGCCGAACAGCGAACAAATTGGGGTGTTCGCGGCAAATTCGAAAAATCTATGGGAGAAATCTAAAGTGCTAATTATAAAGGCTTATATGCAAGTTATTGTCCTAAAAAGTGTTTGGGGACCGGGGTCCTGCCCCAGGGGACATGTATCAATGCAAAAAGAAGTTTTAAAAACGGACATTTTTTCGGGAGCAGTGATTTTAATAATGCTTAAAGTGAAACAATAAAAGTGAAATATTCCTTTAAATTTCGTACCTGGGGGGTGTGTATGATATGCATGTAAAGTGGCGCATGTTTCCCGTGCTTAGAACTGTCCCTGCAAAAAGTGTCATTTTTGAAAGAAAAAAATGCATTTAAAACTGACTCGCGGCTATTAATGAATTGTCGGCTCCCGGCAATACATACAAAAGTCATTGATAAAAATAAAAAAAAAGCGTGGGGGTTCCCCAGAATTCAATTACCAGGCCCTTCAGGTCTGGAATGGATATTAAGGGGAACCCCGCCGCAAATTAAAAAAAAAATTGACGTGGGGTTCCCCCAAATATCCATTCCAGGCCCTTCAGATCTGGCATGGATTTTAAGGGGAACTCCACCCCAAATTTAAAAAAAAATGGCGTGGAGTCCCCCTAAAAATCCATACCAGACCCCTTATCCGAGCACGCAACCTGGCCGGCCGCAGGGGAAAAGGGGGGGACGAGAGAGCGGCCCCCCCTCCCTCCTGAACCGTACCAAGCCACATGCCCTCAACATGGGGAGGATGTCCCCATGTTGATGGGGACAAGGGCCTCATCCCCACAACCCTTGCCCGGTGGTTGTGGGGGTCTGCGGGCAGGGGGCTTATCGGAATCTGGAAGACCCCTTTAACAAAGGGGACCCCCAGATCCCGCCCCCCCCCTATGTGAATTGGTAAGGGGTACATTGTACCCCTACCATTTCACGAAGAAAGTGTAAAAAATTGTAAAAAAAAACACACAAACACCTTGAAAAAGTCCTTTATTTAAAAAAAAAAAAAAACAGCGGTGAAATCCAGTGTCCCGCGGCGATCCCGATGTCCAGCGCTGTCCTTCATTGGTTGTGCCTGAGCGGACCTGATGGGGAACTCCCTCTCAGTATTTTAAATGTATAGACCCGCCCCTTCTAAAGTTCCCCATCAGGTCCGCCAGCGGACCAGATGCGGAACATGAGAAGGGGCGGGTCTATACATGTATTACCAAAGTGAGAGAAGTTCCCCATCAGGTCCGCCTCCTCGGTATGTCGGACCCGGCTACGTCATTGGCTTGAGCGGGGAACTTCCTTCACTGTGTAATTTAAATTTACATAGTGAAGGAAGTTCCCCGCTCAAGCCAATGACGTAGGCGGGTCCGACATACCGAGGGGGCGGACCTGATGGGGAACTGCTCTCACTTTGGTAATACATGTATAGACCCGCCCCTTCTCATGTTCCGCATCTGGTCCGCTGGCGGACCTGATGGGGAACTTTAGAAGGGGCGGGTCTATACATTTAAAATACTGAGAGGGAGTTCCCCATCAGGTCCGCTCAGGCACAACCAATGAATGACAGCGCTGGACATCGGGATCGCCGCGGGACACTGGATTTCACCGCTGTTTTTTTTTTTTTTCTTTTTTTTAAATAAAGGACTTTTTCAAGGTGTTTGTGTGTTTTTTTAAACATTTTTTTACGCTTTCTTCGTGAAATGGTAGGGGTACAATGTACCCCTTACCAATTCACATAGGGGGGGGGGCGGGATCTGGGGGTCCCCTTTGTTAAAGGGGTCTTCCAGATTCCGATAAGCCCCCTGCCCGCAGACCCCCACAACCACCGGGCAAGGGTTGTGGGGATGAGGCCCTTGTCCCCATCAACATGGGGACATCCTCCCCATGTTGAGGGCATGTGGCCTGGTACGGTTCAGGAGGGAGGGGGGGCCGCTCTCTCGTCCCCCCCTTTTCCCCTGCGGCTGGCCAGGTTGCGTGCTCGGATAAGGGGTCTGGTGTGGATTTTTAGGGGGACTCCACGCCATTTTTTTTTAAATTTGGGGTGGAGTTCCCCTTAAAATCCATGCCAGATCTGAAGGGCCTGGAATGGATATTTGGGGGAACCCCACGTCAATTTTTTTTTAAATTTGCGGCGGGGTTCCCCTTAATATCCATTCCAGACCTGAAGGGCCTGGTAATTGAATTCTGGGGAACCCCCACGCTTTTTTTTTATTTTTATCAATGACTTTTGTATGTATTGCCGGGAGCCGACAATTCATTAATAGCCGCGAGTCAGTTTTAAAAGACTTTTTTTCTTTCAAAAATGACATTTTTTGCAGGGACAGTTCTAAGCACGGGAAACATGCGCCACTTCACATGCATATCATACACACCCCCCAGGTACGAAATTTAAAGGAATATTTCACTTTTATTTTTTCATTTTAAGCATTATTAAAATCACTGCTCCCGAAAAAACGGCCGTTTTTAAAACTTCTTTTTGCATTGATACATGTCCCCTGGGGCAGGACCCGGGTCCCCAAACCCTTTTTAGGACAATAACTTGCATATTAGCCTTTATAATTAACACTTTAGATTTCGAACGTTCGAGTCCATTGTATTTAATAGGGTTCTAAAGTTTACACGAACATTTTGTCTGTTCGCAGGTTCTGGTGCGAACCGAACAGGGGGGTGTTCGGCTCATCCCTGCTGCCTGGCCACATACAGAGGCCCAACATGCAGGGAGTAGTGATGAGCCGAACACCCCCGGGTTCGGTTCGCACCAGAACCCGCGAACGGACCGAAAGTTCGTACGAACATTAGAACCCTATTAAATACAATGGATGCGAACGTTCGAATTCTAAAGTGCTAATTATAACAACTATTATGCATGTTATTGTCCTAAAAAGGGTTTGGGAACCCGGGTTGTGCACCAGGGGACATGTATCAATGCAAAAAGAAGTTTTAAAAACGGTCGTTTTCGGGAGCAGTCATTTTAATGATGCATAAAGTGAAAAAAAAAAAGTCAAATATTCCTTTAAATATCGTACCTGGGGGGTGTCTAAAGTATGCCTGTGAAGTGCCACGTGTTTCCCGTGTTTAGAACTGTCCCTGCACAAAATGACACTTCTAAAGGAAAAAAAAGCCATTTAAAACTGCTTGCGGCTTTAATGTAATGTCTGGTCCCGGTAATATGGATGAAAATCTTTAAGAAAAATGGCATAGCTACCCCATGACCCCCCCCCTACCCCAGCCCATTACCAGCCCCTTTGGGTCTTGTATGGATATTAAGGGGAACCCCGCACATAAAATAAAAAAGGCCCTATATACTCTGAACAGCCGTATACAGGCGGTGCATACAAGACAGGGACTGTAGGTTTGTTCTTATGTAGAATCTGTTTGTAATTTTGAACAGGTACATTGTTTAAGTGTAGCTCCAGCCCAAAAATCTATTTTTAAACTTTTTGGAAAACATAGGTAAGGGTTATCACCCCTGTAACATTTGTTTTGCTGTCTGTGCCCCTGTTCAGAACATTTCACCTCACTTTCCGTCCCAATGACAACTGTTTTTGAAATGTGGTGTTTTTCTTGAAACAAGGATTGCTGATAAAGCATCAGTACAGAGGAGACACCTTTCTCCCATATTAATTCTTACAGGAGAGAATTTTCCTTCCTAGGGGTAGATTTCCTCTCACTTCCTGTTGTCTTCTTGCGTTTGCAAGTAGGAGTCGTTTGTAAGTTGGATGTTTGAAAGTAGGGACCTGCCGTATATACTCTGCAGAAATAGGCCCCTTAGTTGTTGGTGTTGGCACAACACTGTAAGCACTCACAGTTACTCTTGGTTGGTGCTGGAACGCCCTGCTGTCAACTATTATATCAGGAATTTTAATTACATATAATTGTTGAACAGTGGTAGTAAAAATTGGGCCTTTGATGGTGGTGCTGGTGCCACAACACTGTAAGCCCTGACAGTTACTCTTGGTGGGTGCAGCAATGGGCCCTGCTGTGAATTATTAGATCAAGAATTGTAATTGCATGCCCCTGTTGAACAGGGGCTGAAAAATTGGGCCTTTCGTGGTGGTGGTGGTGGTGGTGGTGTTGCCACAACACTGTAAGCCCTCAGAGTTACTCTTGGTGGGTGCAGGAATGGGCCCTGCTGTGAATTATTAGAGCAAGAATTGTAATTACATGCCCCTTTTGAACAGGGGCTGAAAAATTGGGCCTTTCGTGGTGGTGGTGGTGGTGGCGTTGCCACAACACTGTAAGCCCTCAGAGTTACTCTTGGTGGGTGCAGCAATGGGCCCTGCTGTGAATTATTAGATCAAGAATTGTAATTACATGCCCCTTTTGAACAGGGGCTGAAAAATTGGGCCTTTCGTGGTGGTGGTGGTGGTGTTGCCACAACACTGTAAGCCCTCAGAGTTACTCTTGGTGGGTGCAGGAATGGGCCCTGCTGTGAATTATTAGATCAAGAATTGTAATTACATGCCCCTTTTGAACAGGGGCTGAAAAATTGGGCCTTTCGTGGTGGTGGTGGTGGTGGCGTTGCCACAACACTGTAAGCCCTCAGAGTTACTCTTGGTGGGTGCAGGAATGGGCCCTGCTGTGAATTATTAGATCAAGAATTGTAATTACATGCCCCTTTTGAACAGGGGCTGAAAAATTGGGCCTTTCGTGGTGGTGGTGGTGGTGGTGGTGGCGTTGCCACAACACTGTAAGCCCTCAGAGTTACTCTTGGTGGGTGCAGGAATGGGCCCTGCTGTGAATTATTAGATCAAGAATTGTAATTACATGCCCCTTTTGAACAGGGGCTGAAAAATTGGGCCTTTCGTGGTGGTGGTGGTGGTGGCGTTGCCACAACACTGTAAGCCCTCAGAGTTACTCTTGGTGGGTGCAGCAATGGGCCCTGCTGTGAATTATTAGATCAAGAATTGTAATTACATGCCCCTTTTGAACAGGGGCTGAAAAATTGGGCCTTTCGTGGTGGTGGTGGTGGTGGCGGCGTTGCCACAACACTGTAAGCCCTCAGAGTTACTCTTGGTGGGTGCAGCAATGGGCCCTGCTGTGAATTATTAGATCAAGAATTGTAATTGCATGCCCCTGTTGAACAGGGGCTGAAAAATTGGGCCTTAGGCACTGGTGGCACAACACTACAACCCCTCACAGATACTGTACTTGGAGCACAGCAATGAGCCCTGTTGCAAAGTATTGCTTCAAAAATTGTAATGACACGCCCCTGTTAAACAGGGGCTGAAAAATTGGGCCTTAGGCACTGGTGCCACAACACTCCAACCCCTCACAGATACTGTACTTGGAGCACAGCAATGAGCCCTATGGCAAATTATTGCTAAAAAAATTGTAATTACACGCCCCTGTAAAACAGGGGCTGAAAAATTGGGCCTTAGCCACTGGTGGCGGCACCCATAAACAAAAATGATCTTCCAAGCTATCATCATCAATCGTATCATTGAGGACTCGGAGGAGGAGGATAGCCAGTCAACATAACAGCACAGGCACTCAGCATCAGCATCAGTCTTGAAGGGATGTGACATGTTAAAATCAATTAGTCTGTTATATCAGCATCAGGTGTGTGGTAGCTGGTGGTGATCCAAGACTGGTTCATCTTGATGAAAGTCAGTCGATCAACCGAGTCGGTGGACAGGCGCACCCTGTGATCCGTGACAAATCCTCCAGCAGCACTGAATGTGCGTTCCGAAAGAACGCTGGATGCAGGACAGGCCAGTAGCTCAATTGCATACTGTGCAAGCTCTGGCCAGTGATCCATCCTCAAGACCCAGTAAGCCAGAGGATTTTCGGTGGGGAAGGTGTCCAAGTCTGACCTTGCCCCTAGATATTCCTGCACCATGTTTATCAGACGCTGGCGATGGTTGCTGGAACCGATCATACTTTGGGGCTGCGGACTAAAGAATTGTCTGAACGCATCGGTCAGACGGCCACCTTCCCCACCGCTCCTTCTTTGACTGGCCGAAGCCTCAGCAACTCGTTGTCCAGGACCAGGAGTTTGTAACCTCCCAGTCTCTGGGAACGCGTTGCACAGACCTTTCTGCAAGGCCTCCCGGAGTTGTCTCATCCTCTGCTCCCTCTGCGACGGTAACATAAGGTCCGCAACCTTACCCTTGTACCGTGGATCAAGGAGAGTGGCCAGCCAGTAATGGTCCCTCTCCTTGATCCGAAGAATACGAGGATCCTTCCGCAGACTTTGCAGGATCAGGGAGGCCATGCAGCGTAGGTTTGCTGAGGCATTCGCTCCGGAGTCCTCTGGGTCACTAAGGACGACATGATCCGCAGCCACCTCCTCCCAGCCACGTACAAGTCCACTGGTTTCTTGGGACTGTAAATCATCCCTAAAAGACTGCTGCTGATGATGCTGAGTGCCAGCCTCCACCTCCATGCTGACACAATCCTCCTCCTCCTCCTCCTCCTCCTCTTCTTGTGCGATGGGTGGGACAGAAGGAACACTGTCTGGGTAAAGGGGGCCTTGAGAGGCAAGGAAGTCCTCCTCTTCCTGCCTCTGTTCTGCCTCAAGTGCCCTGTCCATTATTCCACGCAGCGTGTGCTCCAACAGGTGGACAAGAGGTACAGTGTCACTGATGCATGCACTGTCACTGCTCACCATCCTCGTGGCCTCCTCAAATGGTGCCAGGACAGTGCATGCATCCCTGATCATGCCCCACTGGCGTGGAGAAAAAAAACCAAGCTCCCCTGACCCTGTCCTGGTGCCGTAGTCGCACAGGTACTCATTGATGGCCCTCTGCTGCGTGTGCAGCCGCTGCAGCATGGCCAACGTTGAGTTCCACCTGGTGGGCATGTCACATATAAGGCGGTTCTTGGGCAGGTTCAACTCCTTTTGCAGCTCAGCCAGGCGAGCACTGGCATTATAAGATCTGCGGAAATGCACACAGACTTTCCTGGCCTGCCTCAGGACATCCTGTAAGCCCGGGTACCTGCCCAAGAACCGCTGCACCACCAGGTTAAGGACGTGAGCCACACAGGGCACATGGGTCAGTTGTCCCTGTCGGAGGGCGGAGAGGAGGTTGGTGCCATTGTCGCAAACCACCATTCCTGGCTTAAGCTGGCGTGGCGTCAACCACCTCTCGGCCTGGCCCTGCAGAGCAGACAGGACCTCTGCCCCAGTGTGGCTTCTGTCCCCCAAACACACCAGCGCAAGCACGGCATGGCATCTTTTTGCCTGCGTACTTGCGTAGCCCCTTGAACGCCTACGGAGCACCGCTGGTTCCGAGGACAAACCACAGGAAGAGGCCATGGAGGAAGAAGAAGAGGAGGGGGTGGAGGAGAGAGGTGTGTCACAACCAGTAGTAGCATTTTGGAGGCGTGGCGGTGGAACAACCTCCAACACTACTGCACCTTGTCCTGCATCCTTCCCAGCTGCCAAAAGAGTGACCCAATGGGCCGCGAAAGAAAGGTAACGTCCCTGTCCATGCCTGCTGGACCATGAGTCAGCAGTAATATGCACCTTACCGCTGACCGCCCTGTCCAGCGAGGCCAAGACATTGCCTTCCACATGCCGGTAGAGAGCCGGAATAGCCTTCCGTGAGAAAAAGTGGCGTTTGGGAACCTGCCACTGAGGAACCGCACATTGCACAAACTCACGGAAGGGGGCCGAGTCTACCAACTGAAAAGGCAGCAGTTGAAGCGCTAGCAATTTAGCCAAGCTAGCATTCAACCGCTGGGCATGTGGATGGCTGGGAGTGAACTTCTTTCGACGGTCCAGCAGCTGGGGCAGGGAAATTTGCCTGCTAGAATCGGACGTCGGTGTACTGCTAGCAGAGTGGCCGCAAGTACTTGGCTGTGACACACCTAATTCTACACCTTCATTCCTCTCAGTGCATGTTTCAGAGAGGACTGAAGTTATAGTGGGGTTGGAGATCCCAGCTGATGCGGTGCAAGGAGAGGTCCGCTTTGTTCTTTGGTGTGGGTCTTTGAGGTAGGCTTGCCAACGAGCTGCATGGCAGGTCAACATATGTCTGGTCAGGCATGTGGTACCCAAGCGGCTGATGTTTTGGCCACGCGATATACGCTTGAGACATATGTTGCAAACAGCAGCTGTGCGATCTGATGCACTAGCCTCAAAAAAGGCCCACACCAAAGAACTTTTTGAATGACGGGCAGAGGCAGCGCCCTGCACAGGCGGAGCTCTGCGGTGTGATTCCGTCGGTGTACTGCCCTTACGCTGGCCACCAAAGGGCATCCTGCCTCGTTGGAGATGTGCCTCCTCCTCATCCTCCTCCTCCTCCTCTCTCCTATTAGGCACCCACGTGGAGTCAGTGACCTCATCATCCCCTCCCTCCTCATCACTGGAGCCAATCTGGCAGTATGCTGCAGCTGCTGGAACATGACTGCCAGATTGGTGTCCTTCTTGAGCATCCCCTCTGTCTGCTCTCACGCTACTGCCTTCCTGTAGCTGGGTTTCATCATCAGACCCTTCGAAACGCTGGGCATCCTCCTGGAGCATGTACCCAACACTGTGCTGAAACAGTTCGGGGGACTCCTCAGGAGGAGGACATGGTGGGTCTAGGGAAGGAGTGACTGATGATGAGTCTGACATTGATACCAGGGAAGAGGACGCTTTGGCAGCTGCTTTTCCAGTACCCTGAGCCTGGGTGAGAGAGGATGAGGAGGAGGAGGAGGGCTTGGTCATCCACTCTACCAAGTCTTCGGCATGATGTGGCTCAACATGTCCAGCTGCCGAAAAGAAGGACAAGCGTGTCCCATGGCCATGTGCTGATGACAATGCACCGCGTCCACGACCAGCACTGTTGCCCCCAGACACAGAGCCTGCTTGCCCTCTTTTATTGCCTCCTGACTGTCTGCCTCTCCTTGTTTGCCTTCCAGACATTCTAATAGATGGCCTGCAGGGAGATGGGAAAAAAGCAATAAGGGCTACCTTCAGGTGTCCTTCTCTGTCCCTTTACTTAAGGATTTCTAAATATGGTTGAGGATGATTGCTTTTGCACAGAATAGCACAACGACAATTTCCCTGACTGTCCAAAAAAACAAGGATTTCAAAGATGGTTGATGAGGAATGCTTTAGCACACTATAGCACAAGGAGAATTTCCCTCACTGTCCTTCCCTGTCCCTAGAAACAAGGATTATCACAGTGAAAGAAACTGACACTCTTCCTACCTATAGTTTTCTGTCCCTAGAAAAAATGTTTTTTTAAAGCACACTATAGCACAAGGAGAATTTCCCTCACTTTCCTTCCCTGTCCCTAGAAACAAGGATTATCACAGTGAAAGAAACTGACACTCTTCCTACCTATAGTTTTCTGTCCCTAGAAAAAATGTTTTTTTAAAGCACACTATAGCACAAGGAGAATTTCCCTCACTTTCCTTCCCTGTCCCTAGAAACAAGGATTATCACAGTGAAAGAAACTGACACTCTTCCTACCTATAGTTTTCTGTCCCTAGAAAAAATGTTTTTTTAAAGCACACTATAGCACAAGGAGAATTTCCCTCACTTTCCTTCCCTGTCCCTAGAAACAAGGATTATCACAGTGAAAGAAACTGACACTCTTCCTACCTATAGTTTTCTGTCCCTAGAAAAAATGTTTTTTTAAAGCACACTATAGCACAAGGAGAATTTCCCTCACTGTCCTTCCCTGTCCCTAGAAACAAGGATTATCACAGTGAAAGAAACTGACACTCTTCCTACCTATAGTTTTCTGTCCCTAGAAAAAATGTTTTTTTAAAGCACACTATAGCACAAGGAGAATTTCCCTCACTTTCCTTCCCTGTCCCTAGAAACAAGGATTATCACAGTGAAAGAAACTGACACTCTTCCTACCTATAGTTTTCTGTCCCTAGAAAAAATGTTTTTTTAAAGCACACTATAGCACAAGGAGAATTTCCCTCACTTTCCTTCCCTGTCCCTAGAAACAAGGATTATCACAGTGAAAGAAACTGACACTCTTCCTACCTATAGTTTTCTGTCCCTAGAAAAAATGTTTTTTTAAAGCACACTATAGCACAAGGAGAATTTCCCTCACTTTCCTTCCCTGTCCCTAGAAACAAGGATTATCACAGTGAAAGAAACTGACACTCTTCCTACCTATAGTTTTCTGTCCCTAGAAAAAATGTTTTTTTAAAGCACACTATAGCACAAGGAGAATTTCCCTCACTGTCCTTCCCTGTCCCTAGAAACAAGGATTATCACAGTGAAAGAAACTGACACTCTTCCTACCTATAGTTTTCTGTCCCTAGAAAAAATGTTTTTTTAAAGCACACTATAGCACAAGGAGAATTTCCCTCACTTTCCTTCCCTGTCCCTAGAAACAAGGATTATCACAGTGAAAGAAACTGACACTCTTCCTACCTATAGTTTTCTGTCCCTAGAAAAAATGTTTTTTTAAAGCACACTATAGCACAAGGAGAATTTCCCTCACTTTCCTTCCCTGTCCCTAGAAACAAGGATTATCACAGTGAAAGAAACTGACACTCTTCCTACCTATAGTTTTCTGTCCCTAGAAAAAATGTTTTTTTAAAGCACACTATAGCACAAGGAGAATTTCCCTCACTGTCCTTCCCTGTCTCTAGAAACAAGGATTATCACAGTGAAAGAAACTGACACTCTTCCTACCTATAGTTTTCTGTCCCTAGAAAAAATGTTTTTTTAAAGCACACTATAGCACAAGGAGAATTTCCCTCACTTTCCTTCCCTGTCCCTAGAAACAAGGATTATCACAGTGAAAGAAACTGACACTCTTCCTACCTATAGTTTTCTGTCCCTAGAAAAAATGTTTTTTTAAAGCACACTATAGCACAAGGAGAATTTCCCTCACTTTCCTTCCCTGTCCCTAGAAACAAGGATTATCACAGTGAAAGAAACTGACACTCTTCCTACCTATAGTTTTCTGTCCCTAGAAAAAATGTTTTTTTAAAGCACACTATAGCACAAGGAGAATTTCCCTCACTGTCCTTCCCTGTCCCTAGAAACAAGGATTATCACAGTGAAAGAAACTGACACTCTTCCTACCTATAGTTTTCTGTCCCTAGAAAAAATGTTTTTTTAAAGCACACTATAGCACAAGGAGAATTTCCCTCACTTTCCTTCCCTGTCCCTAGAAACAAGGATTATCACAGTGAAAGAAACTGACACTCTTCCTACCTATAGTTTTCTGTCCCTAGAAAAAATGTTTTTTTAAAGCACACTATAGCACAAGGAGAATTTCCCTCACTTTCCTTCCCTGTCCCTAGAAACAAGGATTATCACAGTGAAAGAAACTGACACTCTTCCTACCTATAGTTTTCTGTCCCTAGAAAAAATGTTTTTTTAAAGCACACTATAGCACAAGGAGAATTTCCCTCACTTTCCTTCCCTGTCCCTAGAAACAAGGATTATCACAGTGAAAGAAACTGACACTCTTCCTACCTATAGTTTTCTGTCCCTAGAAAAAATGTTTTTTTAAAGCACACTATAGCACAAGGAGAATTTCCCTCACTGTCCTTCCCTGTCCCTAGAAACAAGGATTATCACAGTGAAAGAAACTGACACTCTTCCTACCTATAGTTTTCTGTCCCTAGAAAAAATGTTTTTTTAAAGCACACTATAGCACAAGGAGAATTTCCCTCACTTTCCTTCCCTGTCCCTAGAAACAAGGATTATCACAGTGAAAGAAACTGACACTCTTCCTACCTATAGTTTTCTGTCCCTAGAAAAAATGTTTTTTTAAAGCACACTATAGCACAAGGAGAATTTCCCTCACTTTCCTTCCCTGTCCCTAGAAACAAGGATTATCACAGTGAAAGAAACTGACACTCTTCCTACCTATAGTTTTCTGTCCCTAGAAAAAATGTTTTTTTAAAGCACACTATAGCACAAGGAGAATTTCCCTCACTGTCCTTCCCTGTCTCTAGAAACAAGGATTATCACAGTGAAAGAAACTGACACTCTTCCTACCTATAGTTTTCTGTCCCTAGAAAAAATGTTTTTTTAAAGCACACTATAGCACAAGGAGAATTTCCCTCACTTTCCTTCCCTGTCCCTAGAAACAAGGATTATCACAGTGAAAGAAACTGACACTCTTCCTACCTATAGTTTTCTGTCCCTAGAAAAAATGTTTTTTTAAAGCACACTATAGCACAAGGAGAATTTCCCTCACTTTCCTTCCCTGTCCCTAGAAACAAGGATTATCACAGTGAAAGAAACTGACACTCTTCCTACCTATAGTTTTCTGTCCCTAGAAAAAATGTTTTTTTAAAGCACACTATAGCACAAGGAGAATTTCCCTCACTGTCCTTCCCTGTCCCTAGAAACAAGGATTATCACAGTGAAAGAAACTGACACTCTTCCTACCTATAGTTTTCTGTCCCTAGAAAAAATGTTTTTTTAAAGCACACTATAGCACAAGGAGAATTTCCCTCACTTTCCTTCCCTGTCCCTAGAAACAAGGATTATCACAGTGAAAGAAACTGACACTCTTCCTACCTATAGTTTTCTGTCCCTAGAAAAAAAGTTTTTTTAAAGCACACTATAGCACAAGGAGAATTTCCCTCACTTTCCTTCCCTGTCCCTAGAAACAAGGATTATCACAGTGAAAGAAACTGACACTCTTCCTACCTATAGTTTTCTGTCCCTAGAAAAAATGTTTTTTTAAAGCACACTATAGCACAAGGAGAATTTCCCTCACTGTCCTTCCCTGTCTCTAGAAACAAGGATTATCACAGTGAAAGAAACTGACACTCTTCCTACCTATAGTTTTCTGTCCCTAGAAAAAATGTTTTTTTAAAGCACACTATAGCACAAGGAGAATTTCCCTCACTTTCCTTCCCTGTCCCTAGAAACAAGGATTATCACAGTGAAAGAAACTGACACTCTTCCTACCTATAGTTTTCTGTCCCTAGAAAAAATGTTTTTTTAAAGCACACTATAGCACAAGGAGAATTTCCCTCACTTTCCTTTCCTGTCCCTAGAAACAAGGATTATCACAGTGAAAGAAACTGACACTCTTCCTACCTATAGTTTTCTGTCCCTAGAAAAAATGTTTTTTTAAAGCACACTATAGCACAAGGAGAATTTCCCTCACTTTCCTTCCCTGTCCCTAGAAACAAGGATTATCACAGTGAAAGAAACTGACACTCTTCCTACCTATAGTTTTCTGTCCCTAGAAAAATTTTTTTTTTAAAGCACACTATAGCACAAGGAGAATTTCCCTCACTGTCCTTCCCTGTCCCTAGAAACAAGGATTCGCACAGTAAAACACACTGACACTCTCCCTACCTATAGTTTTCTGTCCCTAGAAAAAATGTTTTTTTAAAGCACACTATAGCACAAGGAGAATTTCCCTCACTGTCCTTCCCTGTCCCTAGAAACAAGGATTCGCACAGTAAAACACACTGACACTCTCCCTACCTATAGTTTTCTGTCCCTAGAAAAAATGTTTTTTTAAAGCACACTATAGCACAAGGAGAATTCCCTCACTGTCCTTCCCTGTCCCTAGAAACAAGGATTCACACAGTAAAACACACTGACACTCTCCCTACCTATAGTTTTCTGTCCCTAGAAAAAATGTTTTTTTAAAGCACACTATAGCACAAGGAGAATTCCCTCACTGTCCTTCCCTGTCCCTAGAAACAAGGATTCGCACAGTAAAACACACTGACACTCTCCCTACCTATCCTTCTCTTTCCCTAAACTAAAGGAATCCAGGTTAAGCAAGAAAAAATAAATGTCACTGTCCCTGCCTATGCTTCTCTTTCCCTGCTCCGGAACACACTACACTAGGCCGCCGTGCTGGCGGCCTTTTATAGTGTGGGGCGTGTACTAAACACCCTCAGCAATAATTGGCCACAGGCATCCTGCCTGTGGCCAATCATTGCTCTCCTCGCTGCCGGCGCTGTGATTGGCCAAGCATGCGGGGTCACAGTGCATGCTTGGCCAATCACAGCGCCTGGATGACACTGCGATGGCGTAGTGCATTGTGGGCCGTTCGCGTCACTCGAATTTGGCGCGAACGGCCCAAATCGTTCGATCTTCGTCGAACGATCGAACAGCCGATGTTCGAGTCGAACGTATGTTCGACTCGAACACGAAGCTCATCCCTAGCAGGGAGCACCATCAGGTGTTCTAGGAGCACCTTTTTGAAGGCCCTGGAGCACCAGGACAATGGAAACACCCACAAAATGACCCCATTTTGGAAAGCTAACACCCCAACGTATAATCTATGAGGCATAATGAGTCTTTTGAACGGTTCATTTTTTTCCAGAAGTTTTTGGAAAATGTGGAAAAAAAATTAAAACGCATTTTTTTTACGCAAAGTTGTCCATTTATAAGATATTTCCAACACAAAGCATGTACATAGCAAAAATTACACCCCAAAATGCATTCTGCTACTCCTCCTAAGTATGGCGATACCAAATGTGTGGGACTTTTACACAGCCTGTCCACATACAGAGGACCTACATTGAAGTAGCACCTTCAGGCGTTCTAGGAGCATAAATTACACATCTTATTTCTCAACCACCTATTTCACTTTTGAAGGCCCGGGAGCACCAGGACAATGGAAACACCCACAAAATTACCCCATTTTGGAAAGCTAACACCCCAACGTATAATCTATGAGGCATAATGGGGCTGATTTACGAAACGTTTGCGCCATGAGTATTGGCGCATCTGCGTGCGCAATGGCTGTTTTGGTATTTACAAAACATTAGTGCCTGTAGCGCAGCCCTATTTCCCATTTACTATAGTGTTCTCTGCTGCGCCGGCAATTCCGATTCGAGCTGCGATAGGTTTTTTTGAGCTCAGCGCGAGAATTTCAATGGTTCAAATGCGCCGGGACACTGCGCCGGCAAAATCTTAGTAAATGTCAAGTCACCTAAGTCAATTTGCAGAAGATGGAAGAAGAAGAAGGAAGAAGATGGAAGAAAAGAAAAGACATTAATAAAGGAATTGTCAAAAACAGGCTCTTGTCATTTTTTACATTTTTGACACTTTCCTTGTGAAATGGTAGGGGTACATTTGTACCCCATTACCATTTCACACAGGGGGGGGCGGGATCTGGGGGTCCCCTTTGTTAAAGGGGTCTTCCAGATTCCGATAAGCCCCCCGCCCGCAGACCCCCACAACCACCGGGCAAGGGTTGTGGGGATGAGGCCCTTGTCCCCATCAACATGGGGACATCCTCCCCATGTTGAGGGCATGTGGCCTGGTACGGTTCAGGAGGGAGGGGGGCCGCTCTCTCGTCCCCCCCTCTTCCCCTGCGGCCGGCCAGGTTATGTGCTCGGATAAAGGGTCTGGTGTGGACTCCACGCCATTTTTTTTTTAAATTTGGGGTGGAGTTCCCCTTAAAATCCATGCCAGATCTGAAGGGCCTGGTTTGGATATTTGGGGGGAACCCCACGTCATTTTTTTTTTAAATTTGCAGCGGGGTTCCTCTTAATATCCATTCCAGACCTGAAGGGCCTGGTTATGGAATTTGGGGGAACCCCCACGCATTTTGTTTTTTGGTTAGCAAAGACTTTCAATGACTTTTATCTGTATTGACAGGAACCAGCAATTCATTACAGCCGCAAGGACTTTTAAATGACTATTATTTTACTTTAGAAATGTCATTTTGCTCTCCAACTGTTATAAACATGGAAAACATGTGCTACTTTACAGGCATACTATAGACACCCCCCGGGGATGAAATTTAGGGCCAGTTCACACCGGATGCAGTGCAGTGCGTTTTTTTGATGCCTGAAAAACGCAAAGAAAGTTGATCACATTAATGCTAATGGCATAGTTCACACCACTGCAGTCCGTTCCAGTGCATTTCAGAAAGCCAAAAAATAATTGGTCATGCTGCATTTTTTAGGTACAAAACTGTACTGGACCCCAGTAAAACACATCAAAAACGCAACGGAACGTACCAAAAATGCACTGGAATGCACCGCAACACACCTAAATGCACCAAAGACGCACTGCAACACACTTGTCCTAAGTGAAAAGAGGTGGAAAAAAACACTGGACTGCATCAAAAACGCCTCAAAAATGCACTGGAATGTGTCAAAAACGCGCATGCAGAAAAGCACCTGGAACGCACCCAGACTGCGTTTCTATAGTGTGAACTAGGGCCAGTTCACACCATAGAAACACAATCCGGATGCGTTCCAGGTGCTTTTCTGCATGCACTTTTTTCATGCGTTCCGGTGCATTTTTGGTAAGTTTTTGATGCAGTCCAGTGCTTTGTTTTCACTCCTCTTTTTTATTAACCATAGATAAGGACAAGTGTGTTCCAGTGCGTTTTTGGTGAATTTAGGTGTGTTCCTGTGCGTTCCAGTGCGTTTATGATGCGTTTTGATGCGTTCCAGTACAGTCCAGTGCAGGTAAAATGCAGCATGTTCTACTTTTTTGGTGGAACTGGAACGCACTGGAACAAACACTGCCATTTAGAACCATATAACCAACTTTCCATGCATTTTGGATGCATAAAAAACGCAATGAACTGTATGCGGTGTGAAATGGCCCTTAAGCAATTTGGCATATTTAAAGGCACTTCTCCTTGTTTTGTTTTTGGTGTTTTCCAAATTGGTGACATTGATATATGTCCCTTAGGGTGGGACCTGGGCCCCCATTTTAAGGCCAATAACTAGATAAGCCAGCCAAGTGGGGACTAGCAAAATTAACAAGTCAGTTCCCATAGACTGCAATAGTATTTGTTGGTGGGGGGGGAGGGGTGATTGTCCCATCTCTAATTTTGTAGCATGCTGGATGATGTGCTTAATTTTGGACGGGGGGAGGGGGGGGGGGTTATTTTTTGCTAGCTGCATTGGTGTTGTTCTGCACATGCCCAGCCAGTTATTTTTTTTTTGGCGTGCTTTTTGTGTGTGAACCGCGCCTGGATATTTCTGGGCATGCTCACTCAGAGAGTGTTTTTATGGGTTAGAAATTGAAGGACATCTTAACAGGTGTGCCCACTTTGAATTTCAGTCTCTACATTGGGAGAACTTGCATTCTGGGTGTTTCATGGACTGTGCATGTGTTTTCAATTGCCTCATTAGCGCACAAACATATGTTATATAAAGCTCACAGAGCATTCGGTCGATTGCCTTAAGAAGAGGCAAGTGTGTGTGTGTGGGGGGTAAAATGTACATGTTGGTGTCCTTATCGCGTTTGTAACACATGTATTTTATTTGTTATGTCTTTGCAAAACAAGTGATTGGTTAACTTATGTGGATTGTATATTTTTGGTGTGGGGGAGATATGTTCCCCTGAAATAATTCTGATGTTGTTAATGTGTGTTGTTTGTTCACTTTGATTTAATTGTCTGCTGCATTTTTTTGGCCAAAAATTGCTCAAGATGTTGAGTCTGTAACTGTTTCAAATTGACCATGTTTTTTATTTTGACTTCCCTTTTGTTTTGTTGAACAATAAAATTAGATGGAAAGTTTTGATGTTTGTTTTGTGTTTTCTTTGCAACAAATGTGACAGCTGATTGGCATGTCAAAACAAAACTGGTGTGATTTGTCTAATCTGGTGCCTTCATGGTAGTATATGCATGGATTGTATTGTGTGCTGCCATGGAGCGTCACCAGGAAATGAAAAATACAGAGCGGTAAGTATTCAACTCAGCCTCAGTCCTCAAGTACCCCCAACAGGACATGTTTTGTGAATTTATCTTATTGAGAATTGCTGTCCAAAAATCAAAACCATTGACTGTGATTTAAAGCACATGTGCAAGATGAAGGAAAACCTGCAAACATGGCCTGTTGGGGGTACTTGAGAAGCACTGATTTAGAGCACTGCACTTAAAAATAGCTCAAGGCCATACAATTCTAATTGTGGGCATTTTGAGGGAAACAAAGTAAGTGTTAGAACCCCTGCGTGTGTGGTTTTTTTTATTGTTTTTTTTGTAGTTTGGCCTTTGTCTCCTTTTCTTAACATTGGCTTCACTTCCTGTCACACAGCTAAACAGGAAGTGAAGGTAAAACCTTACCAATGGCTTTTCTTGGGGACACACAGATCAATCTAACTAGTGTCCCCATTAAGCAAATTGCACTCTAGCACTTTGTTGTGTACACCCTAAATCATTGGGTAGTTTGGGGTTTAGTAAAGACAAATCCACTCTGCAGTAAAAGTGTAGCTGCTGAAAATCTGAGGGAAAGTACTGGTGATTGGATGTTACAATCATGTAAAAGCAAAGATGTTTGTTTTTTTTTGGCTTGCATGTCCCCCTCAGATATACAGCAAGTGCACTTGTAGTGCAAAGTAGATTTGCCTTTAGTAAATAAACCCCACAGTCCAAACTACCTAATAATAATTTGTGGTGTACCCCGCAATATGCTCGAGTGCAATGTGCATAATGGGGAAAGTATTTAGACTGACCTGTGTGTCCCCAAGGAAAGACATTGTTAGGAATTTTCTCCTCACTTCCTGTGTGGCTATGTGACAGGAAGTGAATTATTTGGAAGGATAAAGTGGCCAAATTATTTAGTTTAACTTTTCAAAGACTCATTCCTAAGTTGAATTGTGATGCATGTCAATGGCCCATTTTGACCCTCTTTAATCACTTGAGATCAGCGCTATAACTGATCGACGGCCACAGCATGGTTGTCAATAAACGTCCTCCCCTTTGCGCACGCTGTAGTCACAGAGTCACTGTGACTCGGGTGATGACAGATCCGAGTAAGGGGCCGATCCCTGCCCTTTACCATGTGATCAGCTGTCAGCAAATGACAGCTGATCACGTGATGTAAACAAAAGCTGGGTAATGGTTTTTGTTTTCTCCTTGTGCTGACAGCGTGAGCATAAAAAAAAGGCAATCAACGACTTATGTGCAAGGGACATGGGGCCCGAAGAGGAAGAGGCAATTCTGCATCATCTGTGACAATTAGTAGCCCCTGCCAGTGCCACCTATCAATGCCCACCACTGGTGCCAATCAGTGGCACCTAGCAGTGCAGCCAGTGCCTATCAGTGCCCATCACTGCCAACTATCATTGCCACCTAGCAGTGCCACTTCTCACTGCCCACCAGTGCTAAATAGCAATGCCACCTCTCAGTGCCCACCCTTGCCACCTTATCGGTGCCCATCAGTGCAGTCTCATCAGTGTACATCAATGAAGAAGAAAAATTACCTTTTTTAAAAATATTAACCAGTTTCCTACCGCCCACCGTCAAATGACATCCTTGGCTTTGGGCGGTGACATCTGAATGATGCCTGCAGTTGCAGGCATCATTCAGACATCATTCTTTTCAGCCGGCGATTCTGTGCACAATAAAAACGATCATAGTGGCAGTTCCGCCGCTTGATCGTTCTTATAGGCGGGGGGAGGGGACATCCCCCCCCCCCTCTCTTGCCGCCATCCGGTGCTTCTCCGGGCTCTCCCGTGCCATCTGGGGCTCGGAGAACGATTTGGAGATGACTGGTGACCAGATGGTCATCAGTCATCTCTATGACCGTCGGAGGCGTGGGCACGACGTTATGACATCATGCCGTGTTCCCATATGTTAACCAAGCCGTGATCTTGGCTGTCAGCATGAGATTGGTGATTTTTTTGGAACAATATCATGCTTTCCAGCCTGGAGGAGAGATGCGGGGTCTTATTGACCCTGCATCTCTCCATAAAGAGGACCTGTCACACACATTCCTATTACAAGGGATGTTTACATTCCTTGTAATAGGAATAGAAGAGATCCCAAAAAATTTAAAAAATTAAAAAAGAGTAAGAAATACAAAAAAGTCAAAAAACAAAAACAAAAAACAAAACAAAAATAAGAAAAAACGCCCATGTCCCCGGTAGCTCGCGCTCAGAAGCGAACACACACGTAAGTCCCGCCCACATGTGTAAACGCCGTTCAAACCACACATGTGAGTTATTGCTGCGTGCGTTAGAACGAGTGCAGCAATTCTAGCACTAGACCCCCTCTGTAATGCCAAAATGGTAACGTGTAAAAAAAATGTAAGCATCGCCTAGGGAGATTTTTAATTACTGAAGTTTGGTGTCATGCCATGTGTGTGCGCAATTTTAAAGCGTGACATGTTAGGTATCTATTTACTCAACATAACAACATCTTTCACATTATACCAAAAAATTGGCCGTAACTTTACTGTTTTGTAATATTTTTAGCAAACAAAAGGCGTTTGAAAATTTATTGCGCAAATACCGAGCGAGATAAAAATTAGCAATGACCGCCATCTTATTCCCTAGGGTGTCTGCTCCAAAAAAATATATAATGTTTGGTGTTTTGAAGTAATTTTATAGCCATAAATTTATGATTTTTACATGAAGGAGAGAAGTGCCAGAATAGGCCCAGTGCTGAAGTGGGTAAAATATCCATTTATTTATTTTTTAAACTCGGTCTTTTGTATTTATAGAAAAAAAATAAAAATAAAACACAAAGGTGATCAAATAGCACCAAAAGCAAGCTCTATTTGTGTGCCAACAAATAAAACATTTTCATTGGGTTACAGTGTTGTATGAGCGCGCAATTGTCATTAAAAGTGCATCAGCGCTGAAATGTGAAACTTGGTCTGGGCAGTGCGCAAGTGGTTAATATAAGGCTACATGCACACGGACGTTTTTCCAACCGCTTGTTTGAGTGTTTTTTGCAGCTTAAAAACATCTCTCCATGTTAGCCTATGGCCTCATGGCCACCATGGCGTTTTGGAGCTGAAAATGGCATAGGCGTTTTTAGGCCCCATGTAGACGGGACGCTGGTGCAAAGTGTTCTGAACTAAGGTTGAAAGTGGCGGAAGAAGGCGACGGAGAAGACCGGCCCCTCCACTAGCAAAAGAGCTAAAGAAGTTAGCGGAGGCCCGGCAGAAGAAAGGAAGAACCGGAGAGAAGAAGAGGGGAGAAGGCGACGGAGAAGACCGGGCCTCCGCTAGCAAAAAAACTAAAGAAGTTAGCGGTGGCCCGGCAGAAGAAAACCGGAGAGCGGCGGCGACGACACAGGAGACCCCCGAAGTCGGAAGAAGACCCCCGGAGCTGTGCAATAAAATACTTTAAAAAGCTGTGTGGTTTTTTTATTGCAATTTTTTTCCACCAGGTGAATGGGTAGGGGTACGATGTACCCCATACTCATTCACATAGGGTGGGGGGCCGGTCTGGGGGCCCCCTTTTTAAAGGGGGCGCCCTGATTCCGAAAAGCCCCCCGCCCGCATACCCCGACAACCAACGGCCAGGGTTGTCGGGAAGAGGCCCTTGTCCCAATCAACATGGGGGCAGGGTGCTTTGGGGTGGGGGGGCCGCAGGTCGCCCCCCTGCCCCGAAGCACCAAACCCCCCATGTTGAGGGCATGCGGCCTGGTACGGTTCAGGAGGGAGGGGGGCTGCTCTCGTCCCCCCTTTTCCCCTGCGGCCTGCCAGGTTGCGTGCTCGGATAAGGGTGTGGTTTGGATTTTGGGGGGACCCCCACGCCGTTTTTCGGCTTGAGGGGTTCACCTTAAAATCCAGACCAGACCTAAGGGTCTGGTTTGGATTTTGGGGGGGACCCCCACGCCGTTTTTCGGCTTAGGGGGTTCACCTTAGAATCCAGACCAGACCTAAGGGCCTGGTATGCTCCTGAAGGGGAACCCATGCCGGTTTTTTCATTAAAATTTGGCCTGGAGTTCCCCTTCATGATTCATACCAAAACATGGGACAGCGAGGCTGCCGAGGACCAGCGCGATGACATCGCGCTGGACACATTCTCGTCCGGCTAGTCGCCTCTAGTACACGACTTGAGTGGCTGCTGCACGCTCAGGTCATGTCCAGATCGCCTCGCAAAAGTCGCGCTGTCCCTGTGTCAGCCGGCACACGAGTCGCCCGCAAGTCGGATCCGACTTCCCGGGCGACCTCTATTCAAATCAATGGGCTCCCATAGGGAACCATTCATTTTCAATAGAGCGCCGCTGACATTTCTATTTACTATAACAGTGCGCCGCTGCTTACTGCGCCCAGTGAAGGAGTTATCCGGCGCACCAATTAAGGTTAGAACCAGCGCAGCGCACTGTTATTAGAAAATCAGCCCCAATGAGTCTTTTGAATGGTTCCTTTTTTTCCAGAAGTTTTTGGAAAATTTGGAAAAAAAATTAAACGCATTTTTTTTTACACAAAGTTGTCCGTTTATAAGATATCTCCAACACATAGTATTTACATAGCAAAAATTACACCCCAAAATACATTCTGCTACTCCTCCTGAGTATGGCGATACCACATGTGTGAGACTTCTACACAGCCTGGCCACAAAGAGAGATCCAACATGCAAGGAACACTGGTCAGGTGTTCCAGGGACACATAGCATGCACATACCAAGAATTACACCCCAAAATACATTATGCTGAGCAAAGCGTAAACAAAAGATTACCTGTGGTTTTAGTAGCACAGTTCTACACAGCAGGATAGCACTGGTCCATGCAGCATGCAGGGATTTGGTCAGCAACGACATACACAATTGTCCAGGCAGCAGGCAGGGATACTGTCCATATACAGTCCAGGGTCAGTGCAGGCAGAGATATTGTCAGCAGTGCCAAAAATATTGGTCCTGGTAGTAGGCAGGAACATGTGGTGTGGTCAGTGCGACAGGCAGAGACAAAATGGCAGGAAGTCCTACAGGTAGCAGGCAGAAGTAGGGCCTTGTTCAGGACAGAATGGGGACAGGGGTAGAGGCTTCTCCCACCCAAATCTCTTTGAAGCCTCCGAATCTCCAGACCCTAATCTTGGAATGAGAAAACAAAATTGTTTTCTTCATCCAGAAAAACAATTCTGGAGCCCCTCACATATGTGAGACCCCTGTGTTGAATCCCACTAGTCCAGTAGCAGGGTACAAGATCAGTCCATGAGGCAGGCAAAAACATGGTCAAACAGTCCAAGGTCAGTTCCAAATCAGGCAGAGGTATTACAGAATCGTTAGGCAGAAGCGTGGTCGAATAACAGTCCAGGGTCAGTTCCAGATCAGGCAGAGGTAGTACAGAATCGTTAGGCAGAAGCACGGTCGAATAACAAGCCAGGGTCAGTTACAGAGCAGGCAGTGGCATAAGGGGTGTAAAGGCAGGAACTGAGGATTACGTTTACCATACTTCACTAATAATTTAGTGAATTATGGTAACGGCGAAAACAGTCAGTTACACAGAGGCCTGGTTGGGAAGGACACTCGGCACAATAATAAGATGTGTCTCGTCTGACTCCTCCACTGGTAAACACCTTACATCTTTTTTGACGTCGTTGGCCTGTTGCTGTGGGAGGGATTTTATCGGGAAAGTGGCGTTCGGAGAGTCGACTAAGAACAACACATCGGATGTTTTGGGGTGGGCCGTTCGGGAATATAAGGGCAGTGACAAGGTGCTCCTGGTATCCAAGGAAGCGTTTGGGGTTTTGGGTGGAGTTGCGGTAAATGATATACGAGTTGTATATGGCCAATTGAAAAAAATAAATTGCGACTTTTTTGTACCAATGGTATGTCCGTCTTGTGGCAAGATAGGGTTCCAGCATCTGGTCACTGAAGTCGACTCCCCCCCATAAACAAATTGTAGTCCTGGATGCATGTGGGCTTTTGGATGGGGCCGTTCCTTCTGGGGATTTCCACTAAGGTATCATTGTGGATGGAAGACAACATATACACATCCCTTCTGTCCCTCCACTTCACTGCCAGAACCTCCTGGTTTCGCAGACTTGCCAATTCTCCTTTTCTCAGCTTCTTATTGACAAGACTTTGAGGAAAGCCCTTCCGGTTCGTTCTTACCGTGCCACATGCTGGCGTCTGCTTCAGGTGAAGGTTGCGGAACAGGGGAAGAGATGTATAAAAGTTATCTACGTACAGATGGTAGCCCTTTTCCAGTAGGGGGTTGATGAGTTGCCAAACAACTTTCCTGCTTGTTCCCAAGTAGTCTGGGCAATTGGGGGGATGCAGCTGGGTGTCCTTCCCTTCGTACACTAGGAAGGCATATAGGTACCCTGTGACTCGGTCACATAGTTTGTATACCTTCACCCCATAGCGGGCCCTTTTGCTGAGGATAAATTGCTTTATTTTAAGCCTGCCACTAAACTTAACAAGGGACTCATCCACACATATGTGTTGGTCCGGGGTATACAACGGGGGGAATACTTCTGAAAAATAATTTAGTAAGGGCCGAATTTTGAAAAGCCTGTCATAATTTGGGTGATTTCGGGGAAGGCACTGGGTATTATCATTGAAGTGGAGGAACCTCATGATCAGGAGGTATCTTGTTCTGTGCATTGCCGTGGAGAAGATTGGCATATGATAGATGGGGCGTTTGGACCAAAAGGAACGCAAGGTGTTTTTTGGGTTGAGTCCCATACACAATGTGAGGCCTAAAAAAATCTCCTCCACCGTTAGGTCTCTCCACTCGAAGGGACGTGCATAATATGAGGTTGGATTATTTGCAATAAATTGCTGTGCATATAGGTTGCACTGGGTCACAATGTTGGATAGCATGTCCTCGGTACAAATTTGTTCAAAAAATTGATTGGGGAAAAATTTTCCGTGTCCCCCTGGACTCCTGGCTGGGCAGTGAAAGGGGGAATGTTGGCTTCTCCCTAATTAGGAGGAAGCCACAAGGGGTTCTGGAGGGCATAGGGAAGGCCGGCATGGGTCCTTGGCATTTCTTGCTGAGGTACTGCGGTGCTGGAGGATGGCACTGTGGTGCTGGTGGATGGCAATGTGGTGCTGGTGGATGGCACTGCGGTGCTGGTGGATGGCACTGCGGTGCTGGTGGATGACACTGTGGTGCTGGTGGAACGCCTTCGTTTGGCGGGCAGATCTTCCTCTGAGTCAGTCAGTGTTACACTAGTGAGGACTGGCTCATATTCTGATGCCGCGTACACACGACCGTTTTTCCCGTCGTGAAAAATGACATTTTTCCCTTGGACGAGAAAAACGATCGTCTGTGGGCTTTTTGTTGTTTTTATCGACGGGAAAAACGGCATTAATCACGACGAGAAAAATTAGAACATGCTCTAATTTTTCTCGTGATTCCCGTCGTTTTTTTCTGCGGCAGTTTTCCCATAGGGAAACACTGCCGCGGAGCCCACACACGGTCGTTTTTTTCGACCAAAAAAAAAATTTCATTTAAAACGGCCGTGTGTGGGGGGAACAAGCTGTTCCTCTTTTTCACGTCGATTTTCTCGACGGTGTTTTCACCGTCGAAAAAATCGATCGTGTGTACGCGGCATCAGTCCGACTCAGAATTTGAAGGGGAATCCGAAAAATATGGTTCGCCGTTGTTCTCGTCAGGCGTGGAAAGTATTTGGTACGCCTCCTCGGCAGAATAGCATCTTTTGGACATGGTTGCTGGTGGTGATGCGCTGATGAGGCGGCACAGATGGGCACTGAGGCGGTGGCACAGATGGGCACTGAGGCGGTGGCACAGATGGGCACTGATGAATCTGCACAGATGGGCACTGATTGCACAGATGTGCACTAATGAGGCGGCACAGATGGGCACTGATTTATGGCACACATGGGCACTGATTTATGGCACAGATGGGCACTAATGAGGTGGCACAGGTGAGGCGAAACAGATAGGCACTGATTGGTGGAACAGATGTGCACTGATTGGTGGAACAGGTGGGCACTGATGAGGTGGCACAGGTGGGCACTGATCACTGGTGGCACAGGTGGGCACTGATCACTGGTGGCACAGGTGGGCACTGATCACTGATGGCACAGGTGGGCACTGATCACTGATGGCACAGGTGGGCACTGATCACTGATCACTGATGGCACAGGTGGGCACTGATGGCACAGGTGGGCACTGATCACTGATGGCACAGGTGGTCAGATTGGTAGATAGTGTGAGGGGGCTAGCTCGGCAGCGGGTATGTGTGACCCCCGGGATGGGCTCCCCACCCAAAAACAGGCCCAGCAGACGGAGGTTGTGGTTTTCAAAATCAAAAAAAGGTGCGGTTTATTTTCTATTTACAGTGACAAAAACACAGCAAGGCAAAAAAAAACAAACACAAAATAAATCCTGGTCAACTTGACCTCTGACTAAACTTACAGGTTTCCTAACTAACGACTGGGATCAGCCTAGTGCTGTCCTAGTCCCTGGTTTTAAATGTCCAAGCAAAATATAGCCACACAGGCTTTCTCTCACCGCACAGGGGTTCACTCTCCCTAGACAGTCCACACAGGTCTGCTTCCAGGCATGAGCCAACATCTAATGAATCTGGGCTTTCTTATAGAGGCCTAAATGAGCTGACAAGGTTCAGCTGGACTCATCAACTCCCTGTCTGCACGACACCCAGCCCTCTCCCTAGAGGTATGAGTCATCAATGAGCCCACTAGTCTCAGCTGGGCTTATACAACTCTCCACCTAGCTGTATAAATCGGCGTAAAGCCTGAATCTGGGCGAAATATATCTACCCCCCTGGATGCAACCAGGTGACTTTACCTTCCTGCTGTCACATACCCCCCCCTCTTGTTTTAACCTCGGGGTTGGAACACCAGCAATCAGGCATTCATGTACTCGAGACAAAGCATCCACATTCCCCATTTGAACGCCAGGGCGATGCTTTACTGTGAAGTTGAATTCCTGGAGGGCCAGGAACCACCTATTCACTCTTCTATTTGTTTCCTTGTTTTGAGCCATCCACTTTAACGGAGCGTGATCCGTAACCATGTCAAAGTGCCTACCTAGCAGGTAGTACCGAAGGGAATCTAGAGCCCACTTCACCGCTAAACACTCCTTTTCAACGGTGGCGTAATTTACCTCATGGGACTTCAACTTCCTGCTGAGGTAAATGACTGGGTGCTCTTCCCCGTTCCAGACCTGGGACAATACTGCTCCTAACCCCACATCTGACGCATCACTTTGTACGACAAAGTCTTTAGAGAAGTCGGGTGAGTACAACACTGGCTGGCTACATAAGGCTTGTTTCAAGAATTGGAATGCTGCCTCAGCCTCGGGGGTCCATTTAATCATGACCGACCCTTTCCCCTTCGTCAGGTTGGTTAGGGGCACAGCCTTAGAAGCAAAGTGGGGAATGAATCGCCGATAATACCCAGCGATTCCCAGAAAGGCTCGTACCTGCTTCTTGCTGTTGGGACGTGGCCAACTCTGGATGGCCTCGACTTTGTTGAGTTGGGGTTTTATTACTCCCCTCCCAATGGTGTACCCAAGATATTTGGCCTCCTCCTGCCCAATGGTACACTTCTTGGGGTTAGCCGTAAACCCTGCTTCCCGAACAGAGTCCAGGACTGCTTGCACTTTTGGCAGATGTGAGGCCCAATCTGTGCTATGGACAATTACGTCATCCAGGTAAGCCGCAGCATACTTCCGATGGGGCCTCAGCATCTGGTCCATTTTCCGCTGGAATGTGGCCGGCGCATTCTGTAACCCGAACGGCATTCTTTTATATTGGAACGCCCCGTCTGGGGTTACAAATGCGGTTTTCTCTTTGGCTGACTTGGCCAGGGGGATTTGCCAATACCCTTTTGTGAGGTCAAGAGTCGTCATGTATCGGGCTGTTCCCAGCCGGTCGATCAACTCATCTATACGTGGCATGGGGTAGGTGTCAAATTTTGTAACTTTGTTCAACTGACGAAAATCGTTACAAAATCGCCAGCTCCCATCCGGTTTAGGCACCAACACAATGGGACTAGACCAATCACTTTGGGACTCCTCTATCACCCCTAAGTTCAGCATTTTCTGTACTTCCTCCCGTATTGCCTCCCGTCGGGCCTCTGGGATCCGATAGGGTTTTAACTTCACCCTTTCACCGGGCGGGGTAATAATGTCATGCTCTACCCCAGATGTTTGTCCCGGCAGCTCAGAGAATACCTCCTTGTTGCGAAGCACAAACTCCTTAACCTCCTGTTGTTGGGGTTGTGACAAGGTGGCTGCGATTCCAACCTCAGGAATCACGCAACCAGTTTGAGCTGGTGACCAAGTGTCTGCGACTAGGGACTCTCTATCCCTCCAGGCTTTCAACAGATTAACGTGATAGATCTGTTCGGGCTTTCGCCTTCCTGGTTGTCTGACCTTGTAATTCACTTCGCTCACTTTTTCCATTATCTCGTAGGGGCCTTGCCATTTGGCAAGGAATTTACTTTCAACCGTAGGGACAAGTACCAATATCCTATCCCCCGGGGAAAAGGTACGGGTCTTGGCTCCACGGTTGTACACTCTCTGCTGTGCCAACTGCGCTTGGGCCAAATGTTCCTTCACGATGGGCATTACCTGTGCAATTCGATCTTGCATCAGGGCGACATGCTCAATCACACTCCTGTGGGGAGAACTCTCACTTTCCCAAGTTTCCTTGGCAATATCCAACAGCCCTCTTGGGTGTCTCCCATACAGTAACTCAAAGGGGGAGAATCCCGTAGAGGATTGGGGCACCTCCCTAATAGCAAACATCAAATAAGGAAGTAGACAGTCCCAATCCTTTCCATCCCTATCCACCACTTTCTTCAACATTTGTTTTAGGGTTTTGTTGAATCTTTCAACCAGCCCATCGGTTTGGGGGTGATACACAGATGTACGTAATTGCGTCACTTTGAACAATTTACACAGCTCCTTCATAACCCGGGACATAAAGGGTGTACCTTGGTCCGTAAGCAGTTCTTTACAAATACCCACCCGGCTAAAAACAAGAGATAGCTCTTTGGCTATGGTTTTGGCCGAGGTATTTCTGAGAGGGATCGCTTCTGGATAACGGGTGGCATAGTCCATTATAACCAATATGTACTGGTGCCCCCTAGCGGACTTGATTATAGGACCTACCAAATCCATTGCGATTCTCTCAAACGGGACCTCAATGATGGGTAGAGGGACCAGCGGGCTACGGAAGTGTGGCATCGGGGCCGACCTCTGACACACAGGGCAGGAGGAACAATAATTTTCTATGTCCTTCATCACCCCAGGCCAATAGAATCTCTGTAATACCCTCTCTCGGGTTTTCTCTGTCCCCAGATGACCTCCAAGAATGTGCCCATGGGCCAACTCCAACACCAACTTCCTGTAAGGTTTGGGCACCACCAGCTGCTCAACGGTTTCTTCTGCCCTTTTTGCCACCCGATACAGTAGGTCCTTCTCTACGCTGAAGTATGGGTAAGTGCAGGTATTATCTGGGTTCACTAACTCGCCATCTATTTTCACTACGTTTTCCCGTGCCTTTATTAGGGCGGGGTCTTTCAACTGTTCTGTGGCAAAGTTTTCCCTGTGAACCTCAAGATCAGAAAACTCCACAGACGGTAGGTTTTCGTCTGAGGAGGTGGGCTCCTCTCCAGTTTCTTGAGTCTCCCCTGCCAATACTGACAAGGGAAATTCGGGAGAGTCCTCACCACTCTCAGAGGAGTTCTGGCTATCATATTCCTGGTACATAGGGGCACCAGTGGGGGGCTCATGATCATCCCACAGTTCCCAGAACTTCGGAAAATCCCTTCCCACAATGGCGTCATGCGGTAACTGAGACACTAAGCCCACTGGATGAGAAAGGGTACCTTTGGGGGTCTCGAAACACACTGTAGTCACTGGATACTCTCGGGTGTCCCCATGCACACAAATAACGGCTACCTTGCTATTCCCAGAGACCTCTGTTTTAACTAACTCAGCCTTTATCAGGGTCACAAGGCTACCTGAATCCAGCAATACCACAACATTTCTACCATTAATACACATTTTGCATAAATGTTTCTCAATTCCTCGAATGGCAGTGCATGCGACTGTCGCACACAGCGACTGACGTCTGCCCGTCAGAAAGTCACACTGCATGGGTTCCTCCAAAACCGGGCAATTTGCTGCAATATGTCCCGCTTGCCGGCAGCGGTAGCAAATGATCCTTCTTGCCGCCTCTTGAGCCGCTGATTTCCCAGGCTGTTCTCGCCAAACTTGGGGTAGAGCTCCCACCCTCTCACTCTCTCCACCCTTACCCCTTGGAATCATCTTATCCGCCCCTGGGGATGGTCTGGTCTTAGGGTGGAAAGTCCGAGTGTCTCTGGAAGAGGCCGTCAGGTTCTCTGTAGCCAAGTATTTCTCCACACGATCCACAAGACCATCGGCCGTCTCTGGGTCTCCATGGCTTACCCACTTTTGGATGGCAGTAGGAAGAGCTCTCAAAAACCGATCCATTACAACACGTTCCACAATCTTTGGTGCGGACAAAGTCTCTGGCTGTAGCCACTTTCTGCTCAGGTGAATGAGATCATACATTTGAGACCTGGGGGGTTTTCCAAGCTGGAAAGTCCAGTTATGCACACGCTGAGCCCGGACAGCCAGGGTGACACCCAGCCTTGCCAATATTTCAGCTTTTAGCATCACATAGTCTTTTGCTTGGTCAGGCTCTAGGTCATAGTAAGCTTTCTGCGATTCACCCGTTAACAGAGGAGCCACCAGTCCAGCCCACTGCTCCTCAGGCCACTTTTCTCTTTCAGCGGTCCTTTCAAATGTGGTCAAAAATACCTCTGGATCATCCTCTCCAGTCATTTTTGTCAATAAACGACTCACCCCAAAGGACGCGGTATTAGTGGGACGGCTTTCCTCACCGGTCTGCGGACGTTGCTGCATTACTGCTTCCATCTGTTGTTGTAGTCTCTGCTCTTGCTTCTGCAACAGGTCTATGAAGCGGGCCTCAGATTGCTGTTGGGCTTGTTGCTGAGCCTCCAGACTCTGTTGTAAAGTTGCAAGGCTCTGTTGATGAGCTTGCTGCTGGGCTGCAAGGCTCCTTTGCAAACCTGCATTTGTCTGCTGTTGATTGGCATTTGCTAGAGCCAGCTGTTTCAGTATCTCCTCCATGCTGGCTTAAAAAAAAACTGCCCGCATTCTCCACCAACTGTGAGGGGGCTAGCTCGGCAGCGGGTATGTGTGACCCCCGGGATGGGCTCCCCACCCAAAAACAGGCCCAGCAGACGGAGGTTGTGGTTTTCAAAATCAAAAAAAGGTGCGGTTTATTTTCTATTTACAGTGACAAAAACACAGCAAGGCAAAAAAAAACAAACACAAAATAAATCCTGGTCAACTTGACCTCTGACTAAACTTACAGGTTTCCTAACTAACGACTGGGATCAGCCTAGTGCTGTCCTAGTCCCTGGTTTTAAATGTCCAAGCAAAATATAGCCACACAGGCTTTCTCTCACCGCACAGGGGTTCACTCTCCCTAGACAGTCCACACAGGTCTGCTTCCAGGCATGAGCCAACATCTAATGAATCTGGGCTTTCTTATAGAGGCCTAAATGAGCTGACAAGGTTCAGCTGGACTCATCAACTCCCTGTCTGCACGACGCCCAGCCCTCTCCCTAGAGGTATGAGTCATCAATGAGCCCACTAGTCTCAGCTGGGCTTATACAACTCTCCACCTAGCTGTATAAATCGGCGTAAAGCCTGAATCTGGGCGAAATATATCTACCCCCCTGGATGCAACCAGGTGACTTTACCTTCCTGCTGTCACAATAGGCACAGCACAGGTGGGCACAGATCCCCAACAGGCACTGTGGTACCAATGGGGCACTGTATGGGCACTGTATGGGCACTGTAATGATTGTAATGACACTTTTAAACTCACAGCTCGCTCTCCCTCCTCACACGTGGTCTCTGTGTGAGGAGGGAGAGCTGGCAAAGAGAGATGATCTCATATGTTTACATTTGAGATCATCTCTCATTGGCCACGCCGATCGCGCTGTAAATAGCTGCTGTGATTGGCTATTTACAGCGATCTGTGATTGGCTGTGTCCATGGGACACGGCCAGCACAGAAGTTCCCCGATGCACGCTCGGGAGCGGGCGCGGGGAGCGAGGAAAGGGGCGGACGTCTATTGACGTCCTCTCTGCATTCTAGGTCCGCACTGTAGCCGTCATTCGGCTATAGCGCGGGCCTGTAGTGGTTAATATACTTTTCCTGTGACATTTTTGTGACCCCATATTGCCTAAACTCATACCTATAATTATCTTTCAACAATCTTTTATACCAAACATACCACTCTAGTGCTCCCATACATCCCTTTCACCTGCCCACTGGGCCTATATTGGGGCTTCCTAATGTGACCTTTACATTTATCTATCATTTTAGGTGTTATTATCATCATTAACCTTGTGTTCTTACACTCTTCTCTCCCTATCCCACCTCCCTCAGAACCCCGCAAACCCAACAACTAAAAAAACAAACAAAAAAAAAACAAGACAAAAAAGTAAAACATAAAACACGAATAGAGAGAACTCTTCGCCATACCCCTTTATAGCAGGGGGTAATATGCTCATTGTTCCCTCCCACCTATCCACCACCTTCCCCCTTCTCCTCTTTCCCTAATTATTCAACAATGTGCTATTGTGTGACTTAAACTCAATCATAGTCAGGGCTTTTTTTCTCAAACAATAGGTGCTGGAACTTAACCACGGCCCCACAAAACCCCTCTCCTACACACACCCTCCAAATCACAGCAAATAGTGGGTCTGTTCAGTCAAATTTCACGAAAACAGTAGGAGGGTCTTAAAGGGGCATTAAATACCAAGATTGCATTACATACAGAGTGCAGAGCTGACACTTGTAAACACAGAAACCAGACTTCTGTGTTTACAAGTGATTGTGGTGAGCAGATACCAAAGGGTCTGAGCCAGAGGTGGTGGAACTGAGTTCCACCAAGTTCCCTCTCAAAAAAAGCCCTGATCATAGTACTAGTAAAGTTCCAGAGTAATGCAGTCAAACTATTCTACAGTCTCCTCTTGTAAGTTGCTATCCAGCCTTCCACTCTCTCCGGAGTGTCAAAAAACACAGTCTACCCCAGGGCATTTATTCGCAGTCTTGCAGGGCATAACAGTGCGTAATTCACTTTTAGTTGTTGCAATTTGCATTTGGCTTCTCCAAACTTGGTCCTCCGTTTTTGTAGGTCAAGCGAAACAGGAAGGGGTGGGGGCAAGGGGAATAGTTGCTGAGACTAGCCCTATAGCGTTCCCACCCAGGAAATTAATGGACTATCTCGGTACCGATGAAAACAAAATACAATATAATATAAAAGACTTTATTGTGGATAAAAAACAAGTATACAGTTGACATTGATTAAAAAAAGAGAAAGGGACAGATGCTCAGGGTGCCCCCAAGAGGCATCTGTGATTGTCAATTAATAGATTGGTCAGGGTCTCTACTAGTTTTGCGGTAAACCGCTTCCTCAGGAGAGCCAATCTATGGATAAATATTACAGTAAGGACATATAAAAAACAAAATATGGTTCAGAATAACTACAGCATGTAATACATAGCTAAAACAAGTAGCTTACCCAATTAATGAAAGGTAATGTGTGAACCAAGGCCGCCCCCTGAGGGTTCCCCCCACGGACAAGGGGGATTGTGCGTGGATCTCTGTGATATAAGGTATAAGAAGGTAAAAAACAGAGACAACGTACATGGCAAGTGGTGGGACAAGGGCAAGGAAAGAATGGGAGGAAGGGGAAAAAAGGGGAGGGGAGGAGGGGAACGGAGAGGGGAAATAAAAGGGGGGAGACAGACGGAAGGGAAAGGGGGTACGGGTGGGGAAAAGAGGAGGGGAGGGAGGGGAAGAAAGGGGGGAAGGAAAGGAGGAAAAGGAAGGGATGAAAGGAGGGGGGGGAGAAGGGAAGCATAGAGAAGGAAGACAAAAGGAACCAGAAGGGGGAAAAAAAGGGCATGGAGGGGAAGAAAAAGAGTAGGAGAGGAGCGGAAGGAAGAGGGGGAGAAGGGGGGAATGGGGGCATTGGAGGTGAGGGAGGAAGGTGAAGGGAAGGGGGGAGGGGGGATGGGGGGAGGAAGGGTAGGGGGGAAGGAAGGTGGGGGGAAAGAGGGGGGAAGGGGAGAAGGAAAGGGGAGGAAGGGGAAAAGAGGAGGGGGAAAAAAGGGGGGGGGGGTTGCCAGTCCTAACTGATAGAAGCATTTTTGTAGGTCAGGTGAAAAATCTGGGTATATGGAAACCCTATAGCCATTGTAAAAAATATTGCCCATTTCTCTAGCTTTGTTTAATATAGTCGCTCTGTCCTTTTAATAAAGCATTTTTAACAGGAGAGATCTTGGAGGAGCGCCCGGTTGGGGAGGTCTGGAAGGGACCCTATGGGCTCTTTCTAATGCAAAATAAGATGAAAAGGAATTTTCTCCAAATAGGTCTTTAAACCATTTTTCCAAGAATACAGTAGGGTCTGAACCCTCACTACATTCGGGGAGACCCACTATCCTCACATTCTTTCATTGCATCCTGTTTTCCATTTCATCCATCTTTGTCTGGTAATTAACCATTTGTTGTTTTATAGTTCTCATCTCCCGTTTAAGAGAAAATACTGGCCACTTCTTTTGGCAGACCCTGTAGTATGCAAATATGTTGAGAAGGAGCCCCAAATTACCTATAGACGGGCTAAATCCTTGAAAGATTGTTTGACACAGAGTCATTATAAAACTCCATCTATAGCAGCTATACATCCAGGCTCCTTTCCCTGTAGGAAATGTGACAACTGTCGTTTTCTACTAAATAGCAATGAAGTTAAGCTACCTAATGGATCTATCCATAGGATTAAGCATAGAGTAAGCTGTCAGACTCCAGGTATAGTCTATATGATGCAGTGTACCTGTAACTCTTTCTATATAGGGAAAACAAAGCATCCCTTTTTCAAAAGAATAAATGACCATGTATCACTAATAAAAAAACGAAGGATGGAAACTCCAATTAGTCGTCATGTTGGCCTATTCCATGACTTCAGATTGGATACCATAAAATGTATGGCCTTAGAGCATATTCCTCCGGATGTTAGAGGAGGCAGTAATGATCAGAAACTTTTACAACTAGAATCACGTTGGATCTTCTTCTTGAAGGCAACAATGTATCCTGGATTGAACGAAATGTTGAGTTATAAACCCTTCTTATAAACATTTGTAATTGTTTCCCTTTCTGCCTCCCTACTCCTATGATGTCTCTACCAATCTACCCCTTCTACCCCCTCCCTTCCCCCCTCATTCCTTGCCCCTCCTTCCAACCCTCTTTTCCTTTCCCCTTCCCTTTTCCTTCTTGCTGCTCGCTATTCTTCCCCTTCCCCCCTATCCCTCCCTGTCATTATTTTGGTCATTCTGTGTGGATTTTTACATCATCCCACTCTCTCCCTCCTTTCCCCATTTTTTGAGGACACATCAAACATCCTTGTCCCCTTTCTGACCCTAATCAATCTGTGTAAAATATTTATAACCAGATGCCAATTGGTTGCATAAGACTACCAAGCATACTGATTATTTTTCACCTATATATATTTTATTAAAAATAATTTTAATAAAAATTTGCAAATTAAAACACGTAAATAATAATAACCCCTTAATATTGTACTTTAATATTCATATTATTCACATTTAAATTAATTACATTTTGCATTTATTATTTATTTCTTTGCTTATTCATGCACTTATCAATAATTCACTTATAATAATATGTATATTTCTCTATATTTGTTTGTAATATGCATGCAATGTTTCCTTGTCCGAGTGAGGCCTGTCAGTGCCAACCTCTTCCCCGCTTGATGCCTTTCTATTGCGGACATATCTCCAGCGATGATTTGGTCCGGGCCTAGCATACCCTTATGTTCACATGGACGCCCAAGGGTGTTCCTAGCCTTCGGTTGGACGCCCGCCTTCTGGCCAGCATGTGGACGTTTCCGCTGCAGCAATCCTCTTTGAGAAGTCCCTAGTGTGTCTTCTCTTTGTCCACCACAAGAGTGCACTCGTTCCTGTCTTTCAGCACTCCTGGCTGTGTTTACAGATCGGAGATCGGAGAGCAGTACAGCATCACGTCTGCTTCCGGTTTTCGGACCAGATGGGGGGTATATAAAGCCATGGGCTTTGGCACACAGACGCTGCTGAGCCCCTGGGACTACACACATTGTGACGTTCTTTAAGGTAATCACTATAACTATGGATATTGCCTCTTTTTCTTTCCTTATGATTCCTTCTTTGTTATGCAGCCATGGAAGTGTCCCATTTGGAGGCATGAACTGCCCCTTTGGGAACATTGTTATTGATTTACTATTGTATTTTCTCTTTAGTCTGTGTTTATTACACTTCTTTCTGGATTGCTCTTTCTTGATGTGAGTCATTGGCCTCGTACACACGACCGATTTTCTCGTCGTAAAAAACACGTCGTTTTTTTCGACAAGATTTTTGTTAAGCTTGTCGATTTTCTCGTCAAGCTTTCTATGCGTACACACTGACATTTCCCAATTTCCTCATTGTTCTCCGCGCTCACGTCCAGCACGTACGACGGCACTATAAAGGGGAAGATCTTTTTTCTTGGCGCCACCCCTTGGGCTGCTTTTGCTGATCTCGTGTTACCGCGTGTGAAGTAAAAGTTTGGGAAGAGACGATTCGCGCTTTTCAGTCTTCGCACTTTTCAGATCGTTTTCTGCGGTTCAGTTTGTGCTTGTGGGTTCGTATCTTGACTTTCAGGGCGTCTAGGCAGGTCGTATCTGTTTTACAGTGCGTTCTTGCCTGTTCGTTTCTGTTTTTCAGTTCGTTATTCATAGGCCTTGCTGTTCTAAAGTGCGTTCTGTTCTGTACGTTCTGATAAGACGACCGTTTCTTATTAGCCATGTCACCTGGACGTTCTCGTCGTCGAGTTCGTGCTGTGCGTGCGCTTGGTGTTGGTCTGCTTGTTTTGGACCAAGACCAGTGCATGAATGTTGTGAGGAGGAGTTCATGGACCAAGAATTGGTTGCTCCAGCGGGACCAATTCTGCCATATGCCTCTGCTGCGGGAGATCGTCGAGAATAATCCTGAGGACTACAGGAATTTTCTGCGGATGTCTGACCCCGTATTTCAGGAACTGTTGGCTTTGGTGTCCCCCTATATTACCAGGCAGGACACCGTTATGCGGGAAGCCATCAGTGCTGAGCAGAGGCTCATCGCCACGTTACGTTACCTGGCGACAGGGAGAAGTCTTCAGGACTTGAAGTTCACCACAGGTATCTCCCCCCAGGCTCTGGGCCTCATAATCCCAGACACCTGTTCTGCTATTATACAAGTCCTGCAGGAGGACTATATTAGGGTAAGTTTTCTCCATTAACATCACATTTTATGTATTACATGTATGCTAATGTATTGTATTTCTTTCATCCTTCCCTAATTACCATGATTGTAATATGCTGAGAATGTCCCCTTTGTCCCCATGCATGCTGGAAGCTTTAGATTGCCCCTTTTTTCTCCTCCATAAATAGGGATGAGCTTCGTGTTCGGCTGTTCGATCGTTCAACGAAGATCGAACGATTTGGGCCGTTCGCGCCAAATTCGAGTGACGCGAACGGCCCACAATGCACTACGCCATCGCAGTGTCATCCAGGCGCTGTGATTGGCCAAGCATGCACTGTGACCCCGCATGCTTTGCCAATCACAGCGCCGGCAGCGAGGAGAGCAATGATTGGCCACAGGCAGGATGCCTGTGGCCAATTATTGCTGAGGGGGTTTAGTACACGCCCCACACTATAAAAGGCCGCCAGCGCGGCGGCTTTGTGTAGTGTGTTCCGGAGCAGGGAAAGAGAAGCATAGGCAGGGACAGTGTCATTTTTTTCCTTTACTAATCCTGGATTCCTTGTGTTTAGGGACAGAGAAGGATAGGTAGGGAGAGTGTCAGTGAGTTATTCTGTGCTAAACCTTGTTTGTAGGGACAGAGAAGGACAGTGAGGGAAAGTGTCAGTGTGCTATTCTGTGCTAAACCTTGTTTGTAGGGACAGAGAAGGACAGTGAGGGAAAGTGTCAGTGTGCTATTCTGTGCTAAACCTTGTTTGTAGGGACAGAGAAGGACAGTGAGGGAAAGTGTCAGTGTGCTATTCTGTGCTAAACCTTGTTTGTAGGGACAGAGAAGGACAGTGAGGGAAACTGTCAGTGTGCTATTCTGTGCTAAACCTTGTTTGTAGGGACAGAGAAGGACAGTGAGGGAAAGTGTCAGTGTGCTATTCTGTGCTAAACCTTGTTTGTAGGGACAGAGAAGGACAGTGAGGGAAACTGTCAGTGTGCTATTCTGTGCTAAACCAATCTTGCTGAACCGTATTTGAAATCCTTGAGTTTAGGGACAGAGAAGGACACTCGGGGAAACTATCAGTGTGCTATTCTGTGCTAAACCTTGTTTGTAGGGACAGAGAAGGACAGTGAGGGAAACTGTCAGTGTGCTATTCTGTGCTAAACCAATCTTGCTGAACCATATTTGAAATCCTTGAGTTTAGGGACAGAGAAGGACACTCGGGGAAACTGTCAGTGTGCTATTCTGTGCTAAACCTTGTTTGTAGGGACAGAGAAGGACAGTGAGGGAAAGTGTCAGTGTGCTATTCTGTGCTAAACCAATCTTGCTGAACCATATTTGAAATCCTTGAGTTTAGGGACAGAGAAGGACACTCGGGGAAACTGTCAGTGTGCTATTCTGTGCTAAACCAATCTTGCTGAACCATATTTGAAATCCTTGAGTTTAGGGACAGAGAAGGACACTCGGGGAAACTGTCAGTGTGCTATTCTGTGCTAAACCTTGTTTGTAGGGACAGAGAAGGACAGTGAGGGAAAGTGTCAGTGTGCTATTCTGTGCTAAACCAATCTTGCTGAACCATATTTGAAATCCTTGAGTTTAGGGACAGAGAAGGACACTCGTGGAAACTATCAGTGTGCTATTCTGTGCTAAAATAGGATTTTTATAACAGCTTACCTGTAAAATCCTTTTCTTGGAGTACATCACGGGACACAGAGCGACATAGTCATTACTAATGGGTTATATAGATACCGTCAGGTGCTGGCACTGGCAACTTCCAAAACCGGAAGTACCCTCCCCTATATAAGCCCCTCCCATCCGGGAGCACCTCAGTTTTGTAGCAAAGCAATAAGTGTCCCCAAAGAGGGGCGGGAGCTCTGTGTCCCGTGATGTACTCCAAGAAAAGGATTTTACAGGTAAGCTGTTATAAAAATCCTATTTTCTTTCTCGTACATCACGGGACACAGAGCGACATAGTCATTACTAATGGGATGTCCTAAAGCAATGCCAAATGAGGGGGGGGGGATACACCATATATAAGCTGAGCGCTATCAGACATGAGGATCTTTTGCGGCCTGCAACACACTGCGCCCAAAGGCGACATCCTCCTGACTTCTAACGTCCACCTGGTAGAACCTAGTAAACGTGTGTACTGAAGACCATGTTGCGGCCTTACAGATTTGAGCCAGGGAGGCCTGGTGATGCACTGCCCATGAAGTTCCAACTGCTCTCGTGGAGTGCGCTCTAACTTTGAACGGAGGCGGTCTCCTTCTCAAGCCATAGGCTTGTATTATGACCTGTCGAATCCACTTGGCTAAAGTAGATTTTGACGCTGCCTGACCCTTTCTGGGGCCTTCCGGCAGAATAAACAAAGTATCCGTTCTGCGAATCTGAGCAGTGGCTTTTAGATAAGCTTTAACTGCTCTTACTACATCCAAAGAATGCAATAACTTTTCCTCTACCGAAGTAGGTTTGGGGAAAAAAGAAGGAAGAACCACATCTTGGTTCAAATGAAAACTCGATACCACCTTAGGAAGAAAGGCTGGATGAGGACGTAACACTACTCTGTCCTTATGGATAACCAGATATGGCTCCTTACAGGACATAGCTGCTAATTCCGATACTCTTTTAGCCGAACAAATGGCTACTAGAAAAATCAATTTCCTGGTGAGAAGCACCAAGGAAATATGCTGTAATGGTTCAAATGGTTGTTTCTGTAGAACCGACAGAACCAAGTTTAGATCCCATGGACATATGGGAATATTAACCGGAGGACTAATACGCATCACTCCTTGTATAAAGGCTTTGACTAGTGAATGCGAAGCCAAGGGCCTTTGAAAAAATATTGACAAGGCCGAAATCTGACCCTTGATAGTACTCAAGGCAAGCTTCCTATCTACAGCCCATTGTAGGAAGTCCAGAATCCTACCTATTACGTATTTACGTGGATGCCATTTCTTGGCCTCACACCAGGCGATGTACGCCTTCCAGATTCTATAGTAGATCTGCCTGGATACCGGCTTCCTGGCATTGATCATGGTAGATACCACAGAATTAGAGAGCCCTCTCTTTTTTAGAATGTGGGCTTCAATAGCCAGGCCGTCAAACCTAGGGCTGGTAAGGAAGGGTGGTATATCGGTCCTTGCGAAAGCAGGTCCGGACGATGTGGGAGGGTCCAAGGACTCCCCACAGACATTTTTACAATCTCCGCGTACCATGCTCTTCGGGGCCACGCTGGAGCCACCAGAATCACTGGTTTCTTTTCTACCCTGATTCTGCAGAGTAATCGAGGTAACAATTGTGGCGGTGGGAATGCATATATCAGCTTGAACTGATCCCAAGGGAACACTAGGGCATCCGAGCCGCACGCTAGGGGATCCCTTGTCCAAGAGACAAACCTGTCCACTTTTGTGTTGAATCTGGATGCTAGCAGATCTACATCCGGTGTTCCCCACCGCTGACATATTGTCCGGAAAACCTCGGGATGAAGGGACCATTCCCCTGGGCATAATTGTTGGCGACTTAGAAAGTCCGCCTTCCAATTCTCCACTCCTGGAATGAATACCGCAGATATGGCTGGGACATATCTTTCTGCCCATCTCAGGATGTAATTTACTTCCCTTTGGGCTGCACGACTCCTGGTGCCCCCCTGACGATTGATATATGCCACTGCTGTGGCATTGTCTGATTGAACTCTGACAGGGGACCCTTGGAGTTTGGATGTCCATGCTACTAGGGCATACCGGGCTGCTCGTATCTCTAAGAGATTGATGGGCAGGGCCTTTTCTGCTTCTGACCACTTGCCCTGGAGAGACCATTGCTCCAGTACTGCTCCCCAGCCTATAAGGCTGGCATCTGTAGTGACCACCTTCCAGGAAATTGGACTGAAGGATTTCCCTCTTTCCAGATTCTGGGGAACCAACCACCAGCGGAGGCTCTTGCGAACGGAAGGGGACAAGGACATTGGTAAGTCCAGAGCCTGAACTTTTTTGTTCCAGGCTGACAGTATGGCCCTTTGCAATTTCCTTGAATGGAATTGACCGTAGGGTACTGCTTCGAATGATGCCACCATTTTTCCCAGCAGCCTCATGCACAGGCGTATGGATGGCTGTCTTTTTGAACCCACTAAGTGGATCAAATCTCTCAAAGACGACCCCTTTTCTTGAGGCAAGAAACATTTTCTCTGGTCTGAATCCAGCCTTAGCCCCAAGTATTCCAGACTTTTGACTGGTTTTAGGGCTGACTTGTCTCGGTTGATAATCCAGCCGTGATATTCCAGAAACTTGATTGTCTCGTGAACAACCACTTCTAGTTTTTCCACTGAGTGGTCTATCAGCAACAAGTCGTCTAGATATGCCATTATCGTTACACCTCGTGTCCTTAGATTGGCCAATAATGGGGCCAGAATTTTTGTGAACACTCTTGGTGCTGTGGCCAGACCGAAGGGTAAGGCTCTGAACTGAAAATGGCGCCCTTCTACCGCAAAGCGTAGAAATTTTTGGTGGGCTGGAAAGATGGGAATGTGCAAATAAGCATCTTTGATGTCGATCGAGGCTAACCATTCCTCCCCTTGTAGGGCAGTGGCTACCGATTGGATCGACTCCATCCGGAAAGTCCTGATATGTAGGAATTTGTTTAGCCCTTTTAGATTTAATATGGGCCTCACGTCCCCGTTTGGCTTCGGAACTGTAAAGAGGTTTGAGTAAAACCCGAACCCCCATTCTTCTAGGGGAACCTCTATAATTACTGCTTGGAGCAATAATTGTTCCAGTGCCAACAGGAGGGATCCTCTCTTCTGGGGATCCCTTGGCCCGTTTGACCTTATAAAGCGGGAAGGAGGGGAGTTTTTTAACTCCAATTTGTATCCCAGATTTACTGCGGAGAGCACCCATCTGTCTCGGATCGTGTCCCGCCAGGTCTCTGTGAACAACTGAAGTCTTCCCCCCACCCGATTGAGTGGGGGCAACCCTTCATGCATTTGACTTTGGGGGAGGTTTTGTACCTCTCCTGCTCCAGGGCTTCTTGTTACCCTGCAACTGTCCCTGATTTTTACCTCCGGGATTTGACCGAGGAGGCCGTCGGAACTGTTTCACAGCCGATGTCCTAGGGACTGGAGAAGCCGGCCTCTTAAAAGAGGGACCTCTAACTCTATTTTTAACTGGCAAAAGTGTACTTTTACCGCTGGAAATTCTCTGGATATACTTGTCCAGGTCCTCCCCGAATAAGCGCTCACCATGAAATGGGAAGCTGACCAGCAATTTTTTACAGGGAGCTTCAGCAGACCAGTTTTTGAGCCATAGAAGCCTGCGCATATGTACTACAGACAGCGTAAGGCGGGAGGCCTGATGGATTGAATCCTTTATGGCGTCCACCGCAAAGCATAAGGCTCTAGGTAGATCAGCTAGGGCAAGAGCCTGCTGATCTGGCAAGTCCCTTAAGACCTGTTTCAACTGATCCTTCACTGCTTGGCAGACCCCAATAGCTGCCACTGCTGGTTGTGTCACCAATCCTGCTGTAGAAAAAGCAGATTTTAATAAGGACTCCAATTTTTTATCTATTGGGTCCTTGAACATTTGGACATTATCCACCGGACATGTCAGTGATTTATTCACACACGAGATGGCTGCGTCCACTGTAGGGACCTTCCATTTTCTGATGAACTTATCCTCCATGGGATAGACCACCGGAAATCTCTTAGGGGGAGTAAATATTTTGTCAGGATGCTCCCAATCCTGGTAAATGAGCCCTTCCAGTAAAGGATGGATCGGAAAGGAACAAACAGTCTGGGGAGCTTTTAGCGACCCCAACGAGGAGACAGAAGTGGATGATGGCTCCGCAAGTGGCATTTTAAATGCTGATCGGACCATATTAGTCAGGGACTGAACCCATAACCTTTCAGCATGTGATGCTGAGAACGGCTCTTCCACTGTTGATTCCTCTACAACCGAATCGACCTCATCCTGATCCCCTTCAGGTAGGTCGATCCCTGTATGGGACTGTTGCTCTGTTAACAGGCACTCTGAGGGAGGAGACGGAGATCGGGCGCTTTTCTCCTGTGACAGGGAAGCCGCGATCAATGCTGACAATCTCTCTTCCAGCCCTCCCAGAGCTGAGGAAAAAACCTCCTCTGTTACATACACAGGAGCAGGTGAACTGAGGACAGCCACAGTACCAGGTACTCCTGAGGGTGCTCTACGGTCACTAACCTCTGATTCTTCAGGGGAGACTGGTGCAGCCAAAGCATGCCCAAGATCCTCAGAGCCCGATGGAGACCCCCTATTCCTCCTGGAATTTCTAGTCCCGGAGTTTTTAGACGGCATATTCCTAAGCCACAAAGCTGAGGTATTCCAGCCGAAATACACCAGTTACTGACAATAGTCTAGCATAAATGCTGCTATAAGAAACAGTTGGTGTCTACTAATGTGCCTTTCTAGGGGATGCCTGTATCAACCGCTTGCTGTATGCCCTTTTTTAAATGTTGCCAGCTCTGTCTCTGTACTTCATAGCCAGCTCACCACACAAAATTGTGATTTTTAACATGCTGGGACGCCCGCACATGCGCAGAAGCGCTGCGGCGCGCACAGAGCGTCATCCCCCAGGCTCCGCCCCCTTTTCCGGCTCACCTCTATATATAGAGGCGCGTGCACGCGCACGCGCGCGGCCACGTGCGCCTTTGGCGCTAATTTCGAAAAATGGAAACTAGGGACAAGAGCCAGGGCCCCTCTTTGCCGCAGGCCGGGGGATGGACGAGCATTGCAACATGGCAGAGGAAGCAGTTTCCCATAAGAGAACTCACCATCTGCCTGGACTTGCTCTGCTGAGAAGAAACTAGTCCACATGACAAGAAAACATTCCACAGCGGCCTCTAGTGGACAAACACAGGTACCGCAGTCTAATATATTAAATATATAAAAAAAAATATTTTTTTTTTTTTTTTTTTCTTGACCACCATTAAAAATTATTACATTTTTTTAGTAGTTACAGGCATGCACAGAATTTTGCGGGAATACCATTAGGTAACAGACAGAAAGACAAATTAGGCTTGGGGTCCCCCAATAGAACCAAGTTCCTGGGGGCCCCCACTTACCTGTTCCCCGCCGCAGGACTTTGTTTGGTCCACAAAAGCCCAAACTTCACCTATCACGGCAGGCATTGTAATCAAACCTTCAGGGACCGGGTTCCCAAGGATTCCACTCCCCTGGACCTGTATAGCACCCTGCACAGAAAACATCTTGGTCGTGGGTATGACCAGAGCTCTGGATCCCAGGGTCCAGCTCTCCTAAGAGAAGCATTACAGGCAAAACCTTGCTCTTCTCTGCAAGGCCCGGGTACCGACCGTTTAGCTATGAAGCTTTTTTGGTCGGATCCGGAATAGCTTACTGAGGCCCAAAAGAACCTGTACGCAAGCTCAGTGAAAAACACATGTTTCTTCTTGGCCAACACCTTAGACACTGGCAAAAAACTGAGGTGCTCCCGGATGGGAGGGGCTTATATAGGGGAGGGTACTTCCGGTTTTGGAAGTTGCCAGTGCCAGCACCTGACGGTATCTATATAACCCATTAGTAATGACTATGTCGCTCTGTGTCCCGTGATGTACGAGAAAGAAATCTTGTTTGTAGGGACAGAGAAGGACAGTGAGGGAAACTATCAGTGTGCTATTCTATGCTAAACCTTGTTTGTAGGGACAGAGAAGGACACTGAGGGAAAGTGTCAGTGTGCTATTCTGTGCTAAACCAATCTTGCTGAACCATATTTGAAATCCTTGAGTTTAGGGACAGAGAAGGACACTCGGGGAAACTGTCAGTGTGCTATTCTGTGCTAAACCTTGTTTATAGGGACAGAGAAGGACAGTGAGGGAAAGTGTCAGTGTGCTATTCTGTGCTAAACCAATCTTGCTGAACCATATTTGAAATCCTTGAGTTTAGGGACAGAGAAGGACACTCGGGGAAACTGTCAGTGTGCTATTCTGTGCTAAACCAATCTTGCTGAACCGTATTTGAAATCCTTGAGTTTAGGGACAGAGAAGGACACTCGTGGAAACTATCAGTGTGCTATTCTGTGCTAAATCTTGTTTGTAGGGACAAAGAAGGACAGTGAGGGAAACTATCAGTGTGCTATTCTGTGCTAAACCTTGTTTGTAGGGACAGAGAAGGACAGTGAGGGAAAGTGTCAGTGTGCTATTCTGTGCTAAACCAATCTTGCTGAACCATATTTGAAATCCTTGAGTTTAGGGACAGAGAAGGACACTCGGGGAAACTGTCAGTGTGCTATTCTGTGCTAAACCTTGTTTGTAGGGACAGAGAAGGACAGTGAGGGAAAGTGTCAGTGTGCTATTCTGTGCTAAACCAATCTTGCTGAACCATATTTGAAATCCTTGAGTTTAGGGACAGAGAAGGACACTCGGGGAAACTGTCAGTGTGCTATTCTGTGCTAAACCAATCTTGCTGAACCGTATTTGAAATCCTTGAGTTTAGGGACAGAGAAGGACACTCGTGGAAACTATCAGTGTGCTATTCTGTGCTAAATCTTGTTTGTAGGGACAGAGAAGGACAGTGAGGGAAACTATCAGTGTGCTATTCTGTGCTAAACCTTGTTTGTAGGGACAGAGAAGGACAGTGAGGGAAACTGTCAGTGTGCTATTCTGTGCTAAACCAACCTTGCTGAACCATATTTGAAATCCTTAAGTTTAAGGACAGAGAAGGACACTCGGGGAAACTGTCAGTGTGCTATTCTGTGCTAAACCTTGTTTGTAGGGACAGAGAAGGACAGTGAGGGAAACTATCAGTGTCCTATTCTGTGCTAAACCTTGTTTGTAGGGACAGAGAAGGACAGTGAGGGAAACTGTCAGTGTGCTATTCTGTGCTAAACCAATCTTGCTGAACCATATTTGAAATCCTTGAGTTTAGGGACAGAGAAGGACACTCGGGGAAACTGTCAGTGTGCTATTCTGTGCTAAACCTTGTTTGTAGGGACAGAGAAGGACAGTGAGGGAAAGTGTCAGTGTGCTATTCTGTGCTAAACCAATCTTGCTGAACCATATTTGAAATCCTTGAGTTTAGGGACAGAGAAGGACACTCGGGGAAACTGTCAGTGTGCTATTCTGTGCTAAACCAATCTTGCTGAACCGTATTTGAAATCCTTGAATTTAGGGACAGAGAAGGACACTCGTGGAAACTATCAGTGTGCTATTCTGTGCTAAATCTTGTTTGTAGGGACAGAGAAGGACAGTGAGGGAAAGTGTCAGTGTGCTATTCTGTGCTAAACCAATCTTGCTGAACCATATTTGAAATCCTTGAGTTTAGGGACAGAGAAGGACACTCGGGGAAACTGTCAGTGAGCTATTCTGTGCTAAACCAATCTTGCTGAACCGTATTTGCTATCCTTGAGTTTAGGGACAGAGAAGGACACTCGGGGAAACTATCAGTGTGCTATTCTGTGCTAAACCTTGTTTGTAGGGTTAGAGAAGGACAGTGAGGGAAACTGTCAGTGTGCTATTCTGTGCTAAACCAATCTTGCTGAAGCATATTGCAAATCCTTGTGTTTAGGGACAGAGAAGGATAGGCAGGGGACAGTGTCAGTGTCATTGTTGCTAAGCCTCCTGCACAGTATACACCTGAAGGTAGCCCTTATTGCTGTTTTTCCCATCTCCCTGCAGGCCATCCATTAAAATGTCTGGAAGGCAAACAAGGAGAGGCAGACAGTCAGGAGGCAAAAAAAGAGGGCAAGCAGGCTCTGTGTCTGGGGGCAACAGTGCTGGTCGTGGACGCGGTGCATTGTCATCAGCACATGGCCATGGGACACGCTTGTCCTTCTTTTCGGCAGCTGGACATGTTGAGCCACATCATGCCGAAGACTTGGTAGAGTGGATGACCAAGCCCACCTCATCCTCCTCATCCTCTCTCACCCAGGCTCAGGGTACTGGCAAAGCAGCTGCCAAAGCGTCCTCTTCTCTGGTATCAATGTCATCATTAGTCACTCCTTCCCTAGACCCACCATGTCCTCCTCCTGAGGAGTCCCCCGAACTGTTTGAGCACAGTGTTGGGTACATGCTCCAGGAGGATGCCCAGCGTTTTGAAGGATCTGATGATGATACCCAGCTAGAGGAAGGCAGTAGCGTGAGAGCAGAGAGAGGGGATGCTCAAGAAGGACACCAATCTGGCAGTCATGCTCCAGCAGCTGCAGCATACTGCCAGATTGGCTCCAGTGATGAGGAGGGAGGGGATGATGAGGTCACTGACTCCACGTGGGTGCCTAATAGGAGAGAGGAGGAGGAGGAGGATGAGGAGGAGGCACATCTCCAACGAGGCAGGATGCCCTTGGGTGGCCAGCGTATGGGCAGCACACCGACGGAATCACACCGCAGAGCTCCGCCTGTGCAGGGCGCTGCCTCTGCTCGTCATTCAAAAAGTTCTTTGGTGTGGGCCTTTTTTGAGGCGAGTGCATCAGATCGCACAGCTGCTGTTTGCAACATATGTCTCAAGCGTATATCGCGTGGCCAAAACATCAGCCGCTTGGGCACCACATGCTTGATCAGACATATGTTGACCTGCCATGCAGCTCGTTGGCAAGCCTACCTTAAAGACCCACACCAAAGAACAAAGCGGACCTCTCCTTGCACCGCATCAGCTGGGATCTCCAACCCCACTATACCTTCAGTCCTCTCTGAAACCTGCACTGAGAGGAATGAAGGTGTAGAATTAGGTGTGTCACAGCCAAGTACTTGCGGCCACTCTGCTAGCAGTACACCGACGTCCGATTCTAGCAGGCAAATTTCCCTGCCCCAGCTGCTGGACCGTCGAAAGAAGTTCACTCCCAGCCATCCACATGCCCAGCGGTTGAATGCTAGCTTGGCTAAATTGCTAGCGCTTCAACTGCTGCCTTTTCAGTTGGTAGACTCGGCCCCCTTCCGTGAGTTTGTGCAATGTGCGGTTCCTCAGTGGCAGGTTCCCAAACGCCACTTTTTCTCACGGAAGGCGATTCCGGCTCTCTACAGGCATGTGGAAGGCAATGTCTTGGCCTCGCTGGACAGGGCGGTCAGCGGTAAGGTGCATATTACCGCTGACTCATGGTCCAGCAGGCATGGACAGGGACGTTACCTTTCTTTCACGGCCCATTGGGTCACTCTTTTGGCAGCTGGGAAGGATGCAGGACAAGGTGCAGTAGTGTTGGAGGTTGTTCCACCGCCACGCCTCCAAAATGCTACTACTGGTTGTGACACACCTCTCTCCTCCACCCCCTCCTCTTCTTCTTCCTCCATGGCCTCTTCCTGTGCTTTGTCCTCGGAACCAGCGGTGCTCCGTAGGCGTTCAAGGGGCTACGCAAGTACGCAGGCAAAAAGATGCCATGCCGTGCTTGCGCTGGTGTGTTTGGGGGACAGGAGCCACACTGGGGCAGAGGTCCTGTCTGCTCTGCAGGGGCAGGCTGAGAGGTGGTTGACGCCACGCCAGCTTAAGCCAGGAATGGTGGTTTGCGACAATGGCACCAACCTCCTCTCCGCCCTCCGACAGGGACAACTGACCCATGTGCCCTGTGTGGCTCACGTCCTTAACCTGGTGGTGCAGCGGTTCTTGGGCAGGTACCCGGGCTTACAGGATGTCCTGAGGCAGGCCAGGAAAGTCTGTGTGCATTTCCGCAGATCTTATAATGCCAGTGCTCACCTGGCTGAGCTGCAAAAGGAGTTGAACCTGCCCAAGAACCGCCTTATATGTGACATGCCCACCAGGTGGAACTCAACGTTGGCCATGCTGCAGCGGCTGCACACGCAGCAGAGGGCCATCAATGAGTACCTGTGCGACTACGGCACCAGGACAGGGTCAGGGGAGCTCGGGTTTTTTTCACCACGCCAGTGGGGCATGATCAGGGATGCATGCACTGTCCTGGCACCATTTGAGGAGGCCACGAGGATGGTGAGCAGTGACAGTGCATGCATCAGTGACACTGTACCTCTTGTCCACCTGTTGGAGCACACGCTGCATGGAATAATGGACAGGGCACTTGAGGCAGAACAGAGGCAGGAAGAGGAGGACTTCCTTGCCTCTCAAGGCCCCCTTTACCCAGACAGTGTTCCTTCTGTCCCACCCATCGCACAGGAAGAGGAGGAGGAGGAGGAGGAGGAGGAGGATTGTGTCAGCATGGAGGTGGAGGCTGGCACTCAGCATCATCAGCAGCAGTCTTTTAGGGATGATTTACAGTCCCAAGAAACCAGTGGACTTGTACGTGGCTGGGAGGAGGTGGCTGCGGATCATGTTGTCCTTAGTGACCCAGAGGACTCCGGACTAAATGCCTCAGCTAACCTACGCTGCATGGCCTCCCTGATCCTGCAAAGTCTGCGGAAGGATCCTCGTATTCTTCGGATCAAGGAGAGGGACCATTACCTTACCCTTGTACCACGGTCCACGGTACAAGGGTAAGGTTGCGGACCTTATGTTACCGTCGCAGAGGGAGCAGAGGATGAGACAACTCCGGGAGGCCTTGCAGAAAGGTCTGTGCAACGCGTTCCCAGAGACTGGGAGGTTACAAACTCCTGGTCCTGGACAACGAGTTGCTGAGGCTTCGGGCAGTCAAAGAAGGAGCGGTGGGGAAGGTGGCCGTCTGACCGATGCGTTCAGACAATTCTTTAGTCCGCAGCCCCAAAGTATGATCGGTTCCAGCAACCATCGCCAGCGTCTGATATACATGGTGCAGGAATACCTAGGGGCAAGGTCAGACTTGGACACCTTCCCCACCGAAAATCCTCTGGCTTACTTGGTCTTGAGGATGGATCACTGGCCAGAGCTTGCACAGTATGCAATTGAGCTACTGGCCTGTCCTGCATCCAGCGTTCTTTCAGAACGCACATTCAGTGCTGCTGGAGGATTTGTCACGGATCACAGGGTGCGCCTGTCCACCGACTCGGTTGATCGACTGACTTTCATCAAGATGAACCAGTCTTGGATCACCACCAGCTACCACACACCTGATGCTGATATAACAGACTAATTGATTTTAAAATGTCACATCCCTTCAAGACTGATGCTGATGTTGAGTGCCTGTGCTGTTATGTTGACTGGCTATCCTCCTCCTCCTCCTCAATGATCCGATTAATGATGATAGCTTGGAAGATCATTTTGGTTTATGGGTGCCGCCACCAGTGGCTAAGGCCCAATTTTTCAGCCCCTGTTTAACAGGGGCGTGTAATTACATTTTTTGATGCAATAATTTGCAACAGGGCTCATTGCTGTGCTCCAAGTACAGTATCTGTGAGGGGTTGCAGTGTTGTGCCACCAGTGGCTAAGGCCCAATTTTTCAGCCCCTGTTTAACAGGGGCGTGTAATTACAATTTTTGATGCAATACTTTGCAACAGGGCTCATTGCTGTGCTCCAAGTACAGTATCTGTGAGGGGTTGCAGTGTTGTGCCACCAGTGCCTAAGGCCCAATTTTTCAGCCCCTGTTCAACAGGGGCATGCAATTATAATTATTGATCTAATAATTCACAGCAGGGCCCATTGCTGCGCCCACCAAGAGTAACTGTCAGGCCTTACAGTGTTGTGTCAACACCACCACCACCACCACCACCACCACCAAAGGCCCAATTTGTCAGCCCCTGTTCAACAGGGGCATGCAATTATAATTATTGATCTAATAATTCACAGCAGGGCCCATTGCTGCACCCACCAAGAGTAACTGTCAGGCCTTACAGTGTTGTGTCAACACCACCACCACCACCACCACCACCACCACCAAAGGCCCAATTTTTCAGCCCCTGTTCAACAGGGGCATGCAATTATAATTATTGATCTAATAATTCACAGCAGGGCCCATTGCTGCGCCCACCAAGAGTAACTGTCAGGCCTTACAGTGTTGTGTCAACACCTCCACCATCACCACCACCACCACCAAAGGCCCAATTTTTCAGCCCCTGTTCAACAGGGGCATGCAATTATAATTATTGATCTAATAATTCACAGCAGGGCCCATTGCTGCGCCCACCAAGAGTAACTGTCAGGCCTTACAGTGTTGTGGCACCAGCACCACCATCAAAGGCCCAATTTTTACTACCACTGATCAACAATTATATGTTATTACAATTCCTGATATAATAGTTGACAGCAGGGCGTTCCAGCACCCACCAAGAGTAACTGTGAGTGCTTACAGTGTTGTGCCAACACCAACACCTAAGGGGCCAATTTCTGCAGAGTATATACGGCAGGTCCCTACTTTCAAACATCCAACTTACAAACGACTCCTACTTGCAAACGGAAGAAGACAACAGGAAGTGAGAGGAAATCTACCCCTAGGAAGGAAAATAGGATTAAGCATAGAGTAAGCTGTCAGACTCCAGGTATAGTCTATATGATGCAGTGTACCTGTAACTCTTTCTATATAGGGAAAACAAAGCATCCCTTTTTCAAAAGAAGAAATGACCATGTATCACTAATAAAAAAACGAAGGATGGAAACTCCAATTAGTCGTCATGTTGGCCTATTCCATGACTTCAGATTGGATACCATCAAATTTATGGCCTTATATCATATTCCTCCGGATGTTAGAGGAGGCAGTAATGATCAGAAACTTTTACAACTAGAATCACGTTGGATCTTCTTCTTGAAGGCAACAATGTATCCTGGATTGAACGAAATGTTGAGTTATAAACCCTTCTTATAAACATTTGTAATTGTTTCCCTTTCTGCCTCCCTACTCCTATGATGTCTCTACCAATCTACCCCTTCTACCCCCTCCCTTCCCCCCTCATTCCTTGCCCCTCCTTCCATCCCTCTTTTCCTTTCCGCTTCCCTTTTCCTTCTTGCTCCTCGCTATTCTTCCCCTTCCCCCCTATCCCTCCCTGTCATTATTTTGGTCATTCTGTGTGGATTTTACATCATCCCACTCTCTCCCTCCTTTCCCCATTTTTTGAGGACACATCAAACATCCTTGTCCCCTTTCTGACCCTAATCAATCTGTGTAAAATATTTATAACCAGATGCCAATTGGTTGCATAAGACTACCAAGCATACTGATTATTTTTCACCTATATATTTTATTAAAAATAATTTTAATAAAAATTTGCAAATTAAAACACGTAAATAATAATAACCCCTTAATATTGTACTTTAATATTCATATTATTCACATTTAAATTAATTACATTTTGCATTTATTATTTATTTCTTTGCTTATTCATGCACTTATCAATAATTCACTTATAATAATATGTATATTTCTCTATATTTGTTTGTAATATGCATGCAATGTTTCCTTGTCCGAGTGAGGCCTGTCAGTGCCAACCTCTTCCCCGCTTGATGCCTTTCTATTGCGGACATATCTCCAGCGATGATTTGGTCCGGGCCTAGCATACCCTTATGTTCACATGGACGCCCAAGGGTGTTCCTAGCCTTCGGTTGGACGCCCGCCTTCTGGCCAGCATGTGGACGTTTCCGCTGCAGCAATCCTCTTTGAGAAGTCCCTAGTGTGTCTTCTCTTTGTCCACCACAAGAGTGCACTCGTTCCTGTCTTTCAGCACTCCTGGCTGTGTTTACAGATCGGAGATCGGAGAGCAGTAAAGCATCACGTCCGCTTCCGGTTTTCGGACCAGATGGGGGGTATATAAAGCCATGGGCTTTGGCACACAGACGCTGCTGAGCCCCTGGGACTACACACATTGTGACGTTCTTTAAGGTAATCACTATAACTATGGATATTGCCTCTTTTTCTTTCCTTATGATTCCTTCTTTGTTATGCAGCCATGGAAGTGTCCCATTTGGAGGCATGAACTGCCCCTTTGGGAACATTGTTATTGATTTACTATTGTATTTTCTCTTTAGTCTGTGTTTATTACACTTCTTTCTGGATTGCTCTTTCTTGATGTGAGTCATTGGCCTCGTACACACGACCGATTTTCTCGTCGTAAAAAACACGTCGTTTTTTTCGACGAGATTTTTGTTAAGCTTGTCGATTTTCTCGTCAAGCTTTCTATGCGTACACACTGACATTTCCCAATTTCCTCGTTGTTCTCCGCGCTCACGTCCAGCACGTACGACGGCACTATAAAGGGGAAGATCTTTTTTCTTGGCGCCACCCCTTGGGCTGCTTTTGCTGATCTCGTGTTACCGCATGTGAAGTAAAAGTTTGGGAAGAGACGATTCGCGCTTTTCAGTCTTCGTACTTTTCAGATCGTTTTCTGCGGTTCAGTTTGTGCTTGTGGGTTCGTATCTTGACTTTCAGGGCGTCTAGGCAGGTCGTATCTGTTTTACAGTGCGTTCTTGCCTGTTCGTTTCTGTTTTTCAGTTCGTTATTCATAGGCCTTGCTGTTCTAAAGTGCGTTCTGTTCTGTACGTTCTGATAAGACGACCGTTTCTTATTAGCCATGTCGCCTGGACGTTCTCGTCGTCGAGTTCGTGCTGTGCGTGCGCTTGGTGTTGGTCTGCTTGTTTTGGACCAAGACCAGTCCATGAATGTTGTGAGGAGGAGTTCATGGACCAAGAATTGGTTGCTCCAGCGGGACCAATTCTGCCATATGCCTCTGCTCCGGGAGATCGTCGAGAATAATCCTGAGGACTACAGGAATTTTCTGCGGATGTCTGACCCCGTATTTCAGGAACTGTTGGCTTTGGTGTCCCCCTATATTACCAGGCAGGACACAGTTATGCGGGAAGCCATCAGTGCTGAGCAGAGGCTCATCGCCACGTTACGTTACCTGGCGACAGGGAGAAGTCTTCAGGACTTGAAGTTCACCACAGGCATCTCCCCCCAGGCTCTGGGCCTCATAATCCCAGACACCTGTTCTGCTATTATACAAGTCCTGCAGGAGGACTATATTAGGGTAAGTTTTCTCCATTAACATCACATTTTATGTATTACATGTATGCTAATGTATTGTATTTCTTTCATCCTTCCCTAATTACCATGATTGTAATATGCTGAGAATGTCCCCTTTGTCCCCATGCATGCTGGAAGCTTTAGATTGCCCCTTTTTTCTCCTCCATAAATAGGGATGAGCTTCGTGTTCGAGTCGAACATACGTTCGACTCGAACATCGGCTGTTCGATCGTTCGACGAAGATCGAACGATTTGTGCCGTTCGCGCCAAATTCGAGTGACGCGAACGGCCCACAATGCACTACGCCATCGCAGTGTCATCCAGGCGCTGTGATTGGCCAAGCATGCACTGTGACCCCGCATGCTTGGCCAATCACAGCGCCGGCAGCGAGGAGAGCAATGATTGGCCACAGGCAGGATGCCTGTGGCCAATTATTGCTGAGGGGGTTTAGTACACGCCCCACACTATAAAAGGCCGCCAGCGCGGCGGCCTTGTGTAGTGTGTTCCGGAGCAGGGAAAGAGAAGCATAGGCAGGGACAGTGTCATTTTTTTCCTTTACTAATCTTCCTTGTGTTTAGGGACAGAGAAGGATAGGTAGGGAGAGTGTCAGTGTGTTATTCTGTGCTAAACCTTGTTTGTAGGGACAGAGAAGGACAGTGAGGGAAAGTGTCAGTGTGCTATTCTGTGCTAAACCTTGTTTGTAGGGACAGAGAAGGACAGTGAGGGAAACTGTCAGTGTGCTATTCTGTGCTAAACCTTGTTTGTAGGGACAGAGAAGGACAGTGAGGGAAAGTGTCAGTGTGCTATTCTGTGCTAAACCTTGTTTGTAGGGACAGAGAAGGACAGTGAGGGAAACTGTCAGTGTGCTATTCTGTGCTAAACCAATCTTGCTGAACCGTATTTGAAATCCTTGAGTTTAGGGACAGAGAAGGACACTCGGGGAAACTATCAGTGTGCTATTCTGTGCTAAACCTTGTTTGTAGGGACAGAGAAGGACAGTGAGGGAAACTGTCAGTGTGCTATTCTGTGCTAAACCAATCTTGCTGAACCATATTTGAAATCCTTGAGTTTAGGGACAGAGAAGGACACTCGGGGAAACTGTCAGTGTGCTATTCTGTGCTAAACCTTGTTTGTAGGGACAGTGAAGGACAGTGAGGGAAACTATCAGTGTCCTATTCTGTGCTAAACCTTGTTTGTAGGGACAGAGAAGGACAGTGAGGGAAACTGTCAGTGTGCTATTCTGTGCTAAACCAATCTTGCTGAACCATATTTGAAATCCTTGAGTTTAGGGACAGAGAAGGACACTCGGGGAAACTGTCAGTGTGCTATTCTGTGCTAAACCTTGTTTGTAGGGACAGAGAAGGACAGTGAGGGAAAGTGTCAGTGTGCTATTCTGTGCTAAACCAATCTTGCTGAACCATATTTGAAATCCTTGAGTTTAGGGACAGAGAAGGACACTCGGGGAAACTGTCAGTGTGCTATTCTGTACTAAACCAATCTTGCTGAACCGTATTTGAAATCCTTGAGTTTAGGGACAGAGAAGGACACTCGTGGAAACTATCAGTGTGCTATTCTGTGCTAAATCTTGTTTGTAGGGACAGAGAAGGACAGTGAGGGAAACTATCAGTGTGCTATTCTGTGCTAAACCTTGTTTGTAGGGACAGAGAAGGACAGTGAGGGAAAGTGTCAGTGTGCTATTCTGTGCTAAACCAATCTTGCTGAACCATATTTGAAATCCTTGAGTTTAGGGACAGAGAAGGACACTCGGGGAAACTGTCAGTGTGCTATTCTGTGCTAAACCTTGTTTGTAGGGACAGAGAAGGACAGTGAGGGAAAGTGTCAGTGTGCTATTCTGTGCTAAACCAATCTTGCTGAACCATATTTGAAATCCTTGAGTTTAGGGACAGAGAAGAACACTCGTGGAAACTATCAGTGTGCTATTCTGTACTAAACCAATCTTGCTGAACCGTATTTGAAATCCTTGAGTTTAGGGACAGAGAAGGACACTCGGGGAAACTGTCAGTGTGCTATTCTGTGCTAAACCTTGTTTGTAGGGACAGAGAAGGACAGTGAGGGAAAGTGTCAGTGTGCTATTCTGTGCTAAACCAATCTTCCTGAACCATATTTGAAATCCTTGAGTTTAGGGACAGAGAAGGACACTCGGGGAAACTATCAGTGTGCTATTCTGTGCTAAACCTTGTTTGTAGGGACAGAGAAGGACAGTGAGGGAAAGTGTCAGTGTGCTATTCTGTGCTAAACCAATCTTGCTGAACCGTATTTGAAATCCTTGAGTTTAGGGACAGAGAAGGACACTCGGGGAAACTATCAGTGTGCTATTCTGTGCTAAACCTTGTTTGTAGGGACAGAGAAGGACAGTGAGGGAAACTGTCAGTGTGCTATTCTGTGCTAAACCAATCTTGCTGAACCATATTTGAAATCCTTGAGTTTAGGGACAGAGAAGGACACTCTGGGAAACTGTCAGTGTGCTATTCTGTGCTAAACCTTGTTTGTAGGGACAGTGAAGGACAGTGAGGGAAACTATCAGTGTCCTATTCTGTGCTAAACCTTGTTTGTAGGGACAGAGAAGGACAGTGAGGGAAACTGTCAGTGTGCTATTCTGTGCTAAACCAATCTTGCTGAACCATATTTGAAATCCTTGAGTTTAGGGACAGAGAAGGACACTCGGGGAAACTGTCAGTGTGCTATTCTGTGCTAAACCTTGTTTGTAGGGACAGAGAAGGACAGTGAGGGAAAGTGTCAGTGTGCTATTCTGTGCTTAACCAATCTTGCTGAACCATATTTGAAATCCTTGAGTTTAGGGACAGAGAAGGACACTCGGGGAAACTGTCAGTGTGCTATTCTGTACTAAACCAATCTTGCTGAACCGTATTTGAAATCCTTGAGTTTAGGGACAGAGAAGGACACTCGTGGAAACTATCAGTGTGCTATTCTGTGCTAAATCTTGTTTGTAGGGACAGAGAAGGACAGTGAGGGAAACTATCAGTGTGCTATTCTGTGCTAAACCTTGTTTGTAGGGACAGAGAAGGACAGTGAGGGAAAGTGTCAGTGTGCTATTCTGTGCTAAACCAATCTTGCTGAACCATATTTGAAATCCTTGAGTTTAGGGACAGAGAAGGACACTCGGGGAAACTGTCAGTGTGCTATTCTGTGCTAAACCTTGTTTGTAGGGACAGAGAAGGACAGTGAGGGAAAGTGTCAGTGTGCTATTCTGTGCTAAACCAATCTTGCTGAACCATATTTGAAATCCTTGAGTTTAGGGACAGAGAAGAACACTCGTGGAAACTATCAGTGTGCTATTCTGTGCTAAATCTTGTTTGTAGGGACAGAGAAGGACAGTGAGGGAAACTATCAGTGTGCTATTCTGTGCTAAACCTTGTTTGTAGGGACAGAGAAGGACAGTGAGGGAAAGTGTCAGTGTGCTATTCTGTGCTAAACCAATCTTGCTGAACCATATTTGAAATCCTTGAGTTTAGGGACAGAGAAGGACACTCGGGGAAACTGTCAGTGTGCTATTCTGTGCTACACCTTGTTTGTAGGGACAGAGAAGGACAGTGAGGGAAAGTGTCAGTGTGCTATTCTGTGCTAAACCAATCTTGCTGAACCATATTTGAAATCCTTGAGTATAGGGACAGAGAAGGACACTCGGGGAAACTGTCAGTGTGCTATTCTGTGCTAAACCAATCTTGCTGAACCGTATTTGAAATCCTTGAGTTTAGGGACAGAGAAGGACACTCGTGGAAACTATCAGTGTGCTATTCTGTGCTAAATCTTGTTTGTAGGGACAGAGAAGGACAGTGAGGGAAACTATCAGTGTGCTATTCTGTGCTAAACCTTGTTTGTAGGGACAGAGAAGGACAGTGAGGGAAAGTGTCAGTGTGCTATTCTGTGCTAAACCAATCTTGCTGAACCATATTTGAAATCCTTGAGTTTAGGGACAGAGAAGGACACTCGGGGAAACTGTCAGTGTGCTATACTGTGCTAAACCTTGTTTGTAGGGACAGTGAAGGACAGTGAGGGAAACTATCAGTGTCCTATTCTGTGCTAAACCTTGTTTGTAGGGAGAGAGAAGGACAGTGAGGGAAACTGTCAGTGTGCTATTCTGTGCTAAACCAATCTTGCTGAACCATATTTGAAATCCTTGAGTTTAGGGACAGAGAAGGACACTCGGGGAAACTGTCAGTGTGCTATTCTGTGCTAAACCTTGTTTGTAGGGACAGAGAGGGACAGTGAGGGAAAGTGTCAGTGTGCTATTCTGTGCTAAACCAATCTTGCTGAACCATATTTGAAATCCTTGAGTTTAGGGACAGAGAAGGACACTCGGGGAAACTGTCAGTGTGCTATTCTGTGCTAAACCAATCTTGCTGAACCGTATTTGAAATCCTTGAGTTTAGGGACAGAGAAGGACACTCGTGGAAACTATCAGTGTGCTATTCTGTGCTAAATCTTGTTTGTAGGGACAGAGAAGGACAGTGAGGGAAACTATCAGTGTGCTATTCTGTGCTAAACCTTGTTTGTAGGGACAGAGAAGGACAGTGAGGGAAAGTGTCAGTGTGCTATTCTGTGCTAAACCAATCTTGCTGAACCATATTTGAAATCCTTGAGTTTAGGGACAGAGAAGGACACTCTGGGAAACTGTCAGTGTGCTATTCTGTGCTAAACCTTGTTTGTAGGGACAGAGAAGGACAGTGAGGGAAAGTGTCAGTGTGCTATTCTGTGCTAAACCAATCTTGCTGAACCATATTTGAAATCCTTGAGTTTAGGGACAGAGAAGGACACTCGTGGAAACTATCAGTGTGCTATTCTGTGCTAAATCTTGTTTGTAGGGACAGAGAAGGACAGTGAGGGAAACTATCAGTGTGCTATTCTGTGCTAAACCTTGTTTGTAGGGACAGAGAAAGACAGTGAGGGAAAGTGTCAGTGTGCTATTCTGTGCTAAACCAATCTTGCTGAACCATATTTGAAATCCTTGAGTTTAGGGACAGAGAAGGACACTCGGGGAAACTGTCAGTGTGCTATTCTGTGCTAAACCTTGTTTGTAGGGACAGAGAAGGACAGTGAGGGAAAGTGTCAGTGTGCTATTCTGTGCTAAACCAATCTTGCTGAACCATATTTGAAATCCTTGAGTTTAGGGACAGAGAAGGACACTCGGGGAAACTGTCAGTGTGCTATTCTGTGCTAAACCAATCTTGCTGAACCGTATTTGAAATCCTTGAGTTTAGGGACAGAGAAGGACACTCGTGGAAACTATCAGTGTGCTATTCTGTGCTAAATCTTGTTTGTAGGGACAGAGAAGGACAGTGAGGGAAACTATCAGTGTGCTATTCTGTGCTAAACCTTGTTTGTAGGGACAGAGAAGGACAGTGAGGGAAAGTGTCAGTGTGCTATTCTGTGCTAAACCAATCTTGCTGAACCATATTTGAAATCCTTGAGTTTAGGGACAGAGAAGGACACTCGGGGAAACTGTCAGTGTGCTATTCTGTGCTAAACCTTGTTTGTAGGGACAGAGAAGGACAGTGAGGGAAAGTGTCAGTGTGCTATTCTGTGCTAAACCTTGTTTGTAGGGACAGAGAAGGACAGTGAGGGAAAGTGTCAGTGTGCTATTCTGTGCTAAACCAATCTTGCTGAACCGTATTTGAAATCCTTGAGTTTAGGGACAGAGAAGGACACTCGTGGAAACTATCAGTGTGCTATTCTGTGCTAAATCTTGTTTGTAGGGACAGAGAAGGACAGTGAGGGAAACTATCAGTGTGCTATTCTGTGCTAAACCTTGTTTGTAGGGACAGAGAAGGACAGTGAGGGAAAGTGTCAGTGTGCTATTCTGTGCTAAACCAATCTTGCTGAACCATATTTGAAATCCTTGAGTTTAGGGACAGAGAAGGACACTTGGGGAAACTGTCAGTGTGCTATTCTGTGCTAAACCTTGTTTGTAGGGACAGAGAAGGACAGTGAGGGAAAGTGTCAGTGTGCTATTCTGTGCTAAACCAATCTTGCTGAACCATATTTGAAATCCTTGAGTTTAGGGACAGAGAAGGACACTCGGGGAAACTGTCAGTGTGCTATTCTGTGCTAAACCAATCTTGCTGAACCGTATTTGAAATCCTTGAGTTTAGGGACAGAGAAGGACACTCGTGGAAACTATCAGTGTGCTATTCTGTGCTAAATCTTGTTTGTAGGGACAGAGAAGGACAGTGAGGGAAACTATCAGTGTGCTATTCTGTGCTAAACCTTGTTTGTAGGGACAGAGAAGGACAGTGAGGGAAAGTGTCAGTGTGCTATTCTGTGCTAAACCAATCTTGCTGAACCATATTTGAAATCCTTGAGTTTAGGGACAGAGAAGGACACTCGGGGAAACTGTCAGTGTGCTATTCTGTGCTAAACCTTGTTTGTAGGGACAGAGAAGGACAGTGAGGGAAAGTGTCAGTGTGCTATTCTGTGCTAAACCAATCTTGCTGAACCATATTTGAAATCCTTGAGTTTAGGGTGTGACAGCAGGAAGGTAAAGTCACCTGGTTGCATCCAGGGGGGTAGATATATTTCGCCCAGATTCAGGCTTTACGCCGACTTATACAACTAGGTGGAGAGTTGTATAAGGCTAGTGGGCTCATGGATGACTCATACCTCTAGGGAGAGTGTGGGGCGTCGTGCAGACAGAGATGAGGAGACCAGCTGAACCTTGTCAGCTCATTTAGGCCTCTATAAGAACTCCCAGCTTCATTAGATGTTAGCTCATGCCTGGAACCAGACCTGTGTGGACTGTCTAGGGAGAGTGAACCCCTGTGCGGTGAGAAAAAGCCTGTGTGGCTATTTGCTTGGACATTTAAAACCAGGGACTTAGGGACTAGGACAGCACTAGGCTGATCCCAGTTGTTAGTTAGGAAACCTGTATGTTTAGTCAGAGGTCAACTTGACCAGGATTTATTTTGGTTATGTTTCTTTTGCTTTGCTGTGTTTTGTCACTGTAAATAGAAAATAAACCGCACCTTTTTTTGATTTTGAAAACCACAACCTCCGTTTGCTGGGCCTGTTTTGTGTGGGGAGCCCATCCCGGGGGTCACACACACCCGCTGCCGACCTAACCCCCTCACAGTTGGTGGAGAACCAGTGGCAGTTTTTTTAAGCCAGCATGGAGGAGATACTGAAGCAGCTGGCTCTAGCAAATGCCAATCAACAGCAGACAAATGCAGGTTTGCAAAGGAGCCTTGCAGCCCAGCAGCAGACAAACGCAACTTTGCAACAGAGTCTGGAGGCTCAGCAACGAGCCCAGCAGCAATCTGAGGCCCGCTTCATAGACCTGTTGCAGAAGCAAGAGCAGAGACTACAACAACAGATGGAAGCAGTAATGCAGCAACGTCCGCAGACCAGTGAGGAAAGCCGTCCCACTAATACCGCGTCCTTTGGGGTGAGTCGTTTATTGACAAAAATGACTGGAGAGGATGATCCAGAGGTATTTTTGACCACATTTGAAAGGACCGCTGAAAGAGAAAAGTGGCCTGAGGAGCAGTGGGCTGGACTGGTGGCTCCTCTGTTAACTGGTGAATCGCAGAAAGCTTACTATGACCTAGAGCCTAACCAAGCAAAAGACTATGTGATGCTAAAAGCTGAAATATTGGCAAGGCTGGGTGTCACCCAGGCTGTCCGGGCTCAGCGTGTGCATAACTGGACTTTCCAGCTTGGAAAACCCCCCAGGTCTCAAATGTATGATCTCATTCACCTGAGCAGAAAGTGGCTACAGCCAGAGACTTTGTCCGCACCAAAGATTGTGGAACGTGTTGTAATGGATCGGTTTTTGAGAGCTCTTCCTACTGCCATCCAAAAGTGGGTAAGCCATGGAGACCCAGAGACGGCCGATGGTCTTGTGGATCGTGTGGAGAAATACTTGGCTACAGAGAACCTGACGGCCTCTTCCAGAGACACTCGGACTTTCCACCCTAAGACCAGACCATCCCCAGGGGCGGATAAGAGGATTCCAAGGGGTGAGGGTGGAGAGAGTGAGAGGGTGGGAGCTCTACCCCAAGTTTGGCGAGAACAGCCTGGGAAATCAGCGGCTCAAGAGGCGGCAAGAAGGATCGTTTGCTACCGCTGCCGGCAAGCGGGACATATTGCAGCCAATTGCCCGGTTGTGGAGGAACCCATGCAGTGTGACTTTCTGACGGGCAGACGTCAGTCGCTGTGTGCGACAGTCGCATGCACTGCCATTCGAGGAACTGAGAAACATTTATGCAAAATGTGTGTTAATGGTAGAAATGTTGTGGTATTGCTGGATTCAGGTAGCCTTGTGACCCTGATAAAGGCTGAGTTAGTTAAAACAGAGGTCTCTGGGAATAGCAAGGTAGCTGTTATTTGTGTGCATGGGGACACCCGAGAGTATCCAGTGACTACAGTGTGTTTCGAGACCCCCAAAGGTACCCTCTCTCATCCAGTGGGCTTAGTATCTCAGTTACCGCATGACGCCATTGTGGGAAGGGATTTTCCGAAGTTCTGGGAACTGTGGGATGATCCTGAGCCCCTCACTGGTGCCCCTATGTACCAGGAATGTGATAGCCAGAACTCCCCTGAGAGTGGTGAGGACTCTCCGGAATTTCCCTTATCAGTATTGGCAGGGGAGACTCAAGAAACTGGAGAGGAGCCCACCTCCTCAGACGAAAACCTACCGTCTGTGGAGTTTTCTGATCTTGAGGTTCACAGGGAAAACTTTGCCACAGAACAGTTGAAAGACCCCGCCCTAATAAAGGCACGGGAAAACGTAGTGAAAATAGATGGCGAGTTAGTGAACCCAGATAATACCTGCACTTACCCATACTTCAGCGTAGAGAAGGACCTACTGTATCGGGTGGCAAAAAGGGCAGAAGAAACCGTTGAGCAGCTTGTGGTGCCCAAACCTTACAGGAAGTTGGTGTTGGAGTTGGCCCATGGGCACATTCTTGGAGGTCATCTGGGGACAGAGAAAACCCGAGAGAGGGTATTACAGAGATTCTATTGGCCGGGGGTGATGAAGGACGTAGAAAATTATTGTTCCTCCTGCCCTGTGTGTCAGAGGTTGGCCCCGATGCCACATTTCCGTAGCCCGCTGGTCCCTCTACCCATCATTGAGGTCCCGTTTGAGAGGATCGCCATGGATTTGGTAGGTCCTATAATCAAGTCCGCTAGGGGGCACCAGTACATATTAGTTATAATGGACTATGCCACCCGTTATCCAGAAGCGATCCCTCTCCGAAATACCTCGGCCAAAACCATAGCCAAAGAGCTATCTCTTGTTTTTAGCCGGGTGGGTATTTGTAAAGAACTGCTTACGGACCAAGGTACACCCTTTATGTCCCGGGTTATGAAAGAGCTGTGTAAATTGTTCAAAGTGACGCAATTGCGTACGTCTGTGTATCACCCCCAAACCGATGGGCTGGTTGAAAGATTCAACAAAACCCTAAAACAAATGTTGAAGAAAGTGGTGGATAGAGATGGAAAGGATTGGGACTGTTTACTTCCTTATTTGATGTTTGCTATTAGGGAGGTGCCCCAATCCTCTACGGGATTCTCCCCCTTTGAGTTACTGTATGGGAGACACCCAAGAGGGCTGTTGGATATTGCCAAGGAAACTTGGGAAAGTGAGAGTTCTCCCCACAGGAGTGTGATTGAGCATGTCGCCCTGATGCAAGATCGAATTGCACAGGTAATGCCCATCGTGAAGGAACATTTGGCCCAAGCGCAGTTGGCACAGCAGAGAGTGTACAACCGTGGAGCCAAGACCCGTACCTTTTCCCCGGGGGATAGGATATTGGTACTTGTCCCTACGGTTGAAAGTAAATTCCTTGCCAAATGGCAAGGCCCCTACGAGATAATGGAAAAAGTGAGCGAAGTGAATTACAAGGTCAGACAACCAGGAAGGCGAAAGCAGATCTATCACGTTAATCTGTTGAAAGCCTGGAGGGATAGAGAGTCCCTAGTCGCAGACACTTGGTCACCAGCTCAAACTGGTTGCGTGATTCCTGAGGTTGGAATAGCAGCCACCTTGTCACAACCCCAACAACAGGAGGTTAAGGAGTTTGTGCTTCGCAACAAGGAGGTATTCTCTGAGCTGCCGGGACAAACATCTGGGGTAGAGCATGACATCATTACCCCGCCCGGTGAAAGGGTGAAGTTAAAACCCTATCGGATCCCAGAGGCTCGACGGGAGGCAATACGGGAGGAAGTACAGAAAATGCTGAACTTAGGGGTGATAGAGGAGTCCCAAAGTGATTGGTCTAGTCCCATCGTGTTGGTGCCTAAACCGGATGGGAGCTGGCGATTTTGTAACGATTTTCGTCAGTTGAACAAAGTTACAAAATTTGACACCTACCCCATGCCACGTATAGATGAGTTGATCGACCGGCTGGGAACAGCCCGATACATGACGACTCTTGACCTCACAAAAGGGTATTGGCAAATCCCCCTGGCCAAGTCGGCCAAAGAGAAAACCGCATTTGTAACCCCAGACGGGGCGTTCCAATATAAAAGAATGCCGTTCGGGTTACAGAATGCGCCGGCCACATTCCAGCGGAAAATGGACCAGATGCTGAGGCCCCATCGGAAGTATGCTGCGGCTTACCTGGATGACGTAATTGTCCATAGCACAGATTGGGCCTCACATCTGCCAAAAGTGCAAGCAGTCCTGGACTCTGTTCGGGAAGCAGGGTTTACGGCTAACCCCAAGAAGTGTACCATTGGGCAGGAGGAGGCCAAATATCTTGGGTACACCATTGGGAGGGGAGTAATAAAACCCCAACTCAACAAAGTCGAGGCCATCCAGAGTTGGCCACGTCCCAACAGCAAGAAGCAGGTACGAGCCTTTCTGGGAATCGCTGGGTATTATCGGCGATTCATTCCCCACTTTGCTTCTAAGGCTGTGCCCCTAACCAACCTGACGAAGGGGAAAGGGTCGGTCATGATTAAATGGACCCCCGAGGCTGAGGCAGCATTCCAATTCTTGAAACAAGCCTTATGTAGCCAGCCAGTGTTGTACTCACCCGACTTCTCTAAAGACTTTGTCGTACAAAGTGATGCGTCAGATGTGGGGTTAGGAGCAGTATTGTCCCAGGTCTGGAACGGGGAAGAGCACCCAGTCATTTACCTCAGCAGGAAGTTGAAGTCCCATGAGGTAAATTACGCCACCGTTGAAAAGGAGTGTTTAGCGGTGAAGTGGGCTCTAGATTCCCTTCGGTACTACCTGCTAGGTAGGCACTTTGACATGGTTACGGATCACGCTCCGTTAAAGTGGATGGCTCAAAACAAGGAAACAAATAGAAGAGTGAATAGGTGGTTCCTGGCCCTCCAGGAATTCAACTTCACAGTAAAGCATCGCCCTGGCGTTCAAATGGGGAATGTGGATGCTTTGTCTCGAGTACATGAATGCCTGATTGCTGGTGTTCCAACCCCGAGGTTAAAACAAGAGGGGGGGTATGTGACAGCAGGAAGGTAAAGTCACCTGGTTGCATCCAGGGGGGTAGATATATTTCGCCCAGATTCAGGCTTTACGCCGACTTATACAACTAGGTGGAGAGTTGTATAAGGCTAGTGGGCTCATGGATGACTCATACCTCTAGGGAGAGTGTGGGGCGTCGTGCAGACAGAGATGAGGAGACCAGCTGAACCTTGTCAGCTCATTTAGGCCTCTATAAGAACTCCCAGCTTCATTAGATGTTAGCTCATGCCTGGAACCAGACCTGTGTGGACTGTCTAGGGAGAGTGAACCCCTGTGCGGTGAGAAAAAGCCTGTGTGGCTATTTGCTTGGACATTTAAAACCAGGGACTTAGGGACTAGGACAGCACTAGGCTGATCCCAGTTGTTAGTTAGGAAACCTGTATGTTTAGTCAGAGGTCAACTTGACCAGGATTTATTTTGGTTATGTTTCTTTTGCTTTGCTGTGTTTTGTCACTGTAAATAGAAAATAAACCGCACCTTTTTTTGATTTTGAAAACCACAACCTCCGTTTGCTGGGCCTGTTTTGTGTGGGGAGCCCATCCCGGGGGTCACACACACCCGCTGCCGAGCTAACCCCCTCACAAGGGACAGAGAAGGACACTCGGGGAAACTGTCAGTGTGCTATTCTGTGCTAAACCAATCTTGCTGAACCGTATTTGAAATCCTTGAGTTTAGGGACAGAGAAGGACACTCGGGGAAACTGTCAGTGTGCTATTCTGTGCTAAACCTTGTTTGTAGGGACAGAGAAGGACAGTGAGGGAAAGTGTCAGTGTGCTATTCTGTGCTAAACCAATCTTCCTGAACCATATTTGAAATCCTTGAGTTTAGGGACAGAGAAGGACACTCGGGGAAACTGTCAGTGTGCTATTCTGTGCTAAACCAATCTTGCTGAACCGTATTTGAAATCCTTGAGTTTAGGGACAGAGAAGGACACTCGTGGAAACTATCAGTGTGCTATTCTGTGCTAAATCTTGTTTGTAGGGACAGAGAAGGACAGTGAGGGAAACTATCAGTGTGCTATTCTGTGCTAAACCTTGTTTGTAGGGACAGAGAAGGACAGTGAGGGAAACTGTCAGTGTGCTATTCTGTGCTAAACCAATCTTGCTGAACCATATTTGAAATCCTTGAGTTTAGGGACAGAGAAGGACACTCGGGGAAACTGTCAGTGTGCTATTCTGTGCTAAACCTTGTTTGTAGGGACAGAGAAGGACAGTGAGGGAAACTATCAGTGTCCTATTCTGTGCTAAACCTTGTTTATAGGGACAGAGAAGGACAGTGAGGGAAAGTGTCAGTGTGCTATTCTGTGCTAAACCAATCTTGCTGAACCATATTTGAAATCCTTGAGTTTAGGGACAGAGAAGGACACTCGGGGAAACTGTCAGTGTGCTATTCTGTGCTAAACCTTGTTTGTAGGGACAGAGAAGGACAGTGAGGGAAAGTGTCAGTGTGCTATTCTGTGCTAAACCAATCTTGCTGAACCATTTTTGAAATCCTTGAGTTTAGGGACAGAGAAGGACACTCGTGGAAACTATCAGTGTGCTATTCTGTGCTAAATCTTGTTTGTAGGGACAGAGAAGGACAGTGAGGGAAACTATCAGTGTGCTATTCTGTGCTAAACCTTGTTTGTAGGGACAGAGAAGGACAGTGAGGGAAAGTGTCAGTGTGCTATTCTGTGCTAAACCAATCTTGCTGAACCATATTTGAAATCCTTGAGTTTAGGGACAGAGAAAGACACTCGGGGAAACTGTCAGTGTGCTATTCTGTGCTAAACCTTGTTTGTAGGGACAGAGAAGGACAGTGAGGGAAAGTGTCAGTGTGCTATTCTGTGCTAAACCAATCTTGCTGAACCATATTTGAAATCCTTGAGTTTAGGGACAGAGAAGGACACTCGGGGAAACTGTCAGTGTGCTATTCTGTGCTAAACCAATCTTGCTGAACCGTATTTGAAATCCTTGAGTTTAGGGACAGAGAAGGACACTCGTGGAAACTATCAGTGTGCTATTCTGTGCTAAATCTTGTTTGTAGGGACAGAGAAGGACAGTGAGGGAAACTATCAGTGTGCTATTCTGTGCTAAACCTTGTTTGTAGGGACAGAGAAGGACAGTGAGGGAAAGTGTCAGTGTGCTATTCTGTGCTAAACCAATCTTGCTGAACCATATTTGAAATCCTTGAGTTTAGGGACAGAGAAGGACACTTGGGGAAACTGTCAGTGTGCTATTCTGTGCTAAACCTTGTTTGTAGGGACAGAGAAGGACAGTGAGGGAAAGTGTCAGTGTGCTATTCTGTGCTAAACCAATCTTGCTGAACCATATTTGAAATCCTTGAGTTTAGGGACAGAGAAGGACACTCGGGGAAACTGTCAGTGTGCTATTCTGTGCTAAACCTTGTTTGTAGGGACAGAGAAGGACAGTGAGGGAAAGTGTCAGTGTGCTATTCTGTGCTAAACCAATCTTGCTGAACCATATTTGAAATCCTTGAGTTTAGGGACAGAGAAGGACACTCGGGGAAACTGTCAGTGTGCTATTCTGTGCTAAACCAATCTTGCTGAACCGTATTTGAAATCCTTGAGTTTAGGGACAGAGAAGGACACTCGGGGAAACTGTCAGTGTGCTATTCTGTGCTAAACCTTGTTTGTAGGGACAGAGAAGGACAGTGAGGGAAAGTGTCAGTGTGCTATTCTGTGCTAAACCAATCTTCCTGAACCATATTTGAAATCCTTGAGTTTAGGGACAGAGAAGGACACTCGGGGAAACTGTCAGTGTGCTATTCTGTGCTAAACCAATCTTGCTGAACCGTATTTGAAATCCTTGAGTTTAGGGACAGAGAAGGACACTCGTGGAAACTATCAGTGTGCTATTCTGTGCTAAATCTTGTTTGTAGGGACAGAGAAGGACAGTGAGGGAAACTATCAGTGTCCTATTCTGTGCTAAACCTTGTTTATAGGGACAGAGAAGGACAGTGAGGGAAACTGTCAGTGTGCTATTCTGTGCTAAACCAATCTTGCTGAACCATATTTGAAATCCTTGAGTTTAGGGACAGAGAAGGACACTCGGGGAAACTGTCAGTGTGCTATTCTGTGCTAAACCTTGTTTGTAGGGACAGAGAAGGACAGTGAGGGAAAGTGTCAGTGTGCTATTCTGTGCTAAACCAATCTTGCTGAACCATATTTGAAATCCTTGAGTTTAGGGACAGAGAAGGACACTCAGGGAAACTGTCAGTGTGCTATTCTGTGCTAAACCAATCTTGCTGAACCGTATTTGAAATCCTTGAGTTTAGGGACAGAGAAGGACACTCGTGGAAACTATCAGTGTGCTATTCTGTGCTAAATCTTGTTTGTAGGGACAGAGAAGGACAGTGAGGGAAAGTGTCAGTGTGCTATTCTGTGCTAAACCAATCTTGCTGAACCATATTTGAAATCCTTGAGTTTAGGGACAGAGAAGGACACTCGGGGAAACTGTCAGTGTGCTATTCTGTGCTAAACCAATCTTGCTGAACCGTATTTGCTATCCTTGAGTTTAGGGACAGAGAAGGACACTCGGGGAAACTATCAGTGTGCTATTCTGTGCTAAACCTTGTTTGTAGGGACAGAGAAGGACAGTGAGGGAAACTGTCAGTGTGCTATTCTGTGCTAAACCAATCTTGCTGAAGCATATTGCAAATCCTTGTGTTTAGGGACAGAGAAGGATAGGCAGGGGACAGTGTCAGTGTCATTGTTGCTAAGCCTCCTGCACAGTATACACCTGAAGGTAGCCCTTATTGCTGTTTTTCCCATCTCCCTGCAGGCCATCCATTAAAATGTCTGGAAGGCAAACAAGGAGAGGCAGACAGTCAGGAGGCAAAAAAAGAGGGCAAGCAGGCTCTGTGTCTGGGGGCAACAGTGCTGGTCGTGGACGCGGTGCATTGTCATCAGCACATGGCCATGGGACACGCTTGTCCTTCTTTTCGGCAGCTGGACATGTTGAGCCACATCATGCCGAAGACTTGGTAGAGTGGATGACCAAGCCCACCTCATCCTCCTCATCCTCTCTCACCCAGGCTCAGGGTACTGGCAAAGCAGCTGCCAAAGCGTCCTCTTCTCTGGTATCAATGTCATCATTAGTCACTCCTTCCCTAGACCCACCATGTCCTCCTCCTGAGGAGTCCCCCGAACTGTTTGAGCACAGTGTTGGGTACATGCTCCAGGAGGATGCCCACCGTTTCGAAGGATCTGATGATGATACCCAGCTAGAGGAAGGCAGTAGTGTGAGAGCAGAGAGAGGGGATGCTCAAGAAGGACACCAATCTGGCAGTCATGCTCCAGCAGCTGCAGCATACTGCCAGATTGGCTCCAGTGATGAGGAGGGAGGGGATGATGAGGTCACTGACTCCACGTGGGTGCCTAATAGGAGAGAGGAGGAGGAGGAGGATGAGGAGGAGGCACATCTCCAACGAGGCAGGATGCCCTTGGGTGGCCAGCGTATGGGCAGCACACCGACGGAATCACACCGCAGAGCTCCGCCTGTGCAGGGCGCTGCCTCTGCCCGTCATTCAAAAAGTTCTTTGGTGTGGGCCTTTTTTGAGGCGAGTGCATCAGATCGCACAGCTGCTGTTTGCAACATATGTCTCAAGCGTATATCGCGTGACCAAAACATCAGCCGCTTGGGCACCACATGCTTGATCAGACATATGTTGACCTGCCATGCAGCTCGTTGGCAAGCCTACCTTAAAGACCCACACCAAAGAACAAAGCGGACCTCTCCTTGCACCGCATCAGCTGGGATCTCCAACCCCACTATACCTTCAGTCCTCTCTGAAACCTGCACTGAGAGGAATGAAGGTGTAGAATTAGGTGTGTCACAGCCAAGTACTTGCGGCCACTCTGCTAGCAGTACACCGACGTCCGATTCTAGCAGGCAAATTTCCCTGCCCCAGCTGCTGGACCGTCGAAAGAAGTTCACTCCCAGCCATCCACATGCCCAGCGGTTGAATGCTAGCTTGGCTAAATTGCTAGCGCTTCAACTGCTGCCTTTTCAGTTGGTAGACTCGGCCCCCTTCCGTGAGTTTGTGCAATGTGCGGTTCCTCAGTGGCAGGTTCCCAAACGCCACTTTTTCTCACGGAAGGCGATTCCGGCTCTCTACAGGCATGTGGAAGGCAATGTCTTGGCCCCGCTGGACAGGGCGGTCAGCGGTAAGGTGCATATTACCGCTGACTCATGGTCCAGCAGGCATGGACAGGGACGTTACCTTTCTTTCACGGCCCATTGGGTCACTCTTTTGGCAGCTGGGAAGGATGCAGGACAAGGTGCAGTAGTGTTGGAGGTTGTTCCACCGCCACGCCTCCAAAATGCTACTACTGGTTGTGACACACCTCTCTCCTCCACCCCCTCCTCTTCTTCTTCCTCCATGGCCTCTTCCTGTGCTTTGTCCTCGGAACCAGCGGTGCTCCGTAGGCGTTCAAGGGGCTACGCAAGTACGCAGGCAAAAAGATGCCATGCCGTGCTTGCGCTGGTGTGTTTGGGGGACAGGAGCCACACTGGGGCAGAGGTCCTCTCTGCTCTGCAGGGGCAGGCTGAGAGGTGGTTGACGCCATGCCAGCTTAAGCCAGGAATGGTGGTTTGCGACAATGGCACCAACCTCCTCTCCGCCCTCCGACAGGGACAACTGACCCATGTGCCCTGTGTGGCTCACGTCCTTAACCTGGTGGTGCAGCGGTTCTTGGGCAGGTACCCGGGCTTACAGGATGTCCTGAGGCAGGCCAGGAAAGTCTGTGTGCATTTCCGCAGATCTTATAATGCCAGTGCTCGCCTGGCTGAGCTGCAAAAGGAGTTGAACCTGCCCAAGAACCGCCTTATATGTGACATGCCCACCAGGTGGAACTCAACGTTGGCCATGCTGCAGCGGCTGCACACGCAGCAGAGGGCCATCAATGAGTACCTGTGCGACTACGGCACCAGGACAGGGTCAGGGGAGCTCGGGTTTTTTTCACCACGCCAGTGGGGCATGATCAGGGATGCATGCACTGTCCTGGCACCATTTGAGGAGGCCACAAGGATGGTGAGCAGTGACAGTGCATGCATCAGTGACACTGTACCTCTTGTCCACCTGTTGGAGCACACGCTGCGTGGAATAATGGACAGGGCACTTGAGGCAGAACAGAGGCAGGAAGAGGAGGACTTCCTTGCCTCTCAAGGCCCCCTTTACCCAGACAGTGTTCCTTCTGTCCCACCCATCGCACAGGAAGAGGAGGAGGAGGAGGAGGAGGAGGAGGATTGTGTCAGCATGGAGGTGGAGGCTGGCACTCAGCATCATCAGCAGCAGTCTTTTAGGGATGATTTACAGTCCCAAGAAACCAGTGGACTTGTACGTGGCTGGGAGGAGGTGGCTGCGGATCATGTCGTCCTTAGTGACCCAGAGGACTCCGGACTGAATGCCTCAGCTAACCTACGCTGCATGGCCTCCCTGATCCTGCAAAGTCTGCGGAAGGATCCTCGTATTCTTCGGATCAAGGAGAGGGACCATTACTGGCTGGCCACTCTCCTTGATCCACGGTACAAGGGTAAGGTTGCGGACCTTATGTTACCGTCGCAGAGGGAGCAGAGGATGAGACAACTCCGGGAGGCCTTGCAGAAAGGTCTGTGCAACGCGTTCCCAGAGACTGGGAGGTTACAAACTCCTGGTCCTGGACAACGAGTTGCTGAGGCTTCGGGCAGTCAAAGAAGGAGCGGTGGGGAAGGTGGCCGTCTGACCGATGCGTTCAGACAATTCTTTAGTCCGCAGCCCCAAAGTATGATCGGTTCCAGCAACCATCGCCAGCGTCTGATATACATGGTGCAGGAATACCTAGGGGCAAGGTCAGACTTGGACACCTTCCCCACCGAAAATCCTCTGGCTTACTGGGTCTTGAGGATGGATCACTGGCCAGAGCTTGCACAGTATGCAATTGAGCTACTGGCCTGTCCTGCATCCAGCGTTCTTTCAGAACGCACATTCAGTGCTGCTGGAGGATTTGTCACGGATCACAGGGTGCGCCTGTCCACCGACTCGGTTGATCGACTGACTTTCATCAAGATGAACCAGTCTTGGATCACCACCAGCTACCACACACCTGATGCTGATATAACAGACTAATTGATTTTAAAATGTCACATCCCTTCAAGACTGATGCTGATGCTGAGTGCCTGTGCTGTTATGTTGACTGGCTATCCTCCTCCTCCTCCTCAATGATCCGATTAATGATGATAGCTTGGAAGATCATTTTGGTTTATGGGTGCCGCCACCAGTGGCTAAGGCCCAATTTTTCAGCCCCTGTTTAACAGGGGCGTGTAATTACAATTTTTGATGCAATACTTTGCAACAGGGCTCATTGCTGTGCTCCAAGTACAGTATCTGTGAGGGGTTGCAGTGTTGTGCCACCAGTGCCTAAGGCCCAATTTTTCAGCCCCTGTTCAACAGGGGCATGCAATTATAATTATTGATCTAATAATTCACAGCAGTGCCCATTGCTGCGCCCACCAAGAGTAACTGTCAGGCCTTACAGTGTTGTGTCAACACCACCACCACCACCACCACCACCACCAAAGGCCCAATTTTTCAGCCCCTGTTCAACAGGGGCATGCAATTATAATTATTGATCTAATAATTCACAGCAGGGCCCATTGCTGCGCCCACCAAGAGTAACTGTCAGGCCTTACAGTGTTGTGTCAACACCACCACCACCACCACCACCACCAAAGGCCCAATTTTTCAGCCCCTGTTCAACAGGGGCATGCAATTATAATTATTGATCTAATAATTCACAGCAGGGCCCATTGCTGCGCCCACCAAGAGTAACTGTCAGGCCTTACAGTGTTGTGTCAACACCACCACCACCACCACCACCAAAGGCCCAATTTTTCAGCCCCTGTTCAACAGGGGCATGCAATTATAATTATTGATCTAATAATTCACAGCAGGGCCCATTGCTGCGCCCACCAAGAGTAACTGTCAGGCCTTACAGTGTTGTGGCACCAGCACCACCATCAAAGGCCCAATTTTTACTACCACTGTTCAACAATTATATGTTATTACAATTCCTGATATAATAGTTGACAGCAGGGCGTTCCAGCACCCACCAAGAGTAACTGTGAGTGCTTACAGTGTTGTGCCAACACCAACACCTAAGGGGCCAATTTCTGCAGAGTATATACGGCAGGTCCCTACTTTCAAACATCCAACTTACAAACGACTCCTACTTGCAAACGGAAGAAGACAACAGGAAGTGAGAGGAAATCTACCCCTAGGAAGGAAAATTCTCTCCTGTAAGAATTAATATGGGAGAAAGGTGTCTCCTCTCTACTGATGCTTTATCACCAATCCTTGTTTCAATAAAAACACCACATTTCAAAAACAGTTGTCATTGAGACGCAAAGTGAGGTGAAATGTTCTGAACAGGGGCACAGACAGCAAAACAAATGTTACAGGGGTGATAACCCTTCCCTATGTTTTCCAAAAAGCTTAAAAATAGATTTTTTGGCTGGAGCTACACTTAAACAATGTACGTGTTCAAAATTACAAACAGATTCTACTTAAGAACAAACCTACAGTCCCTGTCTTGTTTACACCGGTCTTGTTTACACCGCCTGTATACTGCTGTTCAGAGTATATAGGGCCTTTTTTATTTTGTGTTGCGGGGTTCCCCTTAATATCCAAACAAGACCCAAAGGGGCTGGTAATGGGCTGGGGTAGGGGGGGGGGGGGTGATGGGGTAGCTATGCCATTTTTCTTAAAGATTTTCATCCATATTACCGGGACCAGACATTACATTAAAGCCGCAAGCAGTTTTAAATGGCTTTTTTTTCCTTTAGAAATGTCATTTTGTGCAGGGACAGTTCTAAACACGGGAAACACGTGGCACTTCGCAGGCATACTTTAGACACCCCCCAGGTACAATATTTAAAGGAATATTTGATTTTTTTTTTCACTTCATGCATCATTAAAATGACTGCTCCCGAAAAACGTCCGTTTTTAAAACTTCTTTTTGCATTGATACATGTCCCCTGGTGCAGAACCCGGGTTCCCAAACTCTGTTTAGGACAATAACATTGGATAATAGTCATTATAATTAGCACTTTAGAATTCGAACGTTCGCATCCATTGTATTTAATAGGGTTCTAATGTTCGTGCGAACTTTCGGTCCGTTCGCGGGTTCTGGTGCGAACCGAACCCGGGGGTGTTCGGCTCATCACTATCCATAAATATTTCCCTTCACTAACTTTTCCAGCAGGGGCGCCTGTTGCTCCAAATGTTTGGGGGTCCCACCCCAATTTATGATCTAAACTTCCTCCTTTTTTGCTCAGGTGCCTATTAAACGCCCCCAGTTGTCCCCTCTAATGCAGCCATTTGGTTCCCTCCAATGCAGCCATTTTCCCCCCAGCCCTGCACTTACCTTCTTGTGGTTAGCGCCATCCTTCTTCTGTCCTTGATGTCTTCTCCTTCTCTTGATGTTGCATCAGCCAATCATGTTACCATTAAACAGACTTGGTGAACATGATTGGTAGAGCAGCCTGCCAGTGTTTCCCCAAGGAATGCCCCCCACCCCCCTGCGTCCCCTATTTTACTTTTCGGAAGCCAATTACATCCCTCAGGTTGTAATGTGCAAGACAATTTTACTACCTGTTTCTGCTATGCAATTTGAACCCCCTAAATGCCGCAATTATTCATATGTCGGTCGCTAAACAAGAGGCCATCCACCTGAATAGTGGGCGGCATAGACAATACATAGGTTAATGCAACGCATGAACCTATGTATTGTTCTGAGTGATGGGCACAGGAGAGAGGGGGCAGTGCTCCAGCGCCCACTCTGGACGCACCGCCACTGCAATGCTATCCTGTGGCCAAACACATTTCCCCCCCCCCCAAAATAATTTAGTAATGGCCCATCAGAGGGGGTGATGAATCTGATAAATGAGCCTTCCCTTATACTTATTTTAAACACCTTAATAAACGTAGAATTTGATTGATGTTGGCCTTGATTTTTTTATAATCAAATTTCCTTGTAATGTCTGACTTTGGTATTCTAATATTATTTCATCTTGTTTCACTCCACAGCTTCCTTCCACGCCACAGGAATGGCAGACTGTGGCATCGGAGTTTGCCACGCGGTGGGACTTCCCCAACTGCGGTGGTGCCATAGACGGGAAGCACGTCCGCATCGTGCCGCCACCCCGTTCTGGGTCCTACTACTACAATTACAAGGGGTTTCATAGCATTGTGCTGATGGCGGTGGTGTCAGCACGGTATGAATTCCTCTATGTTGATGTAGGGAAGAATGGCCGGATGCCCGATGGGGGATCCTTCATCCAGACGGAGTTTGCCCTCCGTCTCCAGAGTGACGACCTTGCATTGCCACCGGATGCAGGGAATATTGAAGGACTCCCCTTTGTTTTCTTGGCTGATGAAGCCTTCGGACTCGGACGGCATCTTATGAGGCCATTTCCACAGAGGACCCTGACCCCAGAGAAGAGGGTGTTCAATTACCGGCTGGCCAGGGGCCGAAGAGTTGTCGAAAATGCCTTTGGCATAATGGCCAGCCGGTTCCGCCATTTTTATGACTTCAATACACTTGGCGGACTACAAAATAAACTATGTCGTATTATGCTGCTGTGTGCTACATAACTTTCTGAGCCAAAAATCAAATTCCTATATGGCCTCAGTTTTGCCAGAGGCTGGACTTTCCCCTGCAAATCCCCTGCCGGGCCTGGAATCTGCCCATCCTGGCTTGCCCTCCCAAAATGCCGTGAGGTTCGGGACAAATACATGGAGTATTTCACGGGTAGGGGGGCAATTCCTATGCCAGCCTATGTCTAAGGATCCCAATAAAAAGCTTGTTTAAACCTTTAATTATTTGTTCTTTCCTGTCTCCTAGTTTGTCTTTGTGCATTTGTAGTGCCAAGTGTATTTTACTTTAGTAAATAACAACCATTTCACTATGTAACCTTACAAAATAACCAAATAAGCTTAGAGGGTATTATAAAAAGAAGCTACACGTTGTTTGTGGTCAAATATTTTACTCTGTGCACATTCTCACCATTTTTAGTTTTTTCTGGTTTTTTGGGTTGGCCTGGCCCCAACCCAGCAATTTTTTACTTATGAAAATACAAAAATAACAGTTGCATTCCAAAAATTACAACATTGGATACCTCTGAGCAATCTGAGACATTCACTTACACAAACTATGTCTCTATGTGCCCGTCCTAATATGGGGTCCTGCCACCCCTTGCCCAGGCAAAAATTGAATATGCACACATTTGGGATTTTTTACATCTATGAAGTTTACAATCCTGATCCCTATTGTCAACATGTGCTATCTGCCATCAGGGGTGATCAATGGACGTGTTTTGGGGGTGCAACCCCTTCCTCAGTTCACCGACTTTAGATACGAGGAAGGGGTTGCACCCACAAAAGACGTACATGGATATCCCCTGATGGCAGATAGCACATGTTGACACACTGTGTGCAGATTCAATTTTTGGCTGGTTTGATTGTCAAAAAAATTCGAAAAGTTGCAAAAACAAACATGTAAAAACAAATGTGTTTGGATGGCTTATTGAATTCTCCCCAAAACATCGAGAATGTCTTTAGATGTTTGTTCCATCACATGGATTCTTTGTTTAATAAGGTCCAGTTCCGTGCTACATTCCATCACTTGCTGGATGAGGCGGAGGGCACTGTCAGCAGAGAACCATGTACTATCCTTCACAACATTTATATCCCCTAAAAACAAAAAAAAAAGGTATTATAACTCTGCAGGCCTACATCTCTTACCTGAAGCTGTGGTGTCAGATACTGACCTGTTGTGGTGACCAGATCCACAACGTCATCCACCTCTCCTTCCTGCACTTCTCCTTCCTCCACCTCAACTTCCTGCACATCTTTCGGTTGTGGGTCTTTGGGAGTTTGGGGTTGCTTGGAAGTTGTGGGGTGCATGTGCTCCCTGGAGTGTCCTCCTCCCAGTCTTCTCTCCCCTATGAGAAGCAAACAAAAGGTCAATTTATCACACTGTAAATCTCAATGTTAAAATAAAAACAGGCTAAATTGATTGGAAGTGTGGTACAAGTGTGTGTTTGGGCGGAATTTAAAGAAGAATGCATTATTTATGACCAAGAATATGCTTAGTATTCACCTTTGGATGTAATTTATTTGACATGGAGGCACCACAAAATTTCTCGTATGCACCTGTGTGGGACACCCAAAAAAGGCGGGTCTGGTGGCCCACACTATAGTGCTCCAAAGTACAGATGTGGAAGCAGCTGCTGAGTGTCCTCTCCTTTACACTGATAAAAGTTTGCATTTCATTCTCTTTACAAACACATCATCTAGACGAAAAAAATACGCCACAATTTTGGAGCAAAAATGGCAGATGTATAATTACTTTTGTGGCTCTAAAATAAGCCAAAACCGCGGATAGTGGCCGAACGAAGTGTCGGTAACGTAACGAACGATTGCTGTGCCCAACCAAGTTCAAAATATTACATTTTGGAAGCGAGTCCAATATGAGAAACCAAAATAAAGAGCAACATGTCAGTTTAGAAAAAGATTAATATCATAAAAGTCTACATTTTACTTACTTTTAGCGAGCATTCTCTTTATGCTCCTCAACTGCTCTGGCTCCCTCAGTTTGAGGTCTGACCACCTCTTTCTGAGCTGCTCATTTGAGGGTTTCACCCCGAAATTCGCCTTCAGACTCTTCACGACTTTAGTGAGGATTTTGGCCTTCCTTCTATTTGGTTTGCTATACGTCCCATGCTTGGCATCATAATCAGCCTTGAGCAAGATGTCCACCATCTCCGCCATCTCCGCCAAAGACATATTCGATGCCTTGAATCTCCTCCTTGATCGTGACGTTTCCTCGGTCTCCGGGCTTGTCTCCTCCTCGTTAGTTGCGGAATTATCAGACACCTGCTGTAACTCCGCCATATCTGTCTGCGCGCCGAAAGAGAAGGGGCGGGGAAAAGATGTTAGTTAGAACGTCATGGGCGGGCGACGTGTGCGGAGCGACGTGTTCGTATTTTGATGCATGCGTGGTGTGTATATAGCAAACACACATGTGACTATAGTACGTTCGGTGTGCGGAGAGAGGAGTTCAAGTGACGGACGTGCGAACGAAGGTATGTGATTTTGTGACTTGTACAAATTGTTGGCCTATACTGTCTTGAGAATGTTGGAGGATATATATGGTGACTAGCATGTTAAGGAGGTTAGACTGTTTGCCTCACATTAGTTATATATAATTTATTTAACTTGCAGATACAATATGAATGTCTTTATAAGCGAAAAGGATTTCCTGGCGGAATTTATTGACCGGGTAAGGGAGCTGCCCGCTCTGCGGGAGACGAAAAACCCCATCCACAAAAAAAGAGGGGTGAGAAAAGCAGCGCTGGAGAAGCTGCCCCCATTTGTGCATACCAAGGTGCCCACAGCCACAGCAAAACAAGTGGACACTAAAATTGGGAGCTTGAGAGGTACCTACAGGACTGAACGCTCTAAGGTGCTGGCTTCTCAGAGGTCAGGAGCAGCAGCAGATGATGTGTATGTCCCGATTTTGTGGTACTACAACAGGATGTCCTTCCTGGATGACCACATTGACACAAGGCCATCACTCTCCACTCTTCCCCCCAGACTTCCCTGCAGCCAACCTGAGCCTTCTCTGGAGCAAGAGGAGGCAGCCATCCTGGATGATCCTGACTTGGCCATCTGGAGCCAGGTATAGTATTTTTCGAAAATGTATTGGGATAAACTTAATGTTTGACAAATATGTCAAGATGACAAACATAAACTATTTTGGATTGCACAAGTGAAATCAAGATCTGTAGACATTATTCTGCACTTAATTGGGTGCTAAATAGTCAATCTGATGTAGTGGTAAATTTAAAGCAAGGATTTATGGATTGACATTCTAATTGCTTCAATCCGGATTACAAAGTTTGATGCAAAGATTAAACGAACATATTAAACTATGTCCCTTTTTCATACACAGGATGAAATCAGCCAGGAGGAGGGTCTGGAAACTTTCAGGCAGGAGGAGGAAGGGCCCAGTGGCAGCCAGGAGGTGGCAGGGCCCAGTGGCAGACAGGAGGTGGCAGGGCAAAGGAGAAGCACCAGATCCCAGGTGCCTCCCATCCGGCTTCACAAAAGAGGCAGGAGGGACAGGAGCACGAGTGAGGCAGCAATGGCCCTTATTCGTGAGGCCCATGCCACCCTCCAGGAGCCCACATCCCCTGAAGAGGCCATTGCCGGCCTAGTGGAGGCTAAGTTCAAGGTGATGAGCATGGAGCAACGCCTCCTATGCGAGCCCCTGCTCATCACCTTGCTCAACAAGGGGGTGATGGAGAAAATTACCCCCAATACCGCCATATGTGAGGTGGCACAACTGACCCAACCTCAACCTCCACCTCCCCCTTCTTCTTCTGCCCCACCCCCTTCTGCTACACCTCCCCCTTCTTCTTCTGCCCCACCCCCTTCTGCTACACCTCCCCCTTCTTCTTCTGCCCCACCCCCTTCTGCTACACCTCCCCCTTCTTCTTCTGCCCCACCCCCTTCTGCTACACCTCCCCCTTCTTCTTCTGCCCCACCCCCTTCTGCTACACCTCCGCCTTCTTCTTCTGCTCCACCCCCTTCTGCTACACCTCCACCTTCTTCTTCTGCCCCACCCCCTTCTGCTACACCTCCCCCTTCTTCTTCTGCCCCACCCCCTTCTGCTACACTTCCACCTTCTTCTTCTGCCCCACCCCCTTCTGCTACATCTCCTCCTCCTCCTCCTGACAGGAGTACCCCTCCAGTGGGCCAGCCTCCAGCCAAACGAAGAAGGAAGGCTGCAGGGAAGGCTTCAGGGAAGATTGCAGGGAAGGTTGCCAGGAAGAAGAGGAAGTGATGGCCTTGCTTCATTGTGGTCGGACAGAAGGCAGCCTGTTGTAGTACCACAGACTTGGGACATATATCTCACCTGCTGCTGTTCCTGACCTCTGGGAGGCCAGCATCAGATTGTGTTCAGAAATGTTGGCCTTCTCAAGCTCCCAATTTTAGTGTCCACACAGGGTTGCTGTGTGCTCTGGGGTCCCTGGGATGCACAAATGGCAGCAGGTTCTCCAGCGCTGCCTTCTCTTTATTTTATTTTTAAACATGAATAAATGTGATTTTTGTTTACGTTCATACTTGACTATGTGTATTTGTAAAAATTAAAAATCTAGCTTTGGAGTAAGCAGATACATTTGACTGACAAAAAAAGGGACAGATAACAACCCCCCAAAAGAATAACTAAATCTGATTATCAAAAAAACATGGTGGGAAATTTAACTAATATAGAGTCCAAAATTAAATGGGAGATCACTACCAAAACATTGCGAAATTATAATTAACATCATTTTTAAAAATATTACCATTTAAATTATTCCTAAAAACTTGCACGATATAATACACATAAATCTTCTTAAGAGCAGCATGAAAAAGGTTAAAAAATAAGTCATAACTCTGTGTGAATATCAGCAGCAAAAGAAGGTCACTCGTTTTGATTAATGTAACATTCTAACGAAGATTTCAAGGCAGAACATTTAAACGATGCAATATTTTTGAGCGTGACGAATGTGCTCTCTCCATTACGAAGGCTTGTTTTACCAGAAGATGCGCTCCCGTCTCATAGTTGCTTGTGAGCATGCGCGCTTTTGGAAGAGTCGTAAAAGCATACACACGAACCATTTTCTCGTCACAAAACAGCCCGACGAGAAACACGACGAGGAAATCTGGAATCCTGACGAGAAAATAGAGAGCAGGTTCTCTATTTTCTCGTCGAGATTCTCGGCAAATTTCTCGTCGTAAAACCATACACACGAACGTTTTTCTCGACAAAAAAGCTCTCGCGGCACATTTCTTGCCGGTTTTGGACGAGAAACTCGGTCGTGTGTACGAGGCTATTCAGTATTAGGATTCGTCCTTGTCTTCATTTGTTCTTAGTTTGGCTGGAGTTATTACTCCATTTCTGAACTTTTGATGAGCTTAGTCCCAGGATTCAAGCTACTAACACTCATGCCCATGTAAGTTTTACTATTCCTTTTTCTATATATCTCTTAGTTGGATGATTAGATTACACACTGCGCCAAAAATTTCTTGGCAGTGAACTTATATGAAGCTCCTTATACAACTTACTCACAACATCCGCATTTTCCATCACAGATATTGTCAAATATTGACCATCTATTCCTCCTGTGACCATTGGGTGTGCCATTATGGCTTAGGTCTGATATTGTCGGTGTGTGGATGTGACTGCTTGGACTGGCTAGAGTGGGGAGAGGTAAGAGGCTGCACTTTTGGGGATGTGAACAGCGCATGCATAAAAATAAACTATATCTGTATTTGTTACTCACTGTTGTTATATATTATATTGTTATGTATTTTGACACATATGTATTTGTTGTTTTTGTATTTTGTAGAAGGCTTGTACCATCATATTGGACAGTTTCCCTTTGAAGAATCCTGAATCAAGGGCGAAACATGTCGGGAACATATTCCATCAGACTGTCCTTGTAAACTGTATTGTCTGTACTACCTCTCTCCATCTAAATAATTTTTATTGTCTTTAATTTTTATTTTGTTGTTCAAAATAAAAATATTTTATTATAATTTACTTGATATATTTCATTCTTGCACTTTCAAAAATCCAATTTTTTCCTGCTCTTGTTCATCTATCTTTGGGGATTTGGTGCTATTCACATTAGTTAGTTATCCGCAAACACAGCAAACATCCCGTTTAAAAGGGTTTAAATCATCCTCTATTAGGCTAACCCTCCCCTCAAGGGCAGTAGTCCTTTCATGCACTTTTTGCATATCATGCCTAATGAGGGACAGTTCTTCCCGGATGGTTTTGAGCTGGTCAGACATTTCATTTATGGAAGTTTTACAGGAATTGATTGCATACAGTACTTTCTTCAATGTCGGTTCTGCTTCCCCCAAGGCTACCGTTCTGGGTGGTGACTTTGGCCGCTTTAAGGCGTCTTCCATCCCCTCCCCCAAAGGATTTCCTCCAGAGACATTCACTACCGCTGCGGGGGTTGCCTTACCATGTCCCTGGCTTTTTCTTGTGGCGGGAGCCCCAGTCTGTGGTTTAGACAGCATGCTAGTGTGTTGACTTTGTTGGCTGTTTTTTGGGGGGGTCTGGCCCGAGGCTTGGCCTTGTGCATGCGCAAACTTCTCCAATTTAGCAGCAGCTGCCTGGCTCACCTTTGTAGAGCGCTGCGATGGCATAATAACATAGAGCAAGCAGATAAGTGCCCATAAGTATATATTTGTCCTTACCCCCTTCTCTCCCTCCACTGCTATTCGCAGAACCATCCGCTAAATAGCAGTGGCGGCTGGTGCTCAAAATTTTTGGGGGGCGCAAACAAATGAAAAAAAAAATCATCAATTGCTGCCACTGTGCCCATAAAACGCAGTCACTGTGCCAAAAAATTGTCGCCACTGTGCCATAAAATTGTCGCCACTGTGCCATGCCATCAAACGCAGCCACTGTGCCCATCAATTGTCGCCACTGTGCCATGCCATTAAACGCAGCCACAGTGCCATCAATTGTCGTCACTGTGCCCATCAATTGTCGCCACTGTGCCATGCCATTGTCGCCACTGTGCCCATCAATTGTCACCACTTTGCCATGCCAAACGCAGCCACTGTGCCATCAATTGTCGCCACTGTACCATGCCAAACGCAGCCACTGTGCCATGCCATTGTCGCCACTGTGCCCATCAATTGTCGCCACTGTGCCATGCCAAACGCAGCCACTGTGCCATGCCATTGTCGCCTTCACCCCATAGTGGGCCCTTTTGCTGGGGATAAATTGCTTTATTTTAAGCCTGCCACTAAACTTAACAAGGGACTCATCCACACATATGTGTTGGTCCGGGGTATACAACTGGGGGAATACTTCTGAAAAATAATTTAGTAAGGGCCGAATTTTGAAAAGCCTGTCATAATTTGGGTGATTTCGGGGAAGGCACTGGGTATTATCATTGAAGTGGAGGAACCTCATGATCAGGAGGTATCTTGTTCTGTGCATTGCCGTGGAGAAGATTGGCATATGATAGATGGGGCGTTTGGACCAAAAGGAATGCAAGCGGTTTTTTGGGTTGAGTCCCATACAAAATGTGAGGCCTAAAAAAATCTTCAACTCCTCCACCGTTAGGTCTCTCCACTCGAAGCGATGGGCATAATATAAGGTTGGATTATTTGCAATAAATTGCTGTGCATATAGGTTGCACTGGGTCACAATGTTGGATAGCATGTCCTCGGTAAAAATTTGTTCAAAAAATTGATTGGGGAAAAATTTTCCGTGTCCACCTGGACTCCTGGCTGGGCAGTGAAAGGGGGAATGTTGGCTTCTCCTGAATTAGGAGGAAGCCACAAGGGGGTTCTGGAGGGCATTGGGAAGGCCGGCATGGGTCCTTGGTCTTTCTTGCCGAGGTACTGCGGTGCTGGAGGATGGCACTGTGGTGCTGGTGGATGGCACTGTGGTGCTGGTGGATGGCACTGCGGTGCTGGTGGAACGCCCTCGTTTGGCGGGCAGATCTTCCTCTGAGTCGGTCAGTGTTGCACTAGTGAGGACTGGCTCATATTCTGAGTCCGACTCAGAATTTGAAGGGGAATCCGAAAAATATGGTTCGCCGTTGTTCTTGTTAGGCGTGGAAAGTATTTGGTACGCCTCCTCGGCAGAATAGCATCTTTTGAACATGGTTGCTGGTGGTGATGTGCTGATGAGGCGGCACAGATGGGCACTGAGGCGGTGGCACAGATGGGCACTGATGAATCTGCACAGATGGGCACTGATGAATCTGCACAGATGGGCACTGATTGCACAGATGTGCACTAATGAGGCGGCACAGATGGGCACTGATTTATGGCACAGATGGGCACTGATGAGGTGGCACAGGTGAGGCGGAACAGATGGGCACTGATTGGTGGAATAGATGTGCACTGATTGGTGGAACAGGTGGGCACTGATGAGGTGGCACAGGTGGGCACTGATGAGGCGGCACAGGTGGGCACTGATCACTGGTGGTACAGGTGGGCACTGATCACTGATGGCATAGGTGGGCACTGATCACTGATGGCACAGGTGGGCACTGATGGCACAGGTGGGCACTGATCACTGATGGCACAGGTGGGCACAGGGGGTCAGATTGGTAGATAGGCACAGCACAGGTGGGCACAGATCCCCAACAGGCACTGTGGTACCAATGGGGCACTGTATGGGCACTGTAATGACTGTAATGACACTTTTAAACTCACAGCTCACTCTCCCTCCTCACACGTGGTCTCTGTGTGAGGAGGGAGAGCCGGCAATGAGAGATGATCTCATATGTTTACATTTGAGATCATCTCTCATTGGCCACGCCGATCGCGCTGTAAATAGCCGCTGTGATTGGCTATTTACAGCGATCTGTGATTGGCTGTGTCCAAGGGACACGGCCAGCACAGAAGTTCCCCGATGCACACTCAGGAGCGGGCGCGGGGAGCGAGGAAAGGGGCGGATGTCTATTGACGTCCTCCCGGCATTCTAGGTCCGCGCTGTAGCCATCATTCGGTTATAGCGCGGGCCTGTAGTGGTTAATATTCTTTTCCTGTGACATTTTTGTGACCCCATATTGCCTAAACTCATACCTATAATTATCTTTCAACAATCTTTTATACCAAACATACCACTCATTCCATCTAGTGCTCCCATACATCCCTTTCACCTGCCCACTGAGCCTATATTGGGGCTTCCTAATGTGACCTTTACATTTATCTATCATTTTAGGTGTTATTATCATCATTAACCTTGTGTTCTTACACTCTTCCCTCCCTATCCCACCCCCCTCAGAACCCCGCAAACCCAACAACTAAAAAAACAAACAAAAAAAAACAAGACAAAAAAGTAAAACATAAAACACGAATAGAGAGAACTCTTCGCCATACCCCTTTATAGCAGGGGGTAATATGCTCATTGTTCCCTCCCACCTATCCACCACCTTCCCCCTTCTCCTCTTTCCCTAATTATTCAACAATGTGCTATTGTGTGACTTAAACTCAATCATAGTCAGGGCTTTTTTTCTCAAACAATAGGTGCTGGAACTTAACCACGGCCCCACAAAACCCCTCTCCTACACACACCCTCCAAATCACAACAAATAGTGGGTGTGTTCAGTCAAATTTCACGAAAACTGTAGGAGGGTCTTAAAGGGGCATTAAATACCAAGATTGCATTACATACAGAGTGCAGAGCTGACACTTGTAAACACAGAAACCAGACTTCTTTCATTACAAGTTATTGTGGTGAGCAGATACCAAAGGGTCTGAGCCAGAGGTGGTGGAACTGAGTTCCACCAAGTTCCCTCTGAAAAAAAGCCCTGATCATAGTACTAGTAAAGTTCCAGAGTAATGCAGTCAAACTATTCTACAGTCTCCTCTTGTAAGTTGCTATCCAGCCTTCCACTCTCTCCGGAGTGTCAAAAAACACAGTCTCCCCCAGGGCATTTATTCGCAGTCTTGCAGGGTATAACAGTGCGTAATTCACTTTTAGTTGTTGCAATTTGCGTTTGGCTTCTCCAAACTTGGTCCTCCGTTTTTGTAGGTCAAGCGAAACAGGGAGGGGTGGGGGCAAGGGGAATAGTTGCTGAGACTAGCCCTATAGCGTTCCCACCCAGGAAATTAATGGACTATCTCGGTACCGATGAAAACAAAATACAATATGAGGGGGGGAAAGAGAGGGGAAGGGGAGAAGGAAGGGGGAGGAAGGGGAAAAGAGGAGGGGAAAAAGGGGGGGTTGCCAGTCCTAACTGATAGAAGCATTTTTGTAGGTCAGGTGAAAAATCTGGGTATATGGAAACCCTATAGCCATTGTAAAAAATATTGCCCATTTCTCTAGCTTTGTTTAATATAGTCACTCTGTCCTTGTAATAAAGCATTTTTAACAGGAGAGATCTTGGAGGAGCGCCCGGTTGGAGAGGTCTGGAAGGGACACTATGGGCTATTTCTAATGCAAAAAAAGATGAAAAGGAATTTTCTCCAAATAGGTCTTTAAACCATTTTTCCAAGAATACAGTAGGGTCTGAACCCTCACTACATTCGGGGAGACCCACTATCCTCACATTCTTTCTTCGCATCCTGTTTTCCATTTCATCCATCTTTGTCTGGTAATTAACCATTTGCTGTTTTATAGTTCTCATCTCCCGTTTAAGAGAAAATACTGGCCACTTCTTTTGGCAGACCCTGTAGTATGCAAATATGTTGAGAAGGAGCCCCAAATTACCTATAGACGGGCTAAATCCTTAAAAAGATTGTTTGACACAGAGTCATTATAAAACTCCATCTATAGCAGCTATACATCCAGGCTCCTTTCCCTGTAGGAAATGTGACAACTGTCGTTTTCTACTAAATAGCAATGAAGTTAAGCTACCTAATGGATCTATCCATAGGATTAAGCATAGAGTAAGCTGTCAGACTCCAGGTATAGTCTATATGATGCAGTGTACCTGTAACTCCTTCTATATAGGGAAAACAAAGCATCCCTTTTTCAAAAGAATAAATTACCATGTATCACTAATAAAAAAAACGAAGTATGGAAACTCCAATTAGTCGTCATGTTGGCCTATTCCATGACTTCAGATTGGATACCATCAAATTTATGGCCTTAGAGCATATTCCTCCGGATGTTAGAGGAGGCAGTAATGATCAGAAACTTTTACAATGAGAATCACGTTGGATCTTCTTCTTGAAGGCAACAATGTATGAAATGTTGAGTTATAAACCCTTCTTATAAACATTTGTAATTGTTTCCCTTTCTGCCTCCCTACTCCTATGATGTCTCTACCAATCTACCCCTTCTTCCCCCTCCCTTCCCCCCTCATTCCTTGCCCCTCCTTCCATCCCTCTTTTCCTTTCCCCTTCCCTTTTCCTTCTTGCTCCTCGCTATTCTTCCCCTTCCCCCCTATCCCTCCCTGTCATTATTTTGGTAATTCTGTGTGGATTTTACATCATCCCACTCTCTCCCTCCTTTCCCCATTTTTTGAGGACACATCAAACATCCTTGTCCCCTTTCTAGCCCTAATCAATCGGTGTAAAATATTTATAACCAGATGCCAATTGGTTGCATAGGACTACCAAGCATACTGATTATTTTTCACCTATATATTTTATTAAAAATAATTTTAATAAAAATTTGCAAATTAAAACACGTAAATAATAATAACCCCTTAATATTGTACTTTAATATTCATATTATTCACATTTAAATTAATTACATTTTGCATTTATTATTTATTTCTTTGCTTATTCATGCACTTATCAATAATTCACTTATAATAATATGTATATTTCTCTATATTTGTTTGTAATATGCATGCAATGTTTCCTTGCCTGAGTGAGGCCTGTCGGTGCCAACCTCTTCCCCGCTTGATGCCTTTCTATTGCGGACATATCTCCAGCGATGATTTGGTCCGGGCCTAGCATACCCTTATGTTCACATGGACGCCCAAGGGTGTTCCTAGCCTTCGGTTGGACGCCCGCCTTCTGGCCAGCATGTGGACGTTTCCGCTGCAGCACTCCTCTTTGAGAAGTCCCCAGTGTGTCTTCCACAAGAGTGCACTCGTTCCTGTCTTTCAGCACTCCTGGCTGTGTTTACAGATCGGAGATCGGAGAGCAGTACAGCATCACGTCCGCTTCCGGTTTTCGGACCAGATGGGGGGTATATAAAGCCATGGGCTTTGGCACACAGACGCTGCTGAGCCCCTGGGACTACACACATTGTGACGTTCTTTAAGGTAATCACTATAACTATGGATATTGCCTCTTTTTCTTTCTTTATGATTCCTTCTTTGTTATGCAGCCATGGAAGTGTCCCATTTGGAGGCATGAACTGCCCCTTTGGGAACATTGTTATTGATTTACTATTGTATTTTCTCTTTAGTCTGTGTTTATTACACTTCTTTCTGGATTGCTCTTTCTTGATGTGAGTCATTCAGTATTAAGATTCGTCCTTGTCTTCGTTTGTTCTTAGTTTGGCTGGAGTTATTACTCCATTTCTGAACTTTTGATGAGCTTAGTCCCAGGATTCAAGCTACTAACACTCTAGCCCATGTAAGTTTTACTATTCCTTTTTCTATATATCTCTTAGTTGGATGATTAGATTACACACTGCGCCAATAATTTCCTGGCAGTGAACGTATATGAAGCTCCTTATACAACTTGCTCACAACATCCGCATTTTCCATCACAGATATTGTCAAATATTGACCATCTATTCCTCCTGTGACCATTGGGTGTGCCATTATGGCTTGGGCCTGATATTGTCGGTGTGTGGATGTGACTGCTTGGACTGGCTAGAGTATGTGATGTGAGGGGATGTGAACAGCGCATGCATAAAAATAAACTATATCTGTATTTGTTACTCACTGTTGTTATATATTATATTATTATGTATTTTGACACATATGTATTTGTTGTTTTTGTATTTTGAGGAAGGCTTGTACCATCATATTTGACAGTTTCCATTTGAAGAAGCCCGAATCAAGGGCGAAACATGTCGGAAACATATTCCATCAGACTGTCCTTGTAAACTGTATTGACTGTACTACCTCTCTCCATCTAAATAATTTTTATTGTTTTTATTTTTATTTTGTTGTTCAAAATATAAATATTTTATTATAATTTACTTGATATATTTCATTCTTGCACTTTCAAAAATCCAATTTTTTCCTGCTCTTGTTCATCTATCTTTGGGGATTTGGTGCTATTCACATTAGTTGGTTATCCGCAAACACAACAAACGTCCAGTTTAAGAGGGTTTAAATCATCCTCTATTAGGCTAACCCTCCCCTCAAGGGCAGTAGTCCTTTCATGCACTTTTTGCATATCATGCCTAATGAGGGACAGTTCTTCCCGGATGGTTTTGAGCTGGTCAGACATTTCATTTATGGAAGTTTTACAGGAATTGATTGCATACAGTACTTTCTTCAATGTCGGTTCTGCTTCCCCCAAGGCTACCGTTCTAGGTGGTGACTTTGGCCGCTTTAAGGCATCTTCCATCCCCTCCCCCAAAGGATTTCCTCCAGAGACATTCACTACCGCCGCGGGGGTTGCCTTACCATGTCCCTGGCTTTTTCTTGTGGCGGGAGCCCCAGTCTGTGGTTTAGACAGCATGCTAGTGTGTTGACTTTGTTGGCTGTTTTTGGGGGGGTCTGAGGCTTGGCCTTGTGCATGCGCAAACTTCTCCAATTTAGCAGCAGCTGCCTGGCTCACCTTTGTAGAGCGCTGCAATGGCATAATAACGTAGAGCAAGCAGATAAGTGCCCATAAGTATATATTTGTCCTTACCCCCTTCTCCCCCTCCACTGCTATTCGCAGAACCATCCACTAAATTGCAGTGGCGGCTGGTGCTCAAAATTTTTGGGGGGCGCAAACAAATGAAAAAAAAAATCATCAATTGCAGCCTCACTGTGCCCATCAATTGCCGCCACTGTGCCCATTAATTGCTGCCACTGTGCCCATCAAACGCAGCCACTGTGCCATAAAATTGTCGCCACTGTGCCATAAAATTGTCGCCACTGTGCCATGCCATCAAACGCAGCCACTGTGCCATCAAATGTCGTCACTGTGCTCATCAATTGTCACCACTGTGCCATGCCATTGTCGCCACTGTGCCCATCAATTGACGCCACTGTGCCATGCCAAACGCAGCCACTGTGCCATCAATTGTCGCCACTGTGCCATGCCAAACGCAGCCACTGTGCCATGCCATTGTCGCCACTGTGCCCATCAATTGTCGCCACTGTGCAATGCCAAACGCAGCCACTGTGCCATGTCATTGTCGTCACTGTGCCCATCAATTGCCGCCAGTTTGCCCCTAAAATGATGCCAGATTGCCCCCCCCCCGCCTGGCACTTACCTTTCTCGGTCAGCCATCCCCGGATCCTCCTCCACGATCCCTCAATGTAGTCCCGCCCTCGATGACGCTTTAGCCAGTCAGGTTACCGGTAACCAGATCCGGTGAACCTGATTGACTGAGATGCGTGTCAGTGTAAACCAAGGAACGCACCCCCCGTGCGTCCCCTGGTTAACTATTTGAAAGCCGATTACAGCCCTCAGGCTGTAATCGGAAAGCCTATCAGAGCCACTGGCTCTGATAGACACTTCCACAGCCAACCGCTCGCCAGGGGGCCGGCCATCTGAATAGTGGGTGGCAGCGGCGACAATACATACATTCATGCAATGCATGAATGTATGTATTGTTTTTCAGTGGTGGTGCAGGAGCGAGAGGTGGCGGCGCTCCTGCGCCCTCTATGGACGCACCGCCACTGCTAAATAGCTAAATGCACTGAATAGGCCATCAAAAAAGGGGGACAATTATCAAGAGGGAAAGGGTAAAAAAGCGATCCTCCACCGTTTAAATCGCACTTCAAAGTCCCAGCCTCCTTTCTTCACGCTAGAGAAAAAAAAAAAAGGGAGAAATCTCTATTTTGGATATTTTTCAAAAGTGGATTAATGGAAACTTCTCACCCATCCGCTGTTTGCGTATCAAGGGTTGCAGGGGCAGGGGCAATCACTTTTCCTCTGCGGTGCGTCCTCCTTCCAATATGAAAAGAAGTGGAGGGGTTCGGGGGTCTCTCACACCTCCGCTGTCCAGTGGCGTCTCCAGCTTTCATATTTAGGGGGGGCACATGGGGGGACAGGGACAAAAGTAGGGGGGCCAACTATAAAATGCAATTATATATACATATATATCCTGGGGCCCTTTACTACGATCCCACAACGGGCCCTTTCACATGTTCTGCAGTGAGCTCCCTTCCTACTATACTGGGGCCCCACCAGAGTGGCAGAAAACAAGAGATATATGTCACCAGCACACCAAGAAAATATAAGGGTCCAAAGCAGTGGGAAAACTATCAGGGTTGCAAAGGTTGTCTTGCCACCGGGCTCTGGTTCCCAGCTGTCCTGTTATTGACAGAGCTGGTCTGGCATCTGTCTCCTTGGCACCGGCGGCAGTCTATTAGGACTTTGTGCTGGTGACATTATGCGTGCATGTAGGGGAAGGCTGGCACTATTGGTTATAGAGAGCCGAGCCCCCAGCTGGTCACCAACAGCAGTAATGCTGTATAACCTTCTCTGTTGACATGTTGATCGGGATGTGATCCTAGTGATGCTCCCAGTCAGATCTAATAAACACAGTATTTATTAGCATCAAGAGAACAACCACATATATATAATCAACCGTATGTTCAGCAGGCATGTGGGTTCTATGCCTGTAAAGTGTGGGCTTTGATCAATAAAATCACTGATATTTAACACTAGGATTTGACTAGAAGCATCACCTGGATTGCATCCCGATCAGCATGTCAGAGAAGGCTCCACTGCTGCTAAGCAACCTGCAGGGAGCTCAACTGTCTACAGCCAATAGAGATGGGCTCGGGTGTGTTTGAAATCCCACATGCCTGATCCCGCCAGGAAGCCGACACTCCACAGTGCTAATCACAGCCAGTGAGACATTTCCTGATCTGTGGAGCTGCGGACCGGGAAATGTCTCACTGCCTGTGATTAGCGCTGTGCAGTGTGGGTTTCCTGGCAGGCTCTGGCATGTGGAATTTTGAACATGCCCAGCCCATCTCTAACAACAAATTGTGCTGGCCCTCCTGTACATCAGCTCCATAAAGTAACCAGCACTGGGTTCCAATGTGCTGCCGCCGCTTCTATGGAGGCAGAGACCAGCGCTCTGAATAGCCGGGACAGGACAGCAACTCTGGTTGTTCCAGCACTGGTCCACACTGGGAACATTCCCCCATCCACCTATAATGTGTAGATGGGGGAATTGGATCAATTCTTTTTTTTTTTATTCAACCTAATAGTTGAATAAAAAAAAGTGATCAATGTATGGGCTGCCTAAGAGCCAAGACCAGCCATAGACAGTTTAAATCTCAGCTGGTTCAGCAGGAACTGGCTGAGATTTGAACCATTAATGAGCAGATTCTCTTATGATTATCACTAGTGATTGCTATATCCATTAGTGATAATCACTGTTTGTCAGGAGAATACAATTGCTGGGCAGAAGGGATATTCCCCTGTCAGCCCTGTCTGTATTGATGGGGGAATCAAGCAATTTCTTTCCTGCAATCTGTGGATGCAGGAAAGAAATTTGCACCGTCTATTACCTGCCTAACTGAAAGTGAAAGTAAATTGTGAAGGTCTTGAAAGAACAGGAGAGGGGGAGAAAGACAGATGGGGGAGAGAAGGGATGGAGATAATGCAGTTCAGTGATTACAGTGTACTGCAGTCTGCAGTGCACACACTTACCCACGGTCCAGGCTAGAATCTCAGGCATCATTCACACACAGCCAGGAATGCTGCTGATTTTCATATTTCCCGCCCACACATCCCTTCTCTTCAGATACAGCATGCTGGGATAGTGTGGGCGGGACTGGAAGGAGGAGGAGGAGCTGTATTCCTCCCTGCTCGTATGTGAGGAGAGTGAGGGGGGGGGGGTTGCTGGACTCGCTGGGCTGTGAAAGAGTGTCATAGACTGACACTCGGCTCAGCTTGCAGTCACCACTCTCGGAATTTACAGGCTGGTTCTCCTGTCCTAAGGACGGGAGAAATCAGTCTGTTTTTTCAGTAACTGAGATGAAGGCTTGGGCCCCCCTCCCCCCCTCCCACAGTGCTTGTGGAGTCCTTCCTGCAACTCGCTCTTCTCCATGCCAATGAGGATGCAGGGAAATGAGCAGATCGGGCGGCTGTGGTTGTGTGAGCGCTAGCATTATGCAGTGTCAGCGAGCAGAGGGAGGGGGAGGAATCCCCTGCAGGAGCTGACTTGGGACGCTCTCCCTCTCAGGAGAGACTATGTTACCCCAGCAGCAGCCCGAGCGAAAAAAAAAATGCAAAAAAAAATTTTTTTTTTTTGGGGGGGGGCACATGGTGGGGCACAGCATAATGTTGGGGGGGCCAGGGCCCCCTCTGGTCCCCCCCTAGGGACGCCATTGCCGCTGTCACCACCATCCATCAGCCAAATGTTTCTCCTTCCTGGAAGGCAGGGCTTTGTTAGCAGCAGCTTGGCATTGCATGGCATTGCTGAGCCTATCATCTACTAGGACCCCCAGGTCCTTTTCCATACTTGATTGTCCCAGAGGTTCTCCCCCCAGTAAGTAGATTGCATTCATATTTTTGCCACCCAAATGCATTATTTTAAAATTTTCCACATTTAACCTCATTTGCCGTGTAGTTGTCCACTCCATTAATTTGTTCAAATCTTCTTTCAAGGTTTTTACATCCTGCAAAGTTATTGCCCTGCTTAGCTTAGTATCGTCCGCAAATACAGAGATTGAACTGTTTACCCCATCCTCCAGGTCTTTTATGAACAAATTAAAAAAGGACTAGTCCCAGCACAGAACCCTGGGGGACCCCACTTTCCACCCCTGACCATTCCAAGTACTTCCCATTTATCACTACCCTCTGAACTTCCTATACCAGCCCTCAAAAATTCCACTCGCCTGCTCGCATTTGGCGAGTGGATATTTAGGTAGGGCGAGTGAAGCAGGCAGAAGCAGACAGGATGCTGCTGAGGGAGGAGAAGAGGCGCCCGGTGGATGCTGAGGGGATAACCCCCCAACCGTCCTGGCTTGCTGGCAATCTCTGCTCTCCCCCCTCCTCAATGCAGACTCCGATCGCACGATTTTCGGCCAGCTCCGCCCTCCGCTTCTGCTTTTTGCCTCGGTCTCAGTGGCTCCCCTGGCAGTGGTGAGGAATCCTGCAGCCCCATCATGAAATCGTTTGGAGAGACAGCTTTATTGTGAGCACCAGGCACATTTGCTGGTGGGTGTCCCCGTGCCGCAACCGCCCATATTGCTTTTGTTCCAGTCCAAGGCACCTTCTTTCTCTGACTGTCGGGACTATAGCATGAAGCCGAGTAAAGTGCAGTGAAACTTCTCATCGGCTCTGTGCTACAGTCCCGACAGTCGGAGCTCTGTCAGCGGCACTGTGCTGTTTTTTTTTTCTTCAGCACAGTGCCGCTGACAGAGCTCCGTCTGTCGGGACTGTAGTGCAGAGCCGATGAGAAGTTTCACTGCACTTTACTCGGCTCCATGCTATAGTCCCGACAGTCAGAGAAAGAAGGTGCCTTGGACTGGAACAAATGCCGGCTGCATCCTATACTTCCAAGAGGTGACAGAGCTGCTGGGGGTGGGATTTGTGAGAAAACTGAGGTGGGGGGATTTGTGAGAGAGCTGGGGTGTGGGGGGCAGATTTGTGAGAGAGCTGGGGTGGGGGGATTGTGAAAAAGCTGGGGTTGGGGGGGATTTGTGAGAGAGCTGGGGTTGGGGGGGATTTGTGAGAGAGCTGGGGTGGGGGGGATTTGTGAGAGAGCTGGGAGGGGGGATTTGTGAGAGAGCTGGGGTGGGGGGGATCTGTGAGAGAGCTGGGGTGGGGGGATTTGTGAGAGTGCTGGGGTGGATTTGTGAGAGAGCTGGGGTGGGGGGGATTTGTGAGAGAGCCGGGGTGGATTTGTGAGAGAACTGGGGTGGGGGGGTTTGTGAGAGAGCTGGGAGGGGGGATTTGTGAGAGAGCTGGGGTGGGGGGGATTTGTGAGAGAGCCGGGGTGGATTTGTGAGAGAACTGGGGTGGGGGGTTTGTGAGAGAGCTGGGAGGGGGGGATTGTGAAAAAGCTGGGGTTGGGGGGGATTTGTGAGAGAGCTGGGGTTGGGGGGGATTTGTGAGAGAGCTGGGGTGGGGGGGATTTGTGAGAGAGCTGGGAGGGGGGATTTGTGAGAGAGCTGGGGTGGGGGGGATCTGTGAGAGAGCTGGGGTGGGGGGATTTGTGAGAGTGCTGGGGTGGATTTGTGAGAGAGCTGGGGTGGGGGGGATTTGTGAGAGAGCCGGGGTGGATTTGTGAGAGAACTGGGGTGGGGGGGTTTGTGAGAGAGCTGGGAGGGGGGATTTGTGAGAGAGCTGGGGTGGGGGGGATTTGTGAGAGAGCTGGGGTGGGGGGGATTTGTGAGAGAGCTGTGGTGGGAGGGGATTTGTGAGAGAGCTGGGGTGGGGGGGATTTGTGAGAGAGCTGGGATGGATTTGTGAGAGAGCTGTGGTGGGGGGGATTTGTGAGAGAGCTGGGGTGGGGGGATTTGTGAGAGAGCTGGGGTGGGGGGGAATTTGTGAGAGAGCTGGGCTGGGGGGGACTTGTGAGAGAGCTGGGCTGGGGGGGATTTGTGAGAGAGCTGGGGGGGTGGGATTTGTGAGAGATCTGGGGGGGGTTAGTGAGAGAGCTATGGGGGAGATTTGTGACAGAGCTGGGGGGTGTGATTTGTGAGAGATCTGTGGGGGATTAGTGAGAGAGCTGGGGGGTAATTAGTGAGAGAGCTGGGGGGGAAATTAGTGAGAGAGCAGGGGGGGTAATAGTGAGAGAGCTGGGGGGTAATAGTGAGAGAGCTGGGGGTAATAGTGAGAGAGCTGGGGGGGATAGTGAGAGAGCTGGGGGGTGGATAGTGAGAGAGCTGGGGGGGATAGTGAGAGAGCTGAGGGGGAATAGTGAGAGAGCTGAGGGGGAATAGTGAGAGAGCTGGGTGGGCATTGAGAGAGTTGGGAGGGTGGTATTGGTGAGAGAACTGGGGGGCATTGGTGAGAGAACTGGGGGGGCATTGGTGAGAGAGCTGGGGGGGCATTTGTGAGAGATGAGAGAACTGGGGGCATTTGTGAGAGGTAAGAGACCTGGGGGGCATTTGTGAGAGGTAAGAGACCTGGGGGGCATTTGCAATCATGGTATACCTGTGTATGAGATGGATAAAATATGATAATCTACGAGGGCAATTAGGGGCGGGATTAGGGGCGGGGCAACTGGTGGCGAGTAACTCTTAAGGCCTGGCAAGTAGCTCAGGACCTGAAATTTTGAGCCCTGTCCTATACTATATATACTGCTACATATCTTTGGTAAAAATAACCCAAATAAGTGCATATTATTTGGTCTTTGTGAAAGTTATTGAGTCTACAAGCTATGGTGCCAATCACTGAAAATTGATCACACCTGATGTACTGATGGCCTATCACAATTATTTGCAAAATGAAGATTTATTTATTTATTTTTCACAAAATTGTCATAATAACAAATTATTTCTCACACACAGCCATAGGTGTGCGCAGCCTATTGCATTAGGGTGTGCACCTTTAACCTCAAACACACATGCATGTGTATGTGTCTACATATATATGACCCCGGCACATTGATCTCCCTGCCGGGACAGTGAAAGAGAAGAGCATAAACACTTCTCTTATGGCAGAGTCGGTAAGAGGGAGATCTTTCCCATCTTCCTGCTGCTACACAGAGTGATAACACTAATGTGCATGGGGTGATTAGGGTGTGCCTGGGCACACCAGGCAGACCCTGTGCGCACGCCTATGCACACAGCATATGCTTACCACAAATTACACCCTAAAATACATTATACTACTCATCCTGAGTATGGCAATACCACATGTGTAAGACTTTTACACAGCCTGGCCACATACAGAGGCCCAACATGCAAGGAGCACCATCAGGCGTTCTAGGGACATAAATTACACATATCATTTTGTGACTAGCTCTTAGACCACTTTCACACTGAGGCGCTTTTCAGGCGCTTTCACGCTAAAAAAAGCGCATGAAAACGTATTTCCATTAAAATCAATGAATGCTTTCACACTGGGGCAGTGCGCTGAAAAAAGGCCCTTATCCATTGAAATGAATTGAAAGCGATTCAAAAGCGCCTGAAAAGCGATTCAAAAGCGCTCAATGTTTTACTGGCAGTTTTTCAAGCGCCTCAGTGTGAAAGTGGCCTTACACTTTTGAAGGCCCTGGAGCACCAGGACAATGGAAACGCCCAAAAAATTACCCCATTTTGGAAAGTAAACACCCCAACATATATTCTATGAGGCATAGTGAGTGAGTCTTTTGAACATGTAATTTTTGGGGGAAAATGTGTAAAAAAAATAAAAATGCATTTTTTTTTACAGAAAGTTGTCAATTTTTAAGATAGTTCTAACACATAGCATGTACATAGCAAACATTACACCCCAAAATATATTCTGCTACTCCTCCTGAGTATGGCAATACCACATGTGTGAGACTTTTACACAGCCTGGCCACAGAGGCCCAACATGCAGGGAACACCATCAGGTGTTCTAGGGACTACCTATTACACTTTTGTGAGGCACTGATGGGCACTGGCACGGATGAGCACTGATGTGGCATGGATGAGCACTGATGTGGCACGGATGTGGCTTGGATGTGGCACCGATGAGAACTGATGTGGCATGGATGGGCACTGATGTGGCATGGATGAGCACTGATGTGGCATAGATGAACACTGATGTGGTATGGATGAGAACTGATGTGGCATGGATGAGCACATTTACCCTATCCGTGACACGCCGGGTCTGGGAGAGTGTATACACCGCTCCTACAGCGCCTCAAAGATGCGGCTAGCAGGACTTTTTTTACTGTCCTGCCAGCGCACCGCTCCACTGGAGTGAAAGGAGAGGCTCTTTCAGGGCGCTTTGCAGGCGCTATTTTTTAGCGCTATAGCGCCTGCAAAGCACCTCAGTGTGAAAGTAGCCTTATGGTTTTATTGCAAACTAAAAGAATCCTTGTCTTTTGAAGAACGCTACTGTATTATAAATCTCTGAGAATACTTGTGGTGACTAGTGATGAGCCGAACACCCCCGGGTTCGGTTCGCACCAGAACCCGCGAACGGACCGAAAGTTCGCACGAAAATTAGAACCCTATTAAATACAATGGATGCGAATGTTCGGATTCTAATGTGCTAATTATAACGACTATTATCCATGTTATTGTCCGAAACAGAGTTTGGGAACCCGGGTTCTGCACCAGGGGACATGTATCAATGCAAAAAGAAGTTTTAAAAACGGATGTTTTCCGGGAGCAGTCATTTTAATGATGCATAAAGTGAAATGTCTGCAATGTCTGGTCCCGGTAATATGGATGAAAATCTTTAGGAAAAATGGCATAGCTACCCCATCAACCCCCCCCCCCCCCCCTACCCCAGCCCATTACCAGCCCCTTTGGGTCTTGTATGGATATTAAGGGGAACCCCGCACACAAAATAAAAAAGGCCCTATATACTCTGAACAGCCGTATACAGGCGGTGCATACAAGACAGGGACTGTAGGTTTGTTCTTATGTAGAATCTGTTTGTAATTTTGAACAGCTGCATTGTTTAAGTGTAGCTCCATGCCAAATTCCTTTTTTTTAGCTTTTTGGAAAACATAGGGAACGGTTATCACCCCTGTCACATTTTTTTTGCTGTCTGTGCCCCTGTTCAGAACATTTCACCTCACTTTGCGTCCCAATGACAACTGTTTTTGAAATGTGGTGTTTTTATTGAAACAAGGATTGGTGATAAAGCATCAGTAGAGAGGAGACACCTTTCTCCCATATTAATTCTTACAGGAGAGAATTTTCCTTCCAAGGGGTAGATTTCCTCTCACTTCCTGTTGTCTTCTTCCGTTTGCAAGTAGTAGTCGTTTGTAAGTTGGATGTTTGAAAGTAGGGACCTGCCGTATATACTCTGCAGAAATTGGCCCCTTAGGTGTTGGTGTTGGCACAACACTGAAAGCACTCACAGTTATTCTTGGTGGGTGCTGGAACGCCCTGCTGTCAACTATTATATCAGGAATTGTAATAACATATAATTGTTGATCAGTGGTAGTAAAAATTGGGCCTTTGATGGTGGTGCTGGTGCCACAACACTGTAAGGCCTGACAGTTACTCTTGGTGGGCGCAGCAATGGGCCCTGCTGTGAATTATTAGATCAATAATTATAATTGCATGCCCCTGTTGAATAGGGGCTGAAAAATTGGGCCTTTGGTGGTGGTGGTGGTGGTGGTGGTGATGGTGGTGCTGGTGCCACAACACTGTAAGGCCTGACAGTTACTCTTGGTGGGTGCAGCAATGGGCCCTGCTGTGAATTATTCGATCAATAATTATAATTGCATGCCCCTGTTGAACAGGGGCTGAAAAATTGGGCCTTTGGTGGTGGTGGTGGTGGTGATGGTGGTGCTGGTGCCACAACACTGTAAGGCCTGACAGTTACTCTTGGTGGGCGCAGCAATGGGCCCTGCTGTGAATTATTAGATCAATAATTATAATTGCATGCCCCTGTTGAACAGGGGCTGAAAAATTGGGCCTTAGGCACTGGTGGCACAACACTGCAACCCCTCACAGATACTGTACTTGGAACACAGCAATGAGGCCTGTTGCAAAGTATTGCATCAAAAATTGTAATTACACGCCCCTGTTAAACAGGGGCTGAAAAATTGGGCCTTAGGCACTGGTGGCACAACACTGCAACCCCTCACAGATACTGTACTTGGAGCACAGCAATGAGGCCTGTTGCAAAGTATTGCATCAAAAATTGTAATTACACGCCCCTGTTAAACAGGGGCTGAAAAATTGGGCCTTAGCCACTGGTGGCGGCACCCATAAACCAAAATGATCTTCCAAGCTATCATCATTAATCGGATCATTGAGGAGGAGGAGGAGGATAGCTAGTCAACATAACAGCACAGGAACTCAGCATCAGCATCAGTCTTGAAGGGATGTGACATTTTAAAATCAATTAGTCTGTTATATCAGCATCAGGTGTGTGGTAGCTGGTGGTGATCCAAGACTGGTTCATCTTGATGAAAGTCAGTCGATCAACCGAGTCGGTGGACAGGCGCACCCTGTGATCCGTGACAAATCCTCCAGCAGCACTGAATGTGCGTTCTGAAAGAACGCTGGATGCAGGACAGGCCAGTAGCTCAATTGCATACTGTGCAAGCTCTGGCCAGTGATCCATCCTCAAGACCCAGTAAGCCAGAGGATTTTCGGTGGGGAAGGTGTCCAAGTCTGACCTTGCCCCTAGGTATTCCTGCACCATGTATATCAGACGCTGGCGATGGTTGCTGGAACCGATCATACTTTGGGGCTGCGGGACTAAAGAATTGTCTGAACGCATCGGTCAGACGGCCACCTTCCCCACCGCTCCTTCTTTGACTGCCCGAAGCCTCAGCAACTCGTTGTCCAGGACCAGGAGTTTGTAACCTCCCAGTCTCTGGGAACGCATTGCACAGACCTTTCTGCAAGGCCTCCCGGAGTTGTCTCATCCTCTGCTCCCTCTGCGACGGTAACATAAGGTCCGCAACCTTACCCTTGTACCGTGGATCAAGGAGAGTGGCCAGCCAGTAATGGTCCCTCTCCTTGATCCGAAGAATACGAGGATCCTTCCGCAGACTTTGCAGGATCAGGGAGGCCATGCAGCGTAGGTTAGCTGAGGCATTCAGTCCGGAGTCCTCTGGGTCACTAAGGACGACATGATCTGCAGCCACCTCCTCCCAGCCACGTACAAGTCCACTGGTTTCTTGGGACTGTAAATCATCCCTAAAAGACTGCTGCTGATGATGCTGAGTGCCAGCCTCCACCTCCATGCTGACACAATCCTCCTCCTCCTCCTCCTCCTCTTCCTGTGCGATGGGTGGGACAGAAGGAACACTGTCTGGGTAAAGGGGGCCTTGAGAGGCAAGGAAGTCCTCCTCTTCCTGCCTCTGTTCTGCCTCAAGTGCCCTGTCCATTATTCCACGCAGCGTGTGCTCCAACAGGTGGACAAGAGGTACAGTGTCACTGATGCATGCACTGTCACTGCTCACCATCCTCGTGGCCTCCTCAAATGGTGCCAGGACAGTGCATGCATCCCTGATCATGCCCCACTGGCGTGGTGAAAAAAACCCGAGCTCCCCTGACCCTGTCCTGGTGCCGTAGTCGCACAGGTACTCATTGATGGCCCTCTGCTGCGTGTGCAGCCGCTGCAGCATGGCCAACGTTGAGTTCCACCTGGTGGGCATGTCACATATAAGGCGGTTCTTGGGCAGGTTCAACTCCTTTTGCAGCTCAGCCAGGTGAGCACTGGCATTATAAGATCTGCGGAAATGCACACAGACTTTCCTGGCCTGCCTCAGGACATCCTGTAAGCCCGGGTACCTGCCCAAGAACCGCTGCACCACCAGGTTAAGGACGTGAGCCATACAGGGCACATGGGTCAGTTGTCCCTGTCGGAGGGCGGAGAGGAGGTTGGTGCCATTGTCGCAAACCACCATTCCTGGCTTAAGCTGGCATGGCGTCAACCACCTCTCGGCCTGCCCCTGCAGAGCAGACAGGACCTCTGCCCCAGTGTGGCTCCTGTCCCCCAAACACACCAGCGCAAGCACGGCATGGCATCTTTTTGCCTGCGTACTTGCGTAGCCCCTTGAACGCCTACGGAGCACCGCTGGTTCCGAGGACAAAGCACAGGAAGAGGCCATGGAGGAAGAAGAAGAGGAGGGGGTGGAGGAGAGAGGTGTGTCACAACCAGTAGTAGCATTTTGGAGACGTGGCGGTGGAACAACCTCCAACACTACTGCACCTTGTCCTGCATCCTTCCCAGCTGCCAAAAGAGTGACCCAATGGGCCGTGAAAGAAAGGTAACGTCCCTGTCCATGCCTGCTGGACCATGAGTCAGCGGTAATATGCACCTTACCGCTGACCGCCCTGTCCAGCGAGGCCAAGACATTGCCTTCCACATGCCGGTAGAGAGCCGGAATCGCCTTCCGTGAGAAAAAGTGGCGTTTGGGAACCTGCCACTGAGGAACCGAGATTTAGCACAGAATAGCAAGCACACTGATAGTTTCCACAAGTGTCCTTCTCTGTCCCTAAACTCAAGGATTTCAAATATGGTTCAGCAAAATTGGTTTAGAACAGAATAGCACACTGACACTTTCCCTCACTGTCCTACTCTGTCCCTCCCTACAAACAAGATTTAGCACAGAATAGCACACTGATAGTTTCCACGAGTGTCCTTCTCTGTCCCTAAACTCAAGGATTTCAAATATGGTTCAGCAAGATTGGTTTAGAACAGAATAGCACACTGACACTTTCCCTCACTGTCCTACTCTGTCCCTACAAACAAGATTTAGCACAGAATAGCACACTGATAGTTTCCACGAGTGTCCTTCTCTGTCCCTAAACTCAAGGATTTCAAATATGGTTCAGCAAAATTGGTTTAGAACAGAATAGCACACTGACACTTTCCCTCACTGTCCTACTCTGTCCCTACAAACAAGATTTAGCACAGAATAGCACACTGATAGTTTCCACGAGTGTCCTTCTCTGTCCCTAAACTCAAGGATTTCAAATATGGTTCAGCAAAATTGGTTTAGAACAGAATAGCACACTGACACTTTCCCTCACTGTCCTACTCTGTCCCTACAAACAAGATTTAGCACAGAATAGCACACTGATAGTTTCCACGAGTGTCCTTCTCTGTCCCTAAACTCAAGGATTTCAAATATGGTTCAGCAAGATTGGTTTAGAACAGAATAGCACACTGACACTTTCCCTCACTGTCCTACTCTGTCCCTACAAACAAGATTTAGCACAGAATAGCACACTGATAGTTTCCACGAGTGTCCTTCTCTGTCCCTAAACTCAAGGATTTCAAATATGGTTCAGCAAAATTGGTTTAGAACAGAATAGCACACTGACACTTTCCCTCACTGTCCTACTCTGTCCCTCTCTACAAACAAGATTTAGCACAGAATAGCACACTGATAGTTTCCACGAGTGTCCTTCTCTGTCCCTAAACTCAAGGATTTCAAATATGGTTCAGCAAGATTGGTTTAGAACAGAATAGCACACTGACACTTTCCCTCACTGTCCTACTCTGTCCCTACAAACAAGATTTAGCACAGAATAGCACACTGATAGTTTCCACGAGTGTCCTTCTCTGTCCCTAAACTCAAGGATTTCAAATATGGTTCAGCAAAATTGGTTTAGAACAGAATAGCACACTGACACTTTCCCTCACTGTCCTACTCTGTCCCTACAAACAAGATTTAGCAGAGAATAGCACACTGATAGTTTCCACGAGTGTCCTTCTCTGTCCCTAAACTCAAGGATTTCAAATATGGTTCAGCAAAATTGGTTTAGAACAGAATAGCACACTGACACTTTCCCTCACTGTCCTACTCTGTCCCTACAAACAAGATTTAGCACAGAATAGCACACTGATAGTTTCCACGAGTGTCCTTCTCTGTCCCTAAACTCAAGGATTTCAAATATGGTTCAGCAAAATTGGTTTAGAACAGAATAGCACACTGACACTTTCCCTCACTGTCCTACTCTGTCCCTACAAACAAGATTTAGCACAGAATAGCACACTGATAGTTTCCACGAGTGTCCTTCTCTGTCCCTAAACTCAAGGATTTCAAATATGGTTCAGCAAGATTGGTTTAGAACAGAATAGCACACTGACACTTTCCCTCACTGTCCTACTCTGTCCCTACAAACAAGATTTAGCACAGAATAGCACACTGATAGTTTCCACGAGTGTCCTTCTCTGTTCCTAAACTCAAGGATTTCAAATATGGTTCAGCAAAATTGGTCTAGAACGGAATAGCACACTGACACTTTCCCTCACTGTCCTACTCTGTCCCTACAAACAAGATTTAGCACAGAATAGCACACTGATAGTTTCCACGAGTGTCCTTCTCTGTCCCTAAACTCAAGGATTTCAAATATGGTTCAGCAAAATTGGTTTAGAACAGAATAGCACACTGACACTTTCCCTCACTGTCCTACTCTGTCCCTACAAACAAGATTTAGCACAGAATAGCACACTGATAGTTTCCACGAGTGTCCTTCTCTGTCCCTAAACTCAAGGATTTCAAATATGGTTCAGCAAGATTGGTTTAGAACAGAATAGCACACTGACACTTTCCCTCACTGTCCTACTCTGTCCCTACAAACAAGATTTAGCACAGAATAGCACACTGATAGTTTCCACGAGTGTCCTTCTCTGTCCCTAAACTCAAGGATTTCAAATATGGTTCAGCAAAATTGGTTTAGAACAGAATAGCACACTGACACTTTCCCTCACTGTCCTACTCTGTCCCTACAAACAAGATTTAGCAGAGAATAGCACACTGATAGTTTCCACGAGTGTCCTTCTCTGTCCCTAAACTCAAGGATTTCAAATATGGTTCAGCAAAATTGGTTTAGAACAGAATAGCACACTGACACTTTCCCTCACTGTCCTACTCTGTCCCTACAAACAAGATTTAGCACAGAATAGCACACTGATAGTTTCCACGAGTGTCCTTCTCTGTCCCTAAACTCAAGGATTTCAAATATGGTTCAGCAAAATTGGTTTAGAACAGAATAGCACACTGACACTTTCCCTCACTGTCCTACTCTGTCCCTACAAACAAGATTTAGCACAGAATAGCACACTGATAGTTTCCACGAGTGTCCTTCTCTGTCCCTAAACTCAAGGATTTCAAATATGGTTCAGCAAGATTGGTTTAGAACAGAATAGCACACTGACACTTTCCCTCACTGTCCTACTCTGTCCCTACAAACAAGATTTAGCATTAGAATAGCACACTGATAGTTTCCACGAGTGTCCTTCTCTGTCCCTAAACTCAAGGATTTCAAATATGGTTCAGCAAAATTGGTTTAGAACGGAATAGCACACTGACACTTTCCCTCACTGTCCTACTCTGTCCCTACAAACAAGATTTAGCACAGAATAGCACACTGATAGTTTCCACGAGTGTCCTTCTCTGTCCCTAAACTCAAGGATTTCAAATATGGTTCAGCAAAATTGGTTTAGAACAGAATAGCACACTGACACTTTCCCTCACTGTCCTACTCTGTCCCTCCCTACAAACAAGATTTAGCACAGAATTGCACACTGATAGTTTCCACGAGTGTCCTTCTCTGTCCCTAAACTCAAGGATTTCAAATATGGTTCAGCAAGATTGGTTTAGAACAGAATAGCACACTGACACTTTCCCTCACTGTCCTACTCTGTCCCTACAAACAAGATTTAGCACAGAATAGCACACTGATAGTTTCCACGAGTGTCCTTCTCTGTCCCTAAACTCAAGGATTTCAAATATGGTTCAGCAAAATTGGTTTAGAACAGAATAGCACACTGACACTTTCCCTCACTGTCCTACTCTGTCCCTACAAACAAGATTTAGCACAGAATAGCACACTGATAGTTTCCACAAGTGTCCTTCTCTGTCCCTAAACTCAAGGATTTCAAATATGGTTCAGCAAAATTGGTTTAGAACAGAATAGCACACTGACACTTTCCCTCACTGTCCTACTCTGTCCCTACAAACAAGATTTAGCAGAGAATAGCACACTGATAGTTTCCACGAGTGTCCTTCTCTGTCCCTAAACTCAAGGATTTCAAATATGGTTCAGCAAAATTGGTTTAGAACAGAATAGCACACTGACACTTTCCCTCACTGTCCTACTCTGTCCCTACAAACAAGATTTAGCACAGAATAGCACACTGATAGTTTCCACGAGTGTCCTTCTCTGTCCCTAAACTCAAGGATTTCAAATATGGTTCAGCAAAATTGGTTTAGAACAGAATAGCACACTGACACTTTCCCTCACTGTCCTACTCTGTCCCTACAAACAAGATTTAGCACAGAATAGCACACTGATAGTTTCCACGAGTGTCCTTCTCTGTCCCTAAACTCAAGGATTTCAAATATGGTTCAGCAAGATTGGTTTAGAACAGAATAGCACACTGACACTTTCCCTCACTGTCCTACTCTGTCCCTACAAACAAGATTTAGCACAGAATAGCACACTGATAGTTTCCACGAGTGTCCTTCTCTGTCCCTAAACTCAAGGATTTCAAATATGGTTCAGCAAAATTGGTCTAGAACGGAATAGCACACTGACACTTTCCCTCACTGTCCTACTCTGTCCCTACAAACAAGATTTAGCACAGAATAGCACACTGATAGTTTCCACGAGTGTCCTTCTCTGTCCCTAAACTCAAGGATTTCAAATATGGTTCAGCAAAATTGGTTTAGAACAGAATAGCACACTGACACTTTCCCTCACTGTCCTACTCTGTCCCTACAAACAAGATTTAGCACAGAATAGCACACTGATAGTTTCCACGAGTGTCCTTCTCTGTCCCTAAACTCAAGGATTTCAAATATGGTTCAGCAAGATTGGTTTAGAACAGAATAGCACACTGACACTTTCCCTCACTGTCCTACTCTGTCCCTACAAACAAGATTTAGCACAGAATAGCACACTGATAGTTTCCACGAGTGTCCTTCTCTGTCCCTAAACTCAAGGATTTCAAATATGGTTCAGCAAAATTGGTTTAGAACGGAATAGCACACTGACACTTTCCCTCACTGTCCTACTCTGTCCCTACAAACAAGATTTAGCACAGAATAGCACACTGATAGTTTCCACGAGTGTCCTTCTCTGTCCCTAAACTCAAGGATTTCAAATATGGTTCAGCAAAATTGGTTTAGAACAGAATAGCACACTGACACTTTCCCTCACTGTCCTACTCTGTCCCTCCCTACAAACAAGATTTAGCACAGAATTGCACACTGATAGTTTCCACGAGTGTCCTTCTCTGTCCCTAAACTCAAGGATTTCAAATATGGTTCAGCAAGATTGGTTTAGAACAGAATAGCACACTGACACTTTCCCTCACTGTCCTACTCTGTCCCTACAAACAAGATTTAGCACAGAATAGCACACTGATAGTTTCCACAAGTGTCCTTCTCTGTCCCTAAACTCAAGGATTTCAAATATGGTTCAGCAAAATTGGTTTAGAACAGAATAGCACACTGACACTTTCCCTCACTGTCCTACTCTGTCCCTACAAACAAGATTTAGCACAGAATAGCACACTGATAGTTTCCACAAGTGTCCTTCTCTGTCCCTAAACTCAAGGATTTCAAATATGGTTCAGCAAAATTGGTTTAGAACAGAATAGCACACTGACACTTTCCCTCACTGTCCTACTCTGTCCCTACAAACAAGATTTAGCAGAGAATAGCACACTGATAGTTTCCACGAGTGTCCTTCTCTGTCCCTAAACTCAAGGATTTCAAATATGGTTCAGCAAAATTGGTTTAGAACAGAATAGCACACTGACACTTTCCCTCACTGTCCTACTCTGTCCCTACAAACAAGATTTAGCACAGAATAGCACACTGATAGTTTCCACGAGTGTCCTTCTCTGTCCCTAAACTCAAGGATTTCAAATATGGTTCAGCAAAATTGGTTTAGAACAGAATAGCACACTGACACTTTCCCTCACTGTCCTACTCTGTCCCTACAAACAAGATTTAGCACAGAATAGCACACTGATAGTTTCCACGAGTGTCCTTCTCTGTCCCTAAACTCAAGGATTTCAAATATGGTTCAGCAAGATTGGTTTAGAACAGAATAGCACACTGACACTTTCCCTCACTGTCCTACTCTGTCCCTACAAACAAGATTTAGCACAGAATAGCACACTGATAGTTTCCACGAGTGTCCTTCTCTGTCCCTAAACTCAAGGATTTCAAATATGGTTCAGCAAAATTGGTCTAGAACGGAATAGCACACTGACACTTTCCCTCACTGTCCTACTCTGTCCCTACAAACAAGATTTAGCACAGAATAGCACACTGATAGTTTCCACGAGTGTCCTTCTCTGTCCCTAAACTCAAGGATTTCAAATATGGTTCAGCAAAATTGGTTTAGAACAGAATAGCACACTGACACTTTCCCTCACTGTCCTACTCTGTCCCTACAAACAAGATTTAGCACAGAATAGCACACTGATAGTTTCCACGAGTGTCCTTCTCTGTCCCTAAACTCAAGGATTTCAAATATGGTTCAGCAAGATTGGTTTAGAACAGAATAGCACACTGACACTTTCCCTCACTGTCCTACTCTGTCCCTACAAACAAGATTTAGCACAGAATAGCACACTGATAGTTTCCACGAGTGTCCTTCTCTGTCCCTAAACTCAAGGATTTCAAATATGGTTCAGCAAAATTGGTTTAGAACGGAATAGCACACTGACACTTTCCCTCACTGTCCTACTCTGTCCCTACAAACAAGATTTAGCACAGAATAGCACACTGATAGTTTCCACGAGTGTCCTTCTCTGTCCCTAAACTCAAGGATTTCAAATATGGTTCAGCAAAATTGGTTTAGAACAGAATAGCACACTGACACTTTCCCTCACTGTCCTACTCTGTCCCTCCCTACAAACAAGATTTAGCACAGAATTGCACACTGATAGTTTCCACGAGTGTCCTTCTCTGTCCCTAAACTCAAGGATTTCAAATATGGTTCAGCAAGATTGGTTTAGAACAGAATAGCACACTGACACTTTCCCTCACTGTCCTACTCTGTCCCTACAAACAAGATTTAGCACAGAATAGCACACTGATAGTTTCCACAAGTGTCCTTCTCTGTCCCTAAACTCAAGGATTTCAAATATGGTTCAGCAAAATTGGTTTAGAACAGAATAGCACACTGACACTTTCCCTCACTGTCCTACTCTGTCCCTACAAACAAGATTTAGCACAGAATAGCACACTGATAGTTTCCACGAGTGTCCTTCTCTGTCCCTAAACTCAAGGATTTCAAATATGGTTCAGCAAAATTGGTTTAGAACAGAATAGCACACTGACACTTTCCCTCACTGTCCTACTCTGTCCCTACAAACAAGATTTAGCACAGAATAGCACACTGATAGTTTCCACAAGTGTCCTTCTCTGTCCCTAAACTCAAGGATTTCAAATATGGTTCAGCAAGATTGGTTTAGAACAGAATAGCACACTGACACTTTCCCTCACTGTCCTACTCTGTCCCTACAAACAAGATTTAGCACAGAATAGCACACTGATAGTTTCCACGAGTGTCCTTCTCTGTCCCTAAACTCAAGGATTTCAAATATGGTTCAGCAAAATTGGTTTAGAACAGAATAGCACACTGACACTTTCCCTCACTGTCCTACTCTGTCCCTCTCTACAAACAAGATTTAGCACAGAATAGCACACTGATAGTTTCCACGAGTGTCCTTCTCTGTCCCTAAACTCAAGGATTTCAAATATGGTTCAGCAAGATTGGTTTAGAACAGAATAGCACACTGACACTTTCCCTCACTGTCCTACTCTGTCCCTACAAACAAGATTTAGCACAGAATAGCACACTGATAGTTTCCACGAGTGTCCTTCTCTGTCCCTAAACTCAAGGATTTCAAATATGGTTCAGCAAAATTGGTTTAGAACAGAATAGCACACTGACACTTTCCCTCACTGTCCTACTCTGTCCCTACAAACAAGATTTAGCAGAGAATAGCACACTGATAGTTTCCACGAGTGTCCTTCTCTGTCCCTAAACTCAAGGATTTCAAATATGGTTCAGCAAAATTGGTTTAGAACAGAATAGCACACTGACACTTTCCCTCACTGTCCTACTCTGTCCCTACAAACAAGATTTAGCACAGAATAGCACACTGATAGTTTCCACGAGTGTCCTTCTCTGTCCCTAAACTCAAGGATTTCAAATATGGTTCAGCAAGATTGGTTTAGAACAGAATAGCACACTGACACTTTCCCTCACTGTCCTACTCTGTCCCTACAAACAAGATTTAGCACAGAATAGCACACTGATAGTTTCCACGAGTGTCCTTCTCTGTCCCTAAACTCAAGGATTTCAAATATGGTTCAGCAAAATTGGTTTAGAACAGAATAGCACACTGACACTTTCCCTCACTGTCCTACTCTGTCCCTACAAACAAGATTTAGCACAGAATAGCACACTGATAGTTTCCACGAGTGTCCTTCTCTGTCCCTAAACTCAAGGATTTCAAATATGGTTCAGCAAAATTGGTTTAGAACAGAATAGCACACTGACACTTTCCCTCACTGTCCTACTCTGTCCCTACAAACAAGATTTAGCACAGAATAGCACACTGATAGTTTCCACGAGTGTCCTTCTCTGTCCCTAAACTCAAGGATTTCAAATATGGTTCAGCAAGATTGGTTTAGAACAGAATAGCACACTGACACTTTCCCTCACTGTCCTACTCTGTCCCTACAAACAAGATTTAGCACAGAATAGCACACTGATAGTTTCCACGAGTGTCCTTCTCTGTCCCTAAACTCAAGGATTTCAAATATGGTTCAGCAAAATTGGTTTAGAACAGAATAGCACACTGACACTTTCCCTCACTGTCCTACTCTGTCCCTCTCTACAAACAAGATTTAGCACAGAATAGCACACTGATAGTTTCCACGAGTGTCCTTCTCTGTCCCTAAACTCAAGGATTTCAAATATGGTTCAGCAAGATTGGTTTAGAACAGAATAGCACACTGACACTTTCCCTCACTGTCCTACTCTGTCCCTACAAACAAGATTTAGCACAGAATAGCACACTGATAGTTTCCACGAGTGTCCTTCTCTGTCCCTAAACTCAAGGATTTCAAATATGGTTCAGCAAAATTGGTTTAGAACGGAATAGCACACTGACACTTTCCCTCACTGTCCTACTCTGTCCCTACAAACAAGATTTAGCACAGAATAGCACACTGATAGTTTCCACGAGTGTCCTTCTCTGTCCCTAAACTCAAGGATTTCAAATATGGTTCAGCAAAATTGGTTTAGAACAGAATAGCACACTGACACTTTCCCTCACTGTCCTACTCTGTCCCTACAAACAAGATTTAGCACAGAATAGCACACTGATAGTTTCCACGAGTGTCCTTCTCTGTCCCTAAACTCAAGGATTTCAAATATGGTTCAGCAAGATTGGTTTAGAACAGAATAGCACACTGACACTTTCCCTCACTGTCCTACTCTGTCCCTACAAACAAGATTTAGCACAGAATAGCACACTGATAGTTTCCACGAGTGTCCTTCTCTGTCCCTAAACTCAAGGATTTCAAATATGGTTCAGCAAAATTGGTTTAGAACAGAATAGCACACTGACACTTTCCCTCACTGTCCTACTCTGTCCCTACAAACAAGATTTAGCACAGAATAGCACACTGATAGTTTCCACGAGTGTCCTTCTCTGTCCCTAAACTCAAGGATTTCAAATATGGTTCAGCAAAATTGGTTTAGAACAGAATAGCACACTGACACTTTCCCTCACTGTCCTACTCTGTCCCTACAAACAAGATTTAGCACAGAATAGCACACTGATAGTTTCCACGAGTGTCCTTCTCTGTCCTTAAACTCAAGGATTTCAAATATGGTTCAGCAAAATTGGTTTAGAACAGAATAGCACACTGACACTTTCCCTCACTGTCCTACTCTGTCCCTACAAACAAGATTTAGCACAGAATAGCACACTGATAGTTTCCACGAGTGTCCTTCTCTGTCCCTAAACTCAAGGATTTCAAATATGGTTCAGCAAGATTGGTTTAGAACAGAATAGCACACTGACACATTCCCTCACTGTCCTACTCTGTCCCTACAAACAAGATTTAGCACAGAATAGCACACTGATAGTTTCCACGAGTGTCCTTCTCTGTCCCTAAACTCAAGGATTTCAAATATGGTTCAGCAAAATTGGTTTAGAACGGAATAGCACACTGACACTTTCCCTCACTGTCCTACTCTGTCCCTACAAACAAGATTTAGCACAGAATAGCACACTGATAGTTTCCACGAGTGTCCTTCTCTGTCCCTAAACTCAAGGATTTCAAATATGGTTCAGCAAAATTGGTTTAGAACAGAATAGCACACTGACACTTTCCTTCACTGTCCTACTCTGTCCCTACAAACAAGATTTAGCACAGAATAGCACACTGATAGTTTCCACGAGTGTCCATCTCTGTCCCTAAACTCAAGGATTTCAAATATGGTTCAGCAAGATTGGTTTAGAACAGAATAGCACACTGACACTTTCCCTCACTGTCCTACTCTGTCCCTACAAACAAGATTTAGCACAGAATAGCACACTGATAGTTTCCACGAGTGTCCTTCTCTGTCCCTAAACTCAAGGATTTCAAATATGGTTCAGCAAAATTGGTTTAGAACAGAATAGCACACTGACACTTTCCCTCACTGTCCTACTCTGTCCCTACAAACAAGATTTAGCACAGAATAGCACACTGATAGTTTCCACGAGTGTCCTTCTCTGTCCCTAAACTCAAGGATTTCAAATATGGTTCAGCAAAATTGGTTTAGAACAAAATAGCACACTGACACTTTCCCTCACTGTCCTACTCTGTCCCTACAAACAAGCTTTAGCACAGAATAGCACACTGATAGTTTCCACAAGTGTCCTTCTCTGTCCCTAAACTCAAGGATTTCAAATATGGTTCAGCAAAATTGGTTTAGAACAGAATAGCACACTGACACTTTCCCTCACTGTCCTACTCTGTCCCTCCCTACAAACAAGATTTAGCACAGAATAGCACACTGATAGTTTCCACGAGTGTCCTTCTCTGTCCCTAAACTCAAGGATTTCAAATATGGTTCAGCAAAATTGGTTTAGAACGGAATAGCACACTGACACTTTCCCTCACTGTCCTACTCTGTCCCTACAAACAAGATTTAGCACAGAATAGCACACTGATAGTTTCCACGAGTGTCCTTCTCTGTCCCTAAACTCAAGGATTTCAAATATGGTTCAGCAAAATTGGTTTAGAACAGAATAGCACACTGACACTTTCCCTCACTGTCCTACTCTGTCCCTACAAACAAGATTTAGCACAGAATAGCACACTGATAGTTTCCACGAGTGTCCTTCTCTGTCCCTAAACTCAAGGATTTCAAATATGGTTCAGCAAGATTGGTTTAGAACAGAATAGCACACTGACACTTTCCCTCACTGTCCTACTCTGTCCCTACAAACAAGATTTAGCAGAGAATAGCACACTGATAGTTTCCACGAGTGTCCTTCTCTGTCCCTAAACTCAAGGATTTCAAATATGGTTCAGCAAAATTGGTTTAGAACAGAATAGCACACTGACACTTTCCCTCACTGTCCTACTCTGTCCCTACAAACAAGATTTAGCAGAGAATAGCACACTGATAGTTTCCACGAGTGTCCTTCTCTGTCCCTAAACTCAAGGATTTCAAATATGGTTCAGCAAAATTGGTTTAGAACAGAATAGCACACTGACACTTTCCCTCACTGTCCTACTCTGTCCCTACAAACAAGATTTAGCACAGAATAGCACACTGATAGTTTCCACGAGTGTCCTTCTCTGTCCCTAAACTCAAGGATTTCAAATATGGTTCAGCAAAATTGGTTTAGAACAGAATAGCACACTGACACTTTCCCTCACTGTCCTACTCTGTCCCTACAAACAAGATTTAGCACAGAATAGCACACTGATAGTTTCCACGAGTGTCCTTCTCTGTCCCTAAACTCAAGGATTTCAAATATGGTTCAGCAAGATTGGTTTAGAACAGAATAGCACACTGACACTTTCCCTCACTGTCCTACTCTGTCCCTACAAACAAGATTTAGCACAGAATAGCACACTGATAGTTTCCACGAGTGTCCTTCTCTGTCCCTAAACTCAAGGATTTCAAATATGGTTCAGCAAAATTGGTTTAGAACGGAATAGCACACTGACACTTTCCCTCACTGTCCTACTCTGTCCCTACAAACAAGATTTAGCACAGAATAGCACACTGATAGTTTCCACGAGTGTCCTTCTCTGTCCCTAAACTCAAGGATTTCAAATATGGTTCAGCAAAATTGGTTTAGAACAGAATAGCACACTGACACTTTCCTTCACTGTCCTACTCTGTCCCTACAAACAAGATTTAGCACAGAATAGCACACTGATAGTTTCCACGAGTGTCCTTCTCTGTCCCTAAACTCAAGGATTTCAAATATGGTTCAGCAAGATTGGTTTAGAACAGAATAGCACACTGACACTTTCCCTCACTGTCCTACTCTGTCCCTACAAACAAGATTTAGCACAGAATAGCACACTGATAGTTTCCACGAGTGTCCTTCTCTGTCCCTAAACTCAAGGATTTCAAATATGGTTCAGCAAAATTGGTTTAGAACAGAATAGCACACTGACACTTTCCCTCACTGTCCTACTCTGTCCCTACAAACAAGATTTAGCACAGAATAGCACACTGATAGTTTCCACGAGTGTCCTTCTCTGTCCCTAAACTCAAGGATTTCAAATATGGTTCAGCAAAATTGGTTTAGAACAGAATAGCACACTGACACTTTCCCTCACTGTCCTACTCTGTCCCTACAAACAAGATTTAGCACAGAATAGCACACTGATAGTTTCCACGAGTGTCCTTCTCTGTCCCTAAACTCAAGGATTTCAAATATGGTTCAGCAAAATTGGTTTAGAACAGAATAGCACACTGACACTTTCCCTCACTGTCCTACTCTGTCCCTCCCTACAAACAAGATTTAGCACAGAATAGCACACTGATAGTTTCCACGAGTGTCCTTCTCTGTCCCTAAACTCAAGGATTTCAAATATGGTTCAGCAAGATTGGTTTAGAACAGAATAGCACACTGACACTTTCCCTCACTGTCCTACTCTGTCCCTACAAACAAGATTTAGCACAGAATAGCACACTGATAGTTTCCACGAGTGTCCTTCTCTGTCCCTAAACTCAAGGATTTCAAATATGGTTCAGCAAAATTGGTTTAGAACAGAATAGCACACTGACACTTTCCCTCACTGTCCTACTCTGTCCCTACAAACAAGATTTAGCACAGAATAGCACACTGACACTTTCCCTCACTGTACCTCTCTGTCCCTAAACTCAAGGATTGAAAATATGGTTCAGCAAGATTGGTTTAGAACAGAATAGCACACTGTCAGTTTCACTCACTGTCCTACTCTGTCCCTACAAACAAGATTTAGCACAGAATAGCACACTGACACTTTCCCTCACTGTACCTCTCTGTCCCTACAAACAAGGTTTAGCACAGAATAACACACTGACACTCTCCCTACCTATCCTTATTTGTCCCTAAACACAAGTAATCCAGGATTAGTAAAGGAAAAAAAATGACACTGTCCCTGCCTATGCTTCTCTTTCCCTGCTCCGGAACACACTACACAAGGCCGCCGCGCTGGCGGCCTTTTATAGTGTGGGGCGTGTACTAAACCCCCTCAGCAATAATTGGCCACAGGCATCCTGCCTGTGGCCAATCATTGCTCTCCTCGCTGCCGGCGCTGTGATTGGCCAAGCATGCGGGGTCACAGTGCATGCTTGGCCAATCACAGCGCCTGGATGACACTGCGATGGCGTAGTGCATTGTGGGCCATTCGCGTCACTCGAATTTGGCGCGAACGGCCCAAATCGTTCGATCTTCGTCGAACGATCGAACAGCCGATGTTCGAGTCGAACGTATGTTCGACTCGAACACGAAGCTCATCCCTAGTGGTGACAGTGCGTGTTGCAGACGTATATTCTAAAATCATATGTAGCGCCCACTACCTTTTGGTATGTGCTTAAGTAGTGTTCATTTATTTTTAAACTGTCAGTGCAGGTAAATTTAGCCAGGCCTGTGCATTGGGCTAGGCCTGGTTGTTTTGATCTGGGACTGGGAGTGTCAGAGTAGCAGTGGGTGTGGCCACCCGTGCTCAGGCTCTGGAACTCCTCCCCTGCTTTCAGGAGAATCTTCTGGAAGGGTGGCAGAGCTGGAGGCTCTGAGTGACAGGCAGCTTGTGTGGCAGCTCTACCAATCCCCAACTAGGATTGGAAGGGGGCGGGCCTGCTATATAATCTGAGGTAACATGCCACTGGAGATTAGTGATGGGAAGTCCGGATCTTTTAACTGAATCGGTTCATTTCGATTCACTCACTGAAATGAACCGATTCAATGAATCGATTCTTCGGTTCACTTTCTGAGTCTACTGATAAGCAAGTGAACCAAAGCTCTCACTCAGCCTTCTTAAATAATTAGAATCAATAGAATGATTCTTCACAGAAGGTTGGCAGGTCCTGGGGACTTTTACTTGTATTTAGTTCCTTGCTCAGATCACAAGCAAATTTAATATAAAAGAGAATCTCCGCGCAAAATGGAATGAGTATGCTGCTGCCCCCCTGTAATTTGTTCTATACAGGATTATATTGAATGTAGGGGGTAGTGGCGCTGCTACGTTTGTGTGATGCTGATTCCTTGTGTTGAATTGGGGCAAAGTGAAGTAACACCTATGCGGCAGTAGGTTATGCCTATGGGTGGACCCCCCTGTGTGGTGGGGCGACCAGTTACCCAAAATGAATAGAAAAATAAATAAAAAAAGATGTATGAATAGATGTATTTCCAAACAATCCTACAAAACGTGATCACCTACACAATCTATACCAGTAGTACCCTGTGGGTGCCGTGCCCCATGTGTGGGTGGTTAAACCTACTGATGAAGGTGAGAGATGAAAGTGAATGAAAATTGAAATTATAAAATTGAAAATATAAAGAGCGCCCCCTATTGAGATGCTCCGTGACACCTATTGTGAACCGTGATTAGGTCAACCAGCATGCATGGCAGTATACACATTGTGGGGGGGGGGTTAGCTCGGCAGCGGGTGTGTGTGACCCCCGGGATGGGCTCCCCACACAAAAACAGGCCCAGCAAACGGAGGTTGTGGTTTTCAAAATCAAAAAAGGTGCGGTTTATTTTCTATTTACAGTGACAAAACACAGCAAAGCCAAAAGAAACATAAACAAAATAAATCCTGGTCAACTTGACCTCTGACTAAACATGCAGGTTTCCTAACTAACAACTGGGATCAGCCTAGTGCTGTCCTAGTCCCTAAGTCCCTGGTTTTAAATGTCCAAGCAAATAGCCACACAGGCTTTGTCTCACCGCACAGGGGTTCACTCTCCCTAGACAGTCCACACAGGTCTGGTTCCAGGCATGAGCTAACCCCTAATGAAGCTGGGAGTTCTTATAGAGGCCTAAATGAGCTGACAAGCTTCAGCTGGTCTCATCAACTCCCTGTCTGCACGACGCCCCACACTCTCCCTAGAGGTATGAGTCATCCATGAGCCCACTAGCCTTAGCTGGGCTTATACAACTCTCCACCTAGTTGTATAAGTCGGCGTAAAGCCTGAATCTGGGCGAAATATATCTACCCCTCTGGATGCAACCAGGTGACTTTACCTTCCTGCTGTCACATACCCTCCCCCTCTTGTTTTAACCTCGGGGTTGGAACACCAGCAATCAGGCATTCATGTACTCGAGACAAAGCATCCACATTCCCCATTTGAACGCCAGGGCGATGCTTTACTGTGAAGTTGAATTCCTGGAGGGCCAGGAACCACCTATTCACTCTTCTATTTGTTTCCTTGTTTTGAGCCATCCACTTTAACGGAGCGTGATCCGTAACCATGTCAAAGTGCCTACCTAGCAGGTAGTACCGAAGGGAATCTAGAGCCCACTTCACCGCTAAACACTCCTTTTCAACGGTGGCGTAATTTACCTCATGGGACTTCAACTTCCTGCTGAGGTAAATGACTGGGTGCTCTTCCCCGTTCCAGACCTGGGACAATACTGCTCCTAACCCCACATCTGACGCATCACTTTGTACGACAAAATCTTTAGAGAAGTCGGGTGAGTACAACACTGGCTGGCTACATAAGGCTTGTTTCAAGAATTGGAATGCTGCCTCAGCCTCGGGGGTCCATTTAATCATGACCGACCCTTTCCCCTTCGTTAGGTTGGTTAGGGGCACAGCCTTAGAAGCAAAGTGGGGAATGAATCGCCGATAATACCCAGCGATTCCCAGAAAGGCTCGTTCCTGCTTCTTGCTGTTGGGACGTGGCCAACTCTGGGTGGCCTCGACTTTGTTGAGTTGGGGTTTTATTACTCCCCTCCCAATGGTGTACCCAAGATATTTGGCCTCCTCCTGCCCAATGGTACACTTCTTGGGGTTAGCCGTAAACCCCGCTTCCCGAACAGAGTCCAGGACTGCTTGCACTTTTGGCAGATGTGAGGCCCAATCTGTGCTATGGACAATTACGTCATCCAGGTAAGCCGCAGCATACTTCCGATGGGGCCTCAGCATCTGGTCCATTTTCCGCTGGAATGTGGCCGGCGCATTCTGTAACCCGAACGGCATTCTTTTATATTGGAACGCCCCGTCTGGGGTTACAAATGCGGTTTTCTCTTTGGCCAATTTGGCCAGGGGGATTTGCCAATACCCTTTTGTGAGGTCAAGAGTCGTCATGTATCGGGCTGTTCCCAGCCGGTCGATCAACTCATCTATACGTGGCATGGGGTAGGTGTCAAATTTTGTAACTTTGTTCAACTGACGAAAATCGTTACAAAATCGCCAGCTCCCATCCGGTTTAGGCACCAACACAATGGGACTAGACCAATCACTTTGGGACTCCTCTATCACCCCTAAGTTCAGCATTTTCTGTACTTCCTCCCGTATTGCCTCCCGTCGGGCCTCTGGGATCCGATAGGGTTTTAACTTCACCCTTTCACCGGGCGGGGTAATGATGTCATGCTCTACCCCAAATGTTTGTCCCGGCAGCTCAGAGAATACCTCCTTGTTGCGAAGCACAAACTCCTTAACCTCCTGTTGTTGGGGTTGTGACAAGGTGGCTGCTATTCCAACCTCAGGAATCACGCAACCAGTTTGAGCTGGTGACCAAGTGTCTGCGACTAGGGACTCTCTATCCCTCCAGGCTTTCAACAGATTAACGTGATAGATCTGTTCGGGCTTTCGCCTTCCTGGTTGTCTGACCTTGTAATTCACTTTGCTCACTTTTTCCATTATCTCGTAGGGGCCTTGCCATTTGGCAAGGAATTTACTTTCAACCGTAGGGACAAGTACCAGTATCCTATCCCCCGGGGAAAAGGTACGGGTCTTGGCTCCACGGTTGTACACTCTCTGCTGTGCTAACTGCGCTTGGGCCAAATGTTCCTTCACAATGGGCATTACCTGTGCAATTCGGTCTTGCATCAGGGCGACATGCTCAATCACACTCCTGTGGGGAGAACTCTCACTTTCCCAAGTTTCCTTGGCAATATCCAACAGCCCTCTTGGGTGTCTCCCATACAGTAACTCAAAGGGGGAGAATCCCGTAGAGGATTGGGGCACCTCCCTAATAGCAAACATCAGATAAGGAAGTAGACAGTCCCAATCCTTTCCATCTCTATCCACCACTTTCTTCAACATTTGTTTTAGGGTTTTGTTGAATCTTTCAACCAGCCCATCGGTTTGGGGGTGATACACAGATGTACGTAATTGCGTCACTTTGAACAATTTACACAGCTCCTTCATAACCCGGGACATAAAGGGTGTACCTTGGTCCGTAAGCAGTTCTTTACAAATACCCACCCGGCTAAACACAAGAGATAGCTCTTTGGCTATGGTTTTGGCCGAGGTATTTCGGAGAGGGATCGCTTCTGGATAACGGGTGGCATAGTCCATTATAACTAATATGTACTGGTGCCCCCTAGCGGACTTGATTATAGGACCTACCAAATCCATGGCGATCCTCTCAAACGGGACCTCAATGATGGGTAGAGGGACCAGCGGGCTACGGAAATGTGGCATCGGGGCCGACCTCTGACACACAGGGCAGGAGGAACAATAATTTTCTATGTCCTTCATCACCCCCGGCCAATAGAATCTCTGTAATACCCTCTCTCGGGTTTTCTCTGTCCCCAGATGACCTCCAAGAATGTGCCCATGGGCCAACTCCAACACCAACTTCCTGTAAGGTTTGGGCACCACAAGCTGCTCAACGGTTTCTTCTGCCCTTTTTGCCACCCGATACAGTAGGTCCTTCTCTACGCTGAAGTATGGGTAAGTGCAGGTATTATCTGGGTTCACTAACTCGCCATCTATTTTCACTACGTTTTCCCGTGCCTTTATTAGGGCGGGGTCTTTCAACTGTTCTGTGGCAAAGTTTTCCCTGTGAACCTCAAGATCAGAAAACTCCACAGACTATAGGTTTTCGTCTGAGGAGGTGGGCTCCTCTCCAGTTTCTTGAGTCTCCCCTGCCAATACTGATAAGGGAAATTCCGGAGAGTCCTCACCACTCTCAGGGGAGTTCTGGCTATCACATTCCTGGTACATAGGGGCACCAGTGGGGGGCTCAGGATCATCCCACAGTTCCCAGAACTTCGGAAAATCCCTTCCCACAATGGCATCATACGGTAACTGAGATACTAAGCCCACTGGATGAGAGAGGGTACCTTTGGGGGTCTCGAAACACACTGTAGTCACTGGATACTCTCGGGTGTCCCCATGCACACAAATAACAGCTACCTTGCTATTCCCAGAGACCTCTGTTTTAACTAACTCAGCCTTTATCAGGGTCACAAGGCTACCTGAATCCAGCAATACCACAACATTTCTACCATTAACACACATTTTGCATAAATGTTTCTCAGTTCCTCGAATGGCAGTGCATGCGACTGTCGCACACAGCGACTGACGTCTGCCCGTCAGAAAGTCACACTGCATGGGTTCCTCCACAACCGGGCAATTGGCTGCAATATGTCCCGCTTGCCGGCAGCGGTAGCAAACGATCCTTCTTGCCGCCTCTTGAGCCGCTGATTTCCCAGGCTGTTCTCGCCAAACTTGGGGTAGAGCTCCCACCCTCTCACTCTCTCCACCCTTACCCCTTGGAATCTTCTTATCCGCCCCTGGGGATGGTCTGGTCTTAGGGTGGAAAGTCCGAGTGTCTCTGGAAGAGGCCGTCAGGTTCTCTGTAGCCAAGTATTTCTCCACACGATCCACAAGACCATCGGCCGTCTCTGGGTCTCCATGGCTTACCCACTTTTGGATGGCAGTAGGAAGAGCTCTCAAAAACCGATCCATTACAACACGTTCCACAATCTTTGGTGTGGACAAAGTCTCTGGCTGTAGCCACTTTCTGCTCAGGTGAATGAGATCATACATTTGAGACCTGGGGGGTTTTCCAAGCTGGAAAGTCCAGTTATGCACACGCTGAGCCCGGACAGCCTGGGTGACACCCAGCCTTGCCAATATCTCAGCTTTTAGCATCACATAGTCTTTTGCTTGGTCAGGCTCTAGGTCATAGTAAGCCTTCTGCGATTCACCAGTTAACAGAGGAGCCACCAGTCCAGCCCACTGCTCCTCAGGCCACTTTTCTCTTTCAGCAGTCCTTTCAAATGTGGTCAAAAATACCTCTGGATCATCCTCTCCAGTCATTTTTGTCAATAAACGACTCACCCCAAAGGACGCGGTATTAGTGGGACGGCTTTCCTCACTGGTCTGCGGACGTTGCTGCATTACTGCTTCCATTTGTTGTAGTCTCTGCTCTTGCTTCTGTAACAGGTCTATGAAGCGGGCCTCAGATTGCTGCTGGGCTTGTTGCTGAGCTTCCAGACTCTGTTGGTGAGCTTGCTGCTGGGCTGCAAGGCTCTGTTGATGAGCTTGCTGCTGGGCTGCGAAGTTCTGTTGTTGAGCTGCAAGGCTCTGTTGATGAGCTGCAAGGCTCTTTTGCAAACCTGCATTTGTCTGCTGTTGATTGGCATTTGCTAGAGCCAGCTGCTTCAGTATCTCCTCCATGCTGGCTTAAAAAAAAACTGCCACTGGTTCTCCACCAACTGTGGGGGGGGGGGGGGTTAGCTCGGCAGCGGGTGTGTGTGACCCCCGGGATGGGCTCCCCACACAAAAACAGGCCCAGCAAACGGAGGTTGTGGTTTTCAAAATCAAAAAAGGTGCGGTTTATTTTCTATTTACAGTGACAAAACACAGCAAAGCCAAAAGAAACATAAACAAAATAAATCCTGGTCAACTTGACCTCTGACTAAACATGCAGGTTTCCTAACTAACAACTGGGATCAGCCTAGTGCTGTCCTAGTCCCTAAGTCCCTGGTTTTAAATGTCCAAGCAAATAGCCACACAGGCTTTGTCTCACCGCACAGGGGTTCACTCTCCCTAGACAGTCCACACAGGTCTGGTTCCAGGCATGAGCTAACCCCTAATGAAGCTGGGAGTTCTTATAGAGGCCTAAATGAGCTGACAAGCTTCAGCTGGTCTCATCAACTCCCTGTCTGCACGACGCCCCACACTCTCCCTAGAGGTATGAGTCATCCATGAGCCCACTAGCCTTAGCTGGGCTTATACAACTCTCCACCTAGTTGTATAAGTCGGCGTAAAGCCTGAATCTGGGCGAAATATATCTACCCCCCTGGATGCAACCAGGTGATTTTACCTTCCTGCTGTCACAACATGTATTTGTGAGCTCCTGGCTTGCTCTCCCAATCCTGTGTCTGCAAAACGTGTTAATTACTATGATATTTTCTAAGAACCATACACATTAGAAAAAATATTAATAAATACAGGGGAAAAAAAATGAATTATTGTGCTCAAATGCCATTCAGCAGAGAAAAATTGTCCCGGTCACTGCCCTAGGTGGGAGCTGCCTCGTGACCAATTCCAGGGACAAGATGTGGTGAATAACTGTGAAGGAAAGTTCCTGTTCAGTTTTCTTCCAATATTTAAATTTAGGTGACTTCCGTGAGCCCGTTCAGTTCCTCAGAAATAAAACCAAAAATACTCCCATAGCGTAAAATCGCTTTATTTAAAATGATATATAAAAAATATAAAAACCATAGGCTAATTGCTCCCAATATACAAAAAACTCGGGGCAAGTTCGCCTGTGACAAAATACAGAAAGGCTTTTAACCACAGTGTGTCTCGCTGGCGGGAATGGCTGCTGTAGAGCCTCGGCGTGCGTTCCAATGCACAGATCTCGTAAACCGGACCCGGTCCGGTTTGCGAAATCTGTGCAGTGGAACACACGCCGAGGTACCTAATCAAGTACCCACGGTAGTAAAATCCAATCGTTAGGCTCCTTTCACACTTGTGCGACTTTAAAGTCGTGCAATTTTTGCCACGATTTTTACCGTGACTTTGATGCGACTTGAAGCAATACCTATGTAATCTTGAGGTCTCTGCCTCAAGTCGCATCAAAATCAGACCAAAGTAGTGCAGTGACTACTTTGAAGTCGCTGCGACTTGAAGACGTGGATGGTACTCATTGGAGATCATGAAAATCAGTTATACAGATACTAAATTAGACACATGTCCCAGAGGGGATATTTGTCCTGTAGCGATACCTTCAGTTAAGAGGGCCGCAGATTTAGTTTGGGCCCTGAAGACAGCTCCGCCAACCCCCGGCAATTAACTCGACCCCCTGCTGGCACAGTTAGTCTAGGGTAATATGTGTATATCTTATGCTCTATGATTAAATTCAAACACCAAGGCAGTGATAGAAGAATAACAAATTTACTTTCTATGGTAATAAAAATCAACAGTGATAACAGATCATATGAATCTATCTGCAGAGCCCTGCAGCAATAGTCACTCTATAACTATTAAGATATGGCGCACACGCACCACGTGTAACAGTACTTCACTGTGCGCCCTATGGCGCAGCAACTTAATAAACTACCTAGATGACCAGGCCTGACCATACAACTCAGTCTCTAGGAAGGGGGGTAAAATTCTTTGCATGCAAGTCTTTAAATGGTGGTGCACATTTCAGGAACACATTTGTAATCCAAGGGGGGGTAAAAATGCCAACACAGTACACTCCACTAGAGATCCGTTTGACTCAGTTCTGCTTTGGATCTCAAGTGGGGGAAAAGAACTAAAATAGGAACTGGTGGGCCACGGCAGTCTGTAGGCCTAACAATGGTATAAAGTATTTGTGGATTGAGCAAGTGCTCGCTCACCCCTCCGGACGCGATCCCAGTCCGGGAACTTCCACCTGCTGTGTGGAGACACACAGCCTCTGCAGCGGTCGGATCTCCAGCTCAGCAGCAGTGGAAGAAAACCGAGTCAGATGTCACCCAGGCTTGAGATGGGGTGGAAGGCTCTTTGGTAACTGCGCAAGGCCCCAGGCTTCAGGCCTTGCACAGCAGCAGGTCCGCACAGGAAGATCTCTCACTGAAGTCTCGTGTCCCAAAGAGGCCGAGCCTAGCCTCGCCTCCTCCTTATAAAGCTCCCCCCATGAGTCTCTGCGGTGACAACATTGCACCCTGGGTGCCCAACGGGGTTCTGGGTAACGTAGTCTCTCTCCTCTGCTTTCACTTCCAGTAAAGTCTCTACTCTACTCCCTCCCGACTCACCTCTCACCCGGAAAGTCCTGTCTCTCTGTATTAAAGGGGAATACCCCGCTACACACTCCCCCCACTTAAACTCTTTGGTCCCCAAAGATAATTCTAGCATACATTGCGTACAACCCTAGACAACATTTCGTATGATGTTGGCATAGGGAATTCCCACCAAAACAAAGGGATTGAATTCCCTTGCCCACAGGTCACACTATCATGAGTGGCCTGCCTAACTGAGCCAGAGAGTGAGTGGGGGTTGCCCTCCACCAAATGAACAGTGGAGGGATCCGGATTCTCTACACTCCTCCTGGCAGTGACCACAGAATCTTCTGAGCTCTTCCCCATTTGTGGGTAGGTCAACTTTTTGGGAGGCCTTATGACTCTGCGAGCCCTTTGCTCTCTTGGGGTTTCTGGCTCTGGCGCCACAGGCTCTTCTTCTGTAGTAGGCTCGGGCAACACGGCAGGCTCTGTAACATCTGCTTCAGGGGCCGAGGGATACATAGAGTCTCTAGGGTCCTTTTCAGAGTAAGTATCGCAAGCATCTTCCCAGTAATCTGATGAAGGACTAGATGGGATGAACTCAGTGGCTTCTGCATTCAGTTGTCCATCTATAGTGTCTTTAGTAGTTGGAAGATCTATAGCAGAAGTTCCTGGAGTTGGGGAAGGCCACAGCCAGTCGAGTTCTCTTCCTTCATCTCCACTGAGTTCAGATGCCTCTCCATCTTCAGCCCGAGAGGTCTGGGACCGAGTGTTTGGCCTGGGGGTATCCAGAATAGAGACTGGTTCAGGGGAGTCCCTCACTGAAGGTATCCTGACCGCTTCAGCGAGTGGGAGCAGGTGGTTTCGATGCCACATCTTCAGCGGTCCTACCTTTCCTTCTGGCTTCAACTTGTAGACAGGTAGGCCCGGCAGCTTCCTACAGATGACATAGGGTTCAGATCTCCATCTGTCTGCAAGTTTGTGTTTCCCAGGGACCCCCAGATTGCGTAGCAGTACTCGGTCCCCGGGCTGCAGGTCTTGCACCCGGACCTTCAAGTCGAAGTTTCTTTTGTTTCGAGCTCCCCTTTGATCTGAGGCCGCTTGAGCTTGTTCATAGGCTACTTTCAGGCTGTGTCTGAGCCTGTCCACATATCCTTTGTGGGATGTGGCTGAGGAATGGTCTAAAGAGGTGCCAAAGGCCAGGTCCACAGGTAACCTTGCTTCTCTCCCAAACATGAGTCGATATGGGGAGTAGCCTGTAGCATCACTGGTGGTGCAGTTGTAAGCATGTACTATCGCTGCTATGTGTTTGCTGCAATGTGTTTGCTGCAATGTTGTTTCTTCTCACTATCCAGAGTTCCCAACATGTTGAGCAGGGTTCGGTTAAACCTCTCCGGCTGAGCATCTCCCTGTGGGTGATAAGGTGTGGTTCTGGTTTTCTTGATTCCTAACGAATCCAGTAGTTTCCGGATCAGCCGACTCTCAAAGTCCCTTCCTTGATCTGAATGGAGTCGCTGTGGCAGCCCATAATGGACAAAATACTTCTCCATAAGTACCTTGGCTACTGTGGAAGCCTTCTGGTCTTTGGTTGGGAAAGCTTGGGCATACCGGGTGAAATGATCGGTTATCACCAGAACATTTCCTAGTCCACTCAGGTCGGGTTCGAGGCAGAGGAAATCAACGCATACCAGATCCATTGAGCCTTGACTTTGTAGATGGCCCATTGGGGCAGCTTGATGGGGTAAAGTCTTCCTCTGGATGCAGCGTGCACATGAATGGCAGTACTCCTCTACTTCTGCCCTCATACAGGGCCAATAGAACCGACTTCTGACGAGTTGAAAGGTCCTTTCCGCCCCTAGGTGGCCGTGATTATCATGTAGGGCAATCAGAACAGTCTCTCGATGTTTTCCCGGAAGAAACAATTGCCATTTATCTTCTAGGTCATCAGAGGGGCCCCTTCGGTAGACCACTCCCTGATGCACCTGTAACCTGTCCCACTCTTTCCTCAACAGGCGAGCTTCCTTTGAGGAGTGATGCAGGAGTCTGTTTGGATCCTGATTCTCCAGGGCTTCCAGAACCAATTTTCCCATGGGGTCTTCTAATTGGTCGCATCTTAGTTCCTTCTTGGACAACTTTGGCAGATGGTCTTCCTTCAGTTGAGTTACTCCACAGTATTGTTTGGGGACTCCTACCATGGTAACTCCTATCTCTTCCGCCCTTGAACCTCCTCTGGCTTGTAATTCAGCCCCTTGACAAAGGGCCCGCACCCCTTCAGGTGCCACTTGAGTCCAGTCTTCCATGTCACTGGTGGGGCCATGAGATCTCCTGGACAGAGCGTCTGCATCTCGATTTCCAGTCCCTGGCCTGTACTTTAGGCTGAAATTGAATCCAGACAATGCGGCCAGCCACCTGTGTCCAGTGGCGTCCAGCTTTGCTGTAGTGAAAAGGTAGGTAAGGGGGTTGTTGTCGGTCTTCACAGTGAACTCCGCCCCATACAGGTAGTCTTTGAGCTTGTCTACTACCGCCCACTTAAGGGCCAGGAACTCCAGCTTGTGAGTGGGGTAGTTCTTCTCAGAGGGGGTCAGGCTCCTGCTCACGTAGGCAACAGGCCGCAGTTGTCCTTCGCGTTCTTGGTAAAGTACTCCTCCCAGACCGTCATGACTAGCATCTACGTGTAGTTCATAGGGTTTGGTTGGGTCTGCGTAGGCCAAGACTGGGGCAGTGGTTAGGCTCCTCTTCAATGCCTGGAAGGCCTCTTCACACTTCTGGTTCCACTGATCTCTGACTGACTCTCCCGGCTTCCTGGGCCCTGAGTCGTCCTCTTCCCCCTCGGTCTTGAGTAGTTCATTCAATGGTCTAGCAATTCGGGCGAATCCTTCCACAAACCTCCTGTAATAGTAGCAGAACCCTAAGAAGGATCTGAGTTCTGTTACTGTGGTGGGTCGTGGCCAGGAGGTAACTGCCTCCAATTTCTCAGGGTCTGTGGCCACCCCTTCTTCAGACACTATGTGCCCCAGATAGTTCACAGAAGACTGGTAGAACCGACACTTCTCAGGCGAAAGCTTGAGTCCCTCCTCACTGAGTCTTCTCAACACTTTTTCCAGCCTCTCCTCGTGTTCCTCCAAGGTTCTCCCAAAGACAATGACATCGTCCAAGTATACAAGGACTTCAATAAGGTTCATGTCTCCTACAGTCTTCTCCATGAGACGTTGGAAGGTAGCAGGAGCTCCAGACAGTCCCTGGGGCATTCGATCAAACTCAAAGAACCCCACTGGGGTTATGAAGGCTGTCTTCTCCTTGTCTTCTGGATGCATAGGGATCTGATAGTATCCACTCTTGAGATCCATAACGCTGAACCACTTGGCTCCAGACAAACTCTGTAAAGCGTCCTCTATCCTCGGAGTGGTGTACTGGTCGGGTATGGTTCTCCTGTTGAGAGTCCTGTAGTCTATACAGAGCCTCAATGACCCATTCTTCTTCCTGACCACCACTATCGGGGAGGCATAGGGGCTTCTAGACTCCCGGATCACACCAGTCCTCTTGAGTTCTGCGAGTTGTTCCCTTAGATCCTCCAGATCTGCTAGTGGGACCCGCCTGACCCTCTCTCTGAAGGGCTTGTCTTCTTGGAGACGGATCCGATGGGTGGCACTCCTTGCACACCCCACATCGAACTCATCTTTGGAGAAGATCTTCTCCCATCTGGTCAACTGGGCCTTGGCTCTCTCTTTCCAAGCCCTGGGCAGATTCGGGTTTTCCATGGACAGCTTCTCCCAAACATCTCCTCCTTCACCCGTCCCCTTGACTTCTGACAGGGTAACCGGGGCAGCAGGGCTCACCTGGCCCAGCAGCATCCTGGCTGGGATTTCCATGGGGCCACCTGTAGTGTTCCTAACACTCATCGGAACTCTACAATGGGCCTTCTTCAGGGCCTTCAGTGGAATCACTTCTGGTATCACTTCCAGACCGGGGGACTCTACCCTTGGGTCGGACTCCAGCATGACAAAGGGTCCAGGCTGCTCCCAAGTAAGCTTCACGGTGGCTCTGAGACAGGTTACTTCGCCGGCCTGCAACACTACCCCTTCTCTTCCAAGTCTCCACACCTTCCCTATCCCCTCTCCAGGGGTCTTCTGCTCTAGGACCAGCCGTTGGTAGGCCGTCTTCAGCATGGGGTGGATCTTGGTGGCCGCTTGCCCCTTCTCTTTCACTAGAGGGGTCAGGAGTCTTCGGACCAGGTCCGTGTTTGTCCCTATTATAAGGGAACTCTTGTTGGCTCCTGGCGGTCGAGGGCACACAACTGCCAGGGTGTCAAACACTTCGGCCTTCCCAGCCACAGATGGGTCAAAAGTCATCTTGACGGGCAGATAGCCATCGTAGGGGAAACTCTGGGTTCCAATCCCACATATTTCCAGTTCCTCTATCTTCTGGATGGGCAGGTGACTCAAGTGCTTATCGTAGAAATCCCGGTATAATAGGGTCACTTGTGCCCCAGTATCCAAGATGGCTTTGGTGTAGACTCCCTCCACTTAAATGGGCACTATAGGAGATGGGCCTACCAGCTTCTCTGGATATGGCCTGGCAGGGGTCGTCTTCTTCTGGTCCTTTCCCTTCGGACTCTCTCTCGTCCAACTCCCTTTGGACTTTAGTCTTTCTTGAGCCTGGTATGCATTGATTTCCCTCCTTTCAATGGGTGTACAGACCCGCTGAGGGATACTATTATTTTTCTTAGGTGTGCACCCCCTCTGGGGAGTGCTGTGTCTCTTCTGAGGGGTCTTGTCCCCTTTCTCTGGGGTGTATCTCTGTTAAGGAATGTTGTGTTTCCTCTGAGGTGTTTTATCTCCTCTTTTCTTCTACTTCGCATTCAGCTTGGAGCTCACTGAAGATGATGGGCACCCGGTTGACTCCTTCACCGGGGCCCTCTGGAGTTTCCCGCCGGCTTGCGGTTATCTGTTTTCTTCTTCTTGGGACTGGAACATGTAGCTACAATATGGCCAATTCCTCCACAGTTAAAGCAGACTATATCTCCCCATTCTTGTAAAGATGCGGGTGCTGAGGCAATTGGGAATAGTTCCTTCCTTGGTACTTCTCTCCTGGGGCCTTCTGGGTCTTTTGCTATCAGAGAGGTCAACATCTCTAACACCTTGGACATTTGTGACTTTAAAGTGTCCACCTCTGAGTCTCTTTCTGGGGCCATTACTGGGTTGACTAACACCTGTGCGGGGACAACATTTGTCTTAATCATTTGCTGGTCCTGTTGTAGTGCCTCCTCATCTCTGATGATTTTTATCAAATCAGCATAAGTCAGTAACGTTCCTCCTCCCGAGGTTTTCAGGTGCAGCCAGACTGGATCCGAGCGTAACGCTCCCTTTAAGACTTGCTTCATTCTTGCCGCATCTGTATCTTGGGGCTTCATTCCCTTCTTCAACACAGCAACCTGTTCAGTCTCCTAACATACTCTGAAAGTTTCTCCTTCGGCTGTTGGAAAGTATGTTCAAATTGGTAGACCATCTCTGTCACCTTTACCAATTGACCAAACTCTTCCTGTAGCATGGCTAGACAGTCTTGAGCTGTGCAATTTACATTCCCAAACCGAAAACTTTTCACTGCTTCTGCTGCTGCGCCTTTGAGGCTTTCTATCACTCGTTGCCTCTTCTGCGCTTCAGGCACCTCCCATGCCTCTACTGCTTGTAATGCCTGCTCCACCCAGGCATCAAAATCTTCTTCCCCTGCAGGGACAGGGAGCTTCCCTGAGAATGTCTTCAGTCTCCTGTAGCTAGTCTCTACATGCACCGTGCTTGTCTTCTGACATTTGGTTAGCAGATCCCCTATTGCCTTTATCAATTCTGGTGATATAGCAGTGGCAGGTGCGGGTGTCACCGGGGGCGTCACCCCGTCTCCTCTTTCTGGTGAGGTACGGGCCGCAGCCTGCGGTGATCCTGTTGGTGATGGTTCCTTCTTTACAGTTACTGCGTGCGCCAACCTATAGGTTCTGTTATCTGGCGTCTGCACACACTTGCGCTTGCAAGCCTCTGGCATCCCTAGTGCATACTGATATGAGGTGTCTGGGTCTGACTTTATCTCCGTCACACACGGTGTGTGATCTGGGGACACTAACTTCATTAACTCCTCTACCATCTCAGTCGACCATTCCTCCCCAGGGAGGCTGATGACTATCGAGTTGTTTGGCTCTGCCCTAGATGCTTTGCACTACTCTTCTACTGCTTGTGGGTCCATGCCGGCACTTCTGGCGTTCACCTGCTGTATCAGGATCCCGGACGAGAACCCCCACGTGTAGCGATACCTTCAGTTAAGAGGGCCGCAGATTTAGTTTGGGCCCTGAAGACAGCTCCGCCAACCCCCGGCAATTAACTCGACTCCCTACTGGCACAGTTAGTCTAGGGTAATATGTGTATATTTTATGCTCTATGATTAAATTCAAACACCAAGGCAGTGATAGAAGAATAACGAATTTACTTTCTATGGTAATAAAAATCAACAGTGATAACAGATCATATGAATCTATCTGCAGAGCCCTGCAGCAATAGTCACTCTATAACTATTAAGATATGGCGCACACGCACCACGTGTAACAGTACTTCACTGTGCGCCCTATGGCGCAGCAACTTAATAAACTACCTAGATGGCCAGGCCTGACCATACAACTCAGTCTCTAGGAAGGGGGGTAAAATTCTTCGCATGCAAGTCTTTAAACGGTGGTGCACATTTCAGGAACACATTTGTAATCCAAGGGGGGGGGTAAAAATGCCAACACAGTACACTCCACTAGAGATCCGTTTGACTCAGTTCTGCTTTGGATCTCAAGTGGGGGAAAAGAACTAAAATAGGAACTGGTGGGCCACGGCAGTCTGTAGGCCTAACAATGGTATAAAGTATTTGTGTATTGAGCAAGTGCTCGCTCACCCCTCCGGACGCGATCCCAGTCCGGGAACTTCCACCTGCTGTGTCTCCACACACAGCCTCTGCAGCGGTCGGGTCTCCAGCTCAGCAGCAGTTGAAGAAAACCAAGTCAGATGCCACCCAGGCTTGAGATGGGGTGGAAGGCTCTTTGGTAACTGCGCAAGGCCCCAGGCTTCAGGCCTTGCACAGCAGCAGGTCCGCACAGGAGGATCTCTCACTGAAGTCTCGTGTCCCAAAGAGGCCGAGCCTAGCCTTGCCTCCTCCTTATAAAGCTCCCCCCATGAGTCTCTGCGGTGACAACATTGCACCCTGGGTGCCCAACGGGGTTCTGGGTAACGTAGTCTCTCTTCTCTGCTTTCACTTCCAGTAAAGTCTCTACTCTACTCCCTCCCGACTCACCTCTCACCCGGAAAGTCCTGTCTCTCTGTATTAAAGAGGAATACCCCGCTACAGTCCCTTTTAACATGCATATCTCCTTTAGGATAAGCCAACTAAATACTAAAGGGTTAAAGAATTAATCTGAATGAGGATATCTTCTTATCCTGACTCTTTGTCCTCTATGTCTTTAAAGCAGTCTGTAGTGTACTGCTGCTACCTGATCATTGATTTAGTGTATTGTTCTACTGGTGGTGACTCAGGGTTCTTTCAGTGTACTGTATTCTAACAACTCATATGATTCTTTAACTCGGTAACTGGTATGATTCTTTAACCACTTAAGCCCCGGACCATTTTGTAGCTAAAGGACCAGAGGTATTTTCAGAATTTTGCACTGCGCTGCTTTAACTGTAAATTGTGCAGACATGCAATGTTGTACCCAAACAAAATTTGCGTCCTTTTCTTCCCACAAATAGAGCTTTCTTTTAATGGTATTTGATTGCCTCTGCGATTTTTATTTTTTGCGATATAAACGGAAAAAGACTGAAAATGTCGAAAAAAAATGATATTTTCTACTTTTTGTTATAAGAAAAATCTCATAAACTCAATTTTAGTCATACATTTAGGCCAAAATGTATTCAGCCACATGTTTTTAGTAAAAAAAATGTCAATAAGCGTATATTTATTGGTTTGCGCAAAAGTTATAGCGTTTACAAACTAGGGTACATTTTCGGAAATTTACACAGCTTTAAATTTATGACTGCCTATCTCATTTCTTGAGGTGCTAAAATGGCAGGGCAGTACAAAACCCCCCCCAAATGACCCCATTTTGGAAAGTAGACACCCCAAGGAAATTGCTGAGAGGCATGTTGAGCCCATTGAATATTTTTTTTTTGTCTTAAATGATTGAATAATGACAAAAAAAAATTACAAAAAGTTGTCACTAAATGATATATTGCTCACACATGCCATGGTTATATGTGGAATTGCACCCCAAAATACATTTTGCTGCTTCTCCTGAGTACGGGGATACCACATGTGTGGGACTTTTTGGGAGCCTAGCCGCGTACGGGCCCCCGGAAACCAAGCACCGCCTTCAGGATTTCTAAGGGCGCAAATTTTTGATTTCACTCCTCACTACCTATCACCGTTTCGAAGGCCATAAAATGCCAAAATGGCACAAACCCCCCCCAAATTACCCCATTTTAGAAAGTAGACACCCAAAGGAAATTGCTGAGAGGCCTGTTGAGCCCATTAAATTTTTTTTTTTTTGTCGCAAGTGATTGAATAATGACAAAAAAATAAATTAAAAAAAAATTACAAAAAGTTGTCACTAAATGATATATTGCTCACACTTGCCATGGTTATATGTGGAATTACACCCCAAAATACATTTTGCTGCTTCTCCTGAGTACGGGGATACCACATGTGTGGGACTTTTTAGGAGCCTAGCCGCGTACGGGACCCGAAAACCAAGCACCGCCTTCAGGATTTCTAGGCACAAATTTTTGATTTCACTCCTCACTACCTATCACAGTTTCGAAGGCCATAAAATGCCAAAATAGCACAAACCCCCCCCCAAATGACCCCATTTTGGAAAGTAGACACCCCAAGCTATTTGCTGAGAGGCATGGTTAGTATTTTACAGCTCTCATTTGTTTTTGAAAATGAAGAAAGAAAATATATATATATATATATTTTTTTCAATTTTCAAAACTTTGTGACAAAAAGCGAGATCTGCAAAATACTCACAATATCTCTCAGCAAATAGCTTGGGGTGTCTACTTTCCAAAATGGGGTCATTTGGGGGGGTTTTGTGCCATCTGGGCATTCCATGGCCTCCGAAACTGTGATAGGCAGTGAGAAGTGAAATCAAAAATTTACACCCTTAGAAAGCCTGAAGGCGGTGCTTGGTTTTTGGGGTCCCGTACGCGGCTAGGCTCCCAAAATGTCTCACACATGTGGTATCCCCGTACTCAGGAAAAGCAACAGAATTTATTTTGGGGTGTAATTCCACATATGCCCATGGCATGTTTGAGCAATATATCATTTAGTGACAACTTTGTGCAAAAAAATAAATAAAATAAAAATAAATTGTCTTTTTTCCGCAACTTGTGTCAACATATAAAATATTCCATGGACTCGACATGCCTCTCAGTATATAGCTTGGGGTGTCTACTTTCCAAAATGGGGTCATTTGGGGGGGGTTTTGAACTGTTCTGGCATTTTATACACAACATTAGGAAGCTTACATCCACTCTTCTAACCACTTGAAGACAAAGCCCTTTTTGACACTCTTTGTTTACATGCAAAACATATTTTTTTTGCAAGAAAATTATGTTGAACTCCCAAACATTATATATATTTTTAAAGCAAAGGCCCTACAGATTAAAAATGGTGCGTGTTGCATTTTTTTTTCCAGGATTTGCGCAGCGATTTTTCAAACACATTTTTTGGGGAAAAAATACACTTTTTTTTATTTTAATGCACTAAAACACACTATATTGCCCAAATGTTTGATGAGATAAAAAAGATGATCTTAGGCCGAGTACATAGATACCAAACACGTAATGCTTTAAAATTTTGCACAAACGCGCATTGGCGACAAACTACATACATTTTTAAAAGCCTTTAAAAGCCTTTACAGGTTACCCCGTTAGATTTACAGAGGAGGTCTACTGCTAAAATTACTGCGCTCGATCTGACCTTCGCGGTGATACCTCACATGCATGGTGCAATTGCTGTTTACATATGACGCCAGACCGACGCTTGCGTTCGCCATTGGGCAAGAGCAGGGCAGGACAGGGGTGCTTTTTTTTATTTATTTTTTTATTATTAATTTTGCTTTTTTATTTTATTTTTAAATTGTTCCTTCCATATATATTTTTTTTAAATCATTTTTATTGTTATCTCAGGGAATGTAAATATCCCCTATGATAGCAATAGGTAGTGACAGGTACTCTTTTTTTTTAAAAACTGGGGTCTTCTAGACCCTAGATCTTTCCTCTGCCCTCAAAGCATCTGACCACACCAAGATCGGTGTGATAAAATGCTTTCCCAATTTCCCAATGGCGCTTTTTATATCCGGGGGGGGGACATTCCCTCCCACTGCTTGTAAAAGCAGTCCAGAGGCTAATTAGCTGCTAGGATTGCTTTTACATGAAAGCCGGCCGCTGGCTGAAAAGAATGATACCAAGATGATACCTAAACCCGCAGGCATCATTCTGGTATAAACATTCAAAGTCCAGCAACATACCAGTACGTTGCTGGTCCTTGTTGGACATGTATTGTAATCCTTTTTTCATGCAGCCTGTTGGCTGAACGAAAAAAGAGATTGATCGGTGGGTATGCCCACCATTAGAATACTGCCATTCATCCACCCACTTCTAATGATGGGCATACATGCACCATTTATATATGCTGAAGCATTGGGGCATCCTCCCGCAAAAAAGTTATGCCGCACACACATGGTCAAACTTTTCCACGGGCAAGCCTCCGTCGGAATTTCGACCGTATGTACGCGGCATTAGGAGCAAAATCGCTCCTCCGCTCCTCCGCCCCTGCTGCCCCCATGCTTCGGCATATATGCTTTTTTTTTTTTAACTGTGGTGGTGAAATCACCTCCTACAGCACTGGAGTCGCAGGGATCAGGCCTGTCTCTGCGAACGCTGCAGTTATGTGTGTTGTGTTTTGTAAGTGACAGTGATCGATCGATACTGCACTTGGGTGGGCTGGGCTGGACGGAGGGGCAAAACGCAGGTGCTAGCAGGTATCTGGGCTGATCCCGCTAACACTGCGTTTTTGGGAACCCTAAACTGCTGGGGACGCTAGTATAGATCTGATCAGATCAGATATTGATCTGTTCAGATACTATACCACTAAGGGGGGTGTATGCTTCACGCGTGGGTGTTAGCGTTACTGGCATTAACCTGACGCTGCCTGGGGTGTGACGCAGACCCTCTCTGAAGCTAAAACCTAATTGATATCACCCGCCGGGCGATCAGGGGGTTAAACATTTATTGGGTTATATACGGCGGGTGCCCTGACACTATAAAAAGCAAACTAACTAACCAGCGTCACCCGTAACACTTATATGGTGATCACTGGTGAAAGGGTTAACTAGGGGCAATCAGGGGGTTAAAACCTTTATTAGATAATATATGGGGGTACCTGACGCTATATAAAAACCTGCGGCGAACCTAAAAAAAATTACTGGCTACCGATCTGCATCACCAACACTAAGACAGCGTTTAGAAAAACGATCGCTTAGCGACAGTGGTGATAGGGGGTGAAAGGGTTACCTGGGGGGCGAACAAGGGGGTTAAACCTTTATTAAATAATATATTGGGGTACCTGACGCTATAAAAACCTGCGGCGAACCTAAAAAAAATTACTGGCTACCGATCTGCATCACCGACACTAAGACAGCGTTTAGAAAAACGATCGCTTAGCGACAGTGGTGATAGGGGGTGAAAGGGTTACCTGGGGGGCGATCAAGGGGGTTAAACCTTTACTAGATAATATATTGGGGTACCTGACGCTATAAAAACCTGCGGCGAACCTAAAAAAAAATTACTCGCTACCGATCTGCATCACCAACACTAAGACAGCGTTTAGAAAAACGATCGCTTAGCGACAGTGGTGATAGGGGGTGAAAGGGTTACCTGGGGGGCGAACAAGGGGGTTAAACCTTTATTAAATAATATATTGGGGTACCTGACGCTGTAAAAACCTGCGGCGAACCTAAAAAAAATTACTGGCTACCGATCTGCATCACCGACACTAAGACAGCGTTTAGAAAAACGATCGCTTAGCGACAGTGGTGATAGGGGGTGAAAGGGTTACCTGGGGGGCGATCAAGGGGGTTAAACCTTTATTAGATAATATATTGGGGTACCTGACGCTATAAAAACCTGCGGCGAACCTAAAAAAAATTACTGGCTACCGATCTGCATCACCGACACTAAGACAGCGTTTAGAAAAACGATCGCTTAGCGACAGTGGTGATAGGGGGTGAAAGGGTTACCTGGGGGGCGATCAAGGGGGTTAAACCTTTATTAGATAATATATTGGGGTACCTGACGCTATAAAAACCTGCGGCGAACCTAAAAAAAATTACTGGCTACCGATCTGCATCACCGACACAAAGACAGCGTTTAGAAAAACGATCGCTTAGCGACAGTGGTGATAGGGGGTGAAAGGGTTACCTGGGGGGCGATCAAGGGGGTTAAACCTTTATTAGATAATATATTGGGGTACCTGACGCTATAAAAACCTGCGGCGAACCTAAAAAAAATTACTGGCTACCGATCGGCATCACCGACGCTAAGGCAGCGATCAGAAAAATGATCGCTTAGCGACAGTGGTGATAGGGGGTGAAAGGGATATCTGGGGGGCAATCAGGGGGTTAAACCTTTATTAGGGGGGGTTAGGGGGCTACACTGGACCTAAAACTGACTGTAGTGACACTTTTACAGTCACAAATGTCACTGATTGCAGTGATCAGTAAATAAATGGTCACTGCAATCAGTGACACTGTGACTGGGGGCTGATCTGGGGGTGTCAGGGGGGGGGCCTGGGGGGCGATTTATGTCCCTATGTGTTCTGGTGTCAGTGTAGTGTTTTGTGCACTGACCTGATGTCTTCTCTTGTACGGCGCTCGGTATATGTGAGCGCCGCACCAGAGATGACATCACTTCCTCCTGCTTCCTCTGCCTGTGTGTGACAGAGGGGGCCTTTTCATTCGCCGGGAGCGATCGCGAGGGGGTGGCCGGAATCCAACGGCTGCCCCCTCATCCTGGATCGCTCCCGAACGATTAACGGCCGCTCACTGTATAGGAGGGGGTCCGATTGGACCCCCCAATTGTACAAAGGCAAGCACGTACACTCTACGTGATTGTGCCTGTCGGTGCCATTCTGCCGACGTATATATACAGTGAGCGGTCGTTAAGTGGTTAACTTGGTGTACTGTGTGTGTACTCCGTCCTCACTCTATCCAGTTCCTGAGTGTCACTGTGCCTACTGCCTTGAGCACGCTGATTGGTTGCAGGGAGGGGCCGAGCTCTCTCACTCTAGGATCATATTACCAGGCCTGCTCTGCTATGTTGAGTGCATACAAGTGAACTGTTTCAAACGGATCAGTTCACTCAGATGAATCGATTCATCCAGTTCACTGAAAAGAACCGATTCAAAAGAACGATTCGTTCATGAACTGGATGGACATCACTACTGGAGAGGAGTCTTGAGAGGCAAGAGGATGGAGCAGTAGTGTCTGTGTGACAAGGCCCCGGCCTGAGGGCCTGGGGCCTACCAGATGCTGAGGAGAAAGTCCTGATGGAGGACCACTTTTCTTTAACACCGCAAAGGAGGGATTCAACATTAAAGCGGAGCTCCGCCGGAAAAAAAATATTAAAAGCCAGCAGCTACAGCTACAGCAGCCGCTGGCTTTTAATATTTGGACGCTTACCTGTCCTGGAGTCCAGCGACGTCCGCAGCAGAGGACGAGCGATCGCTCATCACTCTGCTGCTCCCTCCGCCATCCTCGCTGAGGGAACCAGGAAGTGAAGCCCTGCGGCTTCATGCCCGGTCCCTACGGCGCATGCGCGAGTCGCGCTGCGCCGTTCTGATTGGTGCTCCTGTGTCCTGGGAGCCGAGTGTCTCCCAGAACACTACGGGAAGTCTGGGGGAAGTGACGTCACTCCCGCAGATTCCCGGAGAGAGGACTCCCGGATGTGGGTGAAAATACCTGTCTTAGACAGGTATCTTCACCCCCCTCCCCCCTGAAAGGTGTCAATTGTGACCCCGGAGGGGGGGAGGGTTCCAAATAGCAAAAGTTGATATTTAGGGTGGAGCTCCACTTTAAGAGAAAGGAACCTGGAACTGTTACTGCTGGACTGTGCGGTTGAACCATGTCTCTTCCATGGACCGGGGACCATGGAACAGGTTAGTGGGTACAAGACAGCAAGTGATGGGACCGGAGGAGTCTATTGAGGAGACTTGGGACTATCTGCTGTTGCCCCTAGTACCTGAAAGCCACAAGGGAGTGTCTTAGACGGGATGTTGCACGGTCAGTCCTACACAGCAGGATGTTGCAAGGAGAGACTCTAACCTTATCTCATCTCAATATGGAAGGCTGTGGCAGGGGAACTCAACCTTTCCATCACTGGACTATTTGGGCCTAGTAGTCCATTAGTTACCATTTGCAGAAGAGGGACTGTGGGGTCGGAGGGGGGTGTATGAGGATACCTTCCGGACACAGGGCCGGCATCTGGATAACTGATTATTACCACAAAAAGTCATTCAGAGTGACTTGTTCTAAACAGTGCAGCATAAAGGGAGCAATAGTCTGCAGTGACGCAGCTCACTAAACTACAATCGTTGCTGTGCCTTATTCTCAGAACTAAAGTGCTAATATCTATGGGCATCCCATGTCACTACACCCTTACCCAACTCTACCCAATAAATCTTTATAATAAAAATACCACAAGGTAAAGCAAGTGACTCTTCATTGTGTCTTATGGATGGATGGATGGATGAGGAGAATGGACAACAGGATGATGTGTGGATCTTTTGAACTTGTGCCCAGAGTGCACCGCTACACATAGTTGTTATTGCAAAGATTGTGATTATCTGTAAAAAGGTGGTGGTGGCAGTGGCAGGCGGTGGCAGTTTAAAGGGTTAATTGCTTAATCAATGTAACACGGTGACAATCGCTCTCAGGCTGCTGACACCTAGGTTGTTAAAAGAGCTATCCACTCTGTTTTTTTACTATTTAGCCATCTGCGTATCTTTATACTCGTATCACATATGTGGTTAGCAGTGCTAAATAGTTTAAATTTTTGAGATGGACTGGATTTTTTGCAAGTGTGGCTAGCAACATGTGCTGCGATCACTTTTTTCTCGTTTGAATCTTTGTGTGCTTCAGTTTCATCTATATCTCCTAAAGTAGCTTTTGTGTATATTTTTATTTATGGTTTATAGTGACAACCTGCAACAAAAAGCCATTGCAGTCATGGAGCTCTCGGTGACAGATCCAGACATGTGATTTGGTCCTTACGCCTTTCTAAATTTCATGTTCCAGTCACTTTTGTCAAGAGAGGACAGAAACATTCCCAATAATTTTTCAGTATCCTCAAATAGGTAGCTTTTTTAACCACTAATTCCAAACCAGTTTCAGGAATAATACATTTCTCTTCTCACTGTTCTGTTGATTAATTGAATTTTCAGCCTATTGCCAAACCATGCTTTTGGCAGTAATGTCCATCAAACCAGAAAGTGTTACATTTTAATGCATATCCAATACATTCCAGTACCTTTACATACGTTTCTTTCTCTAAAATACACTCATCAGTCACTTTATTAGGTACACCTGTTCAATTGGTTGGTAACACAAATTGCTACTCAGCCAAACACATGGCAGGTAACTCAATGCATTTAGGCATCTAGACATGGTGAAGACGACTTGCTGAAGTTCAAACTGAGCATCAGAAAGGGGATTTAAGTGACTTTGAAAGTGGCATGGTTGTTGGTGCCAGATGGGCTGGTCTGCGTATTTCAAAAACTGCTTATCTATTGGGGTTTTCACAAATAATGATCTCCATGGTTTACAGAGAATGGTCCGAAAAAGAAAAAATATCCAGTGAGCGGCAGTTGTGTGGAGGAAAATGCCTTGTTAATGTCAGAGGAGAATGGGCAGACTGGTTTGAGAAGATAGAAAGGCAACAGTAACTCAACCAAGGTAAGCAGAATACCATCTCTGAATGCACAACACATCGAACCTTGAAACAGATGGGCTACAGCAGCAAATACCACACCGGGTGCCACTCTTGTCAGCTAAGAACAGGAAACTGAGGCCACAATTTTTGCACAGGCTCACCAAAATTAGTCAATAGAAGATTGGAAAAATGTTGCTAGTTCAATGAGTCTCGATTTCAGCAGTGACATTCAAATGGCAGGGTCAAAATTTGACTTAAACAATATGAAAGCATGGATACATTCTGCCTTGTATCAACAGTTCAAGCTGATGGTGTGGGTGATATTTTCTTGGCACACTATGGGTACCTTAGTACCAATTGAGCATCGTTTAACCACTTAAGCCCCGGAAGGATTTGCCCCGTAATGTCAGGCCATTTTTTGCGTTACGGCACTGCGTCGCTTTAACTGACAATTGCGCGGTTGTGCGACCTTGTACCCAAACAAAATTAAAATCCTTTTTTTCCCAGAAATAGAGCTTTCTTTTGATGGTATTTGATCACCTCTGCAGTTTAAATTTTTTGCGCTATAAACAAAAAAACTGACAATTTCCCAAAAAAAAAAGCTATATTTTTTACTCTTTGCTATAATAAATATCCCCCAAAAAATAGAAAAAAACTAATTTCTTCCTCAGTTTAGGCCGATATGCATTCTTCTACCTATGAGAATAATGTGAATAAAAATCAATCGGCGCAATAATGTAAATATATAAATACTGTATGTGATTGTAAGTAAGCTGGTGTCACTTTAAGGGCACTTTCACACTGGGGCGTCATCGGTAAAGCGCCACTATTTTTAGTGGCGATTTACAGTAGTTTTAGCTGCGCTTTTCTCGACCATGCAGCCCATCTTTCTTCAAGTGCCTCCTTATTGTGCATCTTGAAACAGCCACACCACATGTTTTCAGAGAGTCCTGCATTTCACCTGAAGTTATTTATGTGTTCTTCTTTGCATCCCAAACAATTTTCCTGGTAGTTGTGGCTGAAATTTTAGTTGGTCTACCTGACCGTGGTTTGGTTTCAACAGAACCCCTCATTTTCCACTTCTTGATTAGAGATTGAACACTGCTGATTGGCATTCTCAATTCGTTGGATATCTTTTTATATCCCTTTCCTGTTTTATACAGTTCAACTACCCTTTCCCACAGATCCTTTGACAATTCTTTTGCTTCCCCCATGACTCAGAATCCAGAAACGTCAGTGCAGCACTGGATGAAAGATGCAAGGGTCTGTCAGGAGTCCAGAAACTCATTGACCTTTTAGGCTGGGTTCACACTAGTGCGACACGACATCTGTCCTACTTTGGATCCGACTTTGCCCTGCGACATGAAGCCGACATATGTCCGACTTTCAATGAACCGGGATCCGACTTGGATCCCCGCCAATATCAGGCACTGTGTTTGGTATGAATCTTGAGGGGGAACTCCAGACCAAATTTTAAATAAAAAAAACGGCGTGGGTTCCCCTCCAGAGGCATACCAGGCCCTTGGGTCTGGTCTGGATTTGAACGGGCGCCCCTACGCCGAAAAAACGGCGTGGGGGTCCCCCCAAAATCCAAACCAGACCCTTATCCGAGCACGCAACCTGGCAGGCCGCAGGGGAAGAGGGGGGGACGAGAGAGTGGCCCCCCCTCCCTCCTGAACCGTACCAGGTCGCATGCCCTCAACATGGGGGGTTTGGTGCTCTGGGGCAGGGGGGCGACCTGCGGCCCCCCCACCCCAGAGCACCCTGCCCCCATGTTGATGAGGACAGGGCCTCTTCCCGACAACCCTGGCCGTTGGTTGTCGGGGTCTGCGGGCGGGGGGCTTATCGGAATCCGGGAGTCCCCTTCAATAAGGGGGCCCCCCGGATCCCGGCCCCCCCACCCTATGTGAATGAGTATGGGGTACATCGTACCCCTACCCATTCACCTGGTGGAAAAAAATTGCAATAAAAAAACCACACAGCTTTTTAAAGTATTTTATTGCACAGCTCCGGGGGTCTTCTTCCGACTTCGGGGGTCTCCGGTGTCGTCGCCGCGCTCTCCGGTTCTTTCTTCTGCCGGGCCTCCGCTAACTTCTTTTTAGCTCTTTTGCTAACGGAGGCCCGGACTTCTCCGTCTTCTCGTCCGGCTCTCCGTTGTCCTTCTGCCGGCCCCTCCACTAACTTCTTGGTAGCTCTTTCGCTAGTGGAGGGGCCGGTCTTCCCGTCGTCGCCGTCGGCATCTTCTTCCCTCTTCTCCTCCTCAATGTTGACGCGTCGCTTCCTCCCGCTGTAATACTGGCTCTCCGCTTCGCTCCACATTAATATAGGCTTCCCATGACGTCACAGTCACATGTTCCCATGACGTCACAGTCACATGCTCCGGGGCCATGTGCCCCGGAACATGTGACTGTGACGTCATGAGAAGCCTATATTAATGCGGAGCGGAGAGCCAGTATTACAGCGGGAGGAAGCGACGCGTCAACATCGAGGAGGAGAAGAGGGAAGAAGATGCCGACGGCGACGACGGGAAGACCGCGCCCCTCCACTAGCGAAAGAGCTACCAAGAAGTTAGTGGAGGGGCCGGCAGAAGGACAACGGAGAGCCGGACGAGAAGACGGAGAAGTCCGGGCCTCCGTTAGCAAAAAACTAAAAAGAAGTTAGCGGAGGCCCGGCGGAAGAAAGAACCGGAGAGCGCGGCGACGACACCGGAGACCCCCGAAGTCGGAAGAAGACCCCCGGAGCTGTGCAATAAAATACTTTAAAAAGCTGTGTGGTTTTTTTATTGCAATTTTTTTCCACCAGGTGAATGGGTAGGGGTACAATGTACCCTATACTCATTCACATAGGGTGGGGGGGCCGGGATCCGGGGGCCCCCTTATTGAAGGGGGCTCCCGGATTCCGATAAGCCCCCCGCCCGCAGACCCCGACAACCAACGGCCAGGGTTGTCGGGAAGAGGCCCTGTCCTCATCAACATGGGGGCAGGGTGCTCTGGGGTGGGGGGGCCGCAGGTCGCCCCCCTGCCCCAGAGCACCAAACCCCCCATGTTGAGGGCATGCGGCCTGGTACGGTTCAGGAGGGAGGGGGGCCGCTCTCCCGTCCCCCCCTCTTCCCCTGCGGCCTGCCAGGTTGTGTGCTCGGATAAGGGTCTGGTTTGGATTTTGGGGGGACCCCCACGCCGTTTTTTCGGCGTAGGGGTGCCCGTTCAAATCCAGACCAGACCCAAGGGCCTGGTATGCTCCTGGAGGGGGAACCCATGCCGGTTTTTTATTTAAAATTTGGCCTGGAGTTCCCCCTCAAGAGCAGTACAGCACAAGTCGCATGCCAAAGTCGGATCATGCAAGACTGCGGTCCGACTTTGATCCGACTTCAATGATAGTCAATGGGCTGAAGTCGGACCAAAGTAGTACAGGGAGCATTCTCAAAGTCGGACCGACATGTGTCGGACCAGTTAAGACGGCTCCCATAGGGAAACATTGATTTTCACACGTCATGCGACATGAGCTCCCAATGTCGGAGCGTTTGTCGCCCCAGTGTGAACCAGGCCTTATACACACACACTAATTACAAGCAAACTGATCACAGGTGAGGATGGTTACCTTTAATAGCCATGCAAACCCCTTTGTGTCAACTTGTGTGCATGTTATCAGGGCAAAATCACCAGGGTATGTAAACTTTTGATCAGAGTCATTTTGGTAGTTTCTGTTGCCATTATGATTTAAAAAGAGTAAACACAGTTGATTGATAATAAATGGCTTCAGCCAAACACTAACCATGAGTGAAAGAAAAGTTTTTGTGTTATCATTCATATTCTCTGAAAAATGGCCAGGAAATCATAAATTCTGCCAGGGTATGTAAACTTATGAGCCAATTGTATATGCAAGAAAAGTAGGATTTTTATAACAGCTTACCTGTAAAATCCTTTTCTTGGAGTACACCACGGGACACAGAGCTAGTCATTACATAATGGGTTAAGGGTCACCAGCGGTGATTGGACACTGGCACAACCAATGGAAGACAGTTCCCCTCCATATAACCCCTCCCATCAGGGAAGTACCTCAGTTTTGTAGCAAAGCAGTAAGGTTCCCATAAGAAGGGGGGGACCTCTGTGTCCCGTGGTGTACTCCAAGAAAAGGATTTTACAGGTAAGCTGTTATAAAAATCCTACTTTCTTTATCGTACACCACGGGACACAGAGCTAGTCATTACATAATGGGACGTCCCAGAGCCATGCTCATATGAAGGGGGGGAGACACAGATCAAACAGGCCGCTTGCGGACCAGAAGCCCTATAATGCTGCCTGCAGCACACTTCGCCCGAAGGCGGAATCCTCATGTCCTTTCATATCTATTTGATAGAATTTGGAAAATGTATGGACTGAAGACCAAGTTGCAGCTTTACAGATCTGAGCCATCGAAGCCTGGTGGTGCACTGCCCATGAAGCACTTATCGCCCTGGTAGAGTGCGCCTTAACAGGAAAAGGAGGAGTCCTGTTCTTTAAACCATAAGCTTGAACAATTACTTGTCTAATCCACCTGGAAATGGTGGATTTTGATACCGCTTGGCCCTTCTTGGGCCCATCTGGTAAAATAAACCAAACATCTGTTTTACGTATCTGAGCGGTTGCTTGCAGATACACCCTTACCGCTCTCACTAGATCTAGAGAGTGTAATAATTTTTCCCCCGCCGTCCGCGGGTTTGGAAAAAAAGGAAGGCAGAACAATGTCTTGATTCAAGTGAAAAGCCGACACCACCTTAGGCAGAAAAGCCGGATGGGGTCGTAGTACGATTTTGTCCTTGTGACAAATTAGATAAGGCTCTTTACAAGAAAGAGCTGCTAGCTCTGATACTCTCCTAGCAGAAGCTATAGCAATCAGAAAGGCCAATTTCCTACTTAATATAATTAACGGAATATGGCGAATAGGTTCAAAAGGTTGCTTTTGCAACACTGACAATACCAAATTCAAATCCCATGGACACAAGGGAGACCTAACTGGAGGATTTATTCTCAGTACCCCCTGAATGAATGTCCGAACTAGGGAATGAGATGCCAATGGTCTCTGAAAGAAGACTGATAGAGCCGATATTTGCGCCTTGATGGTGCTAAGGGCTAATTTCATATCCACTCCTAGCTGGCAAACAGCAAGAATCCTGCTTATTTCATATTTCTGAGGATTCCAACTTCTGGATTCACACCAGGAAACGTATGCTTTCCAGACTCTATGATAGATGAGTCTGGAGGCTGGCTTTCTCTTTTTCAAAATGTGGGTCTCAGCAGCCAGGCCGTCAAATTTAGCCTTTGTAAGGAAGGGTGGAATACTGGACCCTGTGACAGCAGGTCGTGTCGAAGTGGAAGCTTCCAGGGCCTTCCTATCGCCATCTTTACGATCTCGGCGTACCAAGGCCTCCTGGGCCAGTTTGGGGCTACTAGGATTACTGGTATTCCCTCCTCCTTGATCCTGCGAAGCAGTCTTTGTAGAAGAGGGATCGGAGGGAATGCATAGATCAGTGAGAACTGATTCCATGGAGTTATTAGAGCATCTGTCCCGTAGGCTAGAGGATCTCTTGTTCTGGACACAAAGTTGTCCAATTTCTTGTTGAACCTGAAAGCTAGCAGGTCTACATCTGGGTTTCCCCATCTCAGACATATTGCCTGAAAGATCTCTGGGTGAAGAGACCACTCTCCTGGTAGCAGCTGCTGACGACTCAGGTAGTCTGCTTGCCAGTTTTCTATCCCTGGAATGAAGATTGCAGAGATGCAAAGTACATGCTCTTCTGCCCATGCCAAGATCTGGTTCACCTCTCTTTGGGCTGCCCGACTGCGGGTGCCTCCTTGGTGATTGATATAAGCTACTGCAGTAGCATTGTCAGATTGAACCCGAACTGGGTAGCCCTGTAACCTGTATGTCCAGGTTTTGAGGGCTAGATATACTGCCCGGATCTCTAGCACGTTGATGGGCAGGATCCCCTGAGTCTTGGCCCAGGTTCCCTGGGTAGAAGCCTCTTCGAATACTGCACCCCAGCCCGATAGGCTGGCATCCGTAGACACCACCTTCCAGGCTGCTGGGAGGAAGCACTTTCCCTTCCGTAAATTCTTGGCTTCTAGCCACCAATTGAAGCTGTGGCGTACTTGTGAGGACAGGCGCATGGGTATACCCAGAGCTTGGCTCTTCCTGTTCCAGGAGGCTAAAATATTGCCTTGAAGTAGTCTCGAATGAAACTGGGTGTAAGGGACCGCCTCGAAGGAGGCTACCATCTTTCCCAATAGTCTCATGCAAAGGCGAATAGACGGCCTTTTGTTTGCTTTGACCTTGTGGATCAGGTCTTTCAGAGACTGTATCTTTGGCTCTGGCAGGTATACCCTGTTTTGGGCTGTATCTATGATCATGCCCAGGTACACTATCCTTCTTTGGGCCTGGAGAGAGGATTTTTGTAAGTTTATAATCCATCCTAAATGCTCCAGGTATCCTACTGTAGTGTCTACAGCGTGATCCAATCCCTCCTTTGACTGATCTATTAATAGTAGATCGTCTAGATAGGCTGTTACCGCAATGCCCCGTGTTCTCAGGTTTGCTAACAGAGGAGCTAGCACCTTTGTGAATACTCTGGGCGCGGTGGCTACACCAAATGGCAGGGCCACAAATTGAAAGTGGCGATCTTCTACCGCAAACCTTAGGAATCTTTGGTGAGCGGGGAGGATTGGTATGTGTAGATATGCGTCTTTGATATCTATGGACGCCATGAATTCTCCGCCTTTTAAAGTAGCGACCACGGATCGAATCGTTTCCATTCGAAAATGGCGAACGTTCAGAAACCGGTTTAGAGATTTTAGATCCGTTTGGTTTTGGAATCACATAGAGGTTTGAGTAAAAACCTGAACCTCGCTCCTTTTGGGGTACCTCTGTAACCACACCTTGAGCTATTAAGTGATTCAAAACCTTTGAAGAAGGATCCTCTTTTTTGTGGATCCTTGGAGAGTCTTGAACTTCGGAATTGAGAAGATGGGATCTCTCGAAATTCCAGTTTGTACCCTGAGGATATTGTGGATACCACCCATTTGTCCTGGGTTTCTGTCCGCCAAGTCGCTGAGAACTGGCGAAGCCTTCCCCCCACTCGGCCGAGCGGGGGCGCCCCTTCAATGAGAGGTTTTGGGGGCTTGCTTATTAGCTCTTGAACCCCACGGCTTCTTGTTCCTCTGAACCTGTTCTTTGGCTTTTGTGGGTGGCTGAAAAGGCCGTCGCCACTGGCTGGAGTCTGATTTCCCGGGAGCTGGGGAGAGAGTGCGTTTAAAACAAGGTCTCTTGTTTTTCTTTCTCTCAGGTAAAAGTGTCGTTTTACCACTTGATATCTTTTGGATATATCTTTCTAAATCTTCCCCAAAAAGGCGTTCGCCATGGAACGGGAAACTTGCCAACAATTTTTTGCATGGGGCTTCCGCTGACCAATGCTTAAGCCAAAGTACTCTGCGCATCTGTACCAGCTGGAGTGTAAGGCGTGATGCCTGTATGATAGAATCTCTCATGGCATCCACTGTGAAGCATAAGGCTTTAGGCAAATTCTCCCAATTTTTAGCCTGCTCTGAAGGCAGCTCCTTCAGCCCCTGCTTTACCTGTTGGCTGATGACCTGACACATACCGACTGCTGCTACTGCAGGTTGGATAATTGAGCCGGCCAAAAGGAAGGAGGATTTCAGTAGGGATTCCAACTTCTTCTCAGAAGGATCTTTAAACACTTGTACATTATCCACTGGACATGTCAGGTTTTTATTTACACAAGAAATAGCCGCATCTACCGCAGGCAGGCTCCATTTCTTTAAAAAAAATTCCCCCATAGGATAAAGAATGTTAAACCTTTTTGGAGGCGAGAAACGCTTATCTGGATGTTGCCAGTTTGCGTATATTAGATCCTCTAGTAACGGATGAACCGGGAAGGAGCATGCACCTTGCAGGGATCTTAATGACCCTAGGGAGGAGACAGGTAATTCCGTTACCTCCGCAGAGGGTAACTTAAATGCACTGGTCCTGCATAGCATTGTACCTGTGACCTTAAAATCTGCTGATGTAGCCTCCTCCTCCTCATCCTCCTCCCTCAGGTACTTCTGAAGGGAGGTCCAATACTGGAAGAGACCTGCTTCGCTTATTGTCCTTTTTAGAGGACTTAGCGATTAAGGTAGCAATTTTTTCCTCCAGATTATTTAGGGCAGCTGATAAAGTGTCCTCAGTGACATATACAGGCCCAGGCTTCACTGGGGAAGCCGCCATACCTGACAGAGGTAATGGCTCATCCTGTACAGGTGCATTTGGCAACACAGGAGAGGAAGGTACCGAGTCAGCACAGCTAGAGCCTCCTGTCTCAGGCGGCGGTGCTTTCTTTCTCTTTTTGTCCGCATTACTTCCCCTGGAAGGCTTACTGTTTAGACAAAATACAAGGTACCTAAATGCATATACTACCGTGTTCAGTTTAGCAAATACATTACGTATGCAACTTTTAACACATAACTATGCATAACATGGATGTCTTCTAGGAAGTACCCAGTCCAACCACATGGAGTCTTACGTCCCTGTATAGCTGCTGTGTTTCTCTGCCAGGAACAATAGAACTAACGAGCTTGCTTGCTGCTGCAGTGCTTCTCACACTGACAGTCTTTTAAATTTGGCGCCGTTTCTGAGCCTGCGCGCGCCACGTGCCCGCGCACGTCTTCGCCCCCCCCCCTCCGATAAAGCGCGCTCCCGCGCGCGCGGCCTTTAGTGCTATGGTGGTGGCCATAGTGAGAGAGGACTCTCATCAGCCCCTGTTCCCACTTACCTGCATCTGCAGGTGTCTGTGTCGGCCACCGAAAGGAGGAGCGGGGTGCCCAAGCAAGCTCAGCAGCGGAGGTGACGAGCAGTGTACTTCGCCGAAGCCAACACTGAACAGAGTGAGGTGAGTATACTCAGCTCTTTACTCCCCCCAGTGGTGGAAAAAAAGAAGACATCCACTTCTTGAAAAAAGGTCCCAACCTAGTTATGGACCTTCTAATCTTACCTTATCCACGCCGCAGGTTTTTCTGCTGAAAGTTTTCAGACAGATACCAAACTTCACCCTTCACGGTGGGCTATGTGTGCCAACCTTCAGGGATATGGGTTCCTATTTAAAGGATACCTCTCCCCTGGGCCTTGTACAAGACTCTTACCAGGACTTTATAGCGAAATAGCGAAAGTGCTGGATCTTAGAGCCCAGTCCTCCGAAGAGAGACATTACAGGCGACGCCTCATGGATGAGGCCCGGATCCCATCCAGATTCAGCTTAACTTGTAGGCGTCTTGGATGGATCCGAAAGCATAGCTCTTTTACCCCCAGGGGGTCTCTTTGGTAGAGCTTTCCTTTAGCACCTCCTAACGCGTCCAACACCTTTCGACACTGGCGAAAAAACTGAGGTACTTCCCTGATGGGAGGGGTTATATGGAGGGGAACTGTCTTCCATTGGTTGTGCCAGTGTCCAATCACCGCTGGTGACCCTTAACCCATTATGTAATGACTAGCTCTGTGTCCCGTGGTGTACGATAAAGAAAAGGCAACATATATTGCTCTCCATTTGATAAAGCAAATTTAATGGTAAAAAGTAATGGATACACTCACAAGGATAGCACAATAAGCTTGTGCAAGCTGCAAAGCATTGAAATCACAAGATGGCCACGATGTGATGTCAGTCCGCAAGCTCCGCCCCATGACGCGTATCGTCAGGGCGTTGACTTCCTCAGTAAGGGGCATCTATGAGATGAGTGGCTTGTGATACCAGTGGTGGAGAGCACTTACCTTTATCTGCACTTGGGGTAGAATACGACTGGATTTTCTTCAATCAGTCACTTTATGCAGGAACTGTATCTTGTATTATAATTCTTCTACATATTTTTGGTAGAAAAAATCACAATAAGCGTATATTGATTGGTTTACGCAAAAGTTATAGCGTCTACAAAGTAGGGGATAGATTTATGGGATTTTTATTATAAATTTTTATTATAATTTTTTTTCCATTGACTAGTAATGGTATTGATCTGCGATTTCTAGCAGGACTATGACATTGCGGGGGACAGATCGGACACTTTTTTGTGAACATTGACATTTATACAGCGATCAGAGCTAAAAATAGCCACAGATTACTGTATAAATGTCATTGGCAGGGAAGGGGGCTATTAAGGGGTTAAATGTGTGTCCTAGGAAGTGATTCTAACTGTGGGAGGATGGGACTGCCTGGAGGAGGAGACCGATCGCTGTTCATACTTAGTATGAACAGGAGATCTGTCTCCTCTCTCCTGACAGAACGGAGATCTGTCTCTTTACATTGACAGATCTCCATTCTGTCTCTCTCAGGAGCGATCGCGGGTGCACGGCGGACATCGCGGCTGCCAGGCACGTGCATTGGCTCCGTCGTCGCGCCCCCTAGTGGTCCTTAAGTAGCCGACGTACAGCTGCAGCAATTTGCCCAGGGGAACCAACCTGCCACAGTATAACTGCAGCGGCTGGTCCTCTAGTGGTTAAAAGCTACGGCCTACCTGAGTATTGTTGCTGACCATGTCCATCCCTTTATGTCTAGTGTACCCATCTTCTGATGGCTACTTCCAGCAGGAGAATGCACCATGTTACAAAGCTTAAATCATCTCACCACTGGTTTCTTGAATATGACAATGAGTTCACTGTACTCCAATGGCCTCCACAGTCACCAGATCTCAATCCAATAGAGCACCTTTGGGATGTGTTGGAATGGGAGATTCACATCATGCATGTGCAGCGGACAAATCTGCAGCAACTGTGTGATGATATCATGTCAATATGGACCAAAATCTCTGAGGAATGTTTCCAACACCTTGTTGAATCTATGCCACGAATAATTAAGGCCGTTCTGAAGGCAAAAGGGGGTCCAACCCAGTACTAACAAAGTGTACCTAATAAAGTGGCTGATGAGTGTATATTTCTGGTTTCTTATGTAAATGTTAAATTGTGCTCATGCCTCACTGTACTGCCACAGACTAAAGGTACAGTGTACTTACATTACTTAAAGTGGTTGTAAACCCTTACAGACCACTTTCACCTACAGGTAAGCCTAGATTAAGGCTTACCTGTAGGTGCTGGAAATATCTCCTAAACCTACACGGTTTAGGAGATATTTACAATGTCCCCGAACGATGCCGTCTTCTGCGCATGCGCCGATGTATACGGCGCATGCGCACTCTTGAAAGGGCACGATTTGCCGTTTCAAGCTGGGGTCATGCTGTGACTGGCCGCTCACGTGCGCATGCGCGGGAGTGACGTCATGCGACTCCAGCCAGTCACAGAGCCGGAGTTCGCGGAAGAGGGGTGCAGAATGGACGCTTCCAGCCTGCGAGGAAATCGGGGACATCGCAGGCTTCGGTTTCAGGTAAGTGACACATAATGGGCTACTATGCAATGCATAGTAGCCCATTATGCTTTACCTTTGCAGGGAACAAAGAGGAAGTAAAACCCATCAGGGTTTACTTCCTCTTTAAACCAATTGTTTCAGTAGTTTCCAGTGCAGTAAGTGCTGACATGTTTTATACTGTTTATGTTTTTTTAGACATCTAAAAACGTTATTAGAAAAGCAATGAAATGGTATGTTTTAAAGGAGTTGTAAAGGCAGAAGGTTTTTTATCTTAATGCATTCTATGTATTAGGATAAAAAAACCTTCTGTGTGTAACAGACTCCCCAGCACTGTTCTAATACTTACCTGAGCCCCATCTCTCTCCAGCGATGTCCACGAGTGTCTTAGCCATCCTGATTGGCTCAGACACAGCAGCGGCACCATTGGCTCCCGTGGCTGTCAATCAAAGTCAGTTAGCCAATCAGCGGAGAGAGAGAGGGCGGGGCCAGACTGGGGCTCTGTGTCTAACTGAACACACAGAACCGTGACTCAGCTCAGGTGCCCTCATAGCAAGTTGCTTGCTGTGGGGGGCACTCGACAGGAGGGAGGGGCCAGGAGCAGCAAAGAAGGACCCGAGAAGAGGAGGATCCAGGCTTCTCTGTGCAAACCCAACTGCACAGAGCAGGTAAGTAGAAGTTATTTTTTTTAAACAGAATTTTACAATCACTTTAATATTACATTCAGTTGTGGTATACCTTTGTTAGGCGGCCCCTTCTTTAATGTGTAGTTTTAATGCGTTTATGGCCTGCTCTCAGAAACTGTACTGCAGTCATAACAAAGCCATGTGGTGTGATTAGCCATCTTAAGTTTAACCTGCATAATTTTCAGTATTTTTAGGACCAGATTTCAAGCAGCCATCTCGACGAAAGAAAAAAATTGCCTTTATATGGCCCTCCAAATTACATATTTTTATACAAAGACTTGAAGGTCTCAATTAGGCCGTTAATAAAAGTTTAGCCCCGTACACACAGGCCGAATGCTGGGCGACATCGGCCGATTAAATAAGAAGTTCATTTGGCTGGCTTCTGTCAGACAAGCATGCTGGAAAACCAGCAACCAATGGCTGAGAGCGCTGATCGGAGTGTTCAGGCTGGGGGAACTGCCCCCTTGTCAGAACACAACAGCTCAGCGGGGAAATCGCTATACTAACGCTGGGTTGAATGGAAAAAACAAATTGTGTGTACCAGACTTTACCATCAATCATATTGCATGTTGCAATGGAACCAAGTCTAATTTACCAAATGTATTAAGATGCTAGTGCTGATTATCTAAATGATTTAAAAATGTTTCCATTCTCTTGTGTGAATGTTTACTTCAATAATCCAATCATGTGGAGATTCATTTAGTAAACAGGAATTTTCTTTTCACGTTATTTAACCACTTGCCGACTGCCTCACACACATTTACGTTGGCAGAATGGCACTGGCAGGCAAAGCAATGTATATATACGTTGCTTTGACCCTGCCCCCTCGATGTCCGCCGGTGTCCCGCGATTGGGTCACGGAACGGCAGAACAGGAGGATGCCTTTGCAAACAAGGCATCTCCCTGTTCTGCCTAGTGACACAACACTGATCGTCTGCTCCCTCTCATCATGAGCAGCGATCAGTGACATGTCACAGTAAGCCACGCCCCCTAACCGTTAGAATCACTCCCTAGGACACACTTAACCCCTTCCCCACCCCCTACTGGTTATCCCCTTCCCTGCCAGTCACATTTATATAGTAATCAGTCCATTTTTATAGTACTGATCGCTGTATAAATGTGAATGGTCCCAAAATACCGTCAAAAGTGTCCGATGTGTCCGCCATAATGTCGCAGTCACGATAAAAATCGCAGATCGCCGCCATAACAAGTAAAAAAAAATGAATAATAAAAATGCCATAAAACTACCCCCTATTTTGTAGACGCTATAACTTTTGTGCAAAACAATCAATATACTCTTATTGCGATTTTCTTTACCAAAAATATGTAGAAGAATACGTATGGGCCTAAACTGAGAAAAAATTGGCTTTTTTAAAAAAAAATTGGGGATATTTATTATAGCAAAAAGTACGAAATTTTGCTTTTTCAAAATTGACACTCTATTTTTGTTTATAGCGCAAAAAAAAAAACGCAGAGGTGTTCAAATACCACCAAAAGAAAGCTCTATTTGTGGGAAAAAAAGGACGTCAATTTTGTTTGGGAGCAACGTCGCAATTGTCAGTTAAAGCGACGCAGTGCCTAATCGCAAAAAGTGGCCCGGTCATTTGGCAGCCAAATGGTCCGGTGCTGAAGTGGTTAATAACTGAAGCGAATCTTCACACCTTCTTTTGTGTGAACGTTCTCAAATGCTTTATTCTCAAACCAACCTCATGGTGCTACCTGGATTAGAACCCAGGTGTCTTTGTGATGCTGAACCTTCAGCTTCATCCTCTGTTGTTATCATATGGTTCTTCTAGCACTATCTGATTTTACCAGCACCTGTGTAGCAATTACTTGCTTTGACAATCGCAACACCTGTTTCCTATTAATTGAATCAACCTTGAGGCCGGGTTCACACTGGGGCGACAAACACTCCGACATTGGGAGCTCATGTCGCATGACGTGTGAAAATCAATGTTTCCCTATGGGAGCCGTCTTAACTGGTCCGACACATGTCGGTCCGACTTTGAGAATGCTCCCTGTACTACTTTGGTCCGACTTCAGCCCATTGACTGTCATTGAAGTCGGATCAAAGTCGGACCGCAGTCTTGCATGATCCGACTTTGGCATGCGACTTGTGCTGTACTGCTCTTGAGGGGGAACTCCAGGCCAAATTTTAAATAAAAAACCGGCATGGGTTCCCCCTCCAGGAGCATACCAGGCCCTTGGGTCTGGTCTGGATTTGAACGGGCACCCCTACGCCGAAAAAACGGCGTGGGGGTCCCCCCAAAATCCAAACCAGACCCTTATCCGAGCACACAACCTGGCAGGCCGCAGGGGAAGAGGGGGGGACGGGAGAGCGGCCCCCCTCCCTCCTGAACCGTACCAGGCCGCATGCCCTCAACATGGGGGGTTTGGTGCTCTGGGGCAGGGGGGCGACCTGCGGCCCCCCCACCCCAGAGCACCCTGCCCCCATGTTGATGAGGACAGGGCCTCTTCCCGACAACCCTGGCCGTTGGTTGTCGGGGTCTGCGGGCGGGGGGCCCCCAGATCCCGGCCCCCCCACCCTATGTGAATGAGTATGAGGTACATCGTACCCTTATCCATTCACCTGGTGGTAAAAAATGTCAATAAAAAAAACACACACAGGTTTTTAAAGTAATTTATTACACAGCTCCGGGGGTCTTCTTCCGACTCCGGGGGTCTTCTTCTGACTTCGAGGGTCTCCGGTGTCGTCTCCGCGCTCTCCGGTTCTTCCTTCCTTCTGCCGGGCCTCCGCTATCTTCTTCCAGCTCTTTTGCTAGCGGGGCCCGGTCTTCTCCGTCGCCTTCTTCCCTCTTCTTCTCTCGCTCTCCGGTTCTTTCTTTCTTCCTTCTGCCGGGCCTCCGCTATCTTCTTCCAGCTCTTTTGCTAGCGGGGCCCGGTCTTCTCCGTCGCCTTCTTCCCTCTTCTCCTCTTCGTTGTTGACACGTCGCTTCCTCCCGATGTAATGCTGGCTGTGCGGTGCGCTCCGATTTATATAGGCCTCTCATGACGTCACAGTCACATGCTCCGTCACAGTCACGAGTCAACATCGAGGAGGAGAAGAGGGAAGAAGATGCCGACGGCGACGGGAAGACCAGCCCCTCCACTAGCAAAAGAGCTGGAAGAAGATAGTGGAGGGGCCGACAGAAGGACAACGGAGAGCCGGACGAGACGACGGGAAGACCGGGCCTCTCCGCTAGCAAAAGAGCTGGAAGAAGATAGTGGAGGCCCGGCAGAAGGAAGAAAGAACCGGAGAGTGCGGAGACGACACTGGAGACCCCCGAAGTCGGAAGAAGACTCCCGAGTCGGAAGAAGACCCCCGGAGCTGTGTAATAAATTACTTTAAAAACCCGTGTGTGTTTTTTTTATTGACATTTTTTTCCACCAGGTGAATGGGTAGGGGTACGATGTACCCCATACTCATTCACTTAGGGTGGGAGGGCCGGGATCTGGGGGCCCCCTTATTAAAGGGGGGCTCCCGGATTCCGATAAGCCCCCCCGCCCGCAGACCCCGACAACCAACGGCCAGGGTTGTCGGGAAGAGGCCCTGTCCTCATCAACATGGGGGCAGGGTGCTTTGGGTGGGGGGGCCGCAGGTCGCCCCACTGCCCCAAAGCACCAAACCCCCCATGTTGAGGGCATGCGGCCTGGTATGGTTCAGGAGGGAGGGGGGGCCGCTCTCTCGTACCCCCCTCTTCCCCTGCAGCCTGCCAGGTTGCATGCTCGGATAAGGGTCTGGTTTGGATTTTGGGGGGACCCTCACGACAATTTTTTTTAAATTTTGGTTTTGGGGTTCCCCTTAAAATCCATACCAGACCAAAGGGCCTGGCATTCATCCGGTAGGGGGGACCCTATGCCGATTTTTTTTTAAATAAAAATAAAAAAATCACCAAGCTTTGGACATGCGTGTATAATTAAAGAACTTGTCCTCATGTGCACGGAGGTCCTCATAGATGACCCAGAACTGTCCTCTTTGTTCTCGGTTTGCAATCACAGGATGGATCCAATATTGACGCCTCCTCTTCCTTCTCCTCCACTCTTCCTCCTGTTGCGCTTCCATAAGCACTGCCACACCTGATGTTATGAAAGCTGACACTGCAGTTGCCAGAGAGGACATCATTTCTGACCACACGAACACACAGGAAAAGGAAGAGGGATTACAGCAGCAGGAAAAGGAATTTATGTCACCCCAGGATAGTTTTGATTGGTCAAAGAATATCTGAAAAGTCAGATCAAAGTAGTATCCTGTTCATGAAAGTCGGATGGATGTAGGACCAATGTAGGACCAATGTTGGACCAATGTAGGACAGATGTCGCAGAGCAAAGTAGGATGAAAGTCGTGTCGTATAGTGTGAACCCAGCCACAAGGCCTCTTTTCGAGTGATGAAAGCTGACCATTTTTCTTGATACCCGATCCCTTGCTATAGTATTTGGTTCCAGTTTCTGACTCACGTACTATTATGACACCCACATCATTGCTACAGCTATCCTGTTATTTAGAAAAACTCTACATCTGGGCTTACCATCTACAACAGAACAGACAAGGGCTCATTAACATTGATTAATCTTGCCAGATACTAATTCCGCGTACACACGATTGGAATTTCCGTTGGAAAAAGCTTGGATGGTTTTTCTGACGGAATTCCGCTCAAGCTTGGCTTGCATACACACGATCACACAAAAGTTCTCTGAACTTTCGACCATCAAGAACGCGGTGACGTACAACACTAGGACGAGCCGAGAAAAGGAAGTTCAATGCTTCCGAGCAAGTGTCAAATTGTTTCCGAGCATGCGTAGGAATTTTGCGCGTCGGAATTGCTAGAGACGATCGGAATTTCTGATAGGATTTTTTTTGGTCGGAAAATTTGAGAACCAGCTCTCAAATTTTTCTTCTCGGAAATTCCGACAGGAAAAGTCCGATGGAGCCTACACATTGTCAGAAGTTCAGACGAAAGGCTCACATCAAACTTTTCTTGTCGGAAATTCCGACTGTGTACGCGGCATAAGCCTATTGATTTTCTCCCTGATATTGGAACAAACCAAGGATATCCTGTATTATTGGAATTGTGGATCTTTCTCCTAATTTCTACAACCCAGCAGAGACTTTGGCCAAGGTCCTTTTCTTTGTAATTTGCTACTGCATGTGGCCAGTCCAGATATATAGTTTTGTTCATACTGAATGGTAAAATCAGGTCCTTCTAAGCCAGGGGTAGGCAACCTCGGCCCTCCAGCTGTGGTGAAACTACAAATCCCATCATGCCTCTGCCTCTAGGAGTCATGCCTGTGATTGTTAGGGTCTTGCAATGTCTCATGGGACTTGTAGTAGTTTCAAAACATCTTTATAAAACAGATAAAAGGCTTGCTTGACCCCACCAGTGAATATGCAAAGCTGTTCTGCTCTGGCCACAGGGAACTCCACCTTGCTAGCTGTCTGCTCTGCCTTAACAAAAACTTTGCCAGTTGCCCAGTTCTAGACAGAAGTTCAGACTGCCTATGAGGACATGCTGTGTACCGCATGGCCAGCTTCTGTTGATCCCCTGTCCATTGCCCTGTCCGACTATGTAGACCTTCTGTTCACTGCCTTGACTGAATCTGCCAACCTCTTGTCCTTTGCCCTGCCTCATTCTGATGGGTCTTCATCTACTGCCCAGCCAGCCTTTGTAAAGATCTTGTCCACTGCCTAGCCTGATTCAGGGTTGAACTGGCCCACCAGGCCGGAGGATCCTGTAGCTGGCCTACATTCTAAACCTAGGGGTGTTGCAAGGCCCAGGGATCTGTCCTGCATCTAAAACCCTTACTTATTGGAATCCATCATTGGCAAAATAATCTTCTGCCCTTCATACCTCACGTCAGCCAGAGACAGCAGTGCTGGACTGGAAGCTTCATGCCAGGTAATGGCAATATTTTACTGACCACCAAAATATTGGAGCATGATTCAACAGCAGAAGCATGGCTTCTTAAATTGGTTATTAGTAGTAGGAATATCTTGGTATATTAGCAACCACTATTTGCTAGTGTAATGCCGCGTACACACGACCGTTTTTCCTGTCAAGCAAAAAACCAACGTTTTTCTCAACGTGATTCTTCTCAAGTCTGCCTTGCATACACACGTTCAGGAAAAAAAAACACTTGAGCAAAGCGCGGTGACGTACAACACGTACGACAATGCGTACGATGGCACTATAAAGGGGAAGTTCCATCTGAATGGCGCCACCCTTTGGGCTGCTTTTGCTGATCTCGTGTTAGTAAAGTTTGGTGAGAGACGATTTGCGCTTTTCAGCCTCGTGCTTTTCAGTCCGTTACAGCGTGACAAATGTGCTATCTCCATTACAAACGCTAGTTTTACCAGAACGAGCGCTCCTGTCTCATACTTAATTCTGAGCAAGAGCGTTTTTTTTAACCCTCGGAAAAGTATACACACGAGCGGTTTTCGCGATGAGAAAAAGAACGACGGGAAAAACGAGAAAAAATAGAGCTGGTTCTAATTTTTTTTGCGGGCAGTTTTCGCATCGAGAAAAATGCTATGGAGCATACACACGACTGTTTTTCACGACCAATCAAACAAATTTCTTCAAACTCTCACAGCACTCCTTCTGACTATGGAGTTAGAATTAGCCACTGCTGTCAAACCATGCCTACCCATGTAAGCCACACCCCACTTTTGTTGCAGTCACTTGAAGGTGGGCCTCCACTCTGGCTTCCTGTGTTTAGCCCAAGTACCTCAGTCCACCTCTGGTCACATCAGGACTCTAGGTAAATTGACTCTGCTGGCGCACTGGATGACGTCAGCATCGTGCCGGAAACGAAGGGTAACAGGAAGCCTGTCTGTCGTTGTGAACCGCAAGCTCTGGGTTGCTGTGGTCAGCTTGTTCGGCCCTCCCGGTCCCATCCTCCAGTGGCGGACACCACACCACACTGCCTGCGCTTCAGCGGGGTTTACACCCATGACCAGCTACAGAGCCGTCCGCTTGTCATCAGGGCACTCTGCCATCGCAATCTCCTGTTTGGACATCAGCAGAGTCTGACCACCAGCTGGAGGTAAAGGGTTGTGATCTAACCATCTCCCATTGATCACCGGGCCTCCATTGTCATCTACATGGATAATTACATTCCTTTTCATGTTTAACCCAGAAGCTGATCAGTTGATGTTGGCCCTTCCCCATCCGGATGTTACAGTGGTACCGTTTTTTCTAATAACAATTTTTTTATACTAGTATCTACAATAGCCACATGCTTCTATTTCTGCCTTTGCAATTTCTACAAGTTTTTATTATTAGCAGTTGCTGTTTATTTTTAAAAGTGCGATAAATTAACTTTTTACTTAGTCAAAGGTTTATAAGTATTAATGCTTTACCCGCAGAGCGCTGCTTCTTTGTTTTTGTCTCGTTATCCATCCCTCCAGTGGTTGGTAGCTGCACGGGGTTTCAGCCCACTTTATATCCTCCAGGGTTGGTATACCCACGTATACGGCTGACAGTTTTAGCGCTCAAGGAACTTTGTGTATGTTTACTGCACGTTGCTGCAACTCACTCACATCTGTTGGCAAGTTGCGTAGGGATGCCATAAAAAATGAATTGCACCACATAAAACCAACATGTGTAATATGCTACATGCTCCTTTTTTGGTGTGTTAGGCAGCTCAGTGAAATGAATGGGCCGTATAACCACAATTTGCACCAATGCATGGCATACCACACGTTAATGTAAACTTGCTAACATAGCATAATAGTGTGAATGGGTCCTTACACTTAAGTAAACCACACCTTTTCAAATTAGCTTAAAGGAATTGGCACGCTTCTAGTTATTATTAATTTTATTATATGAAAAAAATAAATGTTACTGGAAAATAAAACTAGAAATAAGACTGCTTGTCATGGGCAACTGCTCCACTCTTCTTTGCTGCTGGAGTACACTTTGGATGAAAACTTAAAACATCAAATGCACATTCCTTTCTTTATTTCTATTTAATGGCTGTTATAATAAAATATTTTTACAGAGACCAAAAATGTCCAAGTTAGTGCAAAACATTTTCACATGCACCCAGGAGGAAGAAAAAGGAGGAGGAATATTCTGTACACAATGGACAGGTCAGAGGCAATGGGATATCATCAGCATTTTCCTTCCAAACAGCATGCCACATTTCTCTAATCATATGGGAGTGTCAACCCCTTGTGCAGTATGTGGTGGGAGCTTAGGATGTTTTGCCCTTCTTGTCCTGATCAGAATCTGGGACTTGTAAGCCTGTTTCAGTGCTGGATTATTAGGGCATTTTAAGGATAGGGTAGAGGTGCTGAGCAGTTGGCAGTGTCTTTTTTGCAGTCCAAGGCTTTAAAACAGGCATGAGGTGGAAAGGGTTTACCAAGAGCTTTGGGGATAAAGGTTTAGGGTGGTTGTTTCATAGAAAACTAATACCCATGCAGCACCAATGCACAGAATAAGACACTGGTACAGGAAGATCCTATGTACACAGCAGGTGAGGTGCAGGCAACTTAAACGGACAAGTCAAGGAAGGGATAGTGACTACTGTACCCCCTTTTTTTTAGGGACACATGGTTTCTCAAACTGCTAATCCTCCCACTGCCAGGGTGCAGTTAACTGCACAGCAGTTTGATGCAGGACATGGGTTAAGGCCCCCTAGCCACTGTGCTTATGTAGTCCAGCAGGGCAAACATTAACACAATGGCACATATAAACGCAGCCCTTGGTGGTGTGTATTTGTGTACACCTTATCCATGTCACTGCCAGAAAGGCAGATGAGCATTATGCAGAGCTTGGCAAGCACTGTTGGCAGTGACTTGGTTAAATGTGTTTCAAAATGTATTTTTTAAAATATTTAAACTATCTACAATCTGGGCCTGGGGTGAAAGGCAGTAGAAAGGGTAATCTAGTCATTGAAGGTATGGAAGATGGACCCTACCTCCCTAGCTGCCCTCTTCAGGAGAGCGAGTGTCAGATTTGAGTTTGACAAATTCTTTGGCCACCTCATCATTGTTGCGCTGTGACAAAATTCTTAAAATAGTCAGTCCTGTCTCGTCCATATGAATACGTCGTCCAAGTGGCAGCCAGCAGGCACAGCTACCTCTTTGTGCTAGATCTCTCAGCTGCATAACAGCTGTGCCTACTGTTCGGTCTTCACGTGCAAAGCAGTAATCTTTCACACACACCTGAAGTTCATAGCATTCTGGTCCATTTTCATTCCCCAGTGTACTACAAGAAGTAAAATAAAGAGTTAGACATAATTATAAAACCTAAAATAGTCTAAGCATTTAATTGCGCATGACATTGTTTCTATAATACTGATTATATAGTAGGTGAGGTAGGAAAAAGACACAAGTCCATAAAGTCCAACCTGTGTGCTAACATATTTAAAATGTTACTGTAGCTGGATATGACAATAAAATAGATGATGGTCACATGTATTTTAGGTACAGGTGTAAGGGTCCTTTCACACGGGGCGGATCCGTGCAGATCCGCCCCGTGAAGCTCCGCTTGCTCAGCGGGGATCGCTCCGTTGATCCCCGCTGAGCCGACGGATGACGGGGCGGTCCCCGCACACTGTGCAGGGACCGCCCTGTCAGAGCGCCGCTCTCCCCTATGGGGAATCGGATGACGACGGACCGTAGAGTCCGTTGTCATCCGATCCGCTCCGCCGACGGAAGGAAAAATAGGGTTTTCCTCCGTCACACTTTGGCGGAGCGGAGCGGAGCGGATGTCAGCGGACATGTCTCCGCTGACATCCGTGCCTCCATAGGGGTACATGGAGGATCCGTTTCAGGTCCGCCTAAAAAACTGACAGGCGGACCTGAACGGACCTCCGTGTGAAAGGGGCCTTACAGAGGTAGCACAGGGACAGCTGGTAATGGTCACACTTAATTAGATGCTGCAACACTCATCCAAGGGGCTTCCTCAGTTCTAAAAAGTGTCAGGAACATACCCCAGCACTTACAGTCACATGTTACTTTATCTTAAATAAATCACCATGGTTTTATGAACTGTATCTAGACAGATGTTGTCTGCACTTTTCAGTCTCCGTGCTTTTCAGTCCATTACAGCGTGACGAATGTGCTATCTCCATTACGAACGCTAGTTTTACCAGAACGAGCGCTCCCGTCTTGTAATTTAGTCTGAGCATGCGTGGATTTTTCTCTGATGGAGTTCCCTACAGATGATCGGAATTTGTTATCGTTTTTTTTCCATCTGTAAAATTTAAAACATGTTCTATTTTTTAATACCGATGGAAAAAAGACTGATGGGGCTCACACACGATCGGTTTGTCCGATGAAAAAAGTCCATCTGTCTTTTTTCATCAGAAAAACCGATCGTGTGTATGCGGCATTAGGGTGAATTGAACATGGATGTCCACAGGAAATCTACCCACACAGACTATATCTTCTTTTTTTTTAACAGAAACGTTTTATTGTAGCAAAAAAAAAAAAAACAATACAAAAAGTAAAACAAAACATCGGTACAGCATAGGCTCAGTATAGTAAGGAAAACAAGACATTTAGGCCTCATGTAACTGCTGCTGGTAAAGGGAAGTTTAGGAGCAGTTGGGCATTTTTTTCAACTGCTCCTGAACTCTCCTCTATGTTATCTTATCAGTACATGTACACTGGTTCGTTTATAGTCGTTTCTAGGCAGTTGTGTTTAGAGGCTTTTTCTTGAACCCCTAAAAATTTGTTCAGAAGCTGTGTTTAGAGGCAGTTGGAGCACCAAACACGGCTAAACGTGGAAACTCGCGTTTAGCAGCGTTTCGTTTACAGCCGTTTTTCATTTTAACCAAAAAATGATAATTTTTTTTTTAAATGCTTCTAGACACAAACGCGACTAAATGCGGCATGTAAACGTGGCTAAACGGCCGTTTTTAGACACTGGTTTCTAGCTGTCAAGTTAAATCGTTCAGGAGAGGTTGAACAACGTCCGTGTACATGAAGCCTTAGATTACCAGGATAGACATAGAATAGTAGGCGATGCTAGATCCTGCGAGATCTAGGATGGGCAACGGGATAAGTTGATTCTAACCTAAGAATAGTTCAGGTTGGGAGGTACCAATCGTTATGTGGGGAGGGGGGGGTCTATGAGGGTCCAGGAGGTGCCAGGATCACAATCAGTTTGACTTGTGTCATTAGCAGTTTACCTTCAACATTCAACATTTTGGGGTGAGAGGAAGTTGGTAGAAATAGGCATCAGCTCTCGTGAGCGGGGGAAGGGGAGGAGACCTTGATGCACTGCAACATAGCAGCAGTTTATCGCCCAGTCGTAGAAAAGTCCCAGTCGTCAAGTCCATCGTCAGTTATATCATTACATAGTCATCGATCTAGCAGTCACCCATGATTTCCAGACTTCATCAAATTTTTTAAGGCATTTGCGGCCCATATACGTCAATTTGTAAAGAGGTAGTACTGAGTCCACTAGTGTACGCCACTTGGTCACCGTGGGGGGAGTCGTTAACTTCCACTGTTGTAGTAACACCTTCCTGGCATAGAAGCAGAGATAAAACAGTTGCAGTTTAGCATGTGTGGAATGTGTCACCAATTCTGTGATACTCAGAAGAAGAACCTTAGGGTCCAGTGATACTAAAAGGTTGGCAGCAGTGTTAATCTCCATTACCACATCCCTCCAATATCCCTGAATGACAGGGCAGTCCCAGGTAACATGGTAGAATGTTCCTATTGTCTGCTGGCATTTTGGGCACAGTTCAGATTGCGCAGGATATATCCGGGCCAGTCATTGAGGGGTATAATATGCCCTATGCAGAAACTTCAATTGAATAAATCTGTCTCTAGCAGAGATCACTGTCGGTATATAGTGCTGCAGTGCCGCCTTCCAATCCTCCTCCGACAGGTCTGGGATGTCCATCTGCCAGATTCTGTGTAGGAGGGATTCTCCTCCTGAGTCTCCACAGGTAAGGCAGAGGTATACAGAGGACACTATCCTATCTACCCCACGGGAGACAAGAAACCTCTCTATCCTATGTGGCTCTACTGAAATTACCCTGGGGAATTGTGCCTGCACAGCATGCTTCAGCTGCAGATAGCGGAACAGCATCCACGAAGGGAGCCGATATGTTGCGGGCAGCTCTGGGAAGGGAAGCAGCGTCCCGGCAGGCATAATTTGCTGTATCTTCACTATCCCAAACCAGGCCCAGACACTGGGGTCTGGGATAGATCTGAAATGTGAGAGCTTGGGGTTACCCCACAGTGGGGTGTAAGGGGAGACGGAGTCTGGCGCGGCAACAGCCGCAGTGACTTTCTCCCAAACCTGGACCGTAGTGCGCATTGGGAGTGTTGACTATATCTGCTTTTTGATTCCCACCACTCACTCGAGCACAGACTTCTAGTGACATCAAACGCAAGGTTCAAAAACAAAGAAAACTGGCATTTCAGATAGTTCAGTCTGCAGTAATCCTTATTTTATAGTTTACCCCACCCCAACACACGCTCTGCAGTTTCTTCCCCTATTTTAACATGAGGAGGATTTCTGGGTTAAAAATAAAAGGAAAAAAAGAGATAACGACCATATTTGGTGAGGGGGGGGGTGACATACTGTTTGCCACCCCCCCCCCCCCACAATTTTTTTTGCACCAGCCGCCACTGCTAACCTATATCATAGATTAATGCGTTGTCGTACCGATTCGGATGGTGCCATTGCCAATCACATGCCAAATCGCTGCAATGTGAACCTGGGCTCAAATTGAGGAAACCACTTGGATGAGGGGTGAAATGTCTTTAGCATTACAGAACACGTCCAGTTATATTTGGCTAACTCCTACAATCTATGTAAAGTGTAAGGGGTTTATACTGCGCTAGAAAAAAGCTAAAAATAGCTGCAACAAAAACCATCAAATATCTCTATGGTGAGCCAAAATTGTAAAAAAAAGAAGTTGCGCTTGTAATATACTCAATATAAAAGTGACATCGAAGTAATAAGGAAAACATGATTGGTGAAAATACAGAGTAAATTGAGTCCGTACACAAACTAAGGAAAAAACACTGATGGAAGGAAACAAGTCCAATGGGAAGACAAAATCCAGAGTTCGTCCACCTTCACCAAGGAAGAAAGGAGGGGGGGAAAGGAGATGTAAGAGAGTCCCCGATTGAAGATCAATCTAACTCTGTAAGTAAGTTCCCTTACCAGAAACGGTGGACTTCCTAAATAGCAAGGTCTTACACGCAAGCAGATTCAGCCCTCTGCAGGGACAGATGGATCTCCTCTATCACCGGAATCTCCGTGGTATTCAGTGAAAGAGAGAAGCTGGAACTCCAATCTAGGGGTGTCACTCTTGCACTCTCATGCTCGGGCAAAACAGCATCAGCCCTTACAGGGTTAAATATTTACCGATATCCAGACGTGACACCCAATATCATGGACTCTCCATATATAATGAAACAAAGTGCTCCAATAGTTCAGTATCGTTGTAAAAAGTTTATTCTATTAAAACAGCTTCAAACATTGCACTCACATAAGCTTAAATCAATGAAGCCTAGAGGCATCCACTTGCAGCAGCAAGTACTGGTGTAATGTGGTCTCAGCGGACACAGCATAGGTGAACTGAATCTCACCAGTGAACGATCGTGATCCTCTGAGCATCCTTCCAAGTTTTCCTTATTACTTCGATGTCACTTTTATAGAGTATATTACAAGCGAAACTTAATGTTTCCTACAATCTATACAATGACCTGGATTAATGAAAACCTGCACAGACTTAGCACAGCCATAGTACTTGGAAAGTAATTGTATGCCCCATACACACGATCGTTTTTCATGCCGTTAAAAATGCCATTTTTAAAAATGGCCATTAAAAATGATCGTGTGTATGCTCCAGAGCATTTTTAACGACATGAAAAACGGGCATTAAAAATTTAGAACATGCTCTCTTTTTTCACGTCGTTTTTTTTAACGACGTGAAAAACGATAGTGTGTATGCTTTAACGACGTGAAAAAAACGCGCATGCTCAGAATCAAGTATGAGACGGGAGCGCTCGTTCTGGTAAAACTAGCGGTCGTAATGGAGATAGCACATTCGTCACGCAGTAACGGACTGAAAAGCACGAGGCTGAAAAGCACGAATCGTTGCTCAACAAACTTTACTAACATGAAGGGTGGCGCCATTCGAGCGGAACTTCCCCTTTATAGTGCCGTCGTACGTGGTATACGTCAAGACAGGCTTGAGAGGAAACATGAAAAAAAACGACGTGAAAAACGGCAAGAAAAAAAATGGCAAGAAAAACGATCGTGTGTATGGGGCATTAGACTTTGCATTCAAACCCTAACGCAAGATACACATGAAACCCTTCCTACTGTAAGGTAACAGATGACCCCTGGGTCTATTGGCCCAGCTATAAGTATTTTTATATGTATGACTCATATAGTGCTTCAACAGCAGAAGGTATTCACAGCTGTGTAGAAAAGCTGAAGGCATTTCAGTCCAAAATAAGGTAAGGAATATAGGAGCATGGATATTGGTGGTGAATATCTACTTCCTAGTCCTTGCACACAGTACATACAGATCTGTTCTGAGCTATATCCTGACTATGGGCACTATAAATTAACATCACCCAGTATTATATATATTATATGAATATTATTAAACAAAATTACAGTCCAAACTATGCATATGAGGGGAAAAAAATGCAAAGATGGTGAAACAACCTATTAGAAGCATAAGCAAACCCCAAAACATGTGTAGCCTTTTCCACTGAGAAGGTCAAGCTTGGTCCCAATTTTGCCTGCTCACAGCCTCTTAAAGGCTTGGCAGTAGATGGGGCCAGGCTTACCTTATAAAGAAAAAGTTGAGAAAGGCATATAACTTTATCTGTAAATCCCAGGGTCAACTCATTTTAATAAAAATTTTGCCATGTGTTTTTTAATTAAAGGAGAAGTCCAGCCTGAGCTTTTTAGGCTGGGCTTCTCCTAAGGGTCACAGAAGTGCAATTTGTTTGGCACTCCTGTGACCCGTTTTTCAGCAGAGATCAGTCTGAAGTCCGCTCTCCGCTGACGTTACTGCAATCAGCAGCTCTCATCTCAGGGAGGTGAGAGAGCCGAGCCATCGGCGGTGTTCGGTGGCTCAGCTCTCAGTGCAGAGACGCCGGGGGACAGCTGCAGCATCGGTCCGATGCTGCATCCACCTAGGTAAGTATGATTATCCAACCCCCCCCCCCCCATATTTCCACCTTGTATGCAATTTTTATCATTTATTTGTATTGCTCAGTTTAAATGGCTCAGGTTTGACAAGTTTAATTTAAGTAATGTTAACATTTTTATTGTTAGGATTTGTGCTTGGTATGTGATATTGATGTTTGTAGGCATACTCACAATTGGAAGCTCTCGTTGTATTTTGGGGCCCAGCTATTATTCTTAGATTTTGTGGTGAATTTTCTCTTTTTGTCACTCAGGTTTGGACCAATCATGTTTACCTCAATGAAAGGGCGGAAAATCCCAGAAGTTTGCCATTTCAGATCATTTGCAGCAACAACTTAAAAAAAACAATAAAAACAATTGTAAAATCTTGCAAAATGAATTCCATATGTTTTGGTCAAATACAAATCAAGCAAAACTGAAGCAGCGGCCTATAGCAGCAAACCAGATTTCAAACATACAAAGAATCTGACTGACTGCTTTTTGTAAATTGCCTCAGCTCTGCTCCTGTTTTTCTATATCAATCCTAGTGTACCTGCAGGGCCCCAAATTAGTCTAATGCCGCGTACACACGATCAGAATATCCGACAACAAATGTTCGATGTGAGCTTTTGGTCGGATATTCCGACCGTGTGTAGGCTCCATCTGACATTTCCGACAATAAATGTTTGAGAGCTGGTTCTCCATTTTTCCGACAACAAAAGTTCTTGTCGGAAATTCCGATCGTGTGTATCCAATTCCAACGCACAAAAATTCTACGCATGCTCGGAATCAATTTGACACATGCTCGGAATCATTGCACTTCATTTTTCTCGGCTCGTCGTAGTGTTGTATGTCTCCGCATTCTTGACGTTCGGAATTTTCAAGCAACATTTGTGCGACCGTGTGTATGCAAGACAAGTTTGAGCCAACATCCGTCTGAAAAAAATCCACGGTTTTGTTGTCTCAGGCCTCGTACACACGGCCGAGATTCTCGTCGAAAAAAACATGTCGTTTTTTTCGACGAGATTCTTGGACAAGAAAATTGTCCCGGCCGAGTGTATACACGCTCGATTCAAAGAACCCGCGGTTCTTTGAATGGAGCGTACGCGGTGACGTCATCGACTACGACAAGCATGCGCTCGTCACATTCGATGCCGTCGCCGCCATCTTGGTATACCCTATCTATGCCTAGGAAGCTACCGCGCATGCGTCGAAGTCATTTCGAGCATGCGCGGGCTTCCCGGCGAAAAGGTAAGTGTACACACACACACAATTTTCTCGTCGAGAAACAGGCTGACGAGAATCTCGACGAGAAAATAGAGAGCAGGATCTCTATTTTCTCGTCGAGATTCTTGTCGCTTTTCTTGACGAGAAACCATACACACGAACGAATTTCTCGGCAAAAAATCTCTGGCAGCAAGTTTCTTGCTGGTTTTTGCCGAGAAACTCGTTCATGTGTACGAGGCCTGAAATTCCGATCGTGTGTACGCGGCATTAGTTTTAAGCTCTTGTTCTGAGCTCAGGACTTGGGTACATCTGACCAAAATCTCTTCAATATACTAAGGCTCGGGTTCTGTTGTAACCTATATTTTTGGGATATGCCTGTGACTGAACCATGGAATTCCATTTAAATTTATTGTATAAAGTAACTGCCACTTAAACTCGCTCAGATTCACATTTTTCTCAAATTGGCAGCATTGGTGACCAGAAAAGGGCCCTGTTCCTAAGCCCAGGAAAGAAGGAGTGGAGAAGAGCCATGCAAACTGGGGAGTGTGGTCTTTGAGCTGGGAAAGACCCACATGACAAAACCAGAGAGAGAGAGAGGTGTACTGCTTGTCAAGGGGGAGACCTTGCAGGAGAGCTGATGCTCCGCCTAGAATGCTGATCTTGTAAGAAGCTGAGCACTAACCCCTCCATAGTGCCTCAGGGACAGTGCTGACTAGGGATGAGCTCGGTGTTCGAGTCGAACATAAGTTCGACTCGAACATCGGCTGTTCGACCGTTCGGCGAACATCGAACGATTTGGGCCGTTCGCGCCAAATTCGAGTGACGTGAACGGCCCACAATACACTGCGCCATCGCAGTGCAATCCCGGCGCTGTGATTGGCCAAGCATGCACTGTGACCCCGCATGCTTGGCCAATCACAGCGCCGGCAGCTAGGAGAGCCATAATTGGCCACAAGCAGGTTGCCTGTGGCCAATTATAGCTCAGGTGGTTTAGCACACGCCCCACACTATAAAAGGCCGCCAGCGCGGCAGCCTTGTGTAGTGTGTTCCGGCACAGGGAAAGAGTTACATAGGCAGGGACAGTGTCAGTGCTATTTGTACCTCAAACTTGTGTGTAGGGAGAGAGAAGGATAGGCAGGGAGAGTGTCAGTGTCATATTCTTTGCTAAACCTTGTGTGCAGGGAGAGAGAAGGATAGGCAGGGGACAGTGTCAGTGTCACATTCTTTGCTAAACCTTGTGTGCAGGGAGAGAGAAGGATAGGCAGGGAGAGTGTCAGTGTCATATACTTTGATAAACCTTGTGTGCAGGGAGAGAGAAGGATAGGCAGGGGACAGTGTCAGTGTCATATTCTTTGCTAAACCTTGTGTGCAGGGAGAGAGAAGGATAGGCAGGGGACAGTGTCAGTGTCACATTCTTTGCTAAACCTTGTGTGCAGGGAGAGAGAAGGATAGGCAGGGAGAGTGTCAGTGTCATTCTTTGATAAACCTTGTGTGCAGGGAGAGAGAAGGATAGGCAGGGGACAGTGTCAGTGTCATATTCTTTGCTAAACCTTGTGTGCAGGGAGAGAGAAGGATAGACAGGGAGAGTGTCAGTGTCAAATACTTTGATAAACCTTGTGTGCAGGGAGAGAGAAGGATAGGCAGAGTACAGTGTCAGTGTCATTGTTGCTAAGCCTCCTGCACATTATACACCTGAAGTTAGCCCGTATTGCTGCTTTTTCCTGGTGTGTTACACCAACAGGCATTTGCAGCACTTACAGCGGGCGGAGTGTGCCTCCTGATCATATTACACCTGAAGTTAGCCTGTATTGCTACTTTTTCCTGGTGTGTTACACCAACAGGCATTTGCGGCACTTACAGCGGGCGGAGTGTGCCTCCTGATCATATTACACCTGAAGTTAGCCTGTTTTGCTGCTTTTTCCTGGTGTGTTACACCAACAGGCATTTGCGGCACTTACAGCGGGCGGAGTGTGCCTCCTGATCATATTACACCTGAAGTTAGCCTGTATTGCTGCTTATTCCTGGTGTGTTACACCAACAGGCATTTGCGGCACTTACAGCGGGCGGAGTGTGCCTCCTGATCATATTACACCTGAAGTTAGCCTGTATTGCTGCTTTTTCCTGGTGTGTTACACCAACAGGCATTTGCGGCACTTACAGCGGGCGGAGTGTGCCTCCTGATCATATTACACCTGAAGTTAGCCTGTATTGCTGCTTTTTCCTGGTGTGTTACACCAACAGGCATTTGCAGCACCTACAGCAGGCGTAGTGTGATTCCTGCAAAATATACTCCTGAAGCTAGGCCTTATTGCTGGTTTTCCCATTTCCCTGCAGGCCATTAGAATGTCTGGAAGGCAAACAAGGAGAGGCAGATAGTCAGGAGCCAATAAAAGAGGGCAAGCAGGCTCTGTGTCTAGAGACAACAGTGCTAGTCGTGGACGCGGTGCATCGCCATCAGCACGTGGCCATGGGACACGCTTGTCCTTCTTTTCGGCAGCTGGACGTGTTGAGCCGCATCATGCCGAAGACTTGGTAGAGTGGATGACCAAGCCCTCCTCATCCTCCTCATCCTCTCTCACCCAGGCTCAGGGTACTGGCAAAGCAGCTGCCAAAGCGTCCTCTTCCCTGGTATCAATGTCATCATCAGTCACTCCTTCCCTAGACCAACCATGTCCTCCTGAGGAGTCCCCCGAACTGTTTGAGCACAGTGTTGGGTACATGCTCCAGGAGGATGCCCAGCGGTTCGAAGGGTCTGATGATGATACCCAGCTAGAGGAAGGCAGTAGCGTGAGAGCAGAGAGAGGGGATGCTCAAGAAGGACACCAATCTGGCAGTCATGTTCCAGCAGCTGCAGCATACTGCCAGATTGGCTCCAGTGATGAGGAGGGAGGGGATGATGAGGTCACTGACTCCACGTGGGTGCCTAATAGGAGAGAGGAGGAGGAGGAGGAGGAGGATGAGGAGGAGGCACATCTCCAACGAGGCAGGATGCCCTCGGGGGCCAGCGTAAGGGCAGCACACCGACAGAATCACACCGCAGAGCTCCGCCTGTGCAGGGCGCTGCCTCTGCCCGTTATTCAAAAAGTTCTTTGGTGTGGGCCTTTTTTGAGTCGAGTGCATCAGATCGCACAGCTGCTGTTTGCAACATATGTCTCAAGCGTATATCGCGTGGCCAAAACATCACCCGCTTGGGCACCACATGTTTGACCAGACATATGTTGACCTGCCATGCAGCTCATTGGCAAGCCTACCTTAAAGACCCACACCAAAGAACAAAGCGGACCTCTCCTTGCACCGCATCAGCTGGGATCTCCAACCCCACTATACCTTCAGTCCTCTCTGAAACCTGCACTGAGAGGAATGAAGGTGTAGAATTAGGTGTGTCACAGCCAAGTACTTGCGGGCACTCTGCTAGCAGTACACCGACGTCCGATTCTAGCAGGCAAATTTCCCTGCCCCAGCTGCTGGACCGTCGAAAGAAGTTCACTCCCAGCCATCCACATGCCCAGCGGTTGAATGCTAGCTTGGCTAAATTGCTAGCGCTTCAACTGCTGCCTTTTCAGTTGGTAGACTTGGCCCCCTTCCGTGAGTTTGTGCAATGTGCGGTTCCTCAGTGGCAGGTTCCCAAACGCCACTTTTTCTCACGGAAGGCGATTCCGGCTCTCTACCGGCATGTGGAAGGCAATGTCTTGGCCTCGCTGGACAGGGCGGTCAGCGGTAAGGTGCATATTACCGCTGACTCATGGTCCAGCAGGCATGGACAGGGACGTTACCTTTCTTTCACGGCCCATTGGGTCACTCTTTTGGCAGCTGGGAAGGATGCAGGACAAGGTGCAGTAGTGTTGGAGGTTGTTCCACCGCCATGCCTCCAAAATGCTACTACTGGTTGTGACACACCTCTGTCCTCCACCCCCTCCTCTTCTTCTTCCTCCATGGCCTCTTCCTGTGCTTTGTCCTCAGAACCAGCGGTGCTCCGTAGGCGTTCAAGGAGCTACGCAAGTACGCAGGCAAAAAGATGCCATGCCGTGCTTGCGCTGGTGTGTTTGGGGGACAGGAGCCACACTGGGGCAGAGGTTCTGTCTGCTCTGCAGGGGCAGGCCGAGAGGTGGTTGATGCCACGCCAGCTTAAGCCAGGAATGGTAGTTTGCGACAATGGCACCAACCTCCTCTTCGCTCTCCGACAGGGACAACTGACCCATGTGCCCTGTGTGGCTCACGTCCTTAACCTGGTGGTGCAGCGGTTCTTGGGCAGGTACCCGGGCTTACAGGATGTCCTGAGGCAGGCCAGGAAAGTCTGTGTGCATTTCCGCAGATCTTATAATGCCAGTGCTCGCCTGGCTGAGCTGCAAAAGGAGTTGAACCTGCCCAAAAACCGCCTTATATGTGACATGCCCACCAGGTGGAACTCAACTTTGGCCATGCTGCAGCGGCTGCACACACAGCAGAGGGCCATCAATGAGTACCTGTGCGACTACGGCACCAGGACAGGGTCAGGGGAGCTCGGGTTTTTTTCACCACGCCCGTGGGGCATGATCAGGGATGCATGCACTGTCCTGGCACCATTTGAGGAGGCCACGAGGATGGTGAGCAGTGACAGTGCATGCATCAGTGACACTGTACCTCTTGTCCACCTGTTGGAACATACGCTGCGTGGAATAATGGACAGGGCACTTGAGGCAGAACAGAGGCAGGAAGGGGAGGACTTCCTTGCCTCTCAAGGCCCCCTTTACCCAGACAGTGTTCCTTCTGTCCCACCCATCGCACAGGAAGAAGAGGAGGAGGAGGAGGAGGATTGTGTTAGCATGGAGGTGGAGCGTGGCATTCAGCATCATCAGCAGCAGTCTTTTAGGGATGATTTACAGTCCCAAGAAACCAGTGGACTTGTACGTGGCTGGGAGGAGGTGGCTGCGGATCATGTCGTCCTTAGTGACCCAGAGGACTCCGGACCGAATGCCTCAGCTAACCTACGCTGCATGGCCTCCCTGATCCTGCAAAGTCTGCGGAAGGATCCTCGTATTCTTCGGATCAAGGAGAGGGACCATTACTGGCTGGCCACTCTCCTTGATCCACGGTACAAGGGTAAGGTTGCGGACCTTATCTTACCGTCGCAGAGGGAGCAGAGGATGAGACAACTCCGGGAGGCCTTGCAGAAAGGTCTGTGCAACGCGTTCCCAGAGACTGGGAGGTTACAAACTCCTGGTCCTGGACAACGAGTTGCTGAGGCTTCGGTCAGTCAAAGAAGGAGCGGTGGGGAAGGTGGCCGTCTGACCGATGCGTTCAGACAATTCTTTAGTCCGCAGCAACCATCGCCAGCGTTTGATATACATGGTGCAGGAATACCTAGGGGCAAGGTCAGACTTGGACACCTTCCCCACCGAAAATCCTCTGGCTTACTGGGTCTTGAGGATGGATCACTGGCCAGAGCTTGCACAGTATGCAATTGAGCTACTGGCCTGTCCTGCATCCAGCGTTCTTTCAGAATGCACATTCAGTGCTGCTGGAGGATTTGTCACGGATCACAGGGTGCGCCTGTCCACCGACTCTGTTGATCGACTGACCTTCATAAAGATGAACCAGTCTTGGATCACCACCAGCTACCAAACACCTGAAGCTGATATAACAGACTAATTTATTTTCAAATGTCACATCCCTTCAAGACTGATGCTGATGCTGAGAGACTGTCCTGTTATGTTGACTGACTATCCTCCTCCTCCTCAATGATCCGATTGATGATGATAGCTTGGAAGAACATTTTTGTTTCTGGGTGCCGCCACCAGTGGCTAAGGCCCAATTTTTCAGCCCCTGTTAAATGTAATTACAATTTTTTATGCAATGCTTTGCAGCATGGCTCATTCCTGCACTCCAACTAGAGTATCTGGGAGAGGTTGCAGTGTCGTGGCACCAGCACCAGTGGCTAAGGCCCAATTTTTCAGCCCCTGTTTAACAGGGGCGTGTAATTACAATTTTTGATGCAATACTTTGCAACAGGGCTCATTGCTGTGCTCCAAGTACAGTATCTGTGAGGGGTTGCAGTGTTGTGGCACCAGTGCCTAAGGCCCAATTTTTCTGCCCCTGTTTAACAGGGGCATGTAATTACGATTCTTGATCTAATAATTCACAGCAGGGCCCATTCCTGCGCCCACCAAGAGTAACTGTGAGGCCTTACAGTGTTGTGTCAACACCACCACCACCACCAAAGGCCCAATTTTCCAGCCCCTGTTCAACAGGGGCATGCAATTACAATTCTTGATCTAATAATTCACAGCAGGGCCCATTCCTGCGCCCACCAAGAGTAACTGTGAGGCCTTACAGTGTTGTGACAACACCACCACCACCACCACCACCACCAAAAGCCCAATTTTTCAGCCCCTGTTCAACAGGGGCATGCAATTACAATTCTTGATCTAATAATTCACAGCAGGGCCCATTCCTGCGCCCACCAAGAGTAACTGTGAGGCCTTACAGTGTTGTGTCAACACCACCACCACCACCAAAGGCCCAATTTTTCAGCCCCTGTTCAACAGGGGCATCCAATTACAATTCTTGATCTAATAATTCACAGCAGGGCCCATTCATGCGCCCACCAAGAGTAACTGTGAGGGCTCACAGTGTTGTGGCAACACCAACATGTAAGGGGCAAATTTCAGCTGAGTATATACGGCAGGCCCCTACTTTCAAACATCCAACTTACAAACGACGACTCCTTGCAAACGGAAGGATACAACAGGAAGTGAGAGGAAATCTACCCCTAGGAAGGCAAATTCTCTCCTGTAAGAGTTAATATGGGAAAAAAAGTGTCTCCTCTCCACTGATGCTTTATCACCAATTCTTGTTTCAATAAAAAACCCAAATTTTCAAAAAACATAGGACGGAAAGTGAGGTGAACTGTTCTGAACAGGTGCACACTGCACAGACAGCAAAACAAATGTTACAGGGGTGATAACCCTTCCCTATGTTTTCCAAAAAGCTTAAAAAAGCTTAAAAATAGATTTCTTGGCTGGAGCTACACTTAAACAATGTACCTGTTCAAAATTACAAACAGATTCTACATAAGAACAAACCTACAGTCCCTGTCTTGTATGCACCGCCTGTATACGGCTGTTCAGAGTATATAGGGCCTTTTTTATTTTGTGTGTGGGGTTCCCCTTAATATCCATACAAGACCCAAAGGGGCTGGTAATGGGCTGGGGTGGGGGGGGCGGCTGTGATGGGGTAGCTATGCCATTTTTCTTAAAGATTTTCATCCATATTACCGGGACCAGACATTACATTAAAGCCGCAAGCAGTTTTAAATGGCTTTTTTTCCTTTAGAAATGTAATTTTGTGCAGGGACAGTTCTAAACACGGGAAACACGTGGCACTTCACAGGCATACTTTAGACACCCCCCAGGTACGATATTTAAATGAATATTTGACTTTTTTTTTTTCACTTTATGCATCATTAAAATGACTGCTTCCGAAAAACGGACATTTTTAAAACTTTTTTTTGGATTGATACATGTCCCCTGGTGCAGAACCCGGGTTTCCAAACCCTTTTTAGGACAATAACATGCATAATAGTCGTTATAATTAGCACTTTAGATTTCGAACGTTCGCATCCATTGTATTTAATAGGGTTCGAAAGTTCGTGCGAACTTTCGGTCCGTTCGCGGGTTCTGGTGCGAACCGAACCCGGGGGTGTTCGGCTCATCACTAGTGCTGACTGACTGATTCAGACATCAGAGTGATATGCAGCCTTAGGCCACCCTCTTGTGTGTTGAACTGTGCCTGTGTGGGCACTATCTCTGGCAGAGCTTTTTCCTCCCCACCCCACCATTTCACTGTCAGCTTTTTTGGGACACTTTGTGAAGAATCGTCTTTCCCACCCACTTATGCCGCGTACACATGGAGGAAAAAAGTCAGACGGAGTTAGAAAGAGAACATGTTCTCTTTTTTTCCGACGGGATCTGTTCGTCTGTATGGAACTCCGACGGAGAAAAAAACACGCATGCTCAGAATCAAGTCGACGCATGCTCAGAAGCATTGAACTTAATTTTTCTCGGCTCGTCGTAGTGTTGTACGTCACCGCGTTCTTGACGGTCGGAATTTGGTGTGACAGTGTGTATGCAAGACAGCTTGAACGGAATTCCGTCGGAAAAATCCGTCTGAGTTTATCCCGACCGAAAATCCGACCGTGTGTACGCGGCATAAGTGCTTTCAGTCAAAGCCTCTCACAGGTGGGAAAGAGAATGAACACCAGTCATATTTAATACACTGCCTCACTGACTTATACTATTGTTTTTAACTCATACATATATTATTTTCAAACTTTCTTCCTCAGGGATTTTTGCTGCTTTATAAAGCCCATTGGTACTTTCAGGTCCAGTTACAGGGTGGGTCACCACTGCGAACATTAGGGGAACTCATCATGTACCAGTACCTTCTGAAGCAGTAGTGCTACATACATAAATAGTAAGTTTAATTTCTTATTCTGAGAGACTGCAACTACTACTGACCCCTCAAAATTCATTATGCAAAGCTTTTTCCAAGCTGTACCCCTCTGATCATCACTGTTGATAAGTCTTTCACAATAAAGTATGTTTAGTTATCTCATTAGTCTGCTTTGTAAAATCTGTTGGCTTTCAGTGCCATGTGGGTTTTTGAACAAGTAGCAATTGGTATTACATTTTTACCTTTGACACTGATTTTGTGCTCCCCTGTTCCAGGATGGGTGAAGAGTTCTACATGAATGGAAACCTCTCCAACTGAATCATCCACTCCAGATCCTGGCAAATGCAAACATAAGAATACTTAGCATATCACCACAGAACCATAGGCACCAGGCTTTTCTGAGTATAACTGCTGACAGGGTCTAAGAGGTTTATAAGCATTAAACAGCACTCAGCAACCCCCTTTAGAATATAATTTTTTTTTTTAGTTTAGTATACTTACACCTGCCAGCAGTCAATTCAGTTTTGGTTTTGATTACTGATGAGCTGGGTTACAATTTGACTTGTAACTCAAGTCTACCAGATAATACTTGTGACATTATATGGGTCCACTGCAGTCTGTCCATGCTTGCTTGGTGCAACATGCAACGTAGTGTTTTCTTTCTGCTTTAAACTGAAAGCATGTTTAAAACACCCACCCCAAACTCTATCATAATGTGTTACTTTTACACACCTGTGGGTTCCACCATAGATTGCTTCTGTTATCTTATTAACATTTGCTTTTCCAACTTGGTCTAAACACTTTCATTATATATTTCATAGTTTAAGAAAAAATACTGCTACAAAGTAAATTTGGGCTAAACCAAACGAATTTACTGCATGCTTTCTACAGGCAAAGAATCATCTTGCAGTGTCTTTTAAAGACAAGCTTCAAAATCAGTTTTTAAGATAAGAGTCCCAATAGCGTGCTATATTATATCACCAGTAGCAAAGGAGTTAATACTTCAGTCCCACTTATACAGGTAAACAAATTGCAGCAATTTTGCAGATCTGACATCAGAGTGGTTAGAATAAATATTTCCTTAGCATACTGTTGTAGTATTTTACTAGGAGATCACTAAAAAAAGTTCAGAGTCTATAATTGCATTAAATTAGTTAGTAATTTAGTATCTTTATACAATTCAGGGATACATAAGAATAATTAAAGGTTACTAAGCATAGCTACAGTTCAGACACACACAACAAATAAAACATAAAAAGTTTTTTTTTTTCTATGTAACAAACAACACTGCAAAATGAAGACATGGTATTCACTGCTGACAAGTGGGACTGGAGTTTCTACATGCTTAACCAAACCCCTCCACTACTCTCTAGCTGAATGTGGAAATGAATTAATTTTCCTAGCAATATAGGACATGCTTCCAAAACCTTTGCGTCAATGACATACCCTTTTCTGGATAAGTCTCTTCACTAAGAGTAAACCTAATACCTTTTCCACCATGGACTGAGGGATAAAGGAAAGGAAGAAAGAAGAGATGGAAGATATGTGAAGTAGAAGGTGCAGGTCGACATGAAAAGAGGATTATTTTACTAATGTTAGCATAAATATGTTACCATAGGGCACGAATCAAGTGCATATTGGTTAAAATGTGTGACATGTTTTTCTAGATGGTTTTAATCTGTACTGGGAAATATGTCTGCTCTGTAAAAATAAGTGATATTTTAAAGCTGGCTTAGGTATAGAATGACTATTCTTTGGGCATGGTATTCATATGATAATTAAGGTAATTGGTTCTTTTAATTTTTTATTTTAAGGGGTTATTGTGACTGAAATTGCTAATTGTAACATATTTTTATTTTTTCCTGCTGCTGTCTTTAGGTAACACATTACAACAAAGCTTCAAGAATCAGTTTACGAATTTAACTTTAGATATTATATAACAGATTTTTGGTCTGGTTCATCTTCCCTTTGTGGAACTGATTAATTTAATTTGGAGTGATCACTTCTTATGGCCAGTAAAAATACAGGAAAGTGATTACCTTCTTTCTGAACAATTTTAAATATTGGTAAATTTCTTTAGGAAATGCCTAAATCATTCCACCATTTAATTACCTAAAATTGTTTGATAACTATTGCATATGTTAATTTCTGACATTTTTGAGGTATTTGTTTTTCTAAAGCTATTGTAGGGTGTTAGCATTCAGTTTTCCTAATCTCAATGGAAGCCAATTACCCACTGTACCTTTTAATGGGTTGTAGTCAGATAGGCGGGATCACACGGCATGCTGATTCCCTGTTCTCTTTGGTATTAATAGATTCAATGCTTTTAATTAAAAGTGGACTTGTGATTTAGAAACCTCCACATAGTAACAGTTATGCCGCATACACACGGTCGCAATTTCCAACGGGAAAATAGAGAACCTGCTCTCTATCTAAAGCTGTTGGAATTTCCGACAGAAAAAGTCAGATGGAGCATACACACGGTCAGAATATCCGACCAAAAGCTCCCATCTGACTTTTTCTGTCGGAAATTCCGACCGTGTGTACGCGGCATAAGTTGGGATTTCTATAAAAGAAACAATGTCTGGAACTTTCTTTTCCAATTATCTGTTATTATACGTCATAAAATAGGAAAAATACTGCGCCAACCTTCAAATTTCTAGCAGCCTACACAACAACTGACAATAGTGTAAAGGAAAAATAATAAATAAAGTGTGGCGCTATGTGCAAACAGAAAAATATATATATATAAAATGTCTGGTTGGTAATTGGTCTATATAAAGACCCGTATATCGTGTTGAACCTGATAGTGGTTCTGTACACTTATGTAAAAAAGTGCATATACCCTGCAAAAATTCAATAAGTGCAATGGCGTGAAATATATAAATAAATTTAAATAGGTAAATTAACCTAACACTGAAAAAATATAAAATGACATGAATATCATCTGTGAAAGTGATCCACAATATATATTAGTGTCCAATTTTCTGTGAGAAAAAAAAAAAAAAAAAAAAGGGAGAAAGTCTCTCGGTGAATGTGTGATCTGATACCAACATCAACACTGCATCAACACCACGTCAGGTGTGTAATGAATGGTAGGTACAGTCAAGACCAGTTCCTTGGATTTATGCGTTTTCTATGTTGCAACACTTAAAGGTGATATATGCCAATGGAAAGTGAGTAAAGGGTGTATACTCTTACCGGATGTTGTAGATCCAACTCGCCGTACGGCGGTGGATCAATCGAGCTTGTGTCCACGCCCGGGACTGATAGATGTATATCCTGGGGACAGTCTTTCCTCAGCGTCCTTACGACGTTCCAGAGAGTATATCCCGAGGCTTTCCGACGTAACTCTCACTTCCAATGCGATAAGTCAAATATGACACCAGAATTTCACCATATGCGTAGTGTCACCATGCAACAAATGAGAAAAGAATTCTCCACATAGTGTAAATCCAAGATGGGATTTTATTTATCAAAGAATAAAAACACCCAATAAAGGTCTCACTGAACAATTAAACAGTCCAAAGCAAACTCCTTTGAAAACTTTGAAACTTCTCAGGGAAAAAAAAACCAAAACAAACAAACCAACAAATCCCAAAAATATATCAGCAGCTCTGTATTACAAAAATGCGTGGAGTGAGCACCAAGGCTAGCATGTAAACCCGACGCGTTTCGTCTAATGAGACATCAACTGGGGTACACGCCATCCTGGTGACCCCCACGCTATATATAGGAAGAGAAATTACCTTAATTTGGCGCCCCTGTGTGCGAATGTGCCTCTCACTTCCGGGATCAGAGCGTCTCCGTGTCACATGACCGGGTTTCTGCATCACATGGCCAGGTCATGTGTATCTTTTCACCGAATCAGCAGATCTAATGCGCCCTCGACGTGACTAACAGCGTCATCGCGTCATCGGCACGCATGTCCTCCGACGTGCATGTGCGCAAGGCATCCTGGGGGTTGTAGTTGCGACGCAACTAAGCAAAGCAACACAAACCAGCCGGCGTGTCTCCCATCTCCATCATTGATTGCAGACGTCACATGGATGTGATCACTCACAACCTCACGTGGGTGTCTCCATGTACGCCATGATTGCGCGCAAGGAGGATTGGGAATTGTAGTCGTAACGCAATAAAGCAGAACGACTCCACATCGCCAGCCTGTCTCCCAATATATGCCAGCAAACAACCACCGCACTCGGGAAAAACAGCACACACCATATCAGGGTGATGCATATGGAAATCCGACCATGAGGAGTCGCTTTCCTAATGTGATTATAAATCACACAAATTTAATAAAATAATACTACATTTAAATTTATAATGTGGATGTCAATGTATTATATCCCAGAAGGCGGGCACATTCTGAGCATAGACATATATATGAATGACATCCATACAGCTATATCACTTGTACGGACTATATCAAGTCCACAATATAATTTAAGATGACATATGAAACATATTAAACCTGAATCAACAAAGGTCACTCGTATAGAGGCTATATACTGGCTATTTTATGTTATGTTAGAATTAAAAATAATTAAAAACATATAATGGGTGGAGCAATAAATTAAAAAAGGGGAAAAAAGTATTGATAAAAATCCGAGACCGGGGGGGGGGGGGGCGGATTAACAAAGGATTAATTATACCCATTATGCTTGGTTAATAAACGCATTAATGTCCCAATCAATGTTGAGTCCATAAGGCCTATAACATTTTAATTGGTAAATCCAATAAGTCTCAAGTCTAGAGACCCCTCTACAACTATAACCAGAATCATCCAGGACCTTCATATTCAGGGGGTTTTTATCAGGAGCAGAAGGGGTACAACCGAAACCCCGACATAAACGTGGATGCAGAGGCGGACGGCGCGCCAAGAAAAAGAAAATGCATCTAACTTTAGAAGGAATTTTCAATTTAAGTTCAGCCATTTTTACCGATGTAGAAAAAATAGTTTTAAGTAAGGGATTGAAATATGTTCCCCCGAAACAACTAAACAAATTTGCTACGTTCATTGACGTGCAGAAATACGTGCGGAAACTGAACATACAAAGACATTTTATTTTGAATCCAACTAAATCAACTGTACCTGAAATTACTTCTCTCACAGTTCACACAGGACTTTCTAATCCCTCATTGTTTAACCCTCCGGGATATACAGCACCTTCCATACAGGTATTCAAGGACTTAGTGTTGAAGGATTTAGAGGCACTACCTAAGAAGAAAACTCATAGTGACCCGAGGATTAAGGAGGGATTAAAGGCTCTGTGTGAACGCAAAGATCTCACTATACGCCCCGCGGATAAGGGGGGAGGTATAGTTGTTCTTGACAAGATAGCTTACCATGCAGAAATGAATAAGATTTTGAGCGACACAGATACATATGTACGTCTATTGAAGAATCCAACACAGAATTATAAGAAGGTATTGGCAGATTTGGTTGACACTGGGGCACAGCTGGGTATTCTAGATAAGAAAGAAAAAAGCTATCTAGTACCTGTAGCCCCACGTATCCCCATCATTTATTACCTTCCTAAGGTACATAAAGATGCCAACCATCCTCCAGGCCGCCCAATCATCAGCGGTATAGATTCTGTGACTTCCCGCATAGGGAAATACATAGATTTTCATTTGCAACCAATTGTGCGCTCTATTCCATCGTACCTGAAGGACACTAGGCACACGATTTCCTTATTACAACAGGTAGATTATGGTGAGGGCATACTATTGGTAACGGCTGATGTGTGCTCATTGTACACCTGCATTTCACATGATTTAGGCCTAGCAGCCGTAAAACTATTTTTGTCTAGAGATAATAATTTGCCTGGAACCCAAAAAAGATACATCATGGATCTTTTACAGTTTGCGACAACGCATAACTATTTTTGGTACAATGGAGACTTCTTTTTACAAAAAAAGGGAGTTGCGATGGGAGCCAAATTTGCTCCCAGCCTGGCCAATATCTTTATGGCCAAATGGGAGGAGGATGTCGTCTATGCTTTAAATCGCCCAGAGGTGGTTCTCTGGGTTCGATACATCGACGACATCCTCCTCCTATGGAGGGGAGACCAGGACTCCCTCTGTGGATTTATGTCCGTTCTTAATGACAACAATATTGGCATTAATTTAACCTATGAAACGAGCCATACAAGTATGCACTTTTTGGATTTGGAAATTTTCGTCAGCGATGGTCAATTACAGACAAAAACATTCTTTAAACCCACTGACCGGAATGGGTACATTCCGGTCGACAGCTGTCACCATTCAGCATGGCTAAAGTCTGTACCTCGTAGCCAACTGATGCGAATTAGACGCAACTGTTCTAATATCTCTGACTTTTATCACCAAGCTGATATTCTAAAATCCAGGTTTGTGGATAAGGGTTATAGTCCACATTTGATAGACGCTGAAGTTCGGGGCATTGCTACCATCAGTAGGGATTCACTACTAATAGAGAGAGGTAAATCAGTTCAGGATTCAAAGTATAAATGGTCTTTTTATACCACGTTTTCGTCCCAACACAAACAAATTAGGGACATTTTCCGGAAACACTGGAATGTCCTTAAAAATGATCATGTCCTTGGCCCTTCACTTCCAGATAGGGCAGGTGTGATATATAGGGGAGCTTTTTCTCTGAAAGGACAGATCGCCCCCAATGTGATAGATCCACCCACTATCCCTGTTTTCTTTCCACATTTGAAGGCATATTACCCATGCAAGAAATGCAAAGTGTGCCTAGTTAATCAGTGTGGCAGACAGAAAAGTGATTCCTTCTGTTCCACTTCAACAGGAATAGAATACAAGATGAAGCACTTTACCACATGTGCGACCCGATTCATCGTATATTTGCTTACCTGCCCCTGCGGGAAGCAATACGTAGGGCGGACGATTCGCACGTTTTCAATCAGGGTGGGTGAACACCTTACCAGTATCCGGAAAGGAAAAACCAATCATAGTGTACCAAGACACTATTTGGAATCACATAATAAAGATCCTAGAGGGACCACGTTTGTGATCATAGACAAATTTGTTCCCCATTGGAGGGGGGAGTCTGGGGTTAGAGGGGTCTCTAGACTTGAGACTTATTGGATTTACCAATTAAAATGTTATAGGCCTTATGGACTCAACATTGATTGGGACATTAATGCGTTTATTAACCAAGCATAATGGGTATAATTAATCCTTTGTTAATCCGCCCCCCCCCCCTGGTCTCGGATTTTTATCAATACTTTTTTCCCCTTTTTTAATTTATTGCTCCACCCCTTATATGTTTTTAATTATTTTTAATTCTAACATAACATAAAATAGCCAGTATATAGCCTCTATACGAGTGACCTTTGTTGATTCAGGTTTAATATGTTTCATATGTCATCTTAAATTATATTGTGGACTTGATATAGTCCGTACAAGTGATATAGCTGTATGGATGTCATTCATATATATGTCTATGCTCAGAATGTGCCCGCCTTCTGGGATATAATACATTGACATCCACATTATAAATTTAAATGTAGTATTATTTTATTAAATTTGTGTGATTTATAATCACATTAGGAAAGCGACTCCTCATGGTCGGATTTCCATATGCATCACCCTGATATGGTGTGTGCTGTTTTTCCCGAGTGCGGTGGTTGTTTGCTGGCATATATTGGGAGACAGGCTGGCGATGTGGAGTCGTTCTGCTTTATTGCGTTACGACTACAATTCCCAATCCTCCTTGCGCGCAATCATGGCGTACATGGAGACACCCACGTGAGGTTGTGAGTGATCACATCCATGTGACGTCTGCAATCAATGATGGAGATGGGAGACACGCCGGCTGGTTTGTGTTGCTTTGCTTAGTTGCGTCGCAACTACAACCCCCAGGATGCCTTGCGCACATGCACGTCGGAGGACATGCGTGCCGATGACGCGATGACGCTGTTAGTCACGTCGAGGGCGCATTAGATCTGCTGATTCGGTGAAAAGATACACATGACCTGGCCATGTGATGCAGAAACCCGGTCATGTGACACGGAGACGCTCTGATCCCGGAAGTGAGAGGCACATTCGCACACAGGGGCGCCAAATTAAGGTAATTTCTCTTCCTATATATAGCGTGGGGGTCACCAGGATGGCGTGTACCCCAGTTGATGTCTCATTAGACGAAACGCGTCGGGTTTACATGCTAGCCTTGGTGCTCACTCCACGCATTTTTGTAATACAGAGCTGCTGATATATTTTTGGGATTTGTTGGTTTGTTTGTTTTGTTTTTTTTTTCCCTGAGAAGTTTCAAAGTTTTCAAAGGAGTTTGCTTTGGACTGTTTAATTGTTCAGTGAGACCTTTATTGGGTGTTTTTATTCTTTGATAAATAAAATCCCATCTTGGATTTACACTATGTGGAGAATTCTTTTCTCATTTGTTGCATGGTGACACTACGCATATGGTGAAATTCTGGTGTCATATTTGACTTATCGCATTGGAAGTGAGAGTTACGTCGGAAAGCCTCGGGATATACTCTCTGGAACGTCGTAAGGACGCTGAGGAAAGACTGTCCCCAGGATATACATCTATCAGTCCCGGGCGTGGACACAAGCTCGATTGATCCACCGCCGTACGGCGAGTTGGATCTACAACATCCGGTAAGAGTATACACCCTTTACTCACTTTCCATTGGCATATATCACCTTTAAGTGTTGCAACATAGAAAACGCATAAATCCAAGGAACTGGTCTTGACTGTACCTACCATTCATTACACACCTGACGTGGTGTTGATGCAGTGTTGATGTTGGTATCAGATCACACATTCACCGAGAGACTTTCTCCCTTTTTTTTTTTTTTCTCACAGAAAATTGGACACTAATATATATTGTGGATCACTTTCACAGATGATATTCATGTCATTTTATATTTTTTCAGTGTTAGGTTAATTTACCTATTTAAATTTATTTATATATTTCACGCCATTGCACTTATTGAATTTTTGCAGGGTATATGCACTTTTTTACATAAGTGTACAGAACCACTATCAGGTTCAACACGATATACGGGTCTTTATATAGACCAATTACCAACCAGACATTTTATATATATATATTTTTCTGTTTGCACATAGCGCCACACTTTATTTATTATCTGTTATTATAGTGCTGTCTGTGGGCTATGAGTAAGCATCACACTCTGATGTGAAATGCGTCAGCCTTTGCCCTGTATGTCCCTTCTATGTTTGATTGCTTTTTGATGGATTTTGCATGACCTATTTTAGATTTTTTGGAATTTTAAATTTTTGGAAATAAAAACCCTTGATCAGAGTGCGGCAGTCCAGACAACCTTTTTTCTCTAGTGCTGTCTGTGTCCCGGTAAAGTAGATTCACCATCTTTGGTGGATCTCACTTGACAAAGGGGTTTTTACTCTAAAACATGGATTCCCACCTCCACTTGATCCTGAGTGTCCGCATATCAACTGAAGTTTTTTTTGGGGACCTATCCATGTGTATTGATGTTTATTACTTGCTGTTTAGCATGGATCTACTCTCTGTTCTAATGAAAATGTATATGATGCTTGTATCTGAGGGTTTGCATTTGTCTAGATAGAGGAACTAAGGAGAGATCATGTGCATGCACTATAATTTACTGTTATGTTTTTATATGAGGTTTCCTTTCATAAATATATTAAACTTGAGAATTTAGCTGTCTGGAGTGCTATCTATTTATTTACAGTGACCACTGTGCCTGAAAACGATGGGAAATCCAAAATTTTAAAGTTGTAACCAAAGAAAGGAGTGAGAGTAAATCTTCCAAAAGTGACATTTTTTTTATTAAGGGCATTCATTAATTTTGTAGAGATTTGTTCTCACTTCCTGTTGCAACTCCAAGACAGGAAGTGGAGGGAAATTTCCACACTGGGACACAGACAGTAGGAGATAAACTAAGCTTTATACCTTTTCTACTGTATCCAAAACTAAACAAAAGTTTGGGCTATTAATTTTTTTATAGAGCAAATAGTTGGCAAATGTGGTCAGTTATCACCAACAAATACAATTTGAGATAGCTAGCTAGCAAAGTAGGTATTGCAGTAAATGAGAATCTACCAAGTTTGTAAAAGGCCAAGTGTAAAGCTGGGATTCACATATTTTGGTGAAAAAATCCGTATGTTCAAAAACAAAAGGGGTCTAATTCATCAATGTTTTCACTTAAGATTCACACAACTTTCATGCATATTTTTAATTTAATATCTTGTGAAAATGTGTGAATCTTGGGTAAAAGTCATGTGAGTCTTGGGTGAACACATTTATGAGTAGACCTGAAAGCGCTAAAAAAACTTCACAAAATAGGTGATCTGCATAGTAGCCTAATTTTTTGCCCGTGTGGAATGATCAAACATTGTCAGATGACATATTTTCTCCAGGAAATCTACGTGCGGCCTTCCTGGAGAAAATCTCTGTCTGATGGGGCTTAGCCCTGACTCAGGTGTTTAACTGATACAGTCATTTTCAGCATAGCACAGTATTTTTGTACTATAATGTTCACTATGCCTTGTCTAACATGATCATGAATGCAACATCAACCACAAAGCAGCTTGCTTTTATTTACCTAAATCAAGCTTAGTAACTCAGCTCTTATTTTTAATTGTCAATGTCTTAAATGCACTAGTTATTTTTTTTAGATGTTTAACTCATAGCCTTCATGTATTTATTTAATTTTATGAATATGAAAAAAAATGTAAAACCTAGTGTATAACGTTTTGTGTATTTATTTCACAAAGTTTAGTTAGTGCAGTGATGTTGCCATTGAAAGGTTCATTGTGGACTGTGCAGCTGGAGTATAGCTTACATATTGATTGTATAAAATAGGGATATATAAAAATGAGTAATGTTTTTTTGTGTTTCAAGAACTCCAAAGCGACTATTACATAAAGCAAAGAACACAAGGATAAAAGACATGAAAAAATATACATAGATATAAGGCGAAAAACAACACATAAAAACATGGTGTGCATGTATCCTCTTACTCTTCCAGTATTTAATTTCTGACCATACACCACTGTCATCGTGTGATCCTACCCCAATGACTGTAAGGCCCCATGCACACGAGACGCTGTTATTTGCTGTTGAACGCGCGTTCAGAGGCAGTTGGACGCTTTTTTCAACTGCTCCTGAACCCATTCAATGTTATCCTATGTGTCCATGCACACACTCTCGTTTTTTGGCGTTTACAAGCAGTTGCGTTTAACCTCGTTTTTCCAGAAGCAAAAAAATGGGTTCAGACGCAAAAGTTTTCACGTTTCAGACGCTAAACGCTGCTAAACGCGGCTAAACGCGGCTAAACGCGGTACCGGCGTTTTGCCGCGTTTGCGTTTATAAGCGTTTTTAAAGGTGACCTATTTTTTAACATTAGAAATCTCAAAAATGATGGCAAATGATGAAAAACTATTAAAAAATATAAAAGAAAACTGTAATTGCTTGCATCGCATTGTGGACAATCCACAACTTGTGGCAGGTAAAGTGGCAAGTGGACAATCAACAACTTGTGTCAGGTGATGTGGCCAGGTGACGTGGCCAGGTGACGTGGCAAGTGGACAATCCACAGCTTGTGGCAGGTGACGTGGCCAGGTGACGTGGCAGGTGACGTGGGCAGGTAACGTGGCCAGGTGACGTGGCCAGGTGACGTGGCCAGGTGACGTGGCAAGTGGACAATCCACAACTTGTGGCAGGTGACGTGGCAGGTGACGTGGCAAGTGGACAATTCACAACTTGTGGCAGGTGATGTGGCACGTGATGTGGCCAGGTGACGTGGAAAGTGGACAATCCACAACTTGTGGCAGGTGACGTGGCTAGATGACGTGGCAGGTAATGTGGGCAGGTAACATGGCTAGGTGACGTGGCCAGGTGACGTGGCAAGTGGACAATCCACAACTTGTGGCAGGTGACGTGGCCAGGTGACGTGGCAAGTGGACAATCCACAACTTGTGGCAGGTGACGTGGCCAGGTGACGTGGCAGGTGACGTGGCAAGTGGACAATTCACAACTTGTGGCAGGTGAAGTGGCCAGGTGACGTGGCACGTGATGTGGCCAGGTGACATGGCAAGTGGACAATCCACAACTTGTGGCAGGTGACGTGGCCAGGTGACGTGGCAGGTGACGTGGCAAGTGGACAATCCACAACTTGTGGCAGGTGACGTGGCCAGCTGACGTGGCAGGTAACGTGGCAAGTGGACAATCCACAACTTGTGGCAGGTGACGTGGCCAGCTGACGTGGCAGGTAACGTGGCCAGGTGACGTGGCAGGTAACATGGCCAGGTGACGTGGCCAGGTAACGTGGCAAGTGGACAATCCACAACTTGTGGCAGGTGACGTGGCACGTGATGTGGCAAGGTGACGTGGCAAGTGGACAATCCACAACTTGTGGCAGGTGACGTGGCCAGGTGACGTGGCCAGGTGATGTGGCCAGGTGACGTGGCAGGTGACGTGGCAAGTGGACAATCCACAACTTGTGGCAGATGATGTGGCAAGTGATACGCTAAATACAAGTACACTGCTGCTCTCTCAGCTGCTGCTACTCACTCTGGTCTCACAAACTGGCTGAAATGGTTAAAATTTACTGTTTTTTGAGCTTAGGGAGGGTCTATGATGAAACGCTTATAAACGCAAACGTGGTTAAACGCCGCTAAACGCGGCCGCAAACGCGGCAAAACGCGCGTTTATAAACGCCGGTTTCAGCGTTTAAAAACGTGTGTTCAGCAGAGTTTGCACCTGCGTCTCGTGTGCATGGGGCCTAATGGTTTTGTTTTACTACGGGTTCTTGGCATTAAATGTTATGCAAAATGGCTTAGAAGAATGACTGCTTTTTTTCACTGTAAAGGAACCAAGTATTATTAAATTCAGTAGGGTTTCCCTTCAAAATGTTCATAGATTTCAGTGAATATTCAGTGCATCTGGCCTAGATTGCCTGGGGGAACATGGGCATATCATATGGTATGTATGCATAGCATAGCACAGCATTCTACATAAAAAAGCAGAAGTCATGTTTTTCAATGCAAAAACATCAGGAACTATTATCAAAGTGTCCTATAAAAAGTTAGTGTTACCACCATATTCCATGGCAAACCTATAATTACATTTTCCACCAAAATGCTATACCACAAACCAGAAAAATCTGATGCAACACTACAATAGCAAGAATTTAGAAGTTCTCTGATGCGTAAAATAAATCAGTTTAAGATATAAACTGTAAGCACTGGAAAACAATGCAATCAGCATATCACATCTAAACAACATACTAATGTACGTAATGTGTATTCCTGTTATGGATTATGTGTTTTGGTTTGATTGTGCCATGTTTTTTTAAACAGACCACCTGCTAATTTGGTATTGGTGCTATGCACAAGTTAATCAGTTTTGAGATAGTAACATTTCTCTATTGTTTTCAATTAGGAAATAAAAAATGAGGAGTAAATAAAGGAAACACAATAATGATAAAGTTGACATATATTTTCTGTCAAAGTATTACATCAACAAGCATGTAAAAAACAGTTAAAAGAATTATATAAAACATATGAAAAAAGTCTTACCCTGAGCAGTCTGTGTTTGGACAAAAGTTTTAATGAGTGTGTCTGTTGCTTGTGTATATAGAGAGAGTGCATAACGCAGAGACTGCAGGTCAGGACTTTTCTCCAAGAAAGTCTTTTTAAGACCAACACCTCCAGCGTGGAAATATTGCTGTATTGAAAAAAAAGAAGGAACAATGAGTGGCACAACAGTCACAGTGACAAAAAAACTGAATTAATATCAGTGCCATTAATGCATTTTGGATCATCAATATTCTTAGAACCAAAACTAAAGGCATCAAACTCTTGGCTGTGACTGCCCCTCATACTCAGTTACTCAGACAATTGGCAATTATTGACAGCAGGTGAAGAAGCCTGCATGTCACCAGGGAAATACACATAGTGGAGAAACTGGTACAAATAAAGGGTACAAAAAGGACTAGGGGCGCACAGGACAAGAACATAACAGCCAACTAAAGATTGCTGGCTACAACCTGTAAGTATTCACATGCAGTTGCTCACAGTGGTATGGGGTATACATTTGGGGTAATACAGGGTTTGCCCTGAAGTTTAGCTCCGCGCTTTAGCAAACAGGTGATACTAAAGTCTCTTTTTTTGCTTAAAAATAAAAACATGTTATACTTACCTGCTAAGAATTCTGACTGATGTCATAGACCTAATATGTCCATAACTTTTTTGTGGACAGGTAACCAGGAGTACTATGTATCCCTTACTCATTCCCATGATGGGGCGGCATCTACGAGCTCCCTTATCTTTCTGGTACAATCATTTTTATTGAAAATAAAAAATGCACAGGTGCAAATCAACAGTTTACCAGGGGAGAGCCCATTTTTTTTCAAGGATGCTTATCTTGGTGTGGATGAAGGAAATCCCCTTTTTTTTACAAACAGAGCAAATTAGACCAAGTAATGTAATTGTATTGTTTCACTTTAAGAATTATAAAAAGAACTGCTCTCCGTTGAACAGTATCTTTCGTAAAAAATTTTTTTTTTGCACTGGTACAGTTTCCCCCAGGCAATCCTTACCTCCCTGTGCCCTTCATTTGACAATCGCTTGCCTTGAAAACTTTGAAGATATGGCTCCCATTGAACTAGGAGGTTTGCAATGACATTTGCAATTCTTAAATCTTTTGAGTAGTTTATTTGGAACATCCCTAATGGGGAGTTGGACACTGCCATAGAGAACATGTAGCAAAGCATAAAAAAAAAAAAAAGAAGCTTTCAGCAGGTCAGTACAACTTTCAGGGAAATAGGGGATAAATACTAATCTTTTCAATTACATGCTTAAGGGATGCCTTTAACCCCTTGCCGACCAGCCACCATCATTATACTGCAGCAGGTCGGCACGTTTCCGCGAACCGTCGTAGCTGTACGTCGGCTCCTTTAAGCGGGGATAGCAGGCGCTGCACTGCGGGGGTGCCAATGCGCGTGGCCGGCAGTTGCGAGAGCCAGAACACACATGAGGGAACACAGTCGCCCCCTAGTGTTAACCCCTTCCCTGCCAGTGACATTTACACAGTAATCAGGGCATTTTTATAGGACTGATCGCTGTATAATTGGGACCTTTTTTTTTTTATTACATTTTAGTGTAAATATGAGATCTAAGGTCTTTTTGACCCCATATCTCATATTTAAGAGGTCCTGTCATGCTTTTTTTCTATTACAAGGGATGTGTACATTCCTTGTAATAGAAATAAAAGTTTTTTATTTAACCACTTCCCGCCCAGTCAATAGTGAATTGACGTCCGGGAAGTGGTTGCAATATTGATACTGGACGTCATATGACGTCCTGCAGGATAATGCCTTGCGCGCGCCCGCGGGGGCGCGCAGCGCGGTGATCGGGGACGGCATGTGTCCCTCGGACACAGCGCTTCCCCGATCACGGTAAACAGCCAATTTCATTGGCTGTTTACCATGTGATCGGCTGTGTCAAAGTCACAGCCGATCACCTGTCAAAACAAACTCGGCGGCGCGCTCCGTGCAGAGCGGGGATCGGGGAAGGCGAGTGTCCCTTGGACACAGCGCGTCCCCGATCAGAGTAAACAGCCAATGAATTGGCTGTTTACCACGTGACCGGCTGTGTCCAATCACAGCCGGTCACAAATGTAAACAAACTCCACAGGAGTTACTACCTGATCCCTGCTCTCTCCTCACACACCGATCTGTGAGGAGAGAGAAGAGATCAGTAAGTTAGCTCAGTGTAGTTTGTCTACATAAGTTTACAGTGCACAACACGCCCCCCCCCATAAAGAGGACCTGTCACACAGCCCAGCACATCAATCAGCCCAGCCAATCAGCCCATCTGTCAATCAGCCCATCTGTCAATCAGCCCATCTGTCAATCAATCAGCCCATCTGTCAATCAATCAGCCGATCTGTCAATCAACCACCCCACCTGTCAATCAATCACCCCATCTGTCAATCAATCAACCCATCTGTCAATCAATCAATCAGCCCATCTGTCAATCAATTAGCCCATCTGTCAATCATCTGTCACAGGCCCACCTCCATCGGTACCGCCATTGGCACCGCCACACAGGCTACCAGTACCGCCATCGGTACCAGTACCACCACCAGTACCGCCACGAGGCCCAGCATCTATACTGCCACACAGGCCCGCTACCAGTATCACCACTAGTGCCGCCATCGGTACCACCACCAGTACCACCACCCGTACCACCATCGGTAGTGCCACCACCACCTGTACCACCACCTGTACCGCCATCGGTACCATCACCACCCGTACCGCCATTGGTACCACCACCACCTGTACCGCCATCGGTACCACCACCACCTGTACCGCCATCGGTACCACCACCACCCGTACCGCCACCTGTACCGCCATCGGTACCCGCCGCCACCACCACCACCCATACCGCCATCGGTACCACCACCACCTGTACCGCCATTGGTACCACCACCACCCATACCGCCATCGGTACCACCACACAGGCCCACCACTAATACCTCCATCGGTACTACCACACAGACCGCCACCACTACCACCAGCAGTACCATTACACAGGCCCACCAATAAGCACTGCCATAATGTCCCAAAGGGTTTACACACCTGAGGAGGCATATGCCATTCTTGCCATGTCGGATGATGAGAGCAGCGGGGAGCTCCCATTATCCGATTCTGGTTCGGAATACGAGCCAGTGGAGGATAGTGGCTCAGAGTCCGAGTCCCCGGAGGAAACCGTCCCTCCCAAAAGAATGCGATCGGCACCAAGATCAGCACCAAGATCAGCACCAAGATCAGCACCAAGATCAGGAGAACTGCCCACCACCAGCAGCGCCATACCCCAGGAAGAGGAGCCCAGTACAAGCAATGGAAATGCACGCCCAACCCGAAGAATCCAGCCCCAATCCTACCTTCCCAATGCCCTGGCAAACCCCTTATGGTTGCCTGCCAACTCAGGATCCGCTATCATCCCCCCTTTCACCGCACAGCCAGGTGTGCAGCCCGACACTACAAATTTTTCTAAATTTGATTATTTTTGTTTATTTTTCCCACAAGATTTGCTGCAGAATATAGTGGATCAAACGAATCTGTATGCATCCCAATTTATTGCTGCCAACCCCGATTCTTCCTACGCCCGCATGTTCCAGTGGCGGCGTCTAACATTGGAGGAATTTAAATTATTTTTGGGCCTTATGTTCAATATGGGGCTTACAAAAAAGAACGAAGTCCATTCATATTGGTCCAAACGCCCCATCCAACACATGCCCATATATTCCGCTGTCATGTCCAGGAAAAGATACAACATGATTATGCGCTTTCTCCACTTCAATGACAATTCACAGTGCCCTCCCCGAGATCATCCCAACTACGACAAATTGTACAAGATACGCCCCCTAATCAATGCCTTTTCCCAGCGATTTGAAGAAGTTTTCATCCCAGACCAAAAAATTTGTGTGGACGAGTCCCTCGTACATTTCACCGGCCGACTGCAGTTCAAGCAGTACATACCAAGCAAGAGAGCCAGGTATGGGTTAAAATTAAATAAATTATGTGATCGAGCCACTGGATACGTCTGCAAATTCAGGACCTACGAAGGCAAAGACTCCCAGCTCCAGCCCCATGATTGCCCCACATATATTGGAACCAGTGGGAAAATTGTCTGGGAGTTGGTGTCAGGGTCACCTGTGGCCAGGTGACAGATGCACACCGTAGGGGGACAGGAGTGCACCGCGAGGTAGTGAACCCTATGGCTGGCTTCTGCGGATAGGAAACTGGGTGGTTGTGGAAAGCGGGACCAGAGGAGCACAACCGGGATCCTAACGGAAGCTAGAGCCAAGATTCCCCAGGGCGCGGAGTCTAAGACCCAGCTGGTCTTCTCCAGGGCCTCTAGTGGTGAGGATGTTAAGCTGCAGGCTGGGACCAGGTCGCGGCCCCTGGAGTTTCCTAGCTCACGCCCCGTAGGATAAGGGGAAAAGAGGGGAAGCAGCAGCACGAGATAAGAGAGAACCGAATAACAAGCTGAAGGTCAGGGGCCACAAGCAGACAAGGATAACGAAAGAACGAGCCGAAGGTCAAGGGTCACGAGCAGACAGGGATAGTCGGGGACAAGCCAATAACGTAACAGAGAGACAGACGTAGCACACGGCAGGCAGGAACCCAAACACACAATGCCTAACAAACACGTTGATCAGCAAAGCAGGCTTGCAGTGCACAGGTTAATATAGTGTTCTGTGATAGGGCCTGGGGTGGAGTCTGGCTGGGAGGAGATTATAAAGGAAGCCAGGTGAAAGGGCTCAGGCCTCTAAGATGAAAACATGGGAAGGAAGGTAAGCTGACAGACAAACACTACTGCATATCCATGACAGTTGGCATACCCCCTGTTCGGAAAAGGTTACCATTTATATGTTGATAATTATTATACCAGCCTGCCCCTTTTTCGCCACCTTTACAGTAAACAAACCCCGGCCTGCGGTACCTTCAAAAAAAACCGGAAGGGATTCCCACAAAATTTATTGACAAAAAAATTGCGACCTGGAGAATCGGCATCCATGAGGAACGAGGAGGTGTTGGCCATGAAGTGGAGGGACAAGAAAGATGTCCACATCCTCTCTACGATCCACAATGACACCATGGTGGAGATCCCAAGAAGACGCGGCTTCATTGTAAAGCCTGAATGTGTCCACGACTACAATTTGTACATGGGGGGGGGGTGGATTTAAACGACCAGATGCTACAGCCCTACTTATCAACCAGAAAGTCCCATTATTGGCACAAAAAAGTTGCGTTTCACCTGTTTCACATGGCCCTTTTTAATTCGTTTGTCTGCTACCAAAAAGCAACTCAAAATCACCGACTCCACTACCTCCAATATATCGAAGATATCATCGATGCCCTCATTTACCAACAAGATCCCGCCCCAGGAAGCATTCGCTCTGATAGTGTGAGTCGGCTTCACGAGCGACACTATCCCTTTAGCATCCCCCCCACAGAATCTGGAAGAAGACGCCAAAAGAAATGCCGTGTATGCAGCAGAGGAGGAGTAAGAAGAGACACCAGCTATTATTGTCCCGATTGTCCCTCCCAACCTGGCCTGTGCATCGGAAATTGCTTCAAAAATTATCATACATCCATTAGTTCCCCTTATTATTAACAGACTGCCATTTCCCTATTTGCCTGCTACCATGTTACTAACTACCTTCCATGTTAATTAACTGACCCTGGCCTGTTTACCGACGATGTCTTTGCTTGCCGATTTAAACCACGTTTCTGACCTCCACGTGCACCAACCTCAGCCTGTTTACCGACGATGCCTCTGCCTGCCGATTTAAACCACGTTTCTGACTTCCACGTGTACCGACCTTGGCCTGTTAATCGACCATGTTTTTGCCTGCCACTTGGACTGATCTTTTGGCCATCTACTTTTAGTACACAGGGGTCTCACATATGTGAGGGGCTTCAGAATAGCGTTCTGAGTAGAGAAAACCAGTTTTTCGTTTTCTGTGCTCCAAGAACAGGGTCTGGTTGCCCGGAGGCTTCAAAGCGATTTGGGTGGGAGAAGCCTCTACCCCTGTCCCCCTGGCCCTAAGCTTGATGGTCCTTCCTGCTGCCTGGACCAATAATTTGGCTGTGCTGACCATATTACTGCCTGTAATGACCCATGACATTATGGACCATGTTTCTTCCTGCTGCTTGGACCAATACTTTGGCTGTGTTGACCATATATCTGCCTGCTGCCTCTACTGACTTTGGACAGCATTTCTGCCGGGACACCTCTGCCTGCTACCTGGACCTGTGCTTTGGCTGTGCTCTGGCTGTGCTGACAGTATCTCTGCCTGTGCGAACTATGGACAGTATTCCTGCCTGCTGCCTGGATGATTGCTTTTTCTGTCGCTGACCTCATCCCTGCCTGCTGCCTGGACCGATGCTCTCCTCTGTGGACCACTGCACTTCTAAAACCACAGGTAATCTTTTGTTATTTGGTATGTACCTGCTATGTGTTAGATATATGAAGGACCTTCAAAAATTTGATCGGTAGTCAGAAAATGATATGTGCAATTAATGCTGCTAGAATGCCTGGAGGTGCTACTTGGATGTTGGGCCTCTGTATGTGGCCAGGCTGTGTAAAAGTCTCAAACATGTGGTATCGCCATACTCAGGAGGAGTAGCAGAATGCATTTTGGGGTGTAATTTTTGCTATGTACATATTATGTGTTAGAAATATCTTATAAATTGACAACTTTGTGTAAAAAAAATGCATTTTAATTTTTTCTCCACATTTTCCAAAACCTTCTGGAAAAAAATGAACCGTTCAAAAGACTCATAATGCCTCATAGATTATACGTTGGGGTGTGTGCTTTCAAAAATGGGGTCATTTTGTGGAAAATTCTATTGTCCTGGTGCTCCAGGGCCTTCAAAATTGTAATAGGTGGTTGAGAAAGGATATGTGCGATTTATGCTTGTAGAACGCCTGAAAGTGCTACTTCAATGTTGGGCCTCTGTATATGGCCAGGCTGTGTAAAAGTCTCACACATGTGGTATCGCTATACTCAGGAGGAGTAGCAGAATGCATTTTGGGGTGTTATTTTTGCTATGTATTTGCTATGCGTTAGAAATATCTTATAAATGGACAACTTTGTGTAAAAAAAATGCATTTTCATTTTTTCTCCACATTTTCCAAAACCTTCTGTAAAAAAATGAACCGTTCAAAAGACTCATAATGCTTCATAGATTATACGTTGGGGTGTGTGCTTTCCAAAATGGGGTCATTTTGTGGAAAATTCTATTGTCCTGGTGCTCCAGGGCCTTCAAAATTGTAATAGGTGGTTGAGAAAGGATATGTGCGATTTATGCTTGTAGAACGCCTGAAAGTGCTACTTCAATGTTGGGCCTCTGTATATGGCCAGGCTGTGTAAAAGTCTCACACATGTGGTATCGCTATACTCAGGAGGAGTAGCAGAATGCATTTTGGGGTGTCATTTTTGCTATGTATATGCTATGCGTTAGAAATATCTTATAAATGGACAACTTTGTGTAAAAAAAATGCATTTTCATTTTTTCTCCACATTTTCCAAAACCTTCTGGAAAAAAATGAACCGTTCAAAAGACTCATAATGCTTCATAGATTATACGTTGGGGTGTGTGCTTTCCAAAATGGGGTCATTTTGTGGAAAATTCCATTGTCCTGGTGCTCCAGGGCCTTCAAAAGTGTAATAGGTGGTTGAGAAAGGATATGTGCGATTTATGCTTGTAGAACGCCTGAAAGTGCTACTTCAATGTTGGGCCTCTGTATGTGGCCAGGCTGTGTAAAAGTCTCACACATGTGGTATCGCTACACTCAGGAGGAGTAGCAGAATGTATTTTGGGGTGTAGTTGCAATTATGCATATGCTGTGTGAGAGAAAAAAACTGTTAATATGACCAGTTTGTGTAAAAAAAAAAAAAAAATTACATTTTCCCAAGAATTGTGGGAAAAAAATACAACTTCAAAAAACTCACCACGCCTCTTAGTAAATACCTTGGACTGTCTACTTTCCAAAAAGAGGTAATTTTGGGGTATTTGTACTTTCCTCGCTTGTTATGCCGCGTACACACGATCGTGATTCACGGCGGTGAAAACTCCGCCGTGAATCACGACATGAAAAAAAATGACAAACGAGGGAACGGCATGTTCCCCCACACACGACCGTTTTTCCCGTCATTTTTTTCTTTGTCGAGAAAAACGACCGTGTGTGGGCTCCGTGGCAGTGATTCCCTATGGGAAAACTGCCGCGGAAATAAATGCTGGAAAAAACGATGAGAAAAATTAGAACATGTTCTAATTTTTCTCATCGTGATTAATGCCGTTTTTCCCGTCGGGAAAAACGGCAAAAAGCCCACAGACGATCGTTTTTCTCGTCCAAAGGAAAAAATGTCATTTTTCCCGACGGGAAAAATGATCGTGTGTACGCGGCATATGTGTCTCAAGAAATGAGATATCCCTTCAGTACATCAGGCGTGATCAGATGTGATAAATTTTCAGTGATTGCCACCATAGTTTGTAGACTCTATAACTTTCACAAAGACCAAATAATATACACTAATTTGGGTTCATTTTACCAAAGATATGTAGCAGTATACATTTTGGCACAAATTTATGAAGAAAAATTACTTATTTGCAAAATTTTACAATAGAAACTAAAAAAAAGTGTTTTTTTTTTTTAAAAAAATTGCTGTTTTTTTGCTTATATCGCAAAAAATAAAAAACCCAGTGGCAATTAAATACCACCAAAAGAAAGCTCTATTTGTGAGAAGAAAATGATAAAAATTTTGTTTGGATACAGTGTAGCATGACTAAGTAATTGTCATTCAAAGTGTGAGAGTACTGAAAGCTGAAAATTGGTCTGGGCGGGAAGGTGCATAAGTGCATGGTATTGAAGTGGTTAAAAGAACAGTGTAAAAATAAAAAGTAAAATAAATAAGAAAAAAAATAATTTTTTTGAACGCACCCCGTCCCGCCAAGCTCGTGTGCAGAAGCGAACGCATACGTGAGTAGCGCCCGCATATAAAAACAGTGTTCAAACCACACATGTGAGGTATCACCACGATCGTTAGAGCAAGAGCAATAATTCTAGCCCTGGACCTCCTCTATAACTCAAAACATGCAACCTGTAGAATGTTTTAAACGTCGCCTATGGAGATTTTTAAGGGTAAAGGTTTGTCGTTATTCCACGAGTGGGCGCAATTTTAAAGCGTGACATGTTGGGTATCAATTTACTCGGTGTCACGGACTTTGGGCTGCAGGAGAACCATGGCCTGGAGAACTCTGTGTTATAATGTGTTCTTAAGTTATCCTGACAGGGCTGGTCACTAATTGCTTGTGGCTTCTTATGCAAGTTAGTCCTATGGGGGACCCGGACTGTCTAAGGAGGTCATTGTTATGACAATAGGACTAGCTCTACTGTGTAAGGTGACCTTTGTCTGAAATAATGGAAGTAGCCCTTATCTGATGGTTTGCTGTATAAATTCAGTGTGTTTCTAAAAATAAAGCAGTTCCTTTTCTGGTGTACTCCAAGACTTGTGTTGTCTGGTCCTTGGGGTTTCTATAGCCAGATCCATTGGTCTCGTGTTCCAGGACTTGGGAAGCAGCTTCTTGGCGGAAATACCCAACAGGGTGTCCGGAGTCCGTCACACTCGGCGTAACATTATCTTTCACAATATAAAAAAAAAAAATTGAGCTGTTGTCTTATTTGAAAATTGTACAGTGGATCAATTAAAAAATGAAACTGCACATTGTCCACTGCCTTGCAGTAACAACAAATATGACACCTGACTGGAAGATGTGATTGTACTGACTACAAGGAATACCACCTTGTAGGTGAGAGTAGAAAGAGAGGCATGTCTCTAATAGTGAAAAAAGAACCATATTGTTACAGAAAACAGACATCAGACCCTGTGGTATGTGCACAAAAGGATGTGAACCCTTAACCACTTCCCGCCCGGCCTATAGCAGAATGACGGCCGGGTGGTGGTTTCGTTATCCTGACTGGGCGTCATATGACGTCCAGCAGGATAACAGCCGCAGCGCGCCCGTGGGGGCGTGCATCGCGGCAATCGGTGGTGCGGTGTGTCAGTCTGACACACTGCTACACCGATCTTGGCGGAGGCTCTTTACCATGTGATCAGCCGTGTCCAATCACGCCTGATCACAATGTAAACAGGAAGAGCCGGTGATCGGCTTTTCCTCATTCGCGTCTGACAGACGCGAGTAGAGGAGAGCCGATCGGCTGCTCTCCTGACAGGGGGGTATGTGCTGATAGTTTATCAGCGCAGCCCCCCCTCGGATCACACAGGACCACCAGCATGCCGCCCAGGACCACCAGGGAATGCCAATCTGTGCCAAGGCAGCTGCCAATCAATACCCAGGCAGCTGCCAACCAGTGCCCACTCAAAACCCCCTTCAGTGCCAGTGCCACCAGGGATACCCATCAGTGCTGCATATCAGTGCTCATTAGTGCCCATCAGTGCCATGTATCAATGCCCATCAGTGCCGCCTATCAATGCCACCCATAAGTACCCACCATTGCAGCCTTTCAGTGCCCATCCGTGTCGCCTATCAGTGCCAATCAGTGCCCACCAGTGCCACCCATGAGTGCCCAGTGTCGCCTATCAGTGCCCATCAGTGCTGCATATCAGTGCCACCTAACAGTGCCGCCTACCAGTGCCCATCAGTGCCCATCGTCAGTGTCACCTCATTGGCGCCGCCTCATCGGTGCTGCCTTATCAGTGCCCGTCAGTGCCGCCTTATCAGTACCCATCAGTGAAGGAGAAAACGTACTTATTTACAAAATTTTATAACAAAAAAAAAATAAAAACTTTAATTTTTTTCAACATTTTCTGTATTTTTTTATTTGTTTATCAAAAATTAAAAACCCCAGAGGCGATCAAATACCACAAAAAGAAAGCTCTATTTGTGGGAACAAAATTATAAAAATTCTGTTTGGGTGCAGTGTAGCATGACCCCGGAATTGTCATTTAAACAGCGACAGCGCAGAAAGTTGAAAATTTGCTTGGGCAGGAAGGGGCGTAAGTGCCTGGTATTGAAGTGGTTAAAAAAGCAGAGGTGCAGAGGCTAAGCATACACACCATATCTTCTTCACCACAGTGTAGCATCCCCTTTTCCTTTAACAACACTTTGTAAACATCTGGGAACTGAGGAAACCAGTTACTAGAGTCTTGGGAGAGAAATGTTGTCCCATTCTTGCCTGATATAGGATTCCAGGTGCTCAACAGTCCTGGGTCTTCCATGTTGCATTCTTCCTTTCACAATGCGTCAGGTGTTTTTAATTGGTAAAAGGCCTGGACTGCAGGCAGGCCAGTTAAGCACCCGGAATCTTCTACTATAAAGCCATGCTGTAGTCATAGATGCCATTTGTAGTTTAGCATTGCCCTGCTGAAATATGCAAGGCCTTTCCTGAAAAGGACATTGTCTGGGAGCATATGCTGCTCTAAAACCTTGATATATCTTCCAGCATTGATGGTGCCTTTCCTGATGTGCAAGCTGCCAATTCCATATGCACTAATGCATCCCCATACCATCAGAGAGGAAAGCTCTTTAACTAAGCTGATAAAAATCCAGAATGTCTATCTCCTCTTTAGTCTGGAGGATGCGGTGTCCATAGCTGCTAAATAGAATGTAAAATTTCAATTTGTCTGACCACAGGACATTTTTCCACTTTCCAACAGACCATTTTAAATTAGCTTTGTTCCAGAGAAGACAGCATTGTTTCTGGATCATGTTCAGATATAGCTTCTTCTGTGGATGATAGAGCTTTAACTTTCCTTTTTGTATAACACAGTGAACTGTGTTCACAGGCAATGATTTTTTAAAGTATTCCTGAGCCCATGCAATGATGTCCATCACAGAATCATGATTCTTTTTAATGCAGTGCCATCAGAGGACTTGAAGATCATGGACAACTAATACTGCGTTTCGGCCTTCTCCCTTGCGCACAGAGATTTCTCCAGATTCTCAGAATCTTTTGATGATATTATGTACCGTAGATGATGACATATTTAAAGTCTTTGCAATTTTATGTTAAGGAACATTATTCTGAAATTGTTCAACAATTTTTAGACACAGTCGTAAAAGTAGTAGTTTTAATAGTACATTTTTTTCAGTTTAAACGCGTGAAACGTTTTCTATTTTCTATTGTCAATAAAATATGAGTTTATGAGATGTGCAAATCATTGCATTCTGTTTTATGTAGAATTCACTCCCAACTTCTTTGAAATTGGGGTTGTAAATATCCTGGCAATAAGTATAGATACAACGCTGTCATACCTTATCCACATTGCTAGTCCCGTCCAGGGTCTTGGCTTTGCCTGTCATGGTGGGCATACCCCAAAAGGAGTCTTCAGAATCTGGGTGGTATTGGCCGGCCCTGCTGTTGCAGGGTCCGGTTCCCAAGATCAGTCAAATCTTAATAGATGTGTTGAAGACAGAAGGAAATCTGGGGAAAAATATAAATGAGTCTTCTCCAGCAGGAGAAGGGGTCCATCGCATAAGGACCCTAGCAAAAAACTGGAGCCTTACAGAGTAGAAAAGGTTATATGGGTACACGGGGGAGGGAGTTTCCAGCAAAGCTTTTTCTGCTTGTGCTGTTTCTGTTCTGTTAAGTCATACTGACTTTTTTCATTAAACCTATTAGTAATGACATATAAAATTGCCTAGCAAGAGGATAGTTTAATCACGGATATCAAGCCTAACTGGGGCATGCCAAACTTTTATTTTATTTACGCAGTGAATGTTAGTGATGTCATGTGAGGTATTTAAATGCACAGCATTCTTGCACTTTATTTTTGCTCCTTGACAGACTTTCAGCAACAACTGTCTAATGTGCTGTAATCAGCTCAAGCCTGAGGTTATAATCTAAAAAAATCCTTACAATGCAATTTAAAGAACTTAAGCACAGTTTGTTAAAATAGAAGTAAACCCAACAACTAAAATGTCATATCTTTAACAGCTGGGATATAAAGGTCCTTGTTTTGCCACTTTGTGTTATGGGGCAACAAAGTCTCCCACAAACTCCTGCCCGCTAATCACCTTTTTACATGCCTTCCCACAGGAAAAAATATGTTTATTTTGCCCTGCAAACCATTAATGGGTTGGGTTTACTGTGAACCCAAGCTTGGCCCAAACCGCATTCCTACCTGGTAGCAATAAATCAGCCTTAAATCAATTTTAATAGATGTCACCAGAGGCACCTTAGGTATATAACAAACTTATATACATGGTCAACCCACTGTTATGCCCCTCCTCCTCCTTTTTTTTATTCCCTCCTCCTCATTCCTATCTTTCTTCTTATTATCCCTGATCATCCTTTCTTATCCCCCTCTTCCCCCTGTTTCTCTCCCCCCTTACCTAAACATCCCCCTCCCATACAACCCTCTTTTTCTCTTTTCCTTCCATCCATAACCAAATCCTCTCTTAATCTATCAGGAAGTAGCCTGATCCCCCACCCCACTTTACTCCATAAAAGTAACTGAGCTTATTAGCTCTATTGTGCTTTACACCCAATAAACCATGGAATGTACAACACAGCCACCCTCTGAGTTCCTAAACCATGTCAAATTGTAAGACCACTTTCACACTGAGGTGCTTTTCAGGCGCTTTCACGCTAAAAACAGCGCCTAACAAGCTCACGAAAACCTATTTCCATTAAAATCAATGAATGCTTTCACACTGGGGCAGTGTGCTGGCAGGGCTGTGAAAAAACTCCCCTCTCCATTGAAATTAAAGTGGTGTTCCGGCCGAAATTACACTTTTTAAATAAAAATACCTCTATAATACACAAGCTTAATGTATTCTAGTAAAGTTAGTCTGTAAACTGAGGTCCGTTTTGTTATGTTATTACAGCATTTTGAAAGTTTATAAACTAGAAATAGACCGTGGCCATCTTAAGTGTGGGCATCTGAAGCCAGACTGTATTTCTTCCTGGATTTCATGATTGCAGATCTCGCACATGCTCAGTGCTGCCAGTGCTGCACAAGCAGTGTAATAGGTTTCAGGTCAGGCTTCCATAGCAACGGCAGTGTCAGAGGAAGTTGACACTTTTTTATGCAAACCTCTCCTCCCCTCCTCCCTGCAGGAAACAGTAAATATACTGCATGTTCAAGAAATATATATATCTCTTGTGTGTGTATGTATGTGTGTATGTATGTGTGTGTATGTATGTGTGTGTGTATATATATATATATATATATATATATATATATATATATATATATACACACACATACACACACATACATATATAATATATACACACATACATATATACACACACACAGCGGCTACTTTTTTCTGTACAGCTTTTCATTTAAAAAAATACTTATCTCAGCAACAAAATTAATTTATGCATCTAGATTGCATCGCCCCAGCACATCGAATCGCATGGCCCCCAGCACATCGAATCGCATGGCCCTCAGCACATCAAATCGCATGGCCCACAACACATTGCATCGCCCCAGCACATCGAATCGCATGGCCCCCAGCACATCGAATCGCATGGCCCACAGCACATTGCATCGCCCCAGCACATCAAATCGCATCACCCACAGCACATTGCATCGCCCCAGCACATTGAATCACATGGCCCACAGCACATCGAATCGCATGGCCCACAGCACATCGAATCGCATGGCCCACAGCACATCGAATCGCATGGCCCCCAGCACATTGCATCGCCCCAGCACATCGAATCGCATCACCCACAGCACATTGCATCGCCCCAGCACATCGAATAGCATGGCCCCCAGCACATCAAATCGCATGGCCCACAGCACATTGCATCGCCCCAGCACATCAAATCGCATCACCCACAGCACATTGCATCGCCCCAGCACATCGAATCACATGGCCCACAGCACATCGAATCGCATGGCCCACAGCACATCGAATCGCATGGCCCCCAGCACATCGAATCGCATGGCCCCCAGAACATTGCATCGCCCCAGCACATCGAATCGCATCACCCACAGCACATTGCATCGCCCCAGCACATCGAATAGCATGGCCCCCAGAACATCGAATCGCATGGCCCCCAGCACATTGCATCGCCCCAGCACATCGAATCGCATCACCCACAGCACATTGCATTGCCCCAGCACATCGAATCGCATGGCCCACAGCACATCGAATCGCATGGCCCACAGCACATCGAATCACATGGCCCACAGCACATTGCATCGCCCCAGCACATCGATATGCATCGCCCACAGCACATCGAGCGAGAGAGAGAGAAAGAGACTCCTGCACAGTAAGCGGACATCTGGTTACACCCAACTGAGTTTTCGATTTCAAACACAAAACGGAGCTTATCAGCTTTAATACATTATTTGGAAATCCATCGGACTGTTTACATTTAGTTAAATGTGAAAATCAGAGGTGTTCTGTCACATTAGCAACCATGTAAGGTCAGCAGGTTTGCTGCTGCTTTTAAAATTTAACATGTAAAGAGTCCGTTGGATTTACAAACACTGTATTTAAGCTTATAAGCTCCGTTTTGTGTTGAAAATAACTGTGAAATCGAAAATTCCGGTGGGTGTAACATTATTTTTTATTTATTTTTTGCCGATCCGAAAATGATCCGATCCGTGGCTCTGATCCGAGGATCGATCCAATCCGTGAGTTTTTTGAGCCGTGGCACCCCTACCCCTAACAGTTCTGGACCCCCTGCATGTTACACAGACCCCCCCTACAGTGCAGCCTCCTTCTACAGTGCAGACCCCCCTACAATACAGACCCCCCTACAACAGTGCAGACCCCCCCTACCATACCGAGCAGACCCCCCACCATACAGACACCCCCCTACAACAGTGCAGACCACCCCCCCTACCATACCAAGCAGACCCCCCACCATACAGACACCCCCCTACAACATTGCAGACCCCCCCCTACCATACCGAGCAGACTCCCCCCACCATACAGACAACCCCCTACAACAGTGCAGACCCCTCCACCATACCGAGCAGACCCCCCCACCATACAGACACCCCCCTACAACAGTGCAGACTTCCCTACCATACCGAGCAGACCCCCCCACCATACAGACACCCCCCTACAACAATGCATACCCTCCCCCTTACCATACCGAGCAGACCCCCCCACCATACAGACACCCCCTTACAACAGTGCAGACCCCCCCTACCATACCGACACCCCCCTACAACAGTGCAGACCCTTCCCCCCTACCATACCGAGCAGACCCCCCCACAATATAGACCCCCCCCCCCTTCAGACCCGTAATGCACCTGGCTCGGCTCAGATGATCAGCGTGTGCTACACACACAGCACTTGTAGACCACATGGAGGAGGGGGAGGCGGCTTCACACTCTCTCTCTGCTCGGCTGTGTGAGACAGTCACAGCCGAGAGAAAGGGATCGTTGCGGCCGGGTCCCGCCGTGTGCGGCTCACACCCCCACCTCCCCCTTGCAAAGCCAGGCTCACTGCTGTGTCTGTTACCTGCCGCTGCCTCCCTGTCACGGCGCCATGCCGCCCGCTGTCTCCGCTTCCGTAAGGGTCTTCTTCAGTCGCGGGGGGGGAGGGGGGGGCACTGCTGGCAAACAAAGGCAGGTTTCCCTTATTAAAAATGGCGTTACCGAAAATCGCGTCATTTCCTTTTTAGAAATAATGCAATGCTACGGCCCAGGGCCTCCTGGGATTGATGACAAACATCTCTCAGGAGGCCTAGCGATGCCTAGTGATGAGAGGAGGCTGCTGCGGCCGCGGCCGGAAAAACAAACAGATCACAATTAAACAGTGAGTTTAAAAATAAAAAAAAGTTTAATATGCCAATTATTCTTAAGGGGACAGAACTAGAGAGGATGCAACCAAGTTGTAAAAGAGGGTGGAACTCCACTTTAATGGAAATCTCTTCAAAAGCGCCTGAAAAGCTCTTCAAAAGCGATCAGTGTTTTTACTGGCAGTTTAGTGGCCCTACCACTCAAGACTTCACAAAAGGTGGAGGAGAAATTAGGAAATATTATGTGCAAAAGGTCTACCATTTGCCTTGAAATTGTGTTTCCTGATGCATTAACTAATAAAGTAATAGAATGATTGTATGGGAAACTGAAGCAAGAATTTCCCTAAATCTTGTGCTACAGATAGTAAAAATAATATTTTTACAAAATCAGTCATAAAGGGGCTCTAGAGTGAAAATTTTAGTTCCCATAACCTTTATAGAAACCTTGTAACCAAACCAAACATATTTTTTCTATTTAGAAATAAAATTGTGTTTTATTTGTACATATCAGTGCCACATGTCAGTGCTCATTAGTGCCCATCAGTGCCATGTATCAATGCCCATCAGTGCCGCCTATCAATGCCACCCATAAGTACCCACCATTGCAGCCTTTCAGTGCCCATCCGTGTCGCCTATCAGTGCCAATCAGTGCCCACCAGTGCCACCCATGAGTGCCCAGTGTCGCCTATCAGTGCCCATCAGTGCTGCATATCAGTGCCACCTAACAGTGCTGCCTACCAGTGCCCATCAGTGCCCATCGTCAGTGTCACCTCATTGGCGCCGCCTCATCGGTGCTGCCTTATCAGTGCCCGTCAGTGCCGCCTTATCAGTACCCATCAGCACATCGAATCACATGGCCCACAGCACATCGAATCGCATGGCCCACAGCACATCGAATCGCATGGCCCCCAGCACATCGAATCGCATGGCCCCCAGAACATTGCATCGCCCCAGCACATCGAATCGCATCACCCACAGCACATTGCATCGCCCCAGCACATCGAATAGCATGGCCCCCAGCACATCGAATCGCATGGCCCCCAGCACATTGCATCGCCCCAGCACATCGAATCGCATCACCCACAGCACATTGCATTGCCCCAGCACATCGAATCGCATGGCCCACAGCACATCGAATCGCATGGCCCACAGCACATCGAATCACATGGCCCACAGCACATTGCATCGCCCCAGCACATCGAATTGCATCGCCCACAGCACATCGAGCGAGAGAGAGAGAAAGAGAGATGAAGAGCGAGCAAGAGAGAGATGAGGAGCGAGCGAGATGAAGTGCGAGCGAGCGAGATGAAGAGCGAGCAAGAGAGAGAGAGATGAAGAGCGAGCGAGCGAGATGAAGAGCGAGCGAGAGAGAGATGAAGAGAGAGAGATGAAGAGCGAGCGAGGGAGATGAAGAGCGAGAGAGAGATGAAGAGCGAGCGAGAGAGAGATGAAGAGCGAGCGAGAGAGAGAGATGAAGAGCGAGCGAGAGAGATGAAGAGCGAGAGAGAGAGAGAGGAAGAGCGAGAGAGAGGAAGAGCGAGCGAGAGAGATGAAGAGCGAGCGAGATGAAGAGCGAGCGAGAGAGAGATGAACAGCGAGCGAGAGATGAACAGCGAGCGAGAGAGATGAAGAGCGAGCGAGATGAAGAGCGAGCGAGAGAGATGAAGAGCGAGCGAGAGAGAGATGAAGCGCGACCGAGAGAGATGAAGAGCGACCGAGAGAGAGATGAAGAGCGAGCGAGAGAGAGATGAAGAGCGAGTGAGAGAGAGATGAAGAGCGAGCGAGAGAGAGAGATGAAGAGCGAGCGAGAGAGAGATGATGATTACATTATACAGCACCCTGCATCACTGGACCCCTTTACATTACACAGCCCCCTGCATCACTGGACCCCTTTACATTACACAGCACCCTGCATCACTGGACCCCTTTACATTACACAGCACCCTGCATCACTGGACCACTTTACATTACACAGCACCCTGCATCACTGGACCCCTTTACATTACACAGCCCTTGTACCTCTGGACCCCTTTACCTTACATAACACCCTGCATCTCAGGACCACTTTACATTACACAGAACCCCGCACCTCTGGACCCCTTTATATTACACAGCACCCTGCACCTCTGGACCCCTTTACATTACACAGCACCCTGCACCTCTGGATCCCTTTACATTACACAGCACCCTGCACCTCTGGACCCCTTTACATTACACAGCACCTTGCACCTCTGGACCCCTTTACATTACACAGCACCCTGCACCTCTGGACCCCTTTACATTACATAGCACCCTGCACCTCTGGACCCCTTTACATTACACTGCACCCTGCACCCCTTTACAATACACTGTACCTCTGGACCCCTTTACATTACACTGCACCCTGCACCTCTGGACCCCTTTACATTACACAGCCCTTCCTTGTACCTCTGGACCCCTTTACATTACACTGCACCCCTTTACATTACACAGCCCCCACCGCTCTAGACGCCTGTATGTTACACAGACACCCCCCTAACTAGGGGTGCAATGGATCAGTGGTGATCCGTGACCTGAACGGGTCACCCTGTTCGGATCGGGTCACCACGCGATCCGCGGAGCGCTCCGGAGCCTCGGCCATAGGAAAGGCCGCAGCTTCGGCCTAGCTCCGGAGCGGCGGCCATCTTGGTACACCCGGGGGAGGCCGCTGTAATGACGTTTCGCCGCCATCTTGCTCCACCCCACACTCCTGCACAGTAAGCGGACATCTGGTTACACCCAACTGAGTTTTCGATTTCAAACACAAAACGGAGCTTATCAGCTTTAATACATTATTTGGAAATCCATCGGACTGTTTACATTTAGTTAAATGTGAAAATCAGAGGTGTTCTGTCACATTAGCAACCATGTAAGGTCAGCAGGTTTGCTGCTGCTTTTAAAATTTAACATGTAAAGAGTCCGTTGGATTTACAAACACTGTATTTAAGCTTATAAGCTCCGTTTTGTGTTGAAAATAACTGTGAAATCGAAAATTCCGGTGGGTGTAACATTAATTTTTATTGATTTTTTGCCGATCCGAAAATGATCCGATCCGTGGCTCTGATCCGAGGATCGATCCAATCCGTGAGTTTTTTGAGCCGTTGCACCCCTACCTCTAACAGTTCTGGACCCCCTGCATGTTACACAGACCCCCCCTACAGTGCAGCCTCCTTCTACAGTGCAGACCCCCCTACAATACAGACCCCCCTACAACAGTGCAGACCCCCCCTACCATACCGAGCAGACCCCCCCACCATACAGACACCCCCCTACAACAGTGCAGACCACCCCCCCTACCATACCAAGCAGACCCCCCCACCATACAGACACCCCCCTACAACATTGCAGACCCCCCTACCATACCGAGCAGACTCCCCCCACCATACAGACAACCCCCTACAACAGTGCAGACCCCTCCACCATACCGAGCAGACCCCCCCACCATACAGCCACCCCCTACAACAGTGCAGACCCCCCTACCATACCGAGCAGACCCCCCCACCATACAGACACCCCCCTACAACAATGCATACCCTCCCCCTTACCATACCGAGCAGACCCCCCCCACCATACAGACACCCCCTTACAACAGTGCAGACCCCCCTACCATACCGACACCCCCCTACAACAGTGCAGACCCCCCTACCATACCGAGCAGACCCCCCCACAATACAGACCCCCCCTTCAGACCCGTAATGCACCTGGCTCGGCTCAGATGATCAGCGTGTGCTACACACACAGCACTTGTAGACCACATGGAGGAGGGGGAGGCGGCTTTACACTCTCTCTCTGCTCGGCTGTGTGAGACAGTCACAGCCGAGAGAAAGGGATCGTTGCGGCCGGGTCCCGCCGTGTGCGGCTCACACCCCCACCTCCCCCTTGCAAAGCCAGGCTCACTGCTGTGTCTGTTACCTGCCGCTGCCTCCCTGTCACGGCGCCATGCCGCCCGCTGTCTCCGCTTCCGTAAGGGTCCTCTTCAGTCGCGGGGGGGAGGGGGGGGCACTGCTGGCAAACAAAGGCAGGTTTCCCTTATTAAAAATGGCGTCACCGAAAATCGCGTCATTTCCTTTTTAGAAATAACGCAATGCTACGGCCCAGGGCCTCCTGGGATTGATGACAAACATCTCTCAGGAGGCCTAGCGATGCCTAGTGATGAGAGGAGGCTGCTGCGGCCGCGGCCGGAAAAACAAACAGATCACAATTAAACAGTGAGTTTAAAAATAAAAAAAAGTTTAATATGCCAATTATTCTTAAGGGGACAGAACTAGAGAGGATGCAACCAAGTTGTAAAAGAGGGTGGAACTCCACTTTAATGGAAATCTCTTCAAAAGCGCCTGAAAAGCTCTTCAAAAGCGATCAGTGTTTTTACTGGCAGTTTAGTGGCCCTACCACTCAAGACTTCACAAAAGGTGGAGGAGAAATTAGGAAATATTATGTGCAAAAGGTCTACCATTTGCCTTGAAATTGTGTTTCCTGATGCATTAACTAATAAAGTAATAGAATGATTGTATGGGAAACTGAAGCAAGAATTTCCCTAAATCTTGTGCTACAGATAGTAAAAATAATATTTTTACAAAATCAGTCATAAAGGGGCTCTAGAGTGAAAATTTTAGTTCCCATAACCTTTATAGAAACCTTGTAACCAAACCAAACATATTTTTTCTATTTAGAAATAAAATTGTGTTTTATTTGTACATCAAATTGCATCTACTGGGTAATCATTTAATTAGCTTGTTTCTGATTTAGGCCGCTTTCACACTGGGAGGGAGGTGCGCTGACGGTATCGCTGCGCTATTTTTAGCGCTGCTATACCGTCGTTTTTGCGGCGCTATTCGGCCGCTAGCGGTGCGGTTTTAACCCCCGCTAGCGGCCGAGAAGGGGTTAAAAACCACTGTAAAGCGCCTCTGCAGAGGCGCTTTGCGGGCGGTATAGCTGCGCTGTCCCATTGATTTCAAAGGGCAGCAGTGGTAAAGGAGCGGTATACACACCGCTCCTTCAACCCTCCAAAGATGCGGCTAGCAGGACTTTTTTTCTCGTCCTGCCAGCGCATCGCCTCAGTGTGAAAGCACTCTGGCTTTCACATTGAGACTGCAGGGGCAGGAGTGTTTCCAGGAGTTTTTTAGGTGCTATTTTTAGCGCAAAACGCCTGAAAAACTCCTCAGTGTGAAAGGGGCCTTAGAGTCAGCAAAAAAAGAATTAGAATCTTCAGGGTGCGTCAGATTCTTCTTTTTCTTGTTGTCCTCTGCTTTTCCTCTCTCTAGCCACTGCTTCCTTTGTAATAGGCAGCTGAGGCTGTATGCAGGATAACTGCTCCCGACCACAGCCTCAGCAATTGTAAACAAAAAGCTGAGACTGATCTGGTGGATTTATCTGAGCACAGATTAAAGGGGTTGTAAACCCTTCTGTTTTTTCACCTAAATGCATCCTATGCATTAAGATGAAAAAACACACGGCAGTCACCGGCCCCCCATCCCCCCCATTTTACTTACCTGAGCCCCTTGATTCAGTCGGCGGAGATGCGCTCTCCCTCTCTCCACAGGGTCCTGGCTCTTGATTGGATAGATTGATAGCAGCTCAGCCATTGGCTCAAATCCAACGCCGTGGGCACCGGGGGGCGGGGCCGAAACATATATTCGGTGGCTATGGCCGCCGAATGAATGACTCGGAAGCATGCCCGCAAGGTAACCCCCTGGGCGAGCCCTTCTCCCAGGGGGTAATCTGATGCTGGGAAGAGCCGTGAGAGCCGCAGAGGGACACCAGAAGACGGTGCTCGGGGCCACTCTGTGCAAAACAAATTGCACAGTGGAGGTAAGTATGATATGTTTGTTATTTTTAAAAAAAAATTTATTCTTTACAATCACTTTAAGGAGTAATTTTTCATGCCCCAAGACTATGTTCAGAGAGCAGCTCTTGTTCTCAACCTGAGCACTTTTTGTTTACATTTGCTGAGGCTGTGATTGGGAGCAGTTCTCCTCACACAGCCTCAACTGTCATTTTATTCGCCTGAGGCTGCCTTAGACCCCTTTCACACTGAGGGCGTATAGCAGGCACTATAGCGTTGAAAATAGAGCCTGCAATCCGCCCTTAAAAAGCTGCTCCATTGTCTCCAGTGTGAAAGCCAGAGGGCTTTCACACTGGAGCGTTGCGCTAGCAGGACGGTAAAAAAAGTCCTGCTAGCCGCATCTTTGATTTTAAATTTATTTTATTCAGTTTTTTAAACAAACATAAAGCTTTCATATTATTTCCCATAAGCATATACATACACATTACATAAGAATAATACAAATGACAACATTTACGACACAACAAATGGATCTATCCTGTAACTACCTGATTTTCCTTTTCTCTTCCCTCTCTCTTACCCCCCTCTCCCACAGCTTTCCTCTTTCCTCCAATACCCCTTCCCCCCTGATCGAAAAAAAAAAAAAACACCTTTAAAGTGCTACGTGACTTCTTTCACCTTTAATTGACTTCCGTAATGTCTAAGTTTTTATTAATTGTGATTAATTTATGAGGGGGCGAGAAAGTCCCCCCCACTGCACTCTATCAACCTTGTGTTCTCCAAAAAAAAAAAAAAAAAGAGGAGAGGGAGGGGAGGCCCTCCCTCCCTCATTTAAACTTTTAAGTGCTACCTACCCTCTCTCCCTTCCCTGTTCCTTCCCATTTAATTAACTCCAGTGACAAATGTTTCTTAATTTATGAGGGGGCAGGGGTGTACCTCTATGCCCCCAGTGGGCTCCAGTCTACCTTGTGTCCCTAAAATATTTCAATGTAAATAAATTTACCGCCCTCCCCCATACATTTAAACTACTGAAGTGCTTCGTGCCCTCATTACCCTTCCTTGTGATATCTTTTTATTAATTTATGAGGGGGCAGACATATCTCTCCCTGCCTCCAATAACTATAATAACCTTATATCCCCCCCCAAAAAAAAGGGGGGGGAAAAATAAGGGATGAACTTTTTGCTCCTTCCCTCGGATGGCCGACCTAAATTCCCTAAATGCTGCCTTCACTTCTCATATAACTTGCATATACCGGTGAGTGTCTAAACTCCAACCAACCCTTCCAAGTTCTGGTATATCTAGTTTTAGATTCCTTATATAGGTGTGTTATCTCTTCCATGAATCTTATTTTGTCAACCCCCTTTACCATTCCTGAATTGTCGGGGCTTGCTTTGTCCTCCACTGTTTAGGGATTTGTGTCTTTGCTGCGTTCAAAAGCATTGGGATAATTGTTGCTCTATATTTCTTCCTTGGGGAAGCCGTTACATGGAACAAGCATTGCCATGGGTCCAAACCAATTTCACACCCGCTGATCTTCTTAATTAGCTCTAATATTTCCACCCAATATCTCTGAATCCTAGGGCACTGCCACCATATGTGGGCATGAGTTCCCACCTCCCCACACTCCCTCCAACATAGAGGTGACGCCTGAGGATTCATCTTATGTAATTTTACTGGAACATAATACCACTTATTTAGTAATTTGTAGTTCATTTCTTTTATCCGTGTGTCCACTGAGGTGGAATGGACGTAGTCTAAAACTTTGCTTCTCATTACTTCTGGTAATAACTGATTCAATTCTAGTTCTCAACTCTCCGTTGGGCACACGGATCTTCCATCTAAGTGTATCATCAACATCTTATAAATACTAGAGATGCCATGTCTATCTGTCCACCCTTGATCAACTAATTTTTCCCATGGATTAAACCTACCAATCCCCCAAAGGGGTTTTGGGAGCAACTCTACAAAATTTTGAAGTTGATTATATCTCCAAACATCCCAAGGAAATATCCCATATCTTTCACGCAGTTCCGGTAATGAACAGAGAACATTCCCCTTTTAAAAATGATTTATTGTCTTTCCCCGGTGTAAAGTAGTTATTTCCTGTTAGAGGCATTAAGGGACTATTATATTGTCCCTGTATATTTTTAATTAATTTATCCCACATTCTCAGTGCTTCTAAGGTAATTGGTGCCGCCTCGCCCGTGAGGACTCTATGCTGCCTTGGGATCCAGATGATCTGTCCCAGCGCCGATTTACTGATATTTTCTTCCAATTCCACCCATTTTTTTTGCAGAGGGGCATGGGCCCAGTCCATTATTCTCCATAATATCGCTGCCTCATGGTATTTTTCAAGATCAGGGAGGAATACGCCTCCCTTCTCTTTTGATCTCGTCAGTACCTTTTGGGCGATGCGGTTACTTCTATTGTTCCATACAAATTTCTGTACTACCGATCTCAAAGTTTTAAAGTACACCCCAGGGATATTAATTGGGAGGCTTTGAAAAATATACAGGGCTTTTGGAAGTATCATCATTTTAACCACGCTTATCCTGCCGAACCATGACAGTCTGTGTGCAGGATATCCTCTCAGTTCACTTTTAATTTTATTCAAGAGAGGTATATAATTATCTTGATATAAATCTACTGTTGATTTCGACAGGAATACACCCAGATACCTCAGTCCCTTTTGTTTCCACGTAATGGGATATAGTTTTCTAAGGTCTCTACCTTCAGTAGAAGGGACTGAGATATTTAATATCTCAGTTTTTTCCATATTTATCTTTAAATTTGATACACTCCCAAAATAACCCCAATTCTTCCAGAATTTTTGGAAGTGTTTGCATAGGGTTTGTTATATACACCATAATGTCATCTGCGAAGGCGGATATCTTATGTTCTTGACCCCCCACCTCTACACCTTGAATTTCCTGATTGGCTCTTATGGATGCTAAAAAAAGTTCTAATGAAAACGCAAAAAGTAAAGGGTTCAGTGGGCAATGGCGTGTGCCGTTAAATAGTCGAAAGGTTTCTGAGAGGATTCCATTTATTTGTTTTCGGGCCATTGGGAAGGAGTACAAAGCCTCTATCCATCTAAGCATTCGGGGGCCTATGCCGAATTTAAATAATGTCTGCAGCATAAAGTCCCAGTCCAGCCTATCAAAGGCCTTCTCGGCATCTATTGATAGGAACAGGGCTGGCTTTCTACCTTTCTTTGCTTCATGTATTAAGAGGATTGTTTTTAATATATTGTCCCTGGTCTCTCTTCCGGGGACAAAACCCGCTTGATCTTTCCCTATATTTTCTGGCATGTAAAGCTTTAGTCTTCCGGCCAATATCCTCACATAAATTTTCATATCCTCATTAATCAGGGATATTGGCCTAAAGCTAGAGCACATTGTAGGGTCTTTTCCTTCTTTTACTAAGAGAGATATATAGGCGCCCAAGGCTTCCCCTCGTATCTTAAGGCCTCCCCCTATAGAATTCATATATGAACAAAAAAATGGGGACAAAATTCCAATGAACTTTTTCAAATATAAGGACGTGTAACCATCCGGGCCGGGGCTTTTCCCTACCTTACAGTTTTTAATTGCCTGCTCTATTTCTTCTTTAGCTATATCCCTGTCCAATATCCTTGAGTCCTCTTCTGGTACTGCAGGCAGTTTTATCCCCCTTAGGTACTGTTCTATTTTGTTTTTTCTATTTTGTATATCCCCAGGCTCTTGTGAGTCATTTACTTTATATAATGACTGATAAAACTCTGTAAAGATTTTGCTGATGTCCCTAGTGGAATATTTCATCTCCCCTTTTTTATTTTTCATTTTTAATATATAATTCGGGTTCCTTCTAGGTTTAATCTGTCCAGCAATCTCCCTGATCTATTCCCAAATTCATACTGCTTTTTGGCCATTCTAGTAAAGGCTCGTTTAGTATCTTATTCCATCAAATCCCTCAGGGCTTCCCGTTTTCTTGTCAGTTCAACCATAACCTTCTTATCATTTACTCTTTTATGTTTCTGTTCCAACTCCTGAATTTCTTGTAAAAGTGTCTGCTTTTGGGCTGTCCAAAATTGTTTTTCTTCGCCCCTTCCGCTATTAATCTCCCTCTCATGAAAGCTTTATGGGCCTCCCACAAAACAGTTGGCGCAATGTTCTCTATATTGTTTTCTATAAAAAAGAGATTCAATTCCCCTTCCAGATCCTCCAAAATACCCTGATCATATAGGAGTGATTCGTCCAACCTCCAGGATCTTTGCCTATCCGCTATATCTTTTAACTCCAAGCTGACCATAACCGGGGCATGATTGGAGAGGGTGATCGATTTCACTTCTGCCTTTAGTAAACCTTCCAGGAGCTGGTGGTCCAAAAAAACATAATCGATTCTTGAGTATGAGGAATGTACCTGGGAATAGTATGTAAAATCTCTCCCCCTCGGGTGTAAAATTCTCCAGACCTCTACTAATTGTTGCTGGTGTAGTTTATGTTTAACTGCCCTTAAATGCTTTCCCTCTGAACGAAGGGAGATAGGTTGAGTATCCAGGGTTGGGTCAAAAACAAAATTTAAATCTCCCGCCATAATCACTTTTCCCTCTCTAAAATTTTCCAATTTATTCAATGTCTTTTTTAAGAACAAGCTAGAGTGAACATTGGGACAGTAGATGTTTACCAGGGTATACTCTTTGTTAAACAAATAACCTTTGACAAACAAATACCTTCCTTTGGAGTCTGACTCCATTGCTTTTAGGATTAATGGTGTATTCCTATCGAAACCTATTGCTATCCCCTTAGATCTCTTATTGGGGGAGTATCCATGAAACCACATCGGGAATCCTTTAGAGTTCAGTCCCACCCTAGATGACCATTTTAAGTGGGTCTCTTGCAGGAAAACTATATTTGATGCCCAACACTTCAATTCTTGCAGTATTTGATGCCGTTTACTAGGGCTGTTTAGGCATCTAACATTATATGTAACTATCTTTAAAGGCGCCATCCTTCAAGCAAATATGGCTCACATGGCCTATTTCTTGGAGCCATGGGAGGGGAGGGTAGTTCCTCTATTTTTCCAGGGTTGATCCATTCAACTAACAATATGAAAAACATCACAATAATACAACATAACACTTCCCTCATATAAACCCCCCCCTCCGGCCCCTCCCCTACTACATTGAATATCAATGTTATGACCCACCCGGCTATCGCCCAAATTGTAGGTGCCTAGCCTGGTGGGGCACTCCCTAGGGGGTCCAATATGACCACCCGGTCCACTATGGAGATGGTCCCGGGTGCAAGGATGGGCATCGCCCAACCCCAGTGTGCCCCCCGAGCAGATACTCTTCTCCTATCTGCCTCCCCTCCCCATTTCTCTTTTTCTTTCCAAATTCTAAACTTTACTCCATGGCTGATCTTTTAATTTTCTCCATTCTGGGTTCTTCCTTTCCCAGTCTAATTGGGGCATAGGCATGTCTAATTTACTACAGAAGCCTTTCAAGTCCTCTGGGAATCGCAGTGTAGCCGAAACCCCTCGATTTTCTGCTATTAGACATGCAGGAAAGCCCCATCTGTAAACAATATTTTTTTCCTGCAGTTGTTTTGTCAAGGGTTTCAAATCCCTCCTGCGGGCCAAGGTTTCTTGTGATAAATCTGTAAAAATAAGGATCTTGACTCCCTTGTATTCGATCGGTGCCGCACTTCTCAGGCCCTGTGAAACTTGTTGTTTCATTTCATAATTTGAGAACCTCGCTATCACATCTCTTGCTATGTCTATTGGTGGAGTAGTTGTTCTTTGGACTCTATGCACTCTTTCAAAAGGCATGGGAGTTGTTACTTATTTTTTCAGAATTTTATTGAACATCTCACGGACCGTACTTTCTAAGTCAGAGTTTTTAACAGACTCCGACAACCCACGTATCCTCAAGTTATTTCGTCTGTTCCGATTCTCTTGATCTTCAAGCCGATACCGGATACTCCTCATTTCTACCCTATCTGACTCTGCCCTCTCCCGCATCTCCAGAATCGCATGTTTGTGTTCCTCCAAGTGGGCTTCCGATTCTTCCACTCTTTGTAGCACATTTTGGATATCCGTTCGCGTAGCACTCAGTTCTCTTTTTATCATGCCTTCTAGGGCCATCATCTCCACCATATCTTGCTTTGTAGGAAGTGCCTGAAGATTATCTGTTTCTTTCTCCATTTTCTTTTGTTGTTGTTGATCTTGCTGTGAGGTCCCTTCTCCTCCTGGATCCATATTTTTATTTTGCCCTTCTGTGAGGGAGTTTATTTCTTCTGCATTTTCTGCTACTTATTCTGCCCTTTGATCTGCTTTATCTTGCACCATATACGATTTTATAGAATTACTGCTTCCACTGTCAGCTTGTGTAGTTTTTACTCCTTTTCTCCCCATTTTTCCTCCCTACCTACAGATTTCTCCCTACCTACAGATTTCTATTCTATTCTATTCACTTTATAAGTTTTTACCATTAACTGAATTTCACTGGAATCTATGTATATGGAGCTTCTATCTTAGATACGCTATAAATAACTTTTACAGGTAAATTAACCCCTTATAAGATAGTCTCAGTCAATGATAATAACAAATACAGAGCATGCCCCTGATCTGTTGATGTATAGCTTTTTTGATCTTGTGCTAATTCTAATATCTCTGACAGTTTTTTACTTTTATCTAAAACAAAAAACAAACAAAAAAAGGGACCTTATAAAACAGAATATGAATGAGAATACTGGCATATACCGATATGTAACAGATATATAAATACTTTTTTAGTCCTTTGATTTACTCAGACCCCGGTATATCTAGAAATAGAACCAAAAACACAACAGTCCTAAAGAGCACTGTATCTTTTTTTCTTCAAATTTTTATGAGAGAGAACTCCCAGGGGCCGACTCTATTAGTCGTGTCAGTTTTTTTCCAAAGGCCTCTTGCTTCACATTCTTTAGTTCAGGCTTTTATACAAGGAGTAATGCGTATAAATCCGCTAATTAAATCATCTCTGTACCCATGGGATTTGAATCTAGTCTTGTCAGCCCTCCAGGAGTCTCCTTTTGAGCCAATGTGCGATGCTCCGTTGGTCCTTGTGAGAAAGAAATTTGTATATTTTGGTTGCTAGCCGCATCTTTGGAGCGGTGAAGGAGCGGTGTGTATACTGCTCCTCCACCGCTCCTGCCCATTGAAATCAATGGGACAGCGCAGCTATACTGCCCACAATGCGCTGCTAGCGGCCAAAATGCGTCGCAAATCCGCCCATAGCGTAGACGATAAAAATAGTGGCGTTTTACTGCTGACGCTATGGGCAGCTCAGTGTGAAAGGGTCTTATTGATATTAACCGTGAATATCAGCTCAGTTGGGAATTTTCATTGTGTGGTTTTAGAAAAAAAAAAAAAAACACTGTGAGAAGATGTTATTATCTTGATGTGCCTGTAGTGTTGTAGTCATTACCTTAATAGTGTCGAGTGCAAGCTCCACCACGGCACACTGCTTAGGAGTCAGACTCTTTGCTTCCTCCCTCACCATGTGATCCTATATGAGGAAAAAAATAATTATGTCAAGAGGTACAAGGACTGATAAAGCAAGAATGATCAATTGTTATAGATTGCAATTGGATCATATAAATGAAACAATAGGATTTTTATAACAGCTTACCTGTAAAATCCTTTTCTTGGAAGTACATCAAGGAACACAGAACACTATAGTAATTACTATATGGGTTATACGCCCACCTTCAGGTGATGGACACTGGCATAATCAAGACAGGAAGTCCCCTCATATAACCCCTCCCATACAAGGAGTACCTCAGTTTTTGTAGCAAAGCAATATATATAAATGTCCCAATAAGAGGGGAGGGACCCCTGTGTCCCGTGATGTTCTTCCAAGAAAAGGATTTTACAGGTAAGCTGTTATAAAAATCCTATTTTCTTTATCGTACATCACGGGAAACAGAGCACTATAGTAATTACTATATGGGATGTCCTTCCGCCCCCAGGACTTTTTCTGGCTCTGAGCCTGGTTCTGAGGCCTTCCTCTTGGAGCTGATGGCGGAGGCCGTCGTGACTGCCTGGAGGCTGTCACTGGAAGTAGGAAGTAGGGTTCTTTTTCCACCCAAGATTTTCTGGATGTACTTATCCAAGTTATCCCCAAATAACGGTTCCCCATGAAAGGGAAACCCAGTCAGCAGCTTCTTACAAGGCAACTCTGCTGACCAATGCTTAAGCCACAGAACCCTCCACATGTGTACTAACATGAGGGCAAGACGAGACGTCTGATGAATAGAATCTTTAATAGCGTCAACCGAAAAACAAAGGGCCCTAGGCAGCTCTGCTAGGACCGGGACCTCTTCCCCTTTGACGACCTGCTTCACTTTGTCTCTAAGGGATTGACAGACGACAATTGCTGCGACCGCAGGCTGAGCTACAGCACCGGCCATAGAAAACGAGGCTTTAAGCAACAACTCCAGCCTCTTATTCGCTGGATCCTTAAACACCTGAACATTGTCTAACGGACAAGTAAGACTTTTATTCAGGGAAGAGACAGCAGCATCTACTGCTGGTACACTCCATTTCTTAGTGAATTTCTCCTCCATAGGATAAAGCTGAGAAAACCTCTTAGGAGGAATAAAATGCCTGTCTGGATGATCCCAGTCAGCATAAATAAGCTGCTCCAGCAACAGGTGCATAGGAAAAACGTGCAAACCCTGAGGAGGCTTTAGAGAACTCAAAGAGGAGAAGGGAACTTCAGCCGTCTCTGCTAGGCGTAACTTAAATCCAAAACGCACCATCTCAGTGAGTGATTGAATTAGCAATATTTGAGACTGCAAAGCTGAGAAGGGCTCCTCTGAGGCGGAGTCCTAAAATGAGCAACCATCCTCCTGCCCTTCTAGCGAGTCCCCTAAGGGCACATCTGAATCCCCTACCCACTCCTGATCCGCAGATGATGGGCCCGAGACAGGAGAAGGGGACCTGTCACGTTTCTTCCCAGCCTTGGAGGAGGACGCAAGCAGACTAGCTATCTTCCCCTCTAAACCAGCCAAAGCTGTAGCCAAGTTATCTTTAGTGACATATGCAGAGGCTGGAATGTTGGAGGTAGCTACAATGCCTGACAAGCCCAATGGCTTAGCCTGGTCAGCCGTTTCAGGTCTTTCAGAGGAGAATGATATTGTGGAGGCGCGACTAGCATTCCCAGACCCTGACCACGGTGCCTTTGCGCCCCTTCTCCCTGTTTTTGTTCCTGTCTTTTGGGAATACATAGCCCTAAGCACAACGCAGAGGTACTGTCCCCATGCATCTATTGCTGAGCTCAGTCTTAGCAATGGTTAATATGCCGCTATCAATGCTACAGAAGATGCTGAGTAGATGGATCTTGAGAATGCCTGTACCCAACACTCAGCGCTTACATGTCCCTTACATGTCGTCAGCCACCTACATACACAGCGTGAGCTTAAATGAGAAGCCGCCGGTCCACGCCTGCGCCGTGAAGACACGTGCACGCTGATCCACGTGCACGCCAGCGGCACCGAGTCCCGCCCCCCAGTGACGTCCTCTCTGTTCAATTTCTATGAAAGGAGGGAAGCTCTCGCGCGAGCGGCGATCCACAACGGGAATCCTGGGAGGAGGGAGGGGAGAGGGGAAGCAGCAGAAGGGTCCCCAACTTCTCTGGCAGGTGGAGTCCCCTAGACTTGCCCCCCCTCTATCAGGTGGCTGATAACAAGAGAGAGAAAGGAAGAAGCTCCACCACAAGCGCTGCTGACACATTCCTCCAAAAAGGCAAGCATGGGATGTTAACACCAGGAATGTTTACTTACACCCTCTAGTGGTAGAAAACAGGCAAGACATCATCTACTCATTAAAAGAAGTCCATAGGAAAAATCCCAGGATCTTCTTAACTTACCCTTCCCGCCGCAGGGTACTGCTGGAGTATCACAGCAACCCAATCTTCACCCATCACGGCGGGTTGGTGTCATGCCAGACCTTCAAGGACGGGGTCCCCTTTGTACGTAGGGTCCACTGCCTTGGACCTGTATAGCGCCCTGCCAGAGAAAACCTGTGGTATAGCAATGTGACCAAGGTGCTGGATCCCAGGGCCCAGCTCTCCTGAGAGAAGCGTTACAAGCAAAACCTTGTTCTTCCGTACCAAGGCTCGGGTACCATCCACTTTAGCCTTCGTTTTTGGCTCTTTGAATGGATTCGATAGTGTAGCTCCCTGGCCCTGTCCAGGCCATCTATGGAGCACCTTTTTAGCATAACATTAACCGTGACCAACACCTTTAGACACTGGCGAAAAAACTGAGGTACTCCCTGTATGGGAGGGGTTATATAGGGGGGGACTTCCTGTCTTGATTATGCCAGTGTCCATCACCTGAAGGTGGGCGTATAACCCATATAGTAATTACTATAGTGCTCTGTGACCCGTGATGTACGATAAAGAAAATAACTTTTTGATTCCTCACTGCAAAAATTCATTAATCAGGTGTTAAAAATGCTACAGAAAACAGTTCAGGAATATATAGAAGCTGCCATTGCTAACCTCCCATCCTGAAACTTTCAGAGCTGCTAACACAAAACCACATATTTAGGTAATGAGAAGACACTAAGCAAAAACCAACTGCCTTCCTTTATGTCGTTAATGACAAAAGCCTTAAACTTTGGCAATATATATGTAACCCTCAAGCCATTATATAATTCTATTATACGATAGAATCCTGGACATTCTCTCTTTCCTCACACTCTCTGACCCATGTACCTTCTCTCCAACCCCACCTTTTTTCTATTTCTTCTACTCTCTCCTCCCCAACCTATTTTTCCTTTTCTCCTGTAAACTATTTCCTCCTCTCCTTAAGCCTACGCTCAATCAATTTTCCTCCTTCATACTTTTTAAAATTTTCAACATTACACTCTTCTCATTTGTGAAACTTCTTTTCTTTTTCTTGACCCCCCCCCCTTATGCTTTATCAAATGTTGGAAATTATATACCCACATATCTGAAACTGTCTTAGCTATGTCCAAATTTCTTACCCCACAAAGCAGGATTTAGTATAATGCCCCGTACACACGGTCGGAATTTCCGACAAGAAAAGTTCATGTGAGCTTTTGGTCGGAAATTCCGACTGTGTGTAGGCTCCATCGAACAAAATATGAGAGCTGGTTCTCAACTTTTCCGACGGAAGAAGTTCTTGTCGGAAATTCCGATCGTCTGTATGCAATTCCGACGGACAAAAAAACATGCATGCTCTGAATCAAGCAGAAGAGCCACACTGGCTATTGAACTTCATTTTTCTTGGCTCGTCGTAGGTGTTGTATGTCGCTGCGTTCTTGACAGTCGGAATTTCCGGCAACTTTTGTGTGACCGTGTGTATGCAACACAAGTTTGAGCCAACTTTCCGTCAGAAAAAAATCCACGGTTTTCTTGTCGGAATTTCCGATCGTGTGTACGTGGCATTAGACTCCCTAAGTGGTCTATACAATCTGACAAAATCATTCAGAAACTATTCTTGTTACTGTTGTTTTTTTTTTTGTTTTTTTTTAAAGGTCTCTGAATACACATTGTTCTTAGTTAGATTCATATAAAAATATTAACCCACTCTTAAAATGTCTTGTGGATATAATATTTTGTGGAATATTCTGTTTAGCTCAGCGGTTCAATAAGTCCAGTTCCACTGACTTCTACAATTTTCCACAATTACAGTCTTACAAATTCAAGTAGGTAATATTCTTCACAAAGTACAGTAGTGTGGGAAGGTGGCAGGTTTCTGATACCACTTTGGAAAAAAATGTAGAGAGAACTGGCAGAAGAATCTGAAGTCTGTCTATACGCAACCGAGATTGGTAAAACCATCTAGCCTTAAAGGATAAGTTCACTTTTTGGGCAGAATTTCACTTTTCATAATAAATAGAAGCGTTTTCCAGTGCCAATTCTGGCCCAGCTATCCCAATGTGCTTTTCTCTCACTTATCCACAAAATCTTAAAATCTTGTCAGTTTATTTGTATTTTTAAAATGATTTTCAGATTCTATTACTTCCTGTAGATCATCTCTCAGCATTAATTTCCTGTAGGTCATTTTCCAAAAGCCTTCACTTCCTTGTTGCATCACAGAAGAGGGAGTAATAGGGTATGTTCACCACTCTAGACCACACTTCCCTCATTACAATACCGTCTTCCACCCACTTTGTAAACAATTTGATTATGCAATCTCCTTTAGATCTCCCATAAGCTATGTAGTAAAAGGGCCTGCCTGATTTAATAGACATTGAATGGATTGGTCAGGTGGGTCTTCCTATTGCATAGTTCAGAAATAAATCTAAAGGAAATTGTTCAGAGATTGTGCAATCAGATTGCATAGTGTACATAGAAGGAAGTGGACAAGGATACTCAGGTGTCAGGCTTCGTTCACATCTCCACGTAGTGAAAACTCACATTCACGCATGCATTTTTTGGGGTGGTTTGGAGCGTTTTTACTCATCATGCATAGGGCAGCCTATTCACATGAATGGGCTGCCCCACGCATGGCAATCATCCCAGAGAAGCTCTGGAACTTTTTTTGGAGCGGAGCATGGTGCTTTTCTGCAATTTTTGGAGCGTTTGCTGCACTTGGGGAGCCTTTGACATGTAATAACAATATAAACACGATGCACATTTGTGTGGTTTGCCATGCATTTGGAAACACACAAATGTGAATGGAGCCTCATTGTTCTTGTGTAAGCACACCATTTTCAATTTCAGGCCCCATTCACACCTAGAGTAGTAGAAACACATGCTTTTTGGCTAGCTTTTCCAGTGACACACATAGAGCAGCCCATTGATTTCAATGGGCTGTGCTACACGTGGCAAAGTAGCTCATGAGACATTTTGGCGTAGTGCAAGTTGCATGTTTTTTACTGCGTGTTTTGCTGCATTTGTCACCTATTTTTCATGTGGCAAAATGTGTGTTTGGTGTGCTATTAACAATTAATGACACTGACAGAGCAACTAGGTAATTTCAAATATAGACTTTTATTAGATTTTTTTTCCAAAATAAACAAAATCAACGAATATAGCAACATTTACAAAGTATATGATTATTGCTTCTTCAAAGTAACAGGCAAAGGTATCTAACATAGATTGATCTAAACATATATCATAACATTTTGTCACACTACAACCTTCACCTATTTCTCCTACTTCATATCACCCTGTACCATGAAGCTCTACCACTCCATTTCGTATACTTTAACCCACAAAAAGAGAGAAAAAAAGAAACCCCAGTCCCCAAGGAAAAAAAAAAAAAAAGGGGGGGGGGAAGAAGTAGAGAAAGGGGGAGACCTCTCCTACAGAGAAATTCAGAAAGGGAAGAGGGCAGTATTCAGGGATGGCCCCCGAAAATATATCCTACTATCAAGCCTCGCCTCTATCACTTCTCCTGTCTTCAATTCATATAAATGCTTTATGACCCTAAGAGGGATTTACCCTCTTCCGAGTAAATAAAAAGATTCCAAGGAGTCCATATCTTTCTGTATATCTCCTGTCTATCAGTAGATGTCAAGATCAAATCTTCCATCCTTCTAATATCTTCCACCTTCCTCAGCCACATTGCTGTGGTTGGTGGAGTCTGTTGTTTCCACAGCAGAGGGATGCAAGATTTAGCTGCATTTAATAAATGGCATAGGATGGATTTTCTATAGTTTTTTATTGACATATTAGAGACATGCAATAAAAAGAACGCCGGATCATTCGGGATTTGAAACTTAGTAAATTTCTGAGAGATATTCCGAACCATCGTCCAAAAAGCAGTCAGTTTAGAGCATGTCCAAAATATATGTAGAATAGTCCCTCTATTTGCACCACATCGCCAACAGCATTCTGATGTCTCAGGGAATATGGTATGAAGTCGACTAGGTGTCATATACCATCTCGTCAATATCTTATAATTAGTCTCCTGTACCTTGGTGCAGATTGAAGATTTAAACGAGAGACTAATCATAGCTTGTATTTGTGCTTTAGTGAATGTACAATGCAGATCTAGACCCCATTTTAATATACAAGTAAGCTCTGGCTGTTCCTGTGGAGAATTAAGTAACGTATAAGTTTTAGAAAGGACATGAAATAATGGTTCTATTCCAGAGCAATACTCCTCAAATAGGGTTAATTGCCTAGAATATGCCCGCGGGTCCGGTATAGTCTGAAGGAAATGATATAGCTGAGCTGCATTCCAGAATATAAGTCTATAGGGGCCTGCAGGATTCATCAACTCCTCTATAGTAGGCCATCTATCTCCTATCACAAACTGTGATGCAGTGATTCGCTCAGTCTCACGTAAGGTCAAAAATTGTGTGGTTGGGAGCCCTGGAAGAAATTTAGGGTTCCCAATGATCGGAGTTAAAGGAGATGTCTTCGTCGTTTGCTCTGCCTGTATCATAACCTGTGAGCATTGTTTCAAGGTATTCCCTATCAGAGGATGTAATTTTAAATCTAACGGTATAAAATCCCAACACCATAGCGCCCTCCTCAATGGTATGGAGGATTGATGCTGTTCTATTTGCACCCATAACTTCAGATCATTATGACGTTGCCAGTCTATTACTCTTCCAAGATGGACTGCTTGATAATATTTCCGAATGTCCGGCAAAGCTAAGCCACCATAATGTTTTGGAAGAGTTAATAGGGTACGCGAAAGGCGTGGTTTCTTATTAGCCCAAACAAATCGTATGAACATTGCCTGTACTTGTTTAAAGTAAGAAGTCGGTACCCGTATCGGTAGAGCTTGAAATAAATATATAAATTTTGGTAGGATACACATTTTTATTAAATTAGACCTACCGAACCACGAATGGAAGTTTGTATGCCACTTCTCTAGTAATAATCTAACCTTTATTAGCAAAGGGGGAAAATTTAATTCATACGTACGGGCTAGATTTGCTGGGATATTTGTACCTAAATAATCTAATGCTGATATAGTCCACTTAAAGTGGAAACCACCTCGTATTTGTGCCAAGATTCGCGGTGGTAACGCCACCCCCATCGCCTCTGATTTTGAAAAATTTATTTTCAAATTAGATAGGGCACCATATAAATCAAATTGTTTAATAAGATTAGGTAATGATACTGCTGGGTTGACTAATGAAAATAACATATCATCGGCATACGCCGAGATCTTATGTTGTGTACTACCCACTATCACTCCCTGTATATCCGCTTGAAGCCTAATCGTACAAAGAAAAGGTTCCAAAGTAAGAGCATATAAAAGTGGGGACATAGGACACCCCTGCCTGGGTCTATTCTTAATTGAAAAGGATTCTGAGAGTACTCCATTTACCTTGACCTGTGCGGTCGGATTTGAATATATTCTGGCTATCCGGCTTCTCATCACCTCCCCAAGTCCAATGTGTCTAAGTACGGAGAACATAAATGACCAGTTTACCCGATCAAATGCCTTCTCCGCATCGGTGTTTAACAATACACATGGAATTTTCCTGGATTGGGTCACATGTATCAGGTTCAGCACTTTGGAAGTGCTGTCCCTTGCTTCCCGTGTAGGGATGAATCCTACTTGATCTAGATGAATAAATTTTTGTAAGTGGGTCGCTAGCCGGGTAGCCAGAACTTTAGTATATAATTTAAGATCCACATTCAAGAGTGAAATTGGTCTATAACTGCCGCAAGAGGTAGGGTCCTTCCCTTCTTTGTATATTAAAGTAATATGGGCTCCCAAGGTATCCCTGGAAAATAAGGAACCAGAATCAATAGCATTAAATAGATTAATCAGGCGCGGGCCCAATATTCCAAATAGCATTTTGTAATATTGTACCGTAAACCCGTCGGGGCCAGGCGCTTTCCCTAATTTCATAGTTCCCAATGCTTGTTGCAGCTCCAGTAAAGAAATGGGGGTATCTAATTCCGCAACTATCTCAGAAGATAAAGAGGGCATTTGGGATGCCTGAATATACTCATCTATGGCCAATCTAGATGGTTTAGCTAATGATAAATCATATAAAGATGAATAAAACTCTTTAAATTCTCGAGTAATTTGTGCTGGTAAAGTTATCTTCTGTCCGTCGCCATTAACAACTTGGGGAATATATGTTGATAGCTTCTGTTCTCTAACCCTTCTTGCCAGCGCCTTCCCACATTTGTCGCCCGATTCATAACTCTCCTTGCGGCAGAACTGTAGCGCCGCTTTCGCTTTAAACTGTAACAAATCTGTAATCTGTTTTCTAATTGCCGCCAGTTCTATTTCTACCATCTGGTTAGGGGCATGTTTATGACTAGCCTCTACAACTGCTAGTTTATCTAATAATTCAGTAAGTTGTTTCGTTCAATCACGTTTAATACGAGCTCCATGTTTGATAAGGACACCTCTCAGAACTGATTTATGTGCCTCCCATAGAACTCCTGGATCACAGTCCGGTAGATCATTCCTCTGGAAGTATAATGTCAACTCTTTAGTCACATCTTCCAAAACTTCCGGAGTCTGCAGCAGGCTTTCATTAAGTCGCCAAAAACGATGTGTAAGTGACTGTGTTCCTGTCAAATCATATGTCAGGAACACAGGCGCATGATCTGACCATGTAATATTACCTATCGATGTAGTTCGAACCGCGTGCAAGAAATTATGAGGAACCAAAAAATAATCAATCCTGGTATAAATTTTATGCGGAAAAGAAAAAATGAATAGTCTCGTTCCCCCGTATGTTGTAATCGCCAGACGTCAATCAATTGAGTTTTATGTAGCATTTTTGCAATACGTTTCAGTTGACTCGGAGGGATGGTCGATGTGCCCGTGGAGGTGTCCACTGCTGGTATCAGCGGCACATTAAAATCTCCACCGAGTATCAACTGTCCCTCCATGAAGTCTAGGAGTTTCCCCAGTACCTCCTCCAAAAAAGAGGCCTGATTATCATTGGGAGTATATATTGTTGCCAATGTTATCTGTTTATTCCCCAGGAGTCCCTTAATATAGACATATCGGCCCGTAGGGTCTATCAACGAGCTTTGATAGCGCCAGGGGATTTTGCTAGATATTAATATTGAAACACCTTTTGATTTGGCCATCGGGTTAATAGAATGATATGTCCATGGATAAAATTTATTTTGAAGATATTGAAGCCTATCTGTCTTGAAATGTGTTTCCTGAATAAACGCTATATCCGTACCGGAACGTTTTAAATCGTGAAATAACATGCGTCGCTTCTCAGATATATTAAGTCCTTTAGCATTCAGGGACATCACTACAATACTGTCCAACGTCATGTTGGGAATAGAAAGGGGCATATAAAAAAAGAAAAAAAAGGGGAAAAATAAATACCTTAAAAAAAAAAAAAAAAGGGGGGGGTTAAATAACTCTCTAATCCCAATCTGAGAGGAGATCCCCTCCTCTCAGCTAATTACCCTAAGGAAGGTACCTACTACTGGACCCCTCCAGAATATGTAAGCACAGGCCTAATTAGGGGAGTATTCCGAGATGGGGTTCCCAATTTATTTACCCTCCAGCATTCATCAAAACAAAAAAAAATATCAAATTATATATATTTTATGCCAGCTTTGCACTGTATTTCATCTCATTACTATTGCCTGTTATATCATGGTGGAAATAGGGAGAGGAGAGAATAGAAATAAAAATTCAAACATTAACATATATATTCCTTCTCTCCCACTTCCTCCATGTAAAAGGACTTCTTCCGATTCTCTCTGTTTAATATTCTCTAGCAAGGTGACCCCTCGCCTGGCCCTTTCTCTACTTAGTAATCTACCCTCTCCTCCTAATATGATTCTCTTACAAATATACAAAAATCAATAGATATAGAAAAGAGAAGAGAAAAAAAAAAAAAATTCATATATAGATATATACACATATACATAGATATACCTCCATATATACCCATATACATATACACACACATACATATACATATTTATATTAACTCAGCCTAGCCTTTCTTGTCATTATTATCACAATTACTCATTATACCATGGTAAAGATAGGAGGAGAAAGAAGATAAACTAATATACAAATTAAATATATTGAATTGGCATTTCCCATAGATAAACATAAACCATGTCAAAGGACTTCTTCCAATTCTCCCTCTTTAATATTCCCCTTCAAGAACCCCATATATAGCCTCTTCTCCATTTAATAACCCATAATTTTCTCATAATATGTTTGTCCTACAGCTTATGTGGGGGGGTGGGGTAAAAAAAAAAAAAAAAAAAAAATTATAAACTCCTAGTGTCTAAATTCCCCTTTTACCCCTCTTCTCAAATATATTAATCAAGTAGAATTGTAGTTCCTAATTACCTACATTACTCCCTTACCCTCAATCCTTAACCCTTGTGTCTTATTGTGTCCTTATTCTCACTCTCCTATTACCTCCCTTTTGCTCATGATCTTATAGATCTATAAATATATAGTGTGTATTTATTTATTTTTGTGTTCTTATATATATCATTATTTCACCTACTTCCCTTTGTGCATTCCTTCCCTTTCTCCTCCAATTTCTCCCCTCCCCTCCTCCCCTTTATATATTCCCACCCTTACCCTCCCCCCCAACTCCATTACGTGAAGCTGATCGTGTTCTATTTAGTGAAGAAAAAATAAAAATAAAAGAACCCATAACATGGGTTTATTTGTAATAATATTTAGTGACACAAAAAAAAAAAAAAAGGGGGGAACCCCAACCATGGGTAGCGGTATAGCAGTAGTTACCACCCACCATGTTCCCTCACAATCTCACCCTAAACCCCACAATTATTCATCAATCAATTGTCCCCTTGAAAAAAAAACAAAAAAAAACAAAAAAAAACAATCAAACAAACAAAAAAGAAAACACACACATCAACCATAATGTTCCCTTCCCTTTCCCACCCCACAATTCTTTAATTCGGTTATATATTATGGTATCATTATTTTATGGTATTTGGGGCCCTGAAAAAAAAAAGGGGGGGGGGGAGGGGGGAAAGGGGTATTACCCCTTTTTCCCCTTAATTTAATTCGACTAGACCTCTCTATAATTGTCCCTGACATTAATTAATTGGGGGTATATATTCCCTCTAACCCCAACATAACCAACATAACCAACATAACAAAATTTGTTTTACCAATTTCAATATAAGTTCCAATATAAAGGGCTCTATTTAAAAAAAAAAAAAAAAGAAAAAAGAGAGAGAGAAAAAAAAAAAGAGGGGAGGGGAGGGGAGGTGGGGGGAAATTACTTTTTTCTTTTATTTCCCCCCCCCCACTCTTTCCATCCCTCTCTCTGATTATGTATTCTGCCCAGATCTCTTAGGGTCCCTCTTATTCCTCATCTGCTTGGGATATCGGCGGTGTCCTCCCAATGTCAATAATACCTCGCCGTATTGGACCCGGTATAGGTTTTAACCAGTTAGGGATCGGGATAGCGTCCATCTCCAGGAAAACAAACAGTCCTGGTAAGTCCGTGGGGCTAGATATAAAAAAGGAAGCAGGACCCTTCTTCACAGTTAATGCAATCGGAAATCCCCATCTATATGTATATCCCTTTTGCCTGATCTTATCCAGTAATGGGCGCAATAATGCTCTCCGTTGTAATGTAGCTCTTGATAAGTCAGCTAATATTTTTACTGGGGTTCCCTTAAAGTCAATGTCTCCTGCTTCCCATGCCCCACGGAGGATCATCTCCCTGTGGGGGTAGTGTAACAAGCGACATATAACATCTCTGGGTCTTTTTAGATCTTTAGAGCGAGGTCCCAGGGCTCTATGTACCCTTTCAAACTCCAATTCTGCTGGGGTCACTGAGACAGCTAATTGCTAGCAAATTGTCAAAACCACAGATTGTAATGACTCCTGACCTGTCTCCTCTGGGATTACCCTCAGCCGTAGATTATTGCGGCGACTCTGATCTTCCAGCTGTTCCAAATGTAATTGTGATAGTGAGACTTGTAGGGCTTGTAGATCTTGCGTCTGCTCCAACTGGGATACTCTTTTCTCCAGGTTAGTTGATAATCTTTCACCTATAGAGACCCTCTCTGTAAGCACTTCTACCTCCGTTCGGATAGCTTGTATATCTCTGCGATGTGCTTCCTCCACACGGAGGATTAGTGCCTCCATATCAGCTCGAGTGGGAAGCGCCTCCATATCTGCTCTGGTTGGTAGAGCCTGGATGAGAGCTCTAATGTCCCCTTCCCCCGGTATAGATGGTCTAATCGCCTGCTTCTCCTGCAGGCTCAGCTGAAGGGGGGGACGGACGGAGGTTTCCACTGCCGCCAAAGAAACCGGAACCAGAGGAGCCGTCATAGCTGGTTCTATGTGGATAATGCTCTGGGTTTCTTTTGCTCGGCTCCGTGCAACAGCAGATCTTGTACCCGGGAAATAGCTCTCTATGGTAGCAATGTCTGAATGGGATTTTGCTGCTCTCTGAGTACGCTTCTCCTCTCCCCGTCCTCTGGTGCTCATACCGGGATAAGCTACAGCATTACCGGCCGCTCAGCTGGAGGGTATTAGGAGCTCCGTTTGTGTCTGACCTTACACCACCATCTCCTGACCACACCCCTCGCAACGTGTTTTGCTGCATTTGTCACCTATTTTTCATGTGGCAAAATGTGTGTTTGGTGTGCTATTAACAATTAATGACACTGACAGAGCAACTAGGTAATTTAAGGTGTATACATGTGGCCATACACTTTAGATTTACCAAAACTATATAATAGGCAGACACACCATCTATCCAATCACTCTGTATCCAATCAAGAAGGACTTGCACTACATCAGGAGTATCCCGTGGGCTGCATGTGGCCCCAGGGAGTTTAGCATGTGGCCTAAACCCATCTGGAGAGACGCTGGGCCAGCCAGACAGATGCATGGGTGGAGAGATGCCAGGGATGCTGTACAAAAATAGTTGAAGGGTGTGTGCTAATGAGGTCAGCTGGTAAACTCCTTCCTGTGTCTTACTGGTTTCTCCATTCCAAATCTACATGCCAGCAAGTGATGAAGCTTTCTAAGAAATACAGCAAGGGCTAAGGGAAGGCCTTATTTTCAAAATCAAAGAAAGGTTGTATTTTTCTGCAACCAAGATACATTAATGGTATATCGGTACATAGGGGAGCTGGAATTTAGAAAAAAAAAGGTGAACTTAGCCTTTAACATCCATATATTTTATCAAAGCTTACCTTGAGTTTAGATAGTTGTCCAAGCTCTTTAGCAGCATTGATGATGAGATGGGTCCCCTAATAGAAACAAAAATAAACTGAACAATTACACATAATACTGTATTTACATAGCAAGGTTTTTTTTTTTTTTTGTGCACAGTAGTAGATCCAGGATATTATCCTTAACACACAAAACATAAAGATCTCCCTTAAAACTTACTGCTTTTGATTATTTTAACAGAAAAGCACATCATATTATTGCTTTTAACTGTATTTTGTTCCCTTTGGTGCCTCTTTCTCCCCACTCACATTAATATTCTTAATTAGCGCTCATATTTTTGATTTTCATTCCCTTATCAAGCCATTACTTGCTTGTAATATAAACTGTCCTTAAAAGGAAATTTCCACCCAGAAAAATAATACCTGGAAGAGAGTCTAACCCTTTCCTACCCCATAACTGAAATTACATTTTGTCTATAGAGTCACCAAAGTCATACCTGCAACATTTTTATCTATTTGTGTGTTTTCTATATATGCTATTGTGTTAGTTTTAGTTTATAGGATTCTAACTTTAGTTGTCTTGCCGCTGAAAATGCATTGCTTACATTTTTTTATAGTAATGTGTAATTTTTTCCATACTCTGTTGTTTAAAGGCAAACCAAACTTTGTTGCGACTTTCTTGTCTGTTCCAATGTTTTTAGTTTAAAAACAACATAAGGTAAAATCTTGTAACAGAATGAATGTCACTAAATTTATTTTAAGTGTTTTACATTTAAAATGTTTTCTACAGGGTAACCATTTTTATTTGTTCTGAGTGTAGCGGGTATTTAAATTTAGGGGGAGCATCTGGGTGGTAGTATGACCCAGATGCACTGATTGTTAGGGAATTCAGGACCTTTTTTATTCCTGGAGGACTTCAGTGGTGTTCAGTTCCCTGCGGCCCCTGGGTGGCGCTGTCGCCTGGGGCCGGGGTTAAACCATCACTGCAGTGCTGTACCCTTTTTGTCCTGTCTCGGCACTGGTGACGGCGGGGCGGGGAACCTGCTTGACCTGCGGAGACGAGGAGATAAAGGGGACAGACGCCTTCAACGTGGGTCAGTCGTCGGAAGAGAGAGCCGCGCCCAGGCACCTTCAGCCTGGGTGCTGGCGTTTCAGAGTTCCAGGCCCAGGTGCCCTTGGCCTTGCCGGAGCGGGAGATGGAGTCCATCCCAGGCACCTTTAGCCTGGGGTGAGGTACTACGGGGAAGGCCTGGGGCCCAGTACCTTTGACTGGGTTCCGCAGGGGTAGAAGAGTCCGAGGGGCCCTAAGGTGTTGGGCGCCCAAATCTGAGACGAGGAGGCCAGGGAGCATAACCCCTCCGAACAGTCCGGTGCAGCATTACTGGTGATGGCGGGGCCTCTGGAAACTCTCTTGGAAGGATGTCTTCCCTCTGACAGGGGCTGCACTTAGCGGAGGTAATTCTGTTCTTGTTCTACACGGTCGGTGGCAGCGGCTGTGTGTAATAACCATTGGTGACACTACAATGGTTAGTTCAAATTGAGGATTGTGCCTTGACCTACTTCCCACTTATGCTGAACTGTTCTTTGGGTCACAACCTGTCTGCCGTTAAAAGACGATTTATTGCTGTCAGAGAATAAATAAGAGTTGGACCTTTTCAGTGGTGTGGAACTCCAGTTACTGGGAACAAAGGGGGGCATCTGCAGAACGGACTTGGCTCTGGGTTATGCACACAGCCCGAAGGTAAACAGGTGTTGGCTTTCACCTCTACACATTAGAGGACATAGGCCGTAGTGTACCGCATCCCTCCTCCCTGATCCCCCTAGACCAGACAACAAGCCGAGAAGAAGAAGGGGTGAGAGGGGTGAGGCCGCTACATGAGCACTGAGCCACCAGTGCAAAAGTAGAGGCCTAATATAATTATTTTCTATTAAATAGGATCCAATTTATGCTAACTTTAAAGAAACCCTGTTATAGGAGAAATAAGACATTCACCATTAATTTCCTCAATTTTGCAAATGGTGGCTGCCTGGCTGTCATGCTGATGCTCTTGTTTCCAATGTTTAGATTCCCTGACCCAGAACAAGTATGCAGTAACTTTTGACTTAACTGATTTAGCTGAGCTGCATAATCATTTCAAATCTAGCACTTGAAAACAGCCAAGACACAAAACAGCCAAGCAACAGCATTTCAAGGAGATCAGCAATGGCAGACCCCATATTTTTCTCATAACAGATTCACTTTATTGAAATTGGGCATATTATGAAAAGGAAAAACCTAAGGCGTGAAAAGATGAAACCAAACACAAGTTAACTTTCATTGTCTAACTTACAGTGGAAAACTTGTAACTAAAAAAAGGCTGGCTTAGGAGCATGCCCACTGGCCCTGGTGCAGGGTTGGATCCCTCTGCCCCCCTTCTGGTTAACGCACCCCTGACCATGCCCAGTTTTGTTTTGTATACTCCATCTAGAGCCTGCAGCTCTTTCGTAGGAATGAGCTTGAGTGTGCTCAGACCACGATCTGAACCCATGTGTGCGAGCCTTCCAGGAAGCTGTCACCTGTATAAGCCAATCATCTGCGACCAATGCAGCCTCCACCCAGGAGCCGCACATATACATGCGCAAGCTCATGACTGCTCTCCAGCATATCTGCATATCCAATTTAATGGCTCTTGGTCTGCCTTTACGATATATTTGTTTCTCTAGTTAGGACTTGTCTTTATAGTTAGGGAAATGGAGGCTGATCCCAATGGCATCACCCAAAAAGAAAATTAGCACAACAAAATTTTTGCCTTTTTTCATAAAATGAAAGGTTACCCTGCTGGTTCCTATTGGCAACAATATTGTGCTAATTTTTCCCCAGTTTTTATGAATCAGCCCCACTATCATTCTGGAAGAGATGAAAAGGAGCTGAATTACCAACAGATAGGCATACTATGAGGTTGATGTCACAGTTTAATACTGAACATGAGGAACAGGACAGGACCCTTGTTCTGCTTTGGGTAACACCTATTTTTTTTTATTTTCTTTAGATTGTACACATTTTCCTCATAGTGTCTATTACGTCTTGCTAAAGGGGTAACAAATAAAATCTTGCTTTCTTACACACCAAAACTTTACTTAAAAAAATAACACATAAAGGAAACAAATTTAGAACACATCTCACAAAGGGAGATTGTACAGACATAAATCGAAATGGGAAAAGTGCAGACAGACAGACACACACACAGTGTCCTTACATCTGCATGGTACGGCAGCTTCACCCTGCTCTGGAGAGAGAAGTGTGGAATTAACACGTGAGTGTGAATGTGAAATACAGGTGTACAATAACAGTCATTACATGTCTTAACAAATTGGACATGTATATACAAAACAGCTACACACATAGTGCACACAACCAATACTAGTTATGCTTATGCAGTGCTTAACTGCTTTATATGGCCAGTTAGCCATTACCTCAGAACATACAATACAATTGACAAAAAATTACTGTACATAACACAAGTGGCGACATAGACCTTAACAGCTTCCTCCACATTCCCACTCCCTCTCACAGCAAAATATACAGTGATGTGCAGCACCAGAACAATATGGATATTCAGCATTCACCACTGATACAACGCTTCATCAGCTATGCAATGCTGCAATAAACAAAAGTGATGGGTCTGCATACAGGTTTACCTTCTCTATCCCTTTGCCATGTTTTCTCAGTAGCGTCCCCTGCAGAAACATTTCACAGTCGGTCACTTTTCATTTTTTTTTTTTTGTAGTCACAGGCAAGTGTTTGGTTATAAAAAAAAACAAGTGCTGGTAAAAAAAAAAAAAGTCTGGGGATCACAATATAAGCAAGTGTGAGTAGGTATTATTCAATGTCAGTATGTGAGTATGGTGGATAGTGTGATGGTGACATGTTAGTCCTTAAGGGCCTGTGTCAAAGGGTTTTGGGTTTGTGCCATTGGCATCTGCTTGAGAAGCTTCTGGAATTATTCAGAAGTTATTTGCATATGACCTCCTTCAAACATGCATTTGACCCACTTCAAGCTAATTTTTCATTTCCATGGACTTATAGGAGAATGGCAAATCTGCCTGAAGTGAGAAAAAGCTCATGGACACAGGACCCTAAAAGCACACGTCCGTAGATGAAAAAAAAAAAAACAGTGCGGTTTTGACCAAACTTAAATAATGCCCTTTCTATAGGTGTAGGCCATTTACATATCTCATGAAGCCTGACTAAACAAATCCCAGAAATTGCATCCCCCTATCCTTATTGTTAGGATGTTGCTAAGAATTTCTCTGATTCAAACTCCATCACATGTTTTTTCTCTCTCCTGATGCTGTAGCTCTGAGCTCTGTGTCCTAGAGCTCACTTCTGTGATGGTGGATGGGAACAGTAACAGCTGGGAGTGTCTTAGCAACACCCTAGCAACAAGGCAAAGTCAGGAGATGCAATCTTTGAATGTTTTTCAGTTATATTTTATGAATGGACACAAATGACCTACAAATATAGCAAGGGCTTTACTCAACTTTGGTCAAAGCTGCATAGTTTTTTTAATTTTTTTATCTACAGACACCCCTTACCTGCACAGGCAGTATTTTGGTAAAGGTGAACTATGCCTTTAAACATAAGTAGGAACAGTTTTTGAAGAGTTTTTGCCCATTATAAACGTGTAAATGATTGTGATTTTCTATATTTTGTACATACAAAAAATAAAGCTGCAGATATTAAAGTTACATTTAACACTAATAAGACGTCACTGATACATGTGACAAGACAATGCAGCATGTAACATAAGCCAAAATTTGCATGTAAAGAGGGAACAGGAAGACAGTCAAGCAACAGTAATAAATAACACATGATGAGGCCAAGCAGGTAAAAGCCACTATGTAAAGGAGTGTACAAAGGATGTAGTTTGTTGTGAACTGGGTCTGGGCAAGGAGGAGCTGGATCTTAATAGGTTGTTTTATATGTGGCCAGCACAAATGTCTAAGGTAAGTGAAGGATTTGACTCTACTCACTCAAATCCTGCTTTTCCAGGTTCTGCCATGATCATCTCCCTGAATGCCACAAGGTATATTCCCTTTTCTACATAGAAAGGGGAATGATCAGGTGTTTGCTATAAACTATTTCCAACACATTTGAATTCACTTGTTTTCTAATTAATCCCTTCACAGCTTAAATTATAAATTAAGGCAGAACTTTTTTTTAGTTTTGGATAGAGTGGAGAGGGCATAGAACACCTGTCATGTTTTTTTCTATTGTTGTCTCTGCCCGTTAGGGAGACGCATCCTCTTTGTTTGTCCTGGTGACCATTATCATCGACAGGGAAAGAAAGTCACAAATTCTGCATGTTCAAAAGAAAAGGAAAAGAGGTGAAATCTTTCAAAGAAGACACTAGTCCTGGAGACCCTGGTGACAGCCAGGGATTACCTCAATTTGGAAGGATTTCCTCTTCTTCCTGTTTTGGCTATGGGACAGGAAGTAAATGAAAAATCTCCCTAATACTACACATATGGCAAACAAACTTGACAGGGGATATAATCTTTCCTTATTCTATGCAAAAGGAAATACAACGTTTTGCCTTCATTCCTACTTTAATCACTGCAAGTGAAGCTTGTTGAATCAACCATTGCTACATGCAGAAAAGAGAGAAGTTATGGTAAGCACCATTTGCTGGCTAAGTCTGTAGATTTCAAACCACGTTATGTGAGTTTTTTAAGACTATTTCTTGTATTATAAGACTTTTCTGTAGGTACTACAAAATCAATTTGTAAATAATTATTCTGATTACATTTAAATACAGTACATGCACAGATTAGTTATCAGCCAGTGTTTTCTTTATTGTAAACTTTAGTAACCAAACAAAAGTCCTTCTTCTTAAGGGTCCATGCACACTGGCTGAGTTTTGTGTTTTGCCTGCAGAAGCAGCTCCATTTTATCTTATGTGTCCATGCACATTTGGATGATTACAGGTATATTTTGAGCTCAGTGTTTAGCCCACGTTCACATTGGGCTGATTTGGCATGCGATTTGACATGTCAAATCGCATGCCAAATCAGCGGCTATTGCCGGCAATGGCTCCTTCTGAATCGGTGCGACGCCGACTTTGCGGCGACGCACCGATTTCCAAAAGTAGTTCCTGTACTACTTTTGGTGACTTCAGGGGTGATTTGAATAGACATCTGTGCATGAACCCGCACAGATGTCTGTCAATCGCCCCCGAAGTCGGACTGCATTGCCGGTTTGAATCGTGCGAGTTTAGCTGAACTCGCACGATTTCTAACCCGCATTCAGTGTGAACCTGGGCTTAGAGGCAGGAAAAGAACCCTTCTGGTTTGAGTTTTCTGGCAGAAAAAATGCTAAACTCTCCTAAACTCACCTAAATTCTGTATACATTTTTTTTTTTCTGCCAAGGGAACTGGCTTTTATTTTAAGCCCAATGTGCATGGAGCCTCATACATGTTGAAGTATCAAACATATGTGTGATTTAACAAAAACTCAATATAAAAACTTGGAAATCCACAATTTAACTTTCTGTGTACTACGTATTAATGTTTTAGGGTTTAAATGCCTTGACAACATTCAAAATGTGGTCAATCACATATTGTACCAAAACAAAATCTTAGCAAAAGAATATTTTTTAAAGATTAATTATCTTTTTAAAAATGTGAATTACCATTGATTTATGTTATACACTACAAAGCTATGAATCTGTATGCAAAAGCAGATGTTATCTTCTATAGGATTTGTACTCACTGTAAAATCCTTTTCTCTGAAGTCAATGGACGGACACAGCTCCTTTATTCATGACAGTAGGGTTTATATGCCGTCTGTCAGGAGAGGACTAGGCAGACATGTTAACAGTTAAAAACATGTAACAACAGCAAAGCTGAACAGTACCGCCCAGGGGGGTGGTCCCTCTGGTCATAACCCCTCTCCCTGCATCTAGCAGCTCAGTTTGTCAAAAAGCAGTACAAACATAAAAAAAGGAGGGGTGGTTGCTGTGTCCATCCATGGAATTCAGAGAAAAGGATTTTATGGTGAGTACAAAATTCCTATTTTCTCTTTCGTCCATGGATGGACACAGCTCCTTTATTCTTGACAGTAGGGATGTCCCCAAGAAGTGTCAAAAAAATGAGGGGTGGGAACAGCAATCAAAACAAACTTCACCCCAAAACAACCAGAGCTCCTCAACGGAGGAGTTGCAACCTTAAACAGCCGCCTGCAAAACTTTGCGGCCGAAGCAAGCATCCGAAGATGCATGCAAGTCAACCTTGTAAAACTTAGTGAAAGTGTGAACGGATGATCAGGTTGCCGCCTTACACACCTGAGAGACAGACTCTTGATGTCGGAAGGCCCAGGAGGCACCTATTGCCCTGGTTGAATGCGCCGTGACAGGAAAGGGAGGCGCCCGCCCTTTTAGGGCATAAGCCTGAATCACGATCTGTCTGATCCACGAGAAATGGTGGCCGACGAGACCGCCAGGCCTTTCTTTGGACCTGTCACCGACACAAACAGTGAGTCTGACCTCCGAAACTGAGCCATAGCAGACAGATACACCCGCAGAGCTTGGACCACGTCCAAGGAATGCAAAGCAACCTCTTTGGGATGCGACGGCCGAGGACACAAGAATTGAAGCACAATGTCCTCATTTAGATGAAAAGCCAAAACAACCTTCAAAAGAAACTAAGGCTGTGGGCATAGCACCGCTTTATCCTTGTGGATAATCAAGTAGGGAGACTTGCAAGACAAGGCCGCCAACTCAGAAACCCTCCTGACTGATGTAATAGCCACCAGAAAGGCAACTTTCTGAGAGAGTGTCAAAAGGGGAATCTCTCTGATGTTCTCAAACTGAGGTTTCTGAAGTACCGAGAGCACCAGATTCAAATCCCACGGAGGCAGTGGTGGTCGAACCGGAGGGGCCACATGTCGAACCCCTTGCACAAACGTACTCACCAGTAAATGAGCCGCCAAAGGTCATTGAAAGAAGACAGCCAAGGCTGATATCTGCCCCTTAATGGTGCTTAAGGCAAGTTTTTGATCCACTCCACGCTGTAAAAACAGCAGGATCCTGGAAACTAAATAAGTCAGTGGACGCCGCACCATCTCCTCACACATAGAGATGTAGGCCTTCCACGTACGATGATAGATCTTCCGAGAAGATGACTTCCGTGCCCTCAGCATGGTGGAAATTACTGAATCCGATAGGCCTCGGTCCCTTAGTACCTGACTTTCAACAGCCATGCCGTTAAAGCCAGCGACTGTAAAGCAGGATGAAGTATAGGACCTTGCGACATAAGGTCCTCTCGCATCGGCAATCGCCAAGGAACATCCGCCACCAGGCGTATTAGGTCAGCGTACCAAGGACGCCGAGGCCAATCTGGGGCAATTAGAATCACCGGAAACCCCTCGGTCTCCACTCTGCGAAGCAGATGAGGTAGAAGTTTTAGCGGGGGAAAGGCATAAATTAGCCGATACTGTCCCCACGGAGTCATTAACGCGTCTGTCGCGTCCGCCCAGGGATCTTTGGACCTGGCCACAAACCTCAATACCTTCTGATTGAGTCGAGAAGCCAGAGGGTCCACGTCTGGCATGCCCCATCTCAAGCAAAGGAGTCGCAACACATCCGTGTGTAGCGACCATTCTCCCTGGTCCAGCATTTGACGACTTAGGTAGTCCGCTTGCCAGTTTTCTACACCTGGAATGTATACGGCCGATAGAGCCGGCACGCTCCGCTCTGCCCACCTCAGTATGTGAGCGACCTCCAATGCTGCAGCCAAGCTTCTTGTTCCTCCTTGATGGTTGACATATGCCACCGCCGTGGTGTTGTCCAACTGGATCCTGTCTGGACATCCCTGCAGCCTCTGTGACCATGTGGAGAGGCACTGCCTGATCGCCCGAAGTTCCAGCACATTGATCGGCAGGCGGGATTCTTCCTGCGTCCAGTGACCCTGTGTCGACTGTACGCCCCAAACTCCCCCTCAACCGCTCAGGCTGGCGTCCGTCGTGATCACCGTCCAGTGAAAGGGAAGGAACGACTTCCCAGACTGAAGGGCTGGAGATCTCAGCCACCATACCAGGGAAGCCCTGACTAGCTGGTTCACCCGGATTTGACAATCCAGGGACAACGGAGATTTGTCCCATTTGGACAGGATCTCCTTTTGCAAGACTCGAGTGTGGAATTGAGCATACGATACCGCCTCAAAGGTGGCTACCATGAGACCCAGGACTAGCATGCAAAAACGCAGCGACGACCACCTGCGGGATGCCAACAGCTTCACCGCAGTCTGGAGAATCTGCAACTTTTCCAAAGGGAGAAAAAACCCTCGCCTCTGAGGAACCCAGAATCAAGCCCAGGTATTCCAGGCGCTGAGTTGGCACCAACACCGACTTCTGGAGGTTCAGTACCCACCCAAATTCTTGAAGGGTCTGACTGGCAATCACCACATCCTCCTCTAATTCTGAGTCTGAAGCTGCTCTCAGAAGGAGGTCGTCCAGGTAGCCCACGATAGCGATTCCTCGCTGTCTCAGCAGAGCCAGAATCAGGGCGAGCACCTTGGTAAAAACCCTTGGTGCCGACGCCAGGCCAAAAGGGAGAGCTACAAATTGGTAGTGATCGTCCCCGACTGCAAAGCGCAGAAATTTCTGATGCCTGACATATATGGGGACATGCAAGTATGCGTCCTTGATGTCCAAGGAAGCTAGAAAATCCCCCGGATGTAGTGCAGCGACCACAGAGTGAACTGATTCCATCCTGAACCTTTGTACTTTTACAAAGGAGTTGAGGACCTTGAGGTCCAGGATTTGACGGACCCCATCCTTTTTTGGGACTACAAACAGATTGGAGTAGAAACCCTGAAACCTTTCCGGCAGCGGCACAGGTACTATTACCCTGCGCATCAGCAGGTCCTGCACTGCCCCAAACAGGGCGTTCCGACGAGCCGGAAGAAGATGGTTTGAAGGAAAAAATCTGTTTGTTGGACAAGAAAGAAACTCTATCTTGTACCCTGATAAGACCACTTCGCAAACCCACTGGTCGGAAAGCAGGGAGGCCCACCGAGCTGTAAACTCGCGAAGGCGGCCCCCAACCCGAGAGTCGGGCGGGGGCAAACCTTCATGCTGTCGCAGATTTCTTCGCAGGCTTGTTTGGCTTGTGAAACCAGGGACGCTTTTGTCCCTCAGCTGGCCCCTTGTCGGCCTGGGAACGCTTACCTGCGGGCCTGGGCTGACAAAAAAAATGCTTCTGAGCGGAAAAAAAAGGCCCTGGCCTACGGTGCGGCTCCTTACCTTTTCTGGATTGTGGGAGCAGCGTGCTCTTACCCCCAGTGACATTCTTAATAATGTCATCCAGCGAGGCTCCAAATAGCCTCTCTCCCTTGAAGGGCAAATCCGCCAGAGCTTTCTTGGAAGTCTGGTCCACGGATCAGCATTTTAGCCAAATCAGGCGACGGAGCACCACAGCAGATACTGAGGCTCTGGAAAGCAAGGGAGCTGTATCTAAGGCCTCATCGCAGACATACTTAAGGCCATGCACCAACTGGTCGGCCAGTTCCACACAGACCGGGGAAGCCTGTTGCTCTACCAACTCGTGGTGCAACAACTTTGCCCATTTGGTAAGTGTCTGTGACACCAGGGCCGTGGCCAATACAGGCCGTAATGCTGACCCCACCACTGTGAACATGGACTGGGCCACCGCCTCGGCCCTCCTGTCTGCAGGGTCCTCAAAGGCAGGGGTCCCCTCTACCGGAATCGTGGTTACCTTGTTTAACCTGGAAACCTGGGGGTCCACAATCGGGGGAGATGTCCATTTTTTCAGGAGACTCTCCTCAAAGGGGTAACGGACCGCCATGTGTTTTGGGACCGAAAAGGCCCTCTGCAGTTGTTTCCATTCTTTGTATATAAACGTATCAAAATAAGTTAGGTAGGGAAGCACCTTAGCAGTGCGGGCCGGCTTGTGGGACCCAAAAGGGACCGACACCTCAGTACATGCCCCCGCCGTATCTTCCAATTTTAGGGTCTCCCGCACTGCGGTGATAATGCTCCAACAAGCGCCTTTTCCTGCGCTGACCCGGACACGGAGTCTTCCTCACTGTCTGAATGGTCCTGGTCCGCATCCTCTGACACGTCAGAACAGGGTCCGTGTGCCACAGCCAGGCCCGAGTCTGAATCAGAGCTTTCCCCAGAAGATGGTGGGGGGAGGGGGCGTTTTTTACCCCCCTTGTGCCCGCACACCGCCTCCACCCTGGCAACAAATGATTCCAGGACCGCCGACAAAGCGTCCACAGGTACCGCAGGTGCAGGGGCACCGGTTGCTACCACAGGGATGTCTGGGGAAGAAGCGCCAGCTTCTGACGCCATGCTGACCCACACTCACCTGACAGCCACTTAGGGACTAAAGGCAAGGTACACAAAAGGTCCACCCTCCTAGCTGCTACAGACCAGAGGACTCACCACCCTGACCCAGGTACTGCACAACGCGCTGTGGTCCGCTCTCCCTCTCCTGCACAGCATGTGCCTGAGGTGTTCTCCTGCGTCTGAGGTGTTCTGTGCTGTTTGAGCCATTCAGAAAGACATTTCCAGCGCTAGAGGCCAAAACTAGCTAGAACCACAAGAAAATGCCCGCCTCAGGAAAAAAGAGCGTGAGCTATAAGAAAATAGCCGCCAGCTGCATTAGCATTAGAATAGCACGGCTACAAGAAAATGGCGCTGGCTCACCCAAAATGGCCGCCGGATTTTTCCTGAGGTAAAAGAAAAGGCTGCGAACACGCTGGGCCTCCACGCGGAGGCCCCCCACATGGCAGACAGACAACACCCCACCACAGAGAGTGGACCCAGGACACCCAGCGCAGCCCCCAGCCAGGATTCGGAGCCCCCCCGGAGGATCCCCGGTCAGGTACACAGCAGGCCCAGCCAGATGCATGAGGAGGAGGGAAGGGACAGGGAGAGAAGAAAGGGAGAGTGAGAGACCCCCTAGTCGACCTCCCCAGGAATGCCCAGCTGTTCCATCCTGCCAAAACAGGTGGAACTTCCTACTTACCCGTTCTGCGGGGACTGCTGGACGCATTCCGGACAGACCCATCACCCGAGCAGTACGGAGTGGCTGTCGGCTGTGACTCGGACAGCAGTAGCCTGGTCATATGTGTGCCCCGGAGCATATAGCTCACCGGCCACCCCTGGAGCAAACGGGGTATGTCGTGGCCGACCCAGCACGTAGCTAAAGGTCTGCTCACACTCGATGGCCGGACTGGGGAGACTACAAGGATCTATATTACCCAGCCTGTCACCCAGCCGGCAGTTGATAGTAGATCTCAGGATCAAAAAAGTAGAAAAAAATTAAAAATCTCCAGGACCAATGGTCCCAACAGGGAGCCAGGTCCTTCTCCTATGCTAGGCAGAAAAAAACTGAGCTGCTAGATGCAGGGTGAGGGGTTATTATGACCAGAGGGACCGCCCCCTGGGCGGTACTGTTCAGCTTTGCTGTTGTTACATGTTTTTAACTGTTAACTGTTAACATGTCTGCCTAGTCCTCTCCTGACAGACGGCATATAAACCCTACTGTCAAGAATAAAGGAGCTGTGTCCATCCATGGACGAAAGAGAAATGGATATTAAAAATTATCAGTAGATCCAGAAATATAGGAATCCAAATTCTTTGTAATTCTTGACTTTCTGTGAAAGTCTTGTTTGGCCCCTCAGCCCATCACCACCTGAGCCCACTGCTCATGTAATATGGGAGGCCTCATTGAACAAAAGCGTCCTTCAGAAGGCAGGACCAAGATTTGTAAGACCGCTGCGCAAATACGGTGTGACAAAAAGTATTGCAATGACTACCATTTTATTCTCTAGGGTGTTAGAATTTTTTTTTATAATGTTTGGGGGTTCTAAGTAATTTTCTAGCAAAAAAAATAGTTTTTAATGTGTAAACACCGAGTCTGGAAAACAAGCTTAAGTGGTTAAAGACAAAACTTTGGTGAGGGGATAGAACCACTGTCAGTTTTTTTTTTACTGTTACCTGGGTTCCCGGGAGATTCACTGTCTATAATTGTCTTAATTGCCAGTGTTAAGGAGTGTTAAGGAGGATAAAAGTGAGGTATTGTAATATTGTAAATCCAAAATTTAGATTTGCCATCAGAACAGGAATGGAGGGGGGATCTCACAATTGTTCCCATGAAAACTGCCTAAAAGGGAATTTCCCTTACATTGGAAAGATATCTCACTTCCTGTTGTGTCTACAGGAAGAGAATGGAAACCATCCTAATAAAACAGATGGCAAAACATTGACAGTGGTTTTAATACACCCCCACACTAACGTAAATGGAAAAAAAAATGCAGGAAAAGTTTTGCATTTTCCAGTTGCTTATATCTTTAGATATACTGCTCAATTAGAGATGCTGTTCTCAATGAAATAAATCTCTTTTTAATTTTTTTTTTTCTTTATAAACTCAGGGGGGTCTGAAAATCAAGACTGTCCTTCAAAATAACTGTCCTTGTTAAGTGTGGTGTTTGATGTACATCAAAATTATTATAGATTAGTACAAAGGGCAGAATTACAGTGCAAAATAAAATAATCCAAAGTTAGCTCACTGAGATTAGGCTATGTACACTTGGCCATCATTTACCACGCGGTTTTGCTGTGTTTTGCGTTTTCCCGCAGCCAGTGGTCAAAACGTTCCTATCCTGAATGCGATTCAGAAGAGGAAGGTTGAACTTTACCTAACCGCAGAAGCTCCTAAACGCTGCTAAAAGCCTATGTGTAAATTGACACATAGGCTTTTATGGAGTTGAGTTTAGAAGCTTTAGCAAAAAAATCCAAAAGCTCCTAAACTCAAGTTTAGGAGCTGCTAGTGTACATGAAGCCATTTCTTATTAGTTGTAGAACATGTTTTTCTTTCTTGATTTTTACCTGGTCATCCTGCAAAAAACACTTCCTGTCCTGGGATGGCTATAATCTCTCCTCCTCTGTATTCCTGAAGGGAGCCATGATTTCACTAGGCTGCTCTCCTTGGATTGCTAACATTTTCTACATCCCTTCATTACGTGGGAAGATTTTTTTTTTTATATTACAGAAGGTAGCTGGTAATGCAACTATACTGTATATATATATATATATATATATATAAATATACACACAGGAAGTTATGAGGGCACAGGAACTTTCGCAGGATAAATTGGTGTTGTTCTGTACGTGCAGAAAATATACTTAGCATAAAAGAAAAAACAAATGCAGCTGTCACATCTAAGGACTGGTAGGCTGCAATATATTAAAGTTTTGTTTTGGGTTTAATATGTCTTTTAACCCACATCTCGAATAATAGGGGGGAGTTTGGGACTTTAAATGAAGCACACGGTATGTGCCTCCATCCCTAGTTCAGGTATGAGAAAAAGGAAACCCACATCTCATCCATGCAGGCATTTAACTTTCCAGCTATGTTTACCTAGTGAATTAAAGTTCACCACACCATTCCACAACAATTACATCACATCCCCGTATACGTTTACTACCTTAAACATATATAGTAAATGCATACAGGTTACATTTACACCTTAGTGTTTTGTATTTGGTTAAGCTTCACTGGGTTGTGTAATAGACCTGGTATACATGTTTTTTACATGCCTTACTGTTCATTATATGATAAGCACAGGTTTTAGAAACTGCATTACAAATCAGACAAGCAGGATTTCTTTCTAATGTGCCACACCCTCAATACGACAAAACACAGAGGTGTTAATGCATCTTAATGGGAAACTATAATGTATTTTTCTAAGAATAAAGCTTTCTAATAAAAAATGTAATACAAAGTAACAGAAACAGCTATTTGTTTAAGAGGGGACACAGCCACTTTTAATAATATACGGTGTAGAGACAAGGTATTATAATGACACAGCATATAAAGTGATGAGATGGTAATAAGGAGACAATAAATGAAAGATCAGCACTGTTATCAGGAGTGTCATCTGGGGACCAAGGAAAAAAGCAGCTATTGGAGAATATTATGATGATGCCCCCCACTTAGGCAAATAGGCTGCTCTAAAGAAAAGAGTAAAAGAACAGACTTTGGAAAAAAAATTAGAGCAAAAGAGGCAGACCAGAGAGAAAAAGAGGGGAGTGTTGAAAAAGGAAACAATAGGGGAATTGAGAGAAAAGAGGGGAGAAACAAGTACCCAGAGGTAAATAAGGTGGATAGTCTAAGGACTTGATAGGAAAGCATCTTCATTGAAAGATATTCTTAAACTGTGCTGATCTCAGGTAAAAGATCCAGATACTCCACATGCTCCTTTATGCAGTGCAGTAGTCATAGAGTTGAGCAGATAATTCCTGCATCAGTTGGAGGTGGGTGGTCTTGGTGAGCCATTCTGTCTTTGTTAGAGTGCATGCTGTTTTCAAGTGACTCAGAGTAATTGCCGATAGCTATTAGAAAGAATAGGAGCAGGCTTTTTTTGGCTTCAGGAATGGAGCCAAGGAGTATGGAAATAAGAGCAACTTCTGCAGATATGGGAGTATCCATACCTGTGACCGCGTTATATGCTGGAAAACACAGGGTTGATTCAGTGGACAAGACCACTATCTATGAGGCACTGTGCCTGTTTTTGTGTCCAGAAGGCCAGAAGAGATTTGATGTTTATGGATACATATTTTGGATATCATAAGGGTAACTGTACCATTGTGAAAGAATTTTATACCTCCATTCTTGAGAGGAGGAAGCAGTGCATGGGTAAGAGAAAATGCTTTTAGAAGGTCTGTGTCCTGGAATTGTCAACCCAACTACTTTTTCTAGTAGCTTATGTTTTCATTGGGGAGTATTAGGAGCAATATAGTGAAGCAAGGTTGTATAGAGAAGCAAAATGAGATGCGTAGGCACCTCAGTTTGAAGACATGAAAAATGTGAAATCCCTACCAATGTCACCATGTCTTTTTAACTGAATCAGAAATCCTTGCAATTGAAAGTATTGTAGGGATATGGGGCTAAATCCTTAGTGAGTGAAGTGACTGAAGGCGACTGACAAACAGCATTTTTGAAATAGAGGCAAGAGGAAGGGGCAACCAACTAAATAATGAAATGCCATGACGTCCCAATGGGATAGCCAGTTTGTCCAATATCACGGTTAAACTGGACCCTGCATATGAGGAAAAGGAGCAGTGCCTGATTGAATATTCCCAAACCTGTAAGAATAGAGGAATGCAGTGGAGGCTTAGGATGTATCTGCAGCAGAGAGACAGAAGTTTTCAATGTAAACCCACAATTTGTCCTTGCCTTGATAGATCGAGTCCATGATATAGGTTACTAATGCAGATTTATAATAAAAGGCAACACGGGGAAGACCCAGTCCTCCAGATTATTTTTTGTCAGAAGATCATAATGCAACCGCAAATGGAGCAGCAATGAGGACTTTGAGGCTGCAAACAAATGTTGCAGGACTGGGACTGTCATTATTTGGAAAATGGGCATGGCTAATAAGGGTCCACTGCAACATTGATGGGTAGTTAAGTTCATATTAATGTGTGAGGTTCGTTGGAATTTGAATTCCTAAGTACTTGATTGCCTTAGGGTCCACTGGAAACGCAAATGATCCATAAGACATAGAAAAATGTCGAGAGTGATGGATTCACGCGTGTTAACCTTGAAATTACTAAACATCCCAAAGATGTAAAATTCCTGCAAGATAGCGGGAAAAGCAAGAGTTGGATTGAAAACATATGTGAGGAGACCATCTGCATACAAACCCAATTTGTGATGATAATTCCCTAGTGTTATAAACATTAATAGTCTATTACTAAGTGATTTGTCCAGGTGCTCCCTTCCCAAAGTATATAATATAACGTGAAAGTGGGCAATCCTAACATGTACCACTATGTATCAAAATTGGTTCAGACCCTTTGATTTGGATTCTTGCAGACAAAGAGTTGTATCTTATCAAGTAGGGAAAAGGAGTACACCAATTTGGTCTCCTGCAGCAAGCCCTATTTAAAGTGATTACATGTCTTCTCTGCATCCATGGAGGCACAGGGAGCATTCTTGTTTAGTGGCACAGTTACTGAAAATGATGGTCCCAACAGTAATGTGCCAAACTTCCCTCTAAGGGATGAACCCCATGATGCTCTGTAAGAATCAAGGATGGAATGTAAGGTAAAAGGTCAACACGCAATAATTTTGGCTTAAATTTTAAAGACATCTTTAATCAATGGAAAAAAGGAAAATCGCGTTAGTGTATGGTCACGGGTTAGCGCGATTTTCCTTTTTTCCAATTTGTTATTATGTATTGTTGTTTGCATTTAATCGCAGCTCCCAATCACAGATTGAGCTACCGGTGAGAATATCTGGTGGTTTCTTTTAGCATATTTAGCGCAGTTTTCCAATTTTTCTATATCTTTAATCAATGATCAAGGGTCTTTTTGATCCTAAGGAAAAAGATAATATGGCCCTCTTGTGCTTGTTTAGGTAAAAGGTGTCTGGGGTAAGACATCAATAAAGGCACTCTCCAAAATAAGTCAAAGTTCTTTAAACTGGGGAATGTATGGGTAAACCATCAGGACCTGGGCCTTTGTCTGATGGTAAAGAAGTAATGGTGTGTTGAATTTCCAGGGATATAAAGGAAGCCAACAGGTTCTCCATGCCCCATGCAAGCAAGATAAAAAAATAATAAATATTAAGTAAATTTAAATTGAAAATGATTGTAAATGTGAATTGAACATATTTTATGACATCAATTTCAAGTGTTACTCACTAATATGAAAACTATTTAATGGTAAGTGCTCATCATGCATATGTTATAATATGCACAATGATAATCCTGCGGTTAAAGTGTATTCCTCTCTACCAGATTTTTTTTTATTTTTTTTGTATCACACTGGGTAGATCCTGTCCTGGAAATGCAACAAGCAAAGGAAATCACCCCAAAAAAAGGGGAATCATCATCTTAGACATTTGTAAGCTGAACATGTGTCACCATTGATTTACCCTCGCAATTTGGAATGGTATCAACTCCAGAAGTTTAGATTTCACCTTCCTGTCTCAGGACTATGGTCAACAGGAGAAACAGAGAATAAATCCCCCCTAGTGGGGACCCAGGCAGCAACACTTATTATTACAGTTATTTATATACAATTTATGCAGCTCTTTACATACTATACATTCATATCAGTCCATGTCCTCAAAAAGCTTACATTCTAAGGTCCCTATCTCACATACATACTAGGGCCAATTTTGACTGAAACAAATTAACATAAAAAGAAGTGTATAAAAAAGGTTGGGCTTTTAAAATGGTAGTTCCCATAGGTGTATTCAAGTAATCCATATAAATGCATCAAGGTTTTTATTTTACCATATTATATATCATATCAAAAAAAGAGGACAGGGCTACTAAAGGCTCATATACATAAAAAAAACACATGTACGTGTCAGCAAATTATCAGACAAGATATCACACATGTAACACCGAGTCTGTCAACATGTTTTGCGGCACATGCCGCTTCTTCAGTGCTTCACTGTCCATGTCTGAGTCAGAACATCTAAAGAAATATATATTGGATGTGTTCGAGCTACGGGGAGACTGTAATCAGACACTTCACCTTGCTGATATAAGGCACAGGCAGAATTCAAACATCACCTACATGTATAATGTCTGCATAGGGAAAGAAAGGCAGAAAGCATATTCACACACTAGGGAACAATATTCAAGAAGAGGGTCCAGAGTCTGTGTAAGCCACCGGTTTTCAAAGAAAAAGGCTGCCTAATTTAGATCACATTCAACCAGGTGTCATCAGATCTGTTGTATATAAAAGGTCAACAGAAGCGCCAAAGAGTACCAATAAAATCTGCAGGGGATGTCTGGGTCTCCCAAGAGCCCACTACTCCAGCGGAGCAATGGGGGGTTGTCTATGTGTGTGAAACTGTGTGAACCATTTATAAAAGACTGGATGTGCTTGTTTATAATCACTATAAAGAAGGTGTTTCATGAGAAGCTGACCTTCATATTAACAATGCTCTACAAAACTGGCCATAATAAAAGTTGTGTATCGATTTTGGAAGGTGGAAATCCTTAGTTTGCAAATATCAATACCCAGCATCGGTTTAAAATAAGTGTTGACACTGAAGGTTCCACATCTAAAAATACCTATTCCAAATGGATTGATAAAATTAACATTAATCCTAAAATTACTGTTGTTACAATAATTCAAACATTCTATCAACTTATTAATACAGAATGATGATTATATCTTTATATCAGGTATAGAGGGGAAGGTTTTTCCTGAAAGGGTTATGGGACTAAATAAGCAACTGCTCCAAATACTACATGAAAAAGTTGGCATGAATCAGAGCAAGCTCTGTCCACAGTTGTTCCACACACCTGAATGTAATAAATCAATAAATAGTGGGAAAAAATTAGCCATAATACATACTTTATGCATTCCAAAATAAATAAGTTCTATAGGGCATTTATGGAAGACTCTTTGGACAATACATTTCAAAAGGCTTGTAGGTTCATTAGAAATTCAAATGTTGGCATCCAGAGATAACATTAGTCAATAAAACTTTGTAAATCTAAAGAATATCCATAACATGTAAAGAATTTAGATTGGTGGACAGAACTGGCTGTTTGTTGACAATTCAAACAAACAATTTATTGTTTGAGCTGTATTTTTGGACTGCGCTTTTGAGGATTATTCTGGCTAATAGCCAGGGTGTTATAAATATACTTTAGTGAACACAAAAAAGGTATTTTTATAACAGCTTACCTGTAAAATCCTTTTCTTGGAGTACATCACGGGACACAGAGCGACTTAGTCATTACTAATGGGTTATATAGATTACCTTCAGGTGTTGGCACTGGCCAATTCCAAACCGGAAGTACCCTCCCCTATATAAGCCCCTCCCATCCGGGAGCACCTCAGTTTTGTAGCCAAGCAATAAGTGTCCCAAAAAGAGGGGTGGGAGCTCTGTGTCCCGTGATGTACTCCAAGAAAAGGATTTTACAGGTAAGCTGTTATAAAAATCCCTTTTTCTTTTTCGTACATCACGGGACACAGAGCGACTTAGTCATTACTAATGGGACGTCCCAAAGCAATGCCAAATGAGGGGAGGGATACATAAGCTGGGCGCCATCAGGCATGAGGATCTTTTGCGGCCTGCAACACACTGCGCCCAAAGGCGACATCCTCCTGACTTCTAACGTCTACCTGGTAGAATCTAGTAAACGTGTGTACTGAAGACCATGTTGCGGCCTTACATACTTGAGCCAGGGAGGCCTGGTGATGCACTGCCCATGAAGTTCCAACTGCTCTTGTGGAGTGCGCCCTAACTTTGAACGGAGGCGGTCTCTTTCTCAAGCCATAGGCTTGTATTATGACCTGTCGAATCCACTTGGCTAAAGTGGATTTTGATGCTGCCTGACCCTTTTTAGGGCCTTCCGGCAGAATAAACAAAGTATCCGTTCTGCGAATCTGAGCAGTGGCTTTTAGATAAGCTTTAACTGCTCTTACTACATCCAAGGAATGTAATAACTTTTCCTCTACCGAGCTAGGTTTGGGGAAAAAAGAAGGAAGAACCACATCTTGGTTCAAATGAAACCTCGATACCACCTTAGGAAGAAAGGCTGGATGAGGACGTAATACTACTCTGTCCTTATGGAAAACCAGATATGGCTCCTTACAGGACAAGGCGGCTAATTCCGATACTCTTTTAGCCGAACAAACGGCTACTAAGAAAATCAATTTCCTGGTGAGAAGAACCAAGGAAATGTGTTGCAATGGTTCAAACGGTTGTTTCTGTAGAACTGACAGAACCAGGTTTAAGTCCCAAGGACATATGGGAATACTAACCGGAGGGCTAATACGCATCACTCCTTGTATGAAAGCTTTGACTAGTGAATGCGAAGCCAAGGGCCTTTGAAAAAATATTGACAAGGCCGAAATCTGACCCTTGATAGTACTCAAGGCAAGCTTCCTATCTACAGCCCACTGTAGGAAGTCCAAAATCCTCCCTATTACGTACTTACGTGGATGCCATTTCTTGGCCTCACACCACGTAATGTACGCTTTCCAGATCCTATAATAGATCTGCCTGGATACCGGCTTCCTGGCATTGATCATGGTAGATACCACAGAATTAGAGAGCCCTCTCTTTTTCAGAATGTGGGCTTCAATAGCCAGGCCGTCAAACCTAGGGCTGGTAAGGAAGGGTGATATATCGGTCCCTGCGACAGCAGGTCCGGACGATGTGGGAGGGTCCAAGGACTCCTCACTGACATTTTTACAATCTCCGCGTACCATGCCCTTTGGGGCCACGCTGGAGCCACCAAAATCACTGGTTTCTTTTCTACCCTGATTCTGCGGAGTAATCGCGGTAACAATTGTGGCGGTGGGAATGCATATATCAGCTTGAACTGATCCCAAGGGAACACTAGGGCATCCGAGCCGCAAGCTAGAGGATCCCTTGTGCGAGACACAAATCTGTCCACCTTTGCGTTGAATCTGGATGCTAGCAGATCTACATCCGGTGTTCCCCACCGCTGGCATATTTGTTGGCGACTTAAAAAGTCCGCTCTCCAATTTTCCACTCCTGGGATGAAAACCGCGGATATGGCTGGGACATATTTTTCTGCCCACTCCAGGATGCAATTTGCTTCCCTCTGGGCTGCACGACTCCTGGTGCCACCCTGGTGATTGATATATGCCACTGCTGTGGCATTGTCTGATTGAATTCTGACAGGGGACCCTTGGAGTTTGGATGTCCATGCTACTAGGGCATACCGGGCTGCTCGTATCTCTAAGAGATTGATGGGCAGGGCCTTTTCTGCTTCTGACCACTTGCCCTGGAGAGACCATTGCTCCAGTACTGCCCCCCAGCCTATGAGGCTGGCATCTGTAGTGACCACCTTCCAAGAAACCGGACTGAAGGGTTTCCCTTTTTCCAGATTCTGGGGCACCAACCACCAATGGAGGCTCTTGCGAACGGAAGGGGACAGGGACATTGGTAAGTCTAAAGCCTGAACTTTGTCAGGGTCACCTGTGGCCAGGTGACAGATGCACACCGTAGGGGGACAGGAGTGCACCGCGAGGTAGTGAACCCTATGGCTGGCTTCTGTGGATAGGAAACTGGGTGGTTGTGGAAAGCGGGACCAGAGGAGCACAACCGGGATCCCAACGGAAGCGAGAGCCAAGATTCCCCAGGGCGCGGAGTCTAAGACCCAGCTGGTCTTCTCCAGGGCCTCTAGTGGTGAGGATGTTACGCTGCAGGCTGGGACCAGGTCGCGGCCCCTGGAGTTTCCTAGCTCACGCCCCGTAGGATAAGGGGAAGCAGCAGCACACGATAGAGAGAACCGAATAACAAGCCGAAGGTCAGGGGCCACAAGCAGACAAGGATAACGAAGAACGAGCCGAAGGTCAAGGGTCACGAGCAGACAGGGATGGTCAGGGACAAGCCAATAACGTAACAGAGAGACAGACGTAGCACACGGCAGGCAGGAACCCAAACACACAATGCCTAACAAACACGTTGATCAGCAAAGCAGGCTTGCAGTGCACAGGTTAATATAGTTCTGTGATAGGGCCTGGGGTGGAGTCAGGCTGGGAGGAGATTATAAAGGAAGCCAGGTGAAAGGGCTCAGGCCTCTAAGATGAACACATGGGAAGGAAGGTAAGCTGACAGACAAACACTGCTGCATATCCATGACAGTACCCTCCCTCTTATGGGCCCTCCCCCGCCTGGACCCAGGCTTAAAGGGAAATCTCTGATGAAACCTTCTCAACAGATGAGGTGCAGCGACATCAGATGCAGCAATCCAAGACGCCTCCTCAGGACCAAAACCTCTCCAATGCACAAGGTACTGAAGAATGCCTCTGCAGAGCCGAGAATCCAGAACTTGTCTAACCTCATACTTAAGATTATCCTCAGAGACCGAAAATGAGGTAGGGAGATGACAAGAAGATCTATTGAGGACCAAAGGCTCTCTAGGAATAAGCAAGGGCATGAGAGGATCAACAGGAATCTGAGGGGGGTCCCCTAGACCCTTAAAGGGGAACTGGTCATCTTGCACAGGACCATCAGACTGGGCAGATGTCAGTGGAACCCTGAAGTCAGGTTGGTTAGAAGGTGACATGTCGCAGGAGTCAAGCTGAATAGCTGAAGGACAAGCAGAATGTCCCGAACAAGAAAAAGTAGGAGGCTCACTGGGCATGGGCTGGACTGGCATAACTAGTACAGAGGCAGAGTGAATAGCTGAGTCAGGTGTAGCGACTACCTGAATCGCATCGCAAGACGTAGCGACTGCAGGACTTGTAGACAAGCTAGCCTGGCTGTGCGTCCAAGGGTGGTTAGGGACAGAGAAATGTAAATGGTTATGCAACCTGGAATGAATGACCGGCTCAGATTCACAGGGGGCAACCTTGGGTAGGCAGGACGAGGAACAGGAGGGACCCCAAGCCAGGATCTGTCCAGTAGTCCAGTCCACATGAGGAGAATGAAGCTGTAACCATGGGAGACCCAAAATTATAGGCGTTGAGGCCTTGGGTAAGATAAGGAAGGATATCCACTCCTGGTGGAGTGTCCCTACCGACATCTTAACAGGGAGGGTCTGGAAGCGGATAGGTCCCCCTGGGAGAACAGTACCATCAATCGCCAAGACCACCAATGGCGTGGTGAGGGGCAAAAGAGTAAGTCTCATGGACGATGCGATTTCCCAGTCCATGAAATTACCAGCGGCTCCGGAATCCAGATATGCTGAGACCGAATGAGAAGAAGCACCAACATGAAGGAACACAGAAAGCAGAAGACGAGAAGGGGAAGGTGATATTTCTGGGTCCAATACTCCACTTTCCAGATGAAGTGGACCCGAACGTTTTTCTGGACAAAGAGAGCAAGTGTCACGAAAATGACCTTTGCCCCCACAGTAAAGACACAGACCAAGAGTTCTGCGCCTAGCACGTTCCTCGGGGGATAGCCTGGTCCGACCCAGCTGCATGGGTTCCTCAGCTGGTAGGAGATGCTCTACGGGTCGAAGAGAGGGGAGCTCAGGCTGACTAAGAACCAAGGACTGCTGGCGTTGCTTTTCTAAGGTCCTCTCCTGAAAGCGAATATCGATCTGGTTACACAAGGAGATAACGCCGGCCAGATCAGTGGGGATGGTTCTTCCTGCTAATTCATCCTTCACTCTATCAGACAGGCCATGCAAAAAGGTTGCGACTAAGGCCTCATTGTTCCAGCTCAACTCAGCCGACAGTATGCGGAAATGAAGGGCATACTGTCCCACAGAAGCAGACTCTTGGCGGAGACGTAAAAGGGCGCTGGCCGCTGAAGAGACACGAGCCGGTTCTTCGAAGATATTCCGAAAAAGTTTCAAGAAGCCAGACAGGCTAGAAACCACTGGATCATTCAGTTCCCACAGAGGGGCTGCCCAGGCTAAAGCTTCACCAGAGAGGAGGGAAATGATATAGGCTACCTTAGCCCGATCAGACAGGAAGTTTTGGGGCTGGAGCTCAAAATGAATCGTGCATTGGCTAAGGAACCCCCTGCAAGCCTTGGAGTCCCCAGAGAAACGGGACGGAGCTGGCAGTTGTAGTGAGTGTGTGGCTGCGACTGGTGCAATAGGTGCAGCCGCTGATTGTATTTGAGGTTGCGGATTCAGGGTTCCCAAGGAGGCCTGAAGCTGCTCGAAGCGAGAAGCCAGATCCTGGAGGAATCGCATCACCTGAGTCTGATTCGATTCCTGGGTTTCAAGTCTGCAAACTATGCCCTGCAATGGATCATCCGCGGGTAGCGGGATGTCAGCCGGGTTCATGGCTGATCAAACTGTCAGGGTCACCTGTGGCCAGGTGACAGATGCACACCGTAGGGGGACAGGAGTGCACCGCGAGGTAGTGAACCCTATGGCTGGCTTCTGTGGATAGGAAACTGGGTGGTTGTGGAAAGCGGGACCAGAGGAGCACAACCGGGATCCCAACGGAAGCGAGAGCCAAGATTCCCCAGGGCGCGGAGTCTAAGACCCAGCTGGTCTTCTCCAGGGCCTCTAGTGGTGAGGATGTTACGCTGCAGGCTGGGACCAGGTCGCGGCCCCTGGAGTTTCCTAGCTCACGCCCCGTAGGATAAGGGGAAGCAGCAGCACACGATAGAGAGAACCGAATAACAAGCCGAAGGTCAGGGGCCACAAGCAGACAAGGATAACGAAGAACGAGCCGAAGGTCAAGGGTCACGAGCAGACAGGGATGGTCAGGGACAAGCCAATAACGTAACAGAGAGACAGACGTAGCACACGGCAGGCAGGAACCCAAACACACAATGCCTAACAAACACGTTGATCAGCAAAGCAGGCTTGCAGTGCACAGGTTAATATAGTTCTGTGATAGGGCCTGGGGTGGAGTCAGGCTGGGAGGAGATTATAAAGGAAGCCAGGTGAAAGGGCTCAGGCCTCTAAGATGAACACATGGGAAGGAAGGTAAGCTGACAGACAAACACTGCTGCATATCCATGACAAACTTTTTCGTTCCAGGCTGACAGTATGGCCCTTTGCAAATTCCTTGAATGGAATTGACCGTAGGGTACCGCTTCGAATGAAGCCACCATTTTTCCCAGCAGCCTCATGCGGAGGCGTATGGATGGTTTTCTTTTTGTACCCACTAAGTGGGTCAAATCTTTTAAAGACGACACCTTCTCTGGAGGTAAGAAAATCTTTCTCTGATTTGAATCCAGCCTTAGCCCTAAGTATTCCAGACTTTTGACTGGTCTTAGAGCTGACTTGTCCCGGTTGATAATCCAACCGTGATATTCCAGATACTTGATTGTCTTGTGAATAGCTACTTCCAGCTTTTCCACTGAGTGGTCTATTAGTAGCAGGTCGTCTAGATATGCCATTATCGTTACACCCTGTGTTCTTAGATTGGCCAATAATGGGGCCAGAATTTTTGTGAACACTCGTGGTGCTGTGGCCAGACCGAAAGGTAAGGCTCTGAACTGAAAATGGCGCCCTTCTACTGCAAAGCGTAGAAATTTCTGGTGGGCCGGAAAGATGGGAATATGCAGATAAGCATCCTTTATGTCGATCGAGGCTAACCATTCCTGCCCTTGTAGGGCGGTGGCCACCGATCGGATCGACTCCATCCGAAAAGTCCTGATATTTAGGAACTTGTTTAGCCCTTTTAGATTTAATATGGGCCTCACGTCCCCATTTGGTTTGGGGACTGTGAAAAGGTTCGAGTAAAACCCGAATCCGCTTTCTTCCAGGGGAACCTTCATGATTACACCTTGGAGCAATAGTTGTTCTAGTGCCAGAAGGAGGGATCCTCTCTTCTGGGGATCTCTTGGCACGTTTGACCTCATAAATTGGGCAGGAGGAGTGCCTTTTAACTCCAGCTTGTATCCCAGACTTACTGCGGAGAGCACCCATCTGTCTCTGATGGTGTCCCGCCAGGTCTCTGTGAACAACTGAAGTCTTCCCCCCACCCGATTGAGTGGGGGCAACGCTTCATGCCTTGGGGGGAGGTTTTGTACCTCTCTTGATCCAGGGCTTCTTGTTACCCTGTGATTGTCCCTGATCTCTGCCCCCTGAATTTGACCGCGGAGGCCGTCGGAACTGCTTCACAGCCGATGTGCCCGGGACTGGAGAAGCAGGCCTCTTAAAAGAAGGACTTCTACCCTTGTTCTTAACCGGTAAGAGTGAACTTTTACCGGCAGAAATTTTCTGGATATATTTGTCCAGATCTTCTCCAAATAAGCGTTCTCCATGAAATGGGAAGCTAACCAGCAGTTTTTTACAGGGAGCTTCAGCAGACCAGTTTTTGAGCCACAGAAGCCTACGCATATGTACTATAGACAGCGTAAAGCGGGAGGCCTGTTGGATTGTATCCTTTATGGCGTCCACCGCAAAACACAAGGCTCTAGGCAGGTCAGCTAGGGCAAGAGCCTGCTGATCTGGTAAGTCCCTTAAGACTTGTTTCAACTGATCTTTCACTGCTTGGCAGACTCCAATCGCTGCTACCGCAGGTTGTGTCACCATGCTTGCTGTAGAGAAAGCAGATTTTAGTAAAGACTCCAATTTTTTATCTATTGGGTCTTTGAACATTGGAACATTATCTACTGGACATGTCAGTGATTTGTTCACAGAAGAGATGGCTGCGTCCACTGTAGGGACCCTCCATTTTTTTATGAACTTATCCTCCATGGGATAGATCACCGGAAATCTCTTGGGGGGAGCAAATATTTTATCAGGATGCTCCCAATCCTGGTAAATAAACCCTTCCAATAAAGGGTGGATTGGGAAGGAACAGACAGCCTGGGGAGCTTTTAGCGACCCCAGCGAGGAAACCGTAGTGGATGGTGGTTCCGCCAGAGGCATTTTAAATGCTGATCGGACCATGTTAGTCAGAGACTGAACCCATAATCTTTCAGCCTGAGATGCTGAGAAAGGTTCTTCCACTGTTGATTCCTCCATAACTGAATCAACCTCATCCTGATCCCCTTCAGGTAGGTCGATCTCTGTGTGGGGCTGTTCCTCCACTAACAGGCACTCTGAAGGAGGAGACGGAGATCGGACGCGCTTTCCCTGTGACAGGGAAGCAGCGATCAATGCTGTTAATCTCTCTTCCAATCCTCCCAGAGTTGAGGATAAAACCTCCTCTGTTATATATACAGGAGCAGGTGGACTGGGGACAGCCGCAGCACCAGGCATTCCTGCGGGGTTTCTACGGCTACTGACCTCTGAATTCTCAGGGGAGATTGGTGCAGTACAAGCATGCCCAATATCCTCAGAGCCCGATGGAGACCCCTTTGGCTTCCTGGAAGACTTATTTCCGGAGCGTCTGGACGACATATCCTTTAAGCACAAAGCTGAGGTATTCCCGTCGTCATACACCAATTTTTGCTGGTAATAGTCTAACACAGTTGCTGCTATATACCAGCTGGTGTCCACTAAAGTGCCTTTCTATGGGGATGCCTGCATCAACCGCCTCTGTGTGCCACTGTTTGTTGCTAGCTCTGTTTGCATCCAGCTGACACTTGTACTGTGTCTTTTAACCATGCTGGGACGCCTGCACATGCGCAGAAGCGCCGCGGCGCGCATCGAGCGTCATCCACCCGCCCCGCCACTTTTTTTTCATAGGAGGCGCGTGCACGCGCCCGCGCGCGCGCCCGTGCGCCATTGGCGCCCTTTTCGAAATCAAACAGGGACTAGGAGCCAGGGCCCTTTTTGCCGGAGGGCCTGTGCGGTGGATGAGCGCAGCAACAGGGCAGAGGAAGTGGATTCCCACAGAGAAACTTACCAACTCCCTGGATCTTTTGACTTGAAAAAACCAAAGATCCACATGACAAGAAAATGGACTACAGTGGCCTCTAGTGGTTTAACACAGGTACCGCGGCCCCCCTTTTCTTTTTTTCTTTTTTTTCTTGACTACTATTAAAATTTTACATTTTCAGTAGTTACAGGCAAACACAGATATTTAGCGGGAATACCGTTAGGTAACAGACAGAAAGACAAATTAGGCTTGGGGGTCCCCCAATAGAACCAAGTTCCTGGGGGCCCCCACTTACCTGATCCCCGCCGCAGGACTTTGTTTGGTCCACAGAAGTCCAAATTTCACCTATCACGGCAGGCATTGTAATTAAACCTTCAGGGACCGGGTTCCCAAGGATTCCACTCCCCTGGACCTGTATAGCACCCTGCACAGACAACATCTTGGTCGTGGGTATGACCAGAGCTCTGGATCCCAGGGTCCAGCCCTCCTAAGAGAGGCATTACAGGCAAAACCTTGCTCTTCTCTTGCAAGGCCCGGGTACCGACCGTTTAGCTATGAAGCTTTTTTGGTCGGATCCGGAATAGCTTGCTGAGGCCCAAAAGAACCTGTACGCAAGCTCAGTGAAAAACACGTTACTTCTTGGCCAACACCTTAGACACTGGCAAAAAACTGAGGTGCTCCCGGATGGGAGGGGCTTATATAGGGGAGGGTACTTCCGGTTTGGAATTGGCCAGTGCCAACACCTGAAGGTAATCTATATAACCCATTAGTAATGACTAAGTCGCTCTGTGTCCCGTGATGTACGAAAAAGAAATATTATTTTTAAAATCAGTTCTACATTTAAAGTGTAAAAATTCATGAAATTTTGTGTCAGGTAGACTGATTGGATCCATAGATCCAATGGCAGCCTACGCTTTTTTCTTATTATGGGTGTCCTTTAAATTGCAAATTTGGGCATTACCTTATTTTTAAGCTTTCTTACCCTTTTTCTGACAGAGCAATATGAAGCTGTAAACAAGCTCACAGCTGCAATAACAACAGTACAATTATTTTCAAGTTGTACAACTGGCTTTAGCTTTTATAATACAACTAGGAGTAGTCATTTCTACATACCAGCATAGTGCGTTCTCCTTTTACCACACCTCCCCCAATGCACTGGTTGTCCCTGTGTTCACATATATCCCGTATGAACTCAACAGAGTTCAAAGCTGTCCAATCCTGGCAGCAGCGGTCAGGTCTATGCAGATAAGTGAGTCTTTCTCACGGATCAGGCTGGAAGAAGGGGAGGCATTGGGGCTAACAGAAGGTATCAGTGTAAAGTAAAAGCAAAATAAATAAAATTATATAAAAAATACATAAATAAAAATACATAAATACCTTTTGAATGACACATATAAAGTAATCTCACATGTGCCAGAGGTAGAGTAAGCATACAAGCATTATTTAGGTCCAACTTTTGGAGATTTTCCTCTGAAAGGGAGTAAAGGGAACTCCTCCCCTTTCCCCACCTTTGCAAGCATTTACAAATGATTTTTACTAAGTGAGTAAAGATTAAAATGTATATAGCTATAAATTAATAGGTAATATGTAAATGTCTAAACTAATATAACAAATATTTGTAGGTTACCATAGATTATTCCTAATCAAAAAATGTGTAAAACCTGAACTGTCTCTCCTGCTCTGTATCACATGAAATTATATCTTTATGGTAATAAAAATGTATTTAATCCCAAAGGTCTACACTCATGACAGAGATTATCAGAAATTAATAACAAATAGTTTACTGGGGAATATTAAGTTTACTGTGCTCAATGTGTTCAGCTAAAAATGCTGCCACTGCTAAATTATCAATGGATGATATATTTGATGTCACTGATATTTTAAATCATATCCATATATCAGCCCTATCATAGCAGGCACCCTGTCCCAAAGATACCACACACCAGACAATTCAGATGCTATTACTAAAGTCGTGCCAATGGTAGCTTTAAATAATTTCAGTACTGGGGGGGTTGCTTTAAAGGGGTCTGTAAAAAATGAGCAGTTCATGATGGACATTTAGACATTAAAAATGTATATTTAACACTGATATGACATACATGTATGCAATTCTGATTTTAAGTATGCTCTAAGTTAAAGAAGTCTATCTAAAAAAGACATTGATCTTAAACCACTGATGTCCAATTATGATAGGAACTGAGAACTCTGACACCCTCAATGCCCACATGCAAATGCCAGAATTAAGTTTGGCAAACCACTCGACCCTTCCACCCATCCCAAATAGGGCAAGTGGGTTGTAGCTTACTATCCTTCAAGTCACTTATTTGGTAATTGTGCAAAAAAACTCTACCTCCATCTTATATACTGTATATTATAATTCAATAAAAATCCTCCAACCTTCTATTGAATGAATTAAGTCATACTTCCACTATCTTCAAATATACCACTACATCGATTAATGAAGGATAACTCATCCCCTTGTTTTGTGTTAAATGTTTTTTAGTGTTTTTTAGTGTTCCTTAGATAATTTTTAGAAATCTAGTATATCCAACCGTTTTTGCATTTGATGTCCCTTTAATTATCTTAGCCATTCAGTCTGTTTCTTATGGTATTTAATTTCATCCTCTTAATCTATACTATATATATATGTTTTTTATTCTCACATATATATATATTTTTATTGATTATTCATTGATTCCTCTATGTATTAGTCCTTTTCTTATATTAATCTCTTAATCTTTGATACTACATTAGCATCCCTATATAATCATTGTCCTTCCCTCTTTAACACATATACTTGTCAGCGCTAGGTTAGTATCTGTTGTTTGCAGTTTGTATCTGGTCTCCATGGTGACACAGACTGTTTCATCAGCCACTCCCGGCCTAGTACTTATAGCCTGAACTAAAGATGGCCCTCATTAAGCCTGATGAAGAAGCACGGATGCTTCGAACGCGCGCATCCTCCCCGCTGACCCCACGACCCGGAAGTAGTCTGCTGGTTTGTTCCAGCTAAGTCGTCCCCCGCTCCGCTATTGTGAGTGAGTGGTTCCGCTCCACGGTGAACACAGACGACTCCTGAGAAGAGGCTCAGAGACACCATCTTCCCTCCATCTCTGGACATACAGCATTACATCTCCGGGACAAGCGGATGAACTTTACTACCCTGGACCCCCTTTCAGATAAGCTCACCTTTACTCTTCTTTTGTGAGTGCATTACCTGTACTTGGTTTTATATTTTAATAAATTTCACTGACTGCTACGCTTAGAAGGCGCTGCTTTTTTGTCTTTTTTGTCATATTCCAGATCCCTTCTATCTGTCAGCTGGCAGCCTTCTCTGTGGACTAGTCATTTTTCATTTCCACCAGTATAGACTAATATGACATTGCCCCAATGTGTTCAGTATAGTCATGTTTACAAGTATGGATTAATATGACATTGACCCAATGTGTTCACTATCTTCCCTATTTTGTTATTTTTGACCCTTATCCTGAGTGCGCTTGATTAACCCTCTGTGTTGCATCCCCTTGTTTTACCTCAGCTTTTGAACAACAATGCCTTAATGACCCGAATCTCTGGGCCTTATATCCCTAATTTATGCATCCATTAAATTTTCCCGCACACTCAGTCTAGCAATGCACCAAACCAAATGGTAGGCGGAATGGGCACTAACTTTGCTGCCAGAAGATTACAAGAAATCTGGGCCACAAACCCATGTGTAGACATTCAATCCATGTCAGTTCCCACTAGAGTCTCAATAAATTTTGATTTAAAAAAACGGTATGGAGTGTATGTTGTTTTGATGCTTCTTTTACATGTATATTTTTCAATAACTGTTTTTTTGGAAGGTGGGTTGGAGGTCATAATACTACCCTTGCAAACTAGGGGATACTCTAGATCAAAGACCTAGTCTATCAAATTGACAAGGAATTATACTTCTATCACAGTAATTAGATTTAGGGGACTTTATCGTTCATAAAAAGTACCGTATGTACCACTCTCTGTAAATCCATTTATAGGTCCCTTAAATAACCTAACTAGGACTTCCAGTATTATTTTGCTCTGTTGCTGTAAAGTTATAGACCTTGTTCTGCTTGAAAGAGGATCATACTGACTTGCTAGAGATAGAAAATATTCCTTCATACTATCTCAACTAGCTATCAAATGTCCCATAACTGAATATTTATTCTAGCCTCCAAATGTATTCTTCACCAGGGATATGAAGCTATTAACAGGTTCAACAAATATATAAGTGTCCAACAAATATAAAAGTATAAAAGTACAAATATATAAGTGTAAAGTGTGAAATATACTGCGCTGTCTAAATAAGAATTTGCTCCCACATAAATAAATGTGAATCAAATTTTCAAAAAATGCTGCAACTTAAATGTGAGACACACACAATAGAATAATAGTACAAATAATAAAGCTGCGCAACACTTGAGTGAATATCACCAATATGTGTACAAACAAATGGTGTAACAGGATGCAGTCTCTAATGTTTAGAGTTGACAACTAGATTTAAAAGTCTCGACTGTTGCCAGACAGTCTAACATAAAACTTGAAAATGAAAAAGAGAGCACAGTCCTGTAAGTGAATAATAAAAGATGCATATAGAGCTGAAAAAATCCTGAAAAGCCAAGGTGACCATATGGTGCAGATACGAATCTTCTCATTCAACCACTGGTGACTTCAAACACAAAACACCCTTGGAAAAGTGCCAGGTATTCAATAGAGAAAGGTTCCACCACCACTAGTTATCACTGCCGCTTACCAGAACGAATGATCCGTCCATGCTCTGTGCAGCCCCTGTGTGAAAGGAATGTGTGGTTGGGAACATTTAAACAAGTAGCCGACAGCTGAGCCGCCGACTAAACTACTAGTGTGAGACTGTGAGCAACCTGGGAACATCAAGTCACACTAGGAAGATTTCCCTTCACCATCAGAAAGTCAGAGAAAATATCTCCAAAGTGAAGTGAACCCCCCTCATCTCCTATTCCTGTGACAAATATTTACGCTATGGTGGCTTTCTTTTCCTTTGCACTTAAACAACTGTGATATACGGAGAGAACTGGCATCTAATCCTGGAGATAGCTGATAGCGATAAAGAGACCCTGGCAGGGGAATAGCCATCTGTTTGTATTGATCCGTGAACGGATCATTCGTTCTGGTAAGCAGCAGTGATAACTAGTGGTGGTGGAACCTTTCTCTATTGAATACCTGGCACTTTTCCAAGGGTGTTTTGTGTTTGAAGTCACCAGTGGTTGAATGAAAAGATTCGTATCTGCACCATATGGTCACCTTGGCTTTTCAGGATTTTTTCAGCTCTACATGCATCTTTTATTATTCACTTACAGGACTGTGCTCTCTTTTTCATTTTCAAGTTTTATGTTAGACTGTCTGGCAACAGTTGGGACTTTTAAATATAGTTGTCAACTCTAAACATTAGAGACTGCATCCTGTTACACCATTTGTTTGTACACATATTAGTGATATTCACTCAAGTGTTGCGCAGCTTTATTATTTGTACAAATATATAAGTGTCCAACAAATCTAAACGTGGCCAAAAAAAAAACACTGGAGGCTAAAATGGAGATTCAATTATGGGGCATTTAAAAGCTAGTTGAAATATTTGAATGGAATATTTTCTATATCTACTAAGTCAATTTGATGCTCATTCAAGTGGGACAATGTCTATAGCTTTACAGCAATACAGCAAAATAATACTGTCCTAATTAGGTTAATTATAATTATGGGACCAATAAATAGATTCATAGAGCGTGGTACTGAGGAATATCCTTTTTTTCCTCAGAAAAGGTTTTCCAGTGATAGAAGTATCATTCCTTGTCAATTTGATAGATTTTGACTAGGTCTAGGTTCCCCTTGGGGATATGTTTGTAATATAATTTTGTCTTGTTTAAAAGGGTAGTATTTTGACCTCTAATCCACCTTTCAAAAAAGGTTAACAATTATTGAAAAATATATACAGGTATATATGTAGCAAAAACAACATACCCTTCATACCATTTTTTAATTACACATGTATTGAGACTCTTGTGAATTGACATGCATGGGGGATTTGTATGTCTATAACATACATGCAAAGTTTTTTTGGAAAACCCCTAGGTATAGAGTAAAAAAAAGTTTAACTGAAAAATCTACTTTATATTTAAATCTGGGCCACAACCACAAAAGTTTTTAGAAACATATTTTTTCTAGGAATTTTCTACAAAGTTTTTTCTAGGTGGCATTATACTCCAGTGTGCCTATCTAAATACATCCCTACTTACCCAGCTACATGCTTCAGAGGTTGCACAAGGGCAAACATTTGGTGGACCTGTGCTTCTTTAGGTAGACTGTGGATAAGAGTGTAGAACACTATTTGCTCACTACTTAATACAGACCTGCGCAGAAATCCATAAGCAACACTTCCTAATAAGCCCATCCTAGCAATCTTCCGGATAGAAAACACTCACACATATCTTCATCTTCAAACCAGATCATTGACGCAAAGGTTACATATTTGCAACTTAAGCTGACCATATAAGATTCATTTTTTTTCGTTCAACCAGCGGGTTGAACGGAAAAAAAATAACCAATTTCCCTATCCACACATTTGATGTCGATGGGGGAGTCCTTCCCACTGAACTATGGTAATCTGACAGCGGGGAAACTTCCCCCGCCGTCGGAAATACAATGATCAGTGTCGCCAGCTATAGCACTGATTTTTCAACTAAAATCCGACGTGTACAACCAGCCTGCCCATGCATGGATTGAAATTTGGCTGGTCCCTGCTACCTTACTGATTGACAAACAATATTATTATATTTAAAAATGCAGGGCAACTCCTGGGCTTTCAAACCCCAACCACACCCCCTTTTTTTCTCTTGCATCTCTTCTTTCCTCCTTTCCCATTCCCACCATTCCCACCATCCCCTTGAAACCCCTACCATACCTTCTCCCTCTCTGTTCCTTTCATTTTCCTATGCCACACCCTCAATCCTAATTACACACTCTTTATAGTTCTGAGACACCCCCTCCCAAACCACCCATCTCATGTACAGTACTGTACAGATACCCCAGAACCTACCCTGGCTTACCACTTACAATGGAGTCTCTAACACCACTTCTCAGGTCCCTTCCCCCAAGTTTTTATAAATTATTTATGAGTGCAATGATCCTGAGTGCAGATGTAGGGGAACATTGGTCCATTAATAAACCACCTAAAGCAGTATTTAACCCAAATGCAAACATTTATTTTATTGTTGCTTACAAATTCTTAGATGTGATGGCTACATTAGTCTTCTTTTTAGGCTTTCTTCTACTTTCATCTCGTCATCCGGACAGTATTCTGTTGTTTTTCAACAGAAAAAGCTCTCTCTTTGGTGTTGGTGCAAATTTGAACATTCCCCCATGGTTCTCGGATCTATATCGTCTTAGAACTTGATCTATTTATCACCTTTTATAGACATTGTCCTTAAATTTTCACATATATTGTTACTACTGTATGGTATAATTTTAAGGCTATATACTTGTTATGTTTCACACTATCACAGGATTTAAATTCACACTTTATATTATAGTAGCGTGACTATTTCTGTTTATTATTCTGTTTACATGATTATATTGCATGTTTGTGTCGCTGCTTCTTCTTCACAGGTTCTCTTCACACTTTTATAGTATTAGCGCGGTATATACACATTTTGATTACAGTTACATGGATGAAACAGACCATATAACACTATCAGAAGTGCTTAAAATGATCAGCTTGTATCTATTCATGTAATACTTTTAAGACCCGTGCACAGGGGCAGAATGTCAGGAGACATTTGCCGGTTCAAAAAAACGTCCAAAATTCTGCCTGTGTGTATGTCGGTCTGTCTGTCTGGCTGGCTGCCCGGCTTCTGTCGGGTGAGCATGCTGGCAGAGCGTGCTGGGGGGCGGAGAGGGGGCACGTCCCCCAGTCAGAACACAGCAACTCATGGAGGGAGATCACTGAACTAACCTTGCATGGTTAGTAGTGTCTCCGACCAGGGCTGTTAGTGTCGTTAGTGTGTACCTGGCTTTTTTCTAGAAGTAAAAAGAACAGTTTGCTTTAACTGATTATAAAGTATTAGCTGGAGTTCTGCAATTTCTTCTAGTCCAGCTAACACTCCCCTCCCCTCAGACTGACAATACTGCTGTCCAAATCTGCCCCCTGTGCTCCTTAATCCCAGGTGGTGTCTGTATAATACAAGTGGTGTGTTACTGCTGGCCACCAGGTAAAAACAGAGGGGAAAAAAAAGAAAAAAAAAAAGAAAACGAATACAGCCACTACATCTAATGATTGGTAAGTTTTAATATATTACATTTTTGTTTTTGGGTTTATTACTGCTTTAAAACTCATATATGCGTTAACATGTTATTTTAAATATGCAAATTTTGTTAAAAGAACATCTGGTATTGATGCCATAAGGTCCTTATTCATTCCCTTTATTCTATGTTGTAAAAATTGTCTCCCAGTAGTGCACCTACATTGTCACACATTTCCCATAGAGATTACTAGCTTCCATAATGATGCACATTGCACAGACATGGTCCACCATTTACACCTTCAGGAAGCCAGTTCAGAGCAATGATGTGCGGCCCGGCACTGGAGCAAGTACAGATGCTGGAGAAAATCAGCAGCACTGATATGCCATAATAATGACAAAAAAGGCAGAAAAGCACTCCATAGGAAAACATCCAAGTAATGTTGAGAACTACTTCACACAAAGCAGTGTTATAATTTGACAAATTTTTGTGTCAAATTTAGAATAATTAAGTTGGTAAATGGAGAGATTTAACACCTCTGTACCCAGAGGTTATAGGGTTGTGAAGAACCCTGTTATGGGTTTATGGGGAATGGGGTAACACCCTATCTGCCCTCACTTGTCTGTCATCCGACACACCTTACTTGCTATTTAGGGCTGCCAATTATTTCTGGGTACCCGTGTAAAACATTATATGGATCTGATTTACCTGGTAAATCCTCTGCTTCTAAAACTTAGCTGTAGTGTCATTCAAATGTTGTAATAGTCTGCATCGCTGAACATTTTTATGAATGTATTTGTTAACAATAGGCTTGTGTAGATCAGGCAATGGAAACTGAAAGCAAGAAGTGACCCAAGTGTTACAGGTAGTAGGGACAGCAACAAACACAGCTGATAGACATGGGACCAGAGCAGAAAGAGAAAAGGAGGAGGTAGCAGCTGTGACATAAACCAGCCAACTGAGGTCAGACAGATACACAGAACATCTACTTACTATCATCTGCGTGTTTGGTGAGCAGAGAGGGATAAACAGCAGTCACATATTTAGTTAATAAAACCACACTGCTCAGAATAAATGTCCTTTCTCTGACTGTATTTCTTAAAGACTGCTTATCTTTGTAAAATACCCTAATATCAAATACCATACCTTTTTATATTATGACATCTATTCATCTGAATCTTAGCAGTTTCTGTTATATTTAAGGGCAAATAAAGCACCGTCACTACTTTCACACACAGGAATAGACAACAGAAGTTACACATAAACTTTGACTTTTCCTGTAAAAACTTGGCTCTTGCCCCTGAGCCTTCCTATTTGTCAGTAGGGTCACCTGTTACATGAACAAATAACAGGGCGGACCAGGAGCTGAAAGGCCATGGGAGTCAGGCTTAACAAAAAAAAAAAGTCATTAACATGCAGTTTTTGACTGAAGACAACCTCTGTTTGTGCATGTTTTTTTTATTAATTATATAGTTTACATTACCCATGCCCAAGGACAAATTTAGTTTAAGGTAGACACTACAAATCCCACCCCTCGTTCCCCCATATTTTCATATGTGCTCCAGGGTTTCAGGAGTGTGGTAGAGTATAAAGCTTTTCTTTTATACTTACCATAAAATCCATTTCTTCTGTTTCAATATAGCTATTACATTTTTGACAACCATAACAGAAGAATTAATCGTTCTGATAAGGCAAAGCAATGTAATAGGCCTGCTACGCAGGTGAGAAATTAAAGCTTTCAGTATACAAATAAGGCACAAATGTTAGGTAGTCTGCCATGAACCAAAATGTGCATAACAAACAAAGTAGTAAAAGGGTAGAGAGGTACATCACGCCCAGCACTAGGACTTATAATGGATAAGTCATAATATCCCCATGTTTCACTGGCCAGCCAACACCAACATAGAGTATTTCGAGAATACAAATCACAATCAGCAATAAACTGCAATGAAAATCCATTTCTTAAAGTCTATTAAGGGACACAGGAATTCAGACTCCCACCGCCTACAAGAGTAATGGACACTGGCAAACAGGAAAAAAATAGCTACTCCCGGTATTCCTCAATTTACTGGCAAAGCAGTACCAAGAACATGATCATAAACACAGAGGAGTGGGACCTGCGTCCATCACTAAACTCCAAAAAATGGATTGTATGATACATATAAATATCTTATTTCCTTTCTTGTTCTTTCAGACACACAAGATTCAGGTACAGTCAGGACCTCCAAAAGCAGTCTGACGAGTTGATAACAGCAACAAAACCATACAGGTCCACACAAAAAAAAAAAACAGAAGTCGCGACTGCCTGCAGGACCTTATACATAAAGCTGGCATCAAAAGAGGCCTGAACATCAAACTGGCAGACCTTGGAAAATGTATGAATAGATGGCAGCCTTGCAAATATAAGAAACATTAGCCTGATGCCAAAAAGTCTGAGTAGCACTTGTGGACCTAGCAGAGGGTGCATTGATCGGTAAGAGTGGAAACCAATCTTTAAAGTGGATGTAAACCCGAAATGTATTTTTTATTTTTTTATGTTACAATGTACAGTATAAGATTTCCTATCATCTGTGCCCAGTCTTGCCACACAGAGTTAATCCAGCTCTGAGCAATCCTCTTTTATTGTTCAGTGAGATAAATCTTGACAAACAGAGAAAAACTTTGTCAAATCCTCCCCCTTGCTTTGAGTGACAGGTTATTTACATATCTCGTGCACTAGCCTGAGACAGAGGCACATCCTGTGTAAAAAATTCACGATTCACACCCCCCCTCCCCTCCTCTCCTCCAGCTCTCCCAGGATTGGCTGCCTTTACTGTGTTTTGACTGGATGTTTCTCATCATGGGGTGTGATCCACAGTTCAGGGTGACGAGGAAATGTATGCTGCAGTGAACAGCCAGCAGAATATACATAGACAAGTGATTAGGGGGGACATGTATCTAGTCGGAGCTGGGCAGAGTAGAAGCTCCAGTGATCTTATTATTGTTATATTGCAGTGTGTGTGTCTGAGGTCATCTGATCACAGTTGCAACATTCCTTTCCATCACCAGGATTTATTATGTGTGGGAGGGGTGGATTTCTCACTTTTTATAATTGCACCCAGTAAGGCTGAATGAGCTTAGGGCTGGTTCACATTAGTGCGCTGTGCGAGATCGCATGTGATTCGCACAACACTGCAGTGAAAATCACATGCGATGTTCGTGCAGTGCAATTTGAGCCATACAGATAGTATGGCTGATATCACACCGCATTCGGACCAAACTCGCACAGGACCCTTTTTTTGGTCCGCACCAAAATCGCATGGGTGTTCACACCTATGCGATCCGATTCATGTCCGAACTATCAGTTCACAGTGTGATATGCAAGCTGAAATGGGGGTGCCGTTAACATTGTATGACACTCCCCAGCAGTTCGCATATGGCAGTGTGAACTGCCGTGCGAGTCGGGTGCGATGTGGGAACCCGCAGTGGATTCGCAGGGTTCCCGCATCGCACCAGTGGGAACCGAGCCTCAAAGCATACAGCCTACAAATGTCACCTGACTGCTCCCACCAAGGCTCGGTTCACACTGGTGCGATTTGGGAACCCTGCGAATCCACTGCGGGTTCCCACATCGCATCCGACTCGCACGGTGCGGTCCAAAAAAAGGGTCCTGTGTGTGTTTGGTCTGAATGAGATGCGATTTCAGCCATACAGTTTGTATGGCTGAAATCGCATTGCACAGACATCGCATGTGATCTGAACAGCAATACGGTGCGAATCACATGCGATGTCTGGCATGGCACCAGTGTGACCTGGGCCCAAGTCCCTACAAATGTCACTTGACATTTTTTACAATTTATTTTTGTACTTTTTTTTCCACAATGATGGGGGGTGGGGTTTTATTTTTTATATATATTTTTTCAGAGTGCTTTCAGGAAAGGGAGTGGATGGACGCGTCAGTGGACGGTGTCAGTAGTCGGTGTCAGTGGACGGTGTCAGTGGGTCAGTTGGGCGGTGTCAGTGGGGTAGTGGACCGTGTCAGTGGACCGTGTCAGTGGGTCAGTGGACGGTATCAGTGGGTCAGTGGACGGTGTCAGTGGACGGTGTCAGTGGGTCAGTGGACGGTGTCCATGGACGGTGTCAGTGGGTCAGTGGTCGGTGTCAGTGGACGGTGTCAGTGGGTCAGTGGTCGGTGTCAGTGGACGGTGTCAGTGGGTCAGTGGTCGGTGTCAGTGGCAGTGGGTTAGTGGTCGGTGGCAGTGGTCGGCGTCAGTGGGGCAGTGGTCGGTGTCAGTGGGGCAATGGTTGGTGTCAGTGGTCTTGGGGCTCTGGACCGTGTTCGTATGGGGGGGTGGTTGTGGTGTCTGTTTTTTATTTTCAATTTCATTTTTTTTACTTTTTTTTTTTACAGTTTTATTTTGGAATTTTTTATTTCTTTTTATCAGCCCTGTTAGGGGCTTTGGTGACATGTCAGGGGTCTAATCCGAGACCCCTAACATCTCCCCTTTGAGACAGAGAAAGGGACAGAGGACATTGATTCCCCAGTCCTTTTCTCTACACAGAAGTTGAATGGAGGGGAGACAGTGGCTCCTGTCCATTCATAAACTGAAGCAGAGTAACACACAGGTTACTCTGCTCAGTTGTCACAGGACACAGAGCGATCGGTAACGAACGCTCTGTGTCCCATTCAGAAAATAAACGGGCTCTTAATTGGCCCCTTTCTCCGCTCTCCATCCTGACAGATTCCCCTCCCTGGCAGCCCGCGGGAGAGGAGAGGGAAGACGGCGGCTGCGGGGGACGAGGAGGGGGGTGTAGGGGAAAGACACAGCGGGCGGATGAGGAGGGAGCCAGAGATGAAGAAGGGGGGCGCTGGAGGAGGGAGACACGGAGGACAGTCGGGGATGATCGGTGCAGCAGGGACAGCTGTGAACACCGCGATCCCCCATACATAGCTTTTCAGGTGAAAGCCGCGGGAGGGAGAGAAGGAGAAGCGGCTGATGAAAACCATGCATGGGGGATCGCGGTGTTCACAGCTGTCCCGTCACACTGATCACCCCCGACTGTCACTGGACATTCACATGTGTGCAGAAGTGACTGGGGGCCGTGAGCGCGCTCTGCTTCTTCACAGAACGCGCTCTGTCACCCCTGCACATTAATGATTTAAATTTGATGACAGTGGGTTTACATCCACCTTAAGATCCTAAGATTGAATGATGGTTTATCTGAGCTACTGAGAAATGGAGGAATGAGAAACTGGCTCTCCTTTTTGAAGCCCACCTGGAATGACAAATAGAGAGTCAGCCTTTTTAATAGGAGCAGTGGCTGTGAGGTATGAGGCTGTTTCAAATTTCAGTCAAGACACAATCTGCATGGAGTCTGCATGTTCTCCCTGTGCTTGCATGGGTTTCCTCCCACACTCCAAAGACATGTTGGTAGGGTAATTATCTCCTTCCCAAATTAACGTTAGAATGTTAATTCATATAAGATAGGGACCTCAGATTGTAAGCTACTTGAGCCCAGGGTCTGATGTGAATGTACAAAGCGGTTCCAAAATTTCCAGTGCTATAGAAATACCTGTAATAAATAAGAGTATTTTTTTAAGTGCTTAGAGAGCCAAATTCATATCCTATTGAGGCAGGCACATGGGTGGCCATAAGGGAGACTCCCTATACAAAGGTCTTAATCAAAGATTGGGAAGCCATTGGTCCCAGAAACAAGATCGCCAGTGCAGAGACTTGAGATTTGGTGTTTACAAGTTAAAAACTGGTTTCTTTTGCTAGAAAATGACTTAGAACCCCCAAACATTATATATATATGGCTCTAACAGTAAAGTTGGCCCAATTTTTTTTTATATTGTGAAAGATGATGTAACGCCAAGTAAATTGTTCCCCAACATGTCACGCTTCAAAATTGCGCCCGCTCGTGGAATGGCGACAAACTTTTACCCTTTTACCCTTAAAAATCTCCATAGGCGACATTTAAAAAATTCTACAGGTTGCATGTTTTAAAGTACAGAGAAGGTCTAGTGCTAGAATTATCCAACGATCGCATTGATACCTCACATGTGTGGTTTGAACACCGTTTTCATATGCCGGCGCTGCTCACGTATGCGATCGCTTTTGCACGCAAGCGCGGCGGGACAGGGCGCGTTTAAAAAAAAATAGTATTTATTTTACCTTTTATTTTAAAAAATTATTGTGTCAGGTTTATTCCTATTACAAGGAATGTAAACATCCCTTGTAAAAGAAAAAATGGTTTTAAGGCACAAATACTGACCCATGCACATTTGCAAGAAAGTCAGGATTCATCCCACAGAGAATTTCCTGGTACGAAAGCCTTTTGCCTTACACCAAGCAAAGTATTCCTTCCATGTGCGAATGATAGACCTTGCAGGAAGTAGACTTCCCAGGTTTCAGCATTGTGGAAATCACCGATTTAGAGATGCCTGTCTCTCATAACCTGAACTTTAACAGGATTGCTGTTAAAGCCAGTGACTTTTGAGCAGGGTGGTAAATTGGTCCTTTGGGCAGAATATGCAAATGATCTGGAAGAGCCCACTAAGAATCTGCCAGGAGTCTGATCAGGTCCAAGTATCACATCTGCCTGGACCAGTAGGGAGCAATGAGGATCAATAGAATGCCCTCCTTTTTCGATCTTGTGTAGCAGTCAAGAAGAGTTTGTATGTGTAAAAGGCATAGATCAGGCTTTACTGTTCCTACAGAATCCCAGAGCTTCCACTAGAGGATCCCTGTAAGTAAACACAAACCAGGCCAGTTTGTTCTTGAACCTGGAGGCCAGGATGTCCACATCCAGAATCCTCCACCTGTGACACAGGTCCTAGCACATCTCTGGGTGTAGGGGCCATTCCCCTGAGTCCAGGTGCTGCTGGCTGAGGAAGTCTGCCTGCCAATTGTCTACATCTGAAATCTAAATGATAGGCAAGGCAGGAAGTTTAAGTTCCATCCAAAACAGGATCTATCCCACATCTTGTGCCACAGCAAGTCTTTTGGTACCACCTTGATGGTTGATGTACACGGCACTGTCCAACTGAATCCTGATCAGATGACTCTCCAGTCGGGGGGGGGGGGCAGTGTTGCAGGGACAACCATATCATAGACAAGATTCTTCCAATGTCCAAGTCCTTTGTACCAACTCCTTCTCCAACCTGACAGGCTGGCATCTGTCCTGAAGATCTTCCAAGTGATCAGAAAAAAGGACTTCCCTTCTCCAGACAAGATTGCTGAGCTACCAAGCCAGAGAAAACCTGGTCTTTGGTGCCAGAAGAATCACTCTGTCTAAGGACTGGTCTGTTTTGTCCCATGATGACAGGATGTTGTGTTGTAGGGGTCTGGTGGGGAATTTGGAAAATGGGGCTGCCTTGAGTAAGCCTTCCCAAGACTTCTTCTGATGGAAAAAATTAGTACTCTTATCCCCGGAGACATCCTTGATGAGGGTATCCAGTGCAGTCCTGGAAAGGTGTTGCAGGCTAAAGGATTTGAAAAGCAGGCACTTTTTGCATGTAGGTTCTGCAGCCCAAAACCTCAACCCAAGAGTTCTCCTCATGTTCACTGACAGGAGGCCCATCTGGGAGATGACAAAGGAAACTTCAAACAACTCATCCAAACTGTAGTTTGAGGCTGCAGTCATGAGGTCTAGACACTCTAGAATTAGGGGATTTGCTGCCATATTGATGAGGTCATTTTCAATTGCTGCAGCCCAGTCAACAAGGATCTATCACTGCTACAACAGGTTGCACTGCATGAGCTGTCAGAGAGAACAGAGTTCTAAAAAGGGCACCCAGTCATTTATTGATGGGGTCGTTAAAAATAGATGAATCCTCCACTAACATGGTCAAAGCCTTATTAAGGCTGGATTCACACCTATGCATTTTTAGTGCTTTTTGCATTTTGCAGATTTGCACTACAAAACGTGTTACATAGGAAACCATGGTAAATGGACTGTAGTGTAAATCTGCAAAATGCAAAAAGCAGTAAAAATGCAAAGGTGTGAATCCAACCTAAGACAGGATAATGGCAGATCCACAGAGCGGGCAGTCCATTTTTGATAAAGTCCTCCTCAAATGGGTATAAGGCTAATATATGCTTTGGAGGGGCAAAAAACTTGTCAGGGTTCTACTAGTCTCTATAAAAGAAAATCAAAAAAAAAGAGGGCGCACTGAGGGTGCAAAGGTCTTGGCTGTCTTTAAAGCCATAAAGGAGCTTGGATTTGGGAGGACAGCACTGGTAAAAGCTACAGGATGGCCCCAAATTTTAAAGATGTGCATACAGTGTCAATAATGGCTTAAATAGAGAACTACCACACCCAATAGATTACAGAGTATGGGGAAAGCGATCTGCATGCTCCCAGGGAAGAGGGGCACCCAACCTAGAGGTTGGAATGTGCCTAACTACATATCTTGAAAATCATGGAATTAGAGATGCTGGGAAATTTCTTGATGAGTCTGTAGAGCAGCCATATAACAGGAATACGTTTGGTGAGAGAGGCAGGCAAGTGCCGGGGCACCTAAAGACTGTATGTGGAAAGGAAACAAATGCATAAGGGCAGTACTGAGAACAGGGGAAATGCAACCTATACCACAGAGGCGTAGCTTGAAGCTTGTGGGCCCGATGCAAAAGTTGACCTGCCCCCCCCCCCACCACCCACCGCTTCCACCATGCATGCAGATATACCCACCACACACCAAGATACTCAACTTAGATCTTGGGGGGCAAAGCCATGTGACACAAAATCTGGAGCCCGCAGCCCCTCAGGAGGTGTTAAGGGATTTGTTTTAGAAATTTCTGAAAGTTTCTCTGTCAGTGTTGGCAGGTGTTGGGGGAAGGTCACCTCCCGGAGGTGTGTGTCTTTTCCCCAGTTGTCAGGGAAGGGGGGTAAGCGGACATACCCAGGTGGGGGGGGATTATAGAGAATGCCAGCTGGTGACTAGGAGACACTGAGCGGTGTCTTACCTCAGTGACATCAGTCCCATCGTGGCTACAGGACGGTACTCTCCTCCTCTTGCCTCGCTGAACTCAGTTACAATTCCATGTTGCCACACAGCACAGACACTTTCCCAATGGCTCACAGCTTCTCCCCAGCCAATGAGGGGTATGGACTGTGGAAGGCAAAGTGGAAGCCCAGTAGTGGAGCGTGGCTGTGGGGCCCTAGGGCAGATCAAAGCTGAACTTTGTGGAGGATATGATAATATGACAGGGAGGCTGCAGGGGCCCCCTGTAACTAGGGGCAGGGTTGCGATTGTGACCCATGCAACCCCTTATGCTACGCCCATGCTATACCAATACTAAGCTGGCAAATGGATTTAACTGGTACAAAAAGCCATGTCTTTGAAAAGGCAAGAGCAAATTGACTTCTCTGATCGTAAAACAGGCACCTGGGTAATCCTTGACCATGGCAAATACAATCTCAATATGAGGGTTACTAGCTAGGGAGATCTGTGAATAATGGTGTCTCTGTAGCCTCCCCATGTAGTGAGGAGTAGAGTTCTCATGGGCAGGCAAAGAAAGAATGCCAATGAGAGCATTGTCAGGAAAATGGATTTAACAACAGACAAAATACCATGCTGGGGGGAAGAACCTCTGGGGGAATCTAGGATGGAAAAGGACCTGGGGGTCTTAGTAGTAGATAGGCTCCGCAATGGCATGCAATGCCAAGCTGCTGCTAACAAAGCAAACAGAATATTGGTATGCATTAAAAAGGGGACCAACTCCAAAGATAAAACAATAATTCTCCCGCTCTACAAGACTCTGGTCTGGACGCACCTGGAGTATGCTGTCCAGTTCTGGGCACCAGTCCTCAGGAAGAATGTACTGGAAATGGAGCGAGTACAAAGAAGGGCAACAAAGCTAATAAAGGGCCTGGAGGATGTTAGATATGAGGAAAGGTTGGGAGCACTGAACTTATTCTCTCTGGAGAAGAGACGCTTGAGAGGGGAAATTATTTTCGTACTGGTTTCCCCACAATAGGGATAATTTTTTTTTAGCAGAAGGGAGTTTAACAAGATACGTGGCAACTCATTAAAATTAGAAGAAAATATGTTTAACCTTAAACTACGTAGAGGGTTCTTTACTGTCATGCCGCGTACACACGATCATTTTTCCCGTCGGGAAAAATGACATTTTTTTTTTTCGCCGAGAAAAACGATCGTCTGTGGGCTTTATGCCGTTTTTCTCGTTGAGAAAAACGGCAGGAAAAACGACGAGAAAAATTAGAACATGTTCTAAATTTTCTCATCGTTTTTTCCATGGCAGTTTTCCCATAGGGAGACACTGCCGCGGAGCCCACAGACGGTCGTTTTTCTCATCAAAGAAAAAAATGACGGGAAAAACGGTCGTGTGTGGGGGAACATGCCGTTCCCTCGTTTTTCATTTTTTTTCATGCCGTGATTCACGGCGGTGTTTTCACCGCCGTGAATCACGATCGTGTGTACGCGGCATAAGAGCGGAAGGAAGTGGAATTCCCTTCCATAGGCGGTGGTATCAGCGGGGGGCATCGATAGTTTCAAAAAACTATTAGATAAGCACCTGAATGATCACAACATACAGGGATATACAATGTAATACTGACATATAATCATACACATAGGTTGGACTTGTGTCTTTTTTCAACCTCACCTACTATGTAACAATGTAACCTTGTTAAAAGATTTCCAGGAGTGCGCATGCGCGGCCGGACGGAGCGGATGAACGTCTGACCTGCTCCGCTCACCCCTCGGCGACTTCAGCCATAAACAGCGGTCCCGCACATCGCCCGAAGCTATAAATAGCTTGACCCTCCTGTGGACAGATCTGGGCACACGCAGGATGGTGAAGAAACCCCGGTACAAGCCTAAAACCGGCTCCCGGAGCTCGAGCCGCGCTACACAGGCCGGATCCAAGATGGCGACCGGCTATCTAACACGAGGCACACAGGCTGCAGGAAAGGGGAAATCTCCACCTCATCATCCAGCACAAGCCCCACGGACTGAAGATGCTGATTACCCAGCACTACGCTCTCCAAGATCTCCCCCTGATAAAGGTGAGCTGATGACCATAGACTGCCTGTCACCTAGCCCCCCTGCACTGTCTCCCTCTCAGATTGCAGCTAAATCGCCCAGCATGGATTCACACACATCCTCCCTCCTGGATAGGGAGATAGCAGAAGCCATATACAGCCAGCCCAGCAGCCAAGAATCTGCATTAAATTGCAATGCTGACTCTCCTGCTGTACCCCCTGCGCAGGGACAATACTCAGGAGACCCGATCCTAATAGCACGCTTTGATGACTTGCTTCAAAGAGAGCTAGCCAAAGCTAATGATAAACTAGCTCTGGACATAAAGCGAGATTTCCAGGAAATGGGACATAGATTGGAAAGTATTGAATCAAAGATGGACGACACAGTCCACAGAGTTTCCCAAAATTCAAATATGATTACTGAACTACACGATCGACTTGAGGACGCTTACTCAAAGATCGACGACCTTGAAAATCGCACCAGGCGCTATAACTTTCGCATCCGTGGTATACCGGAAAATATAAAAGATATTACCACTATCACACAATCCCTGATGCAAGCTGCTGTACCAGGCATTGATGAGATCCATATGGAGATTGATCGAATACATAGAGCTTTGACTGCCCCTAAACCTGACGGCCCCCCCAGGGATGTGATTGTGAAGCCACATTTCTTTAAGATTAAAGAAGCAGTGATGCGGCATGCCAGAGAAAACCCAGATCTGGAAATAGATGGCATCAAGATTCAAATATTTGCTGATATATCCCAGGCCACAATCCAAAAGAGACGATCGCTTAAACCTTTACTAACACCATTGACCCAACGTAATATTCGATACAGATGGAACTACCCTTTTAAACTCCAATTTTCCTTCAATAGCAAATCTTATTCCTTTTCATCATTTACTGAAGGCGAATCGATCCTGCTGAAATTGGGATTTATATCCCACAACTCATCTTCACGGAATCAACCTGGATCCAGGGGCTCCCCTCCTCCTCCACTTTCCCCCCTATGGTCGTCAAAATCATCCAAGAAAACTGCCCAAACGCCCCGTGTTACCTGAAGAATGGGCTTTATATTACTGAACTGGTCCAAGCCCGCAGTGGTGTCTTCTCAGCGGTCTCCTAAAGGGACATTAGACGCCACACAGGGCGATTAAAACTCGTTAAAACAAGTTGTTCTGGTTACTTTTATTTGAAACGCCCGAGCCGATCTCTAAGTCACTACATTTATGAATACCTGCATTTTTGATACTGAACTGGTCCCCCTCCCATTCTCCTCTCCCTCTTCCCCCCCATCCCCCTTCCCCTTTGTCCTCTTCCCCCCCTCCCCCTTCTCCCCTCTCCCCTCCCCATTCCCCCCCTCCTGTCTCCCCTCCTCCTTCTCCTCCCCATTTCCCCCCCCCTTCTCCCCACCCCCTTCTCCCCTCCCCCTTCTCCCCTCCCCATTTCGCCCCCCCTTTCTCCCCTCCCCCTTTTTCCCCCCTTTCCCCCCCCCTTCCTTTTTTTTTTTCTTTTTCCTCATCTTTATAAAATCCACAATGTTCGATCGGGTGCATAATCCTACCAATATTTTAGGGCGAGACACTGGGTCCAAAGAAGTTCTTGTTTTTCTTCTTTTTTACGATACATTTTTGTTGCTGAGGGGTGGTCATGCGCACTCCTTATTTGAGGGACTCTCCTCATTACTTGTTTTTGACGGAGACTCCTTCGCACCTGGGGTTTATCCCTGGGACACTTTCACTGTTTACTGTTTGTAATATTGATTGATCGCATGTTTAAACTATGTCACTCGGTACCCGGGAGTTCCCTGGTCCGACAGCTTAATTTTATTTTTCTCTAATCTTGTTATCTTCTTTGCTATCTCTGACCCTGATCTTCTCCTCTTTCTTTCCTTCTTTTTTAACCCCAATTTTAATTTTTTCCCAAACTGTTCTTTCCTGAGGGTCACCTGGAAAGTTCCTTGGCGCTTATGGCCTCTGGATCCTACAGACCGGTGGGTGAGTCTGCTTATCGCTGTTCATAATTGTATCTCATGTCTTCCATAAAACCGACGCCCCGAAATATCCGCCTACTCTCACATAATGTCCAGGGTTTTGGGTCGCCTGCCAAGCGAATCAAGGCCCTCACGCACTATAGATCACTGGGGGCAGACATTGTAGCTCTCCAGGAAACGCATTTTATTTCCTCATTTACCCCCCGCTATCTTCATAGAGATTACCCTCTTTGTTTCTACGCGAACGCTTCAGAGAGGAAGAGGGGGTAGCCCTCTGCTTCTCGAAGCATATATCATTCACAGAAACTAAAACCATCAAAGATAAAGAGGGTCGTTATCTTCTAGTAAAGGGCCACCTAGGGGAAACCTTAATCACCATACTTGTCTACTATGCCCCCAATACTAATCAAACCGCTTTTTTTCACGCTCTTCTAGCACTCTTAGAACCCGAATTTGAGGGTGTTGTAATCATGGCAGGTGACTCTAACCTAGCTCTAGATTTAGCTAAAGATAGATCACACACTTCAGGACTTCGGGCTCCCCCCAGGCAAAGTCATAAATTCGCACAACTGCTATATAAATATGATTTGGTGGACGCTTGGCGTGAGGCCAATCCTACTGCTAGGGACTACTCCCACTATTCAAGGGCACATGGGCACTACTCCCGCATAGACCACGTGTTTCTCCCCTCGGGGGTGATACCAAAATTGAAATCTGCAAAAATTTTGTCAACACCTTGGTCAGACCATGATCCTGTTACGATTCAACTAACTGATCTTACTAATAAGACTATGGGATTCCATTGGCGGCTGAATGAATCTCTCATCAGCGACGAATCTCACTGCATAGAGATTTCCAACCATATACAAGCCTACTTTGAAAACAATATTCCAGGGGATACATCCCCTGCCATTAACTGGGCAGCACACAAGGCCACTATTAGGGGTTCCTTCATTCAACTAGCCTCCAGACTGAAAAAGGCTCGCACTGAGCTGATTTCTGCAAAGGCCAAGGAGTTTGAGTTTCTATCCAAACAACATAAACGCTCCCCTTCTCCCAACTTGTTTAAGAAGCTAGAACAATCCCGACTAGAATTAAATATCTGCCTTACTACAAGGGCCGAGAAACAATTGCGGTGGACGAATCATAAATTTTTCACTTGGCGGGACCGCCCAGGATCCCTACTGGCGCACAAACTCACTCCTAGACATTCCCATCGTACACTTCCTAAAATAAAGCTATCCGGGGGCCATCTCTCCCAGGATCCCCATAAAATCCTCGATGAATTCCATAACTTCTACGCAGACCTATACAAGAAGCCCCAAGCTGTAGCTCCCCCGTCCATCAGGGAATTCCTGGGGGCTCTTCCCCTCCCAATTATCACTGATGATCACAGAGAATTAGTGGACCAACCATTCTCAACCGAAGAGGTTACTGATGCTATCAAATCTCTCTTGCATCATAAATCTCCGGGCCCGGATGGGCTTCCTAACATCTACTACAAAAAATTTGCTACACATCTGGTCCCACACCTGGCTCTCTATTTTAACTCCCTGAGGGACGGGGGAATGGTCCCATCTGACGACAATAAAGCCTACATCAGCGTTGTCCCCAAACCTGGCAGGGATTCCACTGATGTTCGCAATTATCGCCCAATCTCTTTAATTAATTGTGACCTTAAAATTTTAACCAAAATTCTAGCAGTCCGAATCAATTCCTTTCTAGAACATTATATACATAAAGACCAATCGGGATTTATTGCAGGACGTCAGACCTTAGATCAAATTCGCAGATCTATCGCTCTGATCTCAGCGGTACGCTCCAGTTGGGACGACCTCCCAACTCGGGAACTCTTGCTCTTGTCATTAGATCTCAATAAAGCATTTGATAGCTTGAACTGGGACTATCTTTTTATTACCCTTGAGACTATGGGATTCGGCTCTATGTTTATCTCACTGATGAAAACACTTTATAGTTCCCCAACAGCTCAAATTTCTATCAGAGGACATAAATCATCCATTTTCCCAGTCCAGCGAGGTACTAGACAGGGATGCCCGCTCTCTCCCCTATTATTTGCTCTGGCAATAGAACCCCTTGCAATGGCTATCCGCTCCCATCCCAATATCCACGGTGTTTATTGTGGTCAACAAGAACACAAATGTGCACTATTTGCCGATGATGTCCTTATGTACATCACCAAACCCCAAACCTCACTCCCGGAACTCTTGTCTTTGCTAGATCGTTTCTCGCTAATTTCGGGTTTGATCCTAATTTCGCAAAAAACCCTGGCACTTAATATCTCACTGCCTCCCGCGGAGGTGCAGCTCCTCCAAAACACATACGGTTTTAAGTGGGCTTCCCACTCCCTTCCATACTTGGGAGTCCATCTGACCTCGTCGATAGGTACGTTATATAAAGCAAATTATCCTCCTTTATTTAAGAAACTCAAGGAAGATCTTCGCTCCTGGGCAGAATACTCTCTCTCTTGGTTTGGCAGAATCAATTAGATAAAAATGACTTTTTTGCCCAGGCTCCTATATTATTTCCGAACACTACCGATAGCAATTCCGAAGGGAGACATGCAACATCTACAAACTGAAGTTTTACGCTTCATATGGGGTAATAAGAAGCCACGGATACAAAAAAAAACACTTTATACACCTAGACCCATGGGAGGACTTGGTCTTCCCAACCTACAAGCTTACTATAACTCGGCTCAGATAGCCCAATTGAGTCACACAACAGTTGGGGGGGCGGCCCCTCTTTGGGTTCACATAGAATCACTTGCGTGCCACCCACTGGCAATAGGAGCCTTGATGTGGCTTCCTAGTCGTAAACGCCCATCTATTTTATGTCCTACCTTATCACATTCTCTAGCGGTATGGGATAGAACAAGACACCGAGCGTCCCTTATGTCGCACCACACACCTCTAGCGCCCATTTTTTGCAACCCGGAGTTTCCTCCTGTCCTTGTTCCACAACAATTCCAATGGTGGCTCAATAAAGGATTCATGAGAATTGGGGATTTCCTTAATGGAAACCAAGTGCATACATTAAAATATTTCAAAGACAACTTCTCAATACCTCCCATTGAGATATTCCGATATAACCAAATTTCTTCATTCATTACTTCCAAAATTAGACAAGTGGGGGGCCCCATAACACTTACCGCATTTGAACTAATTTGCCAAAACAGAGACACACAGAGGGGTTGGATCTCTACCATATATTCTTTTATGACTAAACCAGACACTAAACTCACCTATATGACCCAATGGGAGAGGGACTTAAACCTCTCCCTAGAACTGTCAGAATGGCAAGGTATTGCCTACCAACTCTCAGAAATCTCTATTAACATTACCCTTATTGAAGCCAACTACAAAACGCTTTTACGCTGATATTTAGTCCCCACGAGAATAGCTAAAATGCATCCTTCCTCCTCGCCTCATTGTTTCCGACAATGTGGGCAGTTGGGTACCATGCACCATATTTGGTGGCAATGTCCACTAGTAATCAGGTTCTGGATAAGGATCTTTAATCTGATTCACTCAGTGACATATTTCAACATCCGTCGGTCCCCAGAGAGCGCACTTTTTCATAGACTACCCGACGGGATACCCAAAAAATCAATACGCCTCATAACCTATATCTTGTTGGCAGCGAGAATAACAATTGCTAGGAACTGGAAATGCTCAAGAATACCCCTAGAACAAGTTAAGGATAAACTCAACTGGATTATGATTAATGATAAGCTCACTTACACTCTTCACAATAAAGCGGAAATGTTTAACAAGATCTGGGATCCATGGATCGAATATATCTCCGCTTGATGAGGAAATCCAGGTGACCCTCTCTCTCTTTCTCTCTCCTCTCTCTCTCCCTTTTCTTTTCTCCTTTCTCTCCTCTGCGCTTTTCCTCTCTCCCTTGTTCTCTTTCCTTTTATTCTTGGCAATATATATTTTTTTTTAATATATACCTTGGTTATCGATATACGGTGTTGGAACGTTACTAATGAGGCAGGAAACGTTATCATAGTAGGGGTCTGCGGCTAACCTTGAATTTATGCTCAGGGTCTACTGAAACCCTGGACCATCCCTACCCCCCCCCTAGTGCTGGTATAGTCTGGAACTACTAGTTTGGGCACTTGCACACATAACAGGTCCTACATGAGGACCCTAATAATCCTTAGCATAACATTATGCATATGCCTCATACCTCCTGACAGGTTCTAGGTGGAATAATACATACCATGTTGTCAGAACGTTCAATTGTTGGCCGAATGTAACCTGGCTATTTGTTCCCCTGTTCCTTCCCCCCCCCTTTTTTTTTTCTCTTTTTGTCTCTTTTTTATTCCCGTTTTGTTATTCTCCTGTTTTGTAACTACTTAATAAAAAAAAAATATTGAAATATAAAAGATTTCCAAGGTATCCTGGGATATGAATGTTCAGGGTGTGATTAGGTGTGATTAGGGGCCTAATGATATAGCACCATGTTGCGTGGTTATTTTTTCAGCAATGTAAGGAAAATAAAACCCATCACGGTACATGTTCAGAGTGGGAGCAATTATTTATTTTTACATTCCACTTCTGTAGGGCACAAGGCAGAAAAATTGTCAGGAGGAGTAAATAACCTTTCATTGTAGTCTCAGCTTAATCAAGAATAGGGAAAAGCTTTCTAGGAATAGCCTTTTTTTTTTGTGCACATACAGTATGGCCGAAATTGTTGGCACCCCAGAAATTTGTCCATAAAATCAAGTATTTCTCACAGAAAAGTATTGCAGTAACACATGTTTTGCTATACACATGTTTATTCCCTTTGTGTGTATTGGAACAAAACAAAAAAAGGGAGGAAAAAAAGCAAATTGGACATAATGTCACACAAAACTCCAAAAATGGGCTGGTCAAAATTCTTGGCACCCTTTCAAAATTGTGGAATACTTTTCTGTGAGAAATACTTGATTTTCTGTAAAAATTTCTGGTGTGCCAACAATTTCGGCCATGACTGTAGGAGTATGTGGAGGATGTGCAGCACTATGTGTGTCTAGCCTTATGCCGCGTACACACAATTGTTTTTCACGTCATTAAAAATGCAATTTTTTTAATTGGGCATTAAAAACTATCGTGTGTAGGCTCCAGAGCATTTTTAACGACGTGAAAAATGGCCTAAAAAAATTAGAACCTGTTCTATTTTTTCACGTCGTTTTTTTTAACGACGTGAAAAACGCTAGTGTGTATGCTTTTACGAGGGGGAAAAAAACGCGCATGCTCAGAATCACGTATGAGACGGGAGCGCTCGTTCTGGTAAAACTAGCGTTCGTAATGGAGATAGCACATTCGTCACGCTGTAACGGACTGAAAAGCACGAGGCTGAAAAGCGCAAATCGTCACTCAACAAACTCTACTAACATGAAGGGTTGCGCCATTCGAACGGAACTTCCCCTTTATAGTGCTGTTGTACGTGTTGTACGTCACTGCGCTTTGCTTGAGCGTTTTTTTTAATGAACGTGTGTATGCAAGACAGGCTTGAGAGGAAACAAGAAAAATCACGTCGAGAAAAACGTTGTTTTTGAAAATGACATTAAAAACGATTGTGTGTACGCGGCATTAGACTAGTACACACTGCCTCAATTAATGAGTCCACAGTAGCCGACATATGGTGAGAAGCTAAAGAGAGAAACTTCACAAAATTCTGGTGAAGAAAAATCTCCAGCAGCCTCCACTAAAAGATCAGTTTTCCCCTTGCCTTCTGCAAATGGCAATGTGCCACTCAGTTCAGATTTTAACGCATGAAAATAAGGGAGAGGCAGAAAAGCATTTACAGCTATTAGCACCCATTGATTACAGAAGTATAGATAGTCTTTGGAATAAATCAGAGATTGTGGCAGACAATCAGTCTGAATTTTGCATGTCTTTGAAGGAGCCCAATTCATGGGGCTGGAACGATGTCAGTGAAAGAACGTGCTCCAGAACAAGGGAACAGCTATCAACCTGAGGGGTATTTGGAGTTATCTCAGGACTTGAAATCGAATTATCGCTGTTTGTCTCATGTTCTCCTGATACCAGGTAACTGTAATCCACCATTGCTTAGTAAGGATTTTCCCCTGTAGGATACTCGTGTGGACTGAGGGGGTTCAACATCACCAGTATGAAGAAACTGCAATAATTCAGGCACGAACTGAGCTCCTGTGCCTGTGTTTCTGTGGTATCAGGCATCAGGTGAGACAGCAAATGATCGGCTTGCGTTATCGGCAGAAAAAGGTGGTTGGAAGTGTGCATTTAGAAGTCTTATGAGTACTACACGACTAGCCAGAGAGGACTTTTGGTGGTGAGATGGAAGAAAAGCCTGATAATTTAAAACAGGTTGATGTTATGATAGTATTACTTACAAGGCTGAATAAATCAAGACAATTAGAGTCAATGTTTGAAAACCCAAGTTGTAGGTTATCATATTATCTGTGCCTATATACCACTTGTGTGCTTAGCACTGTGGTGTGTCTTGCAGGATGAAAGGATATAATGTAGTGGGTACTACAGCAGGGCCGATCCTAGGGTCACAGACGCCTGGGTGCAGAAATATTTCTGGCACCCCCCACGTGGGCGTGGTCATCTTACAAACCCCTCCCCTTACACATGTTTCTATGGCAACGACTCAAACACAGAGATGCTCCCCTAAGAAGTCGTCGTTACCCTAGGATCCTCCCATGATCCTTTAACAATAAAGAAAATACAGGAAGAGTGTACACTAATGAGACCTGGAGGAGAGTCTCTCTGATGCACACAAAGAGGGCTTCTGTTAGAGAGTCTGTTAGGAAGAGCCCCCAGACATAGTACAAGAGACAGTCAGAGAGTGCAGACATATTACACGAGACGGTCAGAGAGTGCAGACATGATACAAGAGACGGTCAGAGAGTGCAGACATATTACAGGAGATGGTCAGAGAGTGCAGACATATTACAGGAGACGGTCAGAGAGTGCAGACATATTACAGGAGACGGTCAGAGAGTGCAGAAATATTACTGGAGACGGTCAGAGACTGCAGACATACTACAGGAGATGGTCAGAGACTGCAGACATATTACAGGAGATGGTCAGAGACTGCAGAAATAATACAGGAGATGATCAGAGAGTGCAGACATATTACAGGAGACGGTCAGAGACTGCAGATATAATACAGGAGACAGTCAGAGACTGCAGACATATTACAGGAGATGGTCAGAGACTGCATGGGGGAATCATGCAAGTTTCTTTCCTGCAATCTGTGGTTGCTGGAAAGAAATTTGTACTGTATATTACCAGCCTAACTGAAAGTGAAAGTTAGTGAATGTCTTGAAAGAACAGGAGGGGGGAAGACAGATGGGCAGGGCCGCTGTTAGAAATCATGGGGCACTGTACAGCCTACCTGACGGGGCCCCCTTCAACCACGCCCTTGACCCCACCCCTGGCCCCGGCTTGAAGCGATTTACATATGTGTGCGGAGCCACCGCATGCATTTGCAATTAATAAGCATGAAGGAGTGGGGGCAGTTTAAATTTCTTTTAAATTGTATTTTATTACACAGAAAAACAAATCTTACACTGTATCTTTACATTTTTTTTTTCATTTTTGCTTTCACAAGAGTTGAACAACATCCCTTGTGATAGCATGGGCCATGACATGTCCTCTTTATGGAGGGATCTGGGGTCTTTTAGACCCCATATCTGTCCTCTGGCCTCCAAAGCATAAGATCAAACCGAGATCAGTTTGATCAGATACTTGTTCAAGCCGGTAATGGTGTCATTAAATGAGCCCGAAACAGAAAGTGATAAAATCCTCATCACTTCCAGTTTCTGACATCACACGGTGGGCGGAACAACATCCATCCCTCTCACTGTGTCCCAGTAACCAGATGCTACTGGTCACATCTTAAAAGCAGTAAAGGTGGTGGTGGAACCCCCTTCCACTGCCTGTAAAAGTAATACAGGGGCTTCTTAGCCACTAGGATTACTTTTACTTTGTGCAGAATTTCTGGTGTTAAAAAATGATATCTTGATCATTGCTGTAGTGATGACCAAGATATCACCCTTCCAATCCAGCGACGTACTGATACATCGCTGGACAGGAAGCAGTTAAAATGAAGTGTAAATTAGCATTACACCGTTTTTTATTATCATTAGCATTACAATTATCACACAGGCAGCACTGTAAGCAGGTGCTCTATCATGTCTCTAATATGTCTCTATGTCACATTGCTTTTGGGTGCTGACTTTGTTATGGCTGTTACATACAGTAAGTACAGCAATAAGTTAACAGCCATAACAAAGTCAGCACCCAAAAGCAATGTGACATAGAGACATGATAGAGACATGATAGAGCACCTGCTTACAGTGCTACTGCTACCTGTGTGATAATTGCAATGCTGATAACCTGTTGTGCTGTGAAATACATAATAGGACACAGTGAGTATTCTATCCTCTAATCCCCACTCACTGTGTCCAGTGCAGCCACACTGTCCTCCTGCTCTTCTCTGTCAGCCCTCAACTTCTTCACATCTTGCTAGGATTGCAGCCGGGAGCCGAACGGAGAATTGCAATATCACTCCGCCAGCCGGGACTAATAGAATAGTGGGGCGGCATGATGTACATGTGCCCGAAAATAAGAAAATAGTCCCTCCACACTCACTCACATTTCCAGGCTGGAAGCAGAAATCATTCAGTCTCACAGAGGAATCTGCAGATGCTGTTTTCATATTTCCCGCCCACACATCCTCTCTCAAGATATAGCTGTACGCCGGGGATAGTGTGGGCGGGGCGGTAAGTCACTGGAGGAGCAGAGGTGGGAGGAGCTGTATTCCTCACTGATCTCCCATCAGTGAGGGGGGGGGGGGTGGTGTGTTCGCTGGGCGGCTGTGTAAGTGTCACCGTCACAGACACTTTACAGAGCTGCAGCCACCAGTCGTCTCAGAATTTACAGACTGATTCTTCTGTCCTATGGATGGGAGAAATCAGTCTGTTTTTCCACAGTTACTGAGATAATGGAAGGCTTGTCCCCCCCCCCCTGCTGGTGGAGCCCTTCCTGAAGTCGCTCTCCTCCCTGCCAATGAGGATGCAGGGGGAGGGAGCAGATTGGGCGGCCGAGGCAATGCAAGGCTCTAATATTATGCGCAGAGGGAGGGGGAGAAATCCGCCCCCTCTTACTCTCCGCCCAGGGAACCCGCTCCGATCTCCTCTGACAGGAGGATGGATGGGGACGGGCTTGGGCGGGATGAAATAGCAGCGGCGGTGAGCGGCCTCTGAATACCAGCAAGAAGGAGGAGGGAGGGGAGCACTCTGGCGCTTGACCGCCCCCACCTCTGTGGCGCCTGGGTGAACTGCACCCCTCGCACCCTGTCTAGGATCGGCCCTGTACTACAGATCCAGCAAGACATGTATAGCAAATAACTGGTATGTAAAGATACTGTCTTACCTTGTAAATGTTGCTAGTCTTGTCAGGTCCAGGTTTCGCCCACCAAGGTGGGCATTCCCCCAAAGGGGTCTTCAGGGTGTGGGTGCCATAGGAATGGACCTGTATAGTACCCTACAGCTAACTCAGTTGTTGCACCAACTACCAAGGTGAGCACCAAACACAGGATCCAATGCCAGAAGAAAACATTACAGGCCAGGGCCCAGGCACAATTCCCCAGATGTACTGTACATCAAGGGTAACTGATCCAGAAACTACTAGTGAACCATAAGGTAATATACAATCAGACCTTGATAGAGGTGTCAGTTGAAGACGGAAAGAAAAAAATATATTCTACAATAGGGGAAGAGGTACATCACATAAAGACACAAGCAAAAGACGGGAGCCGCACAAAGTGGACAGGATTATATGGATACACTGGGGGGGTGGTTCCCAGCAAAGCTTTTGCCAGTGTCAAATCACTTATAGGTAGCAGCATATAAATAATGACCTAAGAATCAATTCCTGTTCCCTGTATTGTACAAGTTAAGCCTCGTACACACGATCGGATATCCTATGGATTCTAATCCGATGTTTTTTTCCATCGGAAATCCGATGAAGCTGACTTCCATCAGTCTTGCCCACACACCATCAGTCAAAAACGGACCGTTCCAAACGCCGTGACGTAAAACACTCCGATGAGCCGAGAAAAATTAAGTTTAATGCTTCTGAGCATGCGTCGACTTGATTCTGAGCATGCGTGGGTTTTTTATCCTATGGACTTGCCCATAGACGATCAGAGTTTTCGATCGTTTTTTTAATCCATCGGAAAAATGTAAAACATGTTCTATTTTTTAAAACCGATGGAAAAAAGACCGATGGGTCCCATACACGATTGGTTTGTCTGATGAAAACAATCCATCGGATGGTTTTCATCGGTTAAACCGATCGTGTGTACAGGGCTTAAGGCTTTAAAAGCAGCTTGCCACTTCTTAGATGTGATAGTTGCATTTGTTTTCTTTTTTTAGGCTTTTTTTCTTCTATTTTCACCTGGTGATCCAGTCAGTAAGTCTGTTGTTTTTCAAAACAACAAGCTGTCTTTCATATATTTTGCAGTTACATGAATGATACAAACCATTTAACACTTACAATGACCAGTTTTTATTTATTTATGTCAAATGTTTGTAAAAAAAACCAAAACAGTTTGCTGTAACTGCTTAGAAAGTGTTAGCTGGAGTTTGGCTTCAATTTGTTAGTGTATCTAAATCTGCTAGTACATCTAACACTTCCCTCCCCAAGACTGACAATGCTACTGTTCAAAGATACCCCCTGCGCTAATCCATCCAGAGTGGGGGTGCTCTAATATAGGAAGTGTGCTACTGATCAGATCATCAGGTGAAAACAGAGGGAGAAAAAAGCCTAAAATAATAAAACTAATGCAACAACCACATCTAATGATTGTTAGGCTGCAATCTATTACATTTTTGGGTTTAATACCGCTTTAAGATATATCTTTTATTATTTGCCGGACCAGCTACTACTAGTAGTTAGTCTTATTCACTTTTTTTTTTAGTAATGTTAAAGACATTTCAACACTCATTTTACTGGCTTCTTTAATTCAAATGACTTTTGAAAACATACCACAGCATTTACAACCACATGGGTAACTCATAAATCGTTTTAATCCAAACAGCGATGTCATTAAATCTTTTAAGACAGAGGTTGATTGCCCAAGACATGACTGGAAGTGTCACACCTGTTCTAAATAACATACTCCAATCATAATGGTACCATGAGGCATACCTCCCAACTTTCTGAAATGGAAATGAGGGGCACCTATTAGCAAAATTATGTAGGCATAGGAAACACCCCCTGCCACACCCCCCTTAAAGGAGAATTACACAAAAAAAAGGTTTGGTTAAACCCACAAGTGCTTTTCTACCACCACTACTACTCCTTTATATTGGATTTTGGAATTTACAAATGCAGCAGGTTAGAAATTGGATGAAAGGTTTAGCACTGGGAAACACCTTTTGATAGATAAACAGTGCATTTTATATACAAGTGTATAGATCAGACCAAAATTAGGGGCAAATCAAGAGGGACAGAGGGACTTCCGAATGAAGAACAATCCCTTGAAATCAGGGACAGTTGAGATACAAGGTAAAGATGTTAAAATTGCAATATATATGTATGACAGGTTGTGATGAAGGCACCTATTTAGGGATGGCTTTCAGACTAATATGGATGGTTTCTTTTGAAACCAATTGTCCCCTTTGTCCAAAACTTGCATCTCACGGCCCTTGGAAAAAAGTCCATTCTCTTTAAGATGTAAGATGACTAATGAGTCCTGACCTGCATAGCTTGGCTTCCCTTGTTGGGCCATTTATTTTCTAAATTATTGTTTGGCTTCCCAGTGTACAGGTTAACATGATCTTCACTACACTGGACTGCACATACCAGGTAACTTAGCTTATGTATAGGTGTTGAGTTTATTGGATATTTAATTGACAGTCTGGGCTTAAGTGCAATGTTTGGTAAAAATCCTTTTGTTTTTTTTAGATGCTCCAGCCACATAATATATATTATTTTGTGTATTCTTCCCCTCTTCTTGTGTTTTATTTGAGTTTGTAGTTAGTATATTTTAATAAACACCCAGACTGGGTAGCTTCTTGTAAAAGGCCCCCCTTCCTCAACACATTACACACATACCAAAGAGGGTAAAGTATATACTCGAGTATAAGCCGACCCGAATATAAGCCGAGGCACCTAATTTTACCACAAAAAAAAAGGGAAAACGTATTGACTCGAGTATAAGCCTAGGGTGTCCATCTGCCTGCCTCAATGTGCCTCACTTTGCCTCACTGTGTCCATGACTAGACTGACGTTTAACATGGTAGTCTATGGAAGGGGTGCCCGGCTTTGAAAAATCGGTGCTCCCCGGCCGTAGGTCCCCCAGACAACAATCTTTGCACACTTGTAGAGGAAGAGTGGGGCTACATGTGTGCAAAGTTTGGGGTCCAGGGGACCTACGGCCGGCCGGTACCGGGTCCCCAAAGTCCGGGAGATCAGGCGCAAAAAGGTGACTTGAGTATAAGCCGAGAGGGGCATTTTAAGCACAAAAAATGTGCCGAAAAAATCGGCTTATACTCGAGTATATACAGTATTTGTTTTTTTACTTATCTTTCCATGTAAATGTGCTGTTCCTATTCACTGCATTTATGTGTTCACTGAACACTTGTACTTTCTTTAAAAATACTGCATATCGTCCACATAGCTAAACCAATGTATATTTACTCCCTTTGTGTTCAATGCTCTCCTCCACACCTCCTCTATGTACAGCTTAGCTACAATGGTAGATATTGATGATCCACATCCATGCACATCTTGAACATCCATGTTTTATTATAGGTATAAATGATAAGATACATTATGTTTCCAATATTCACTTGAACTGAGGAGTTGAGTGGTAAAATATATATAACATTATTAAACAAATTCAGTTAAATACAATTGCATGAATTAAATTCCGGCAGTAAAAAACATAATAGAAAGGCAGTAAGCAATAGTTTTTTTTATATGTTAATTAATTTTCTGCATTAAGGTAAAAAAAACTTTCAATAACAATGCCCAGCAGCCTCTCTCCCTAACACTTACCTGTGTCCTGTATCAATCCAGCGCTGTACCCGACTTCTGTTCTTCTCTCCTTTCTCCCTGATCTCATGGGTTTGGTTGAGAGCAGCAGGAGCTCTCATGCTGCTGTCAGTCAAATCATATGAGGAGGGGAGGGGCAGAGTGAAGCATACTATGTATGTGTAGCGGGTATGTACTTTCCCGGGTGTAAATTTGAACTTGACAGAGACATTAGTGATGTGTAATTCCCTGCAGCCCAGCGGGTGGCGCTGTCGCCCTGGGCTGGGGTTGAGTCATTGCTGTGTGTCGTGCCTCCTTTTTGTCCTCCCTCGGCAGTGGTATGGTGGGGCGGGGAACCCGCTGTGCTTGCTGGGAGAGGGTATAAAGGGGCCATCTTTGTCACGGGGTCGGAGTCCAGGGCACCTTCAGCCTGTGGACGGTGGTTCGTGTCGGTTCTCTAGGCGGGCCTAGGCCTAGAGGACAGCCGGAGGTCGTGTTCCATTCCAGGCACCTTTAGCCTGGGGTGAGGTACTCAGATGGAGGTCCGGAGCTCAGTGCCCAACACTGAGTTCCGTGAGGGAAGGAGATCCTAGGGAACCCCGGGAGTGGGTACCCGAATCCGGAAGGCGTAATGGACCGGGGGGAGCTCCTCATTCGAAGACCTGGTGCAGCAGATTGCCAGTGACGGGTGAGTCTCTCACCGGAGACCGCTTGGAAGGAAATCCCCCCCTCGTTCGGAGACTGCAACCCACTTTCAGGAAGGAAAGTGGAGAACACATTGTGTCTGGGCCTATTCGCATCCACACCTCCTTTCCTGTTCTGTTTCTACCAAGGGAGTTCAACTGTTTGTGTTCATTTGAGAAGAATAAAGGAGTGTTGAACTTTAATGGTGTGGGGCTCATTTCCTGACAGACATTGTTCAAGGTAACTCTTGGTTGAGGCTCCAGGTGCACAGCACTGACCCGAAGGTAAAAGAACTTTGCTTATGTAGCGGGGTGTTCCCCTTTAATGCAGAGAGACTACATTACCCAGAACCCCATTTGGCAATGTTTCCACCCCAGAGACTAATAGGAGGGGTTATATAAGGAGGAGGCGCGGCTGCGCTCGGCCTCTTTGGGACACGAGACTTCAGGGACTGATCCTCCTGTGCGGATGTGTCGGGGTGCAAGGCCTGAAGCCTGAGACCTTGCGCAGCACCAAAGAGCCTTACACCCCACTGCGAGCCTGGGTGGCTTCTGACTTCACTTGTCTACAGCCTTGACCGGATCGGGGACCCGATCGCTTGAGACACTGTGTGTGTGTGAGACAGTCGGTGGAAGTTCCCCGGACTGGGACCGCGTCCGGATGGGTGAGAGGGCGTATGCCTAGACCATATACTGTTGTTGCTAATGGGCCTATAGACTGCCGTGGCCCACAAGTTATTTCTGATACTCCCATTAGAGAACCTTATTGGAGCTGAACTCAGAGTTTACATAGCAAAGTGTTTATTTCATCTCTACCCTCTCATTGGATTACAAATGGTATTCTGTTAATGTGCACCACCTTTAAAGACCTGCCGGTGAAGAAAACCATCATCCCCTATAGACTGAGTTGTAGATATCTGAGCCAGGCCTGGCCAGCTAGTTAGTTCATTTGGTTACTGCGTCACAGGACGCCTAGTTAACGGTCGCCCACGCGGCGCACCTTTACTGCTCATTCTAATGCATAGTGTGTTATTGCTGCAGGGCTCTGCAATTTATTATCTGTGAACTGTTACCACTGTTAACCTTTCTTACCAAAAGCATAAGTAAATCTTATACCCTTTTATCATTATTGCCTTGGTGTCTGGGTTTACTCATACAGTATAAGAATAAATATATTGCTGCCAATACTAACTGTGCCAGTAGGGGGTCGAGTACATTGCCGGGGGTTGGCGGAGCTGTTTTCAGGGCCCAAACTAAATTTGCGGCCTTCTTAAGTGGAGGTATCGCTACACGTGGGGGTTCTCATCCGGGATCCTGATACAGCAGGTGAACGCCAGAAGTGCCGGCATGGACCCCATGGATCCACAAGCGATAGAAGAGTGGTGCAAAGCCATTAGGGCAGAGCCAAACAACTCAATAGTCATCAGCCTCCCAGGGGAGGAATGGAAGACTGAGACGGTAGAGGAGTTGATGAAGTCAATGTCCCCAGATCACACACCGTGGGTGATAGATATAAAGGCAGACCCGGACACTTCATATCAGTATGCACTGGTGGAATACGGAGACGGGATACCAGAGGCTTGCAAGCGCAAGTGTGTAAAGATGCCAGACAATAGAACCTATAGGTTGGCGCCTGCTTTAACTATAAAGAAGGAACCATCACCGATGGGATCACTGCAGGCTGCGGCCCGTACCTCACAAGTAAAAGGAGACGGGGTGACGCCCCCGGTGACACCCGCCCCTGCCACTGCTATATCACCAGAATTGATAAAGACGATAGGGGATCTGCTAATCAAATGTCAGAAGACAAGCACGGTGCATGTAGAGACTAGCTTCCGGAGAATGAAGACATTCTCAGGGAAGCTCCCTGTCCCTGCAGGGGAAGAAGATTTTGATACCTGGGTGGAGCAGGCATTGCAGGCGGGAGAGGCATGGGAGGTGCCTGAAGCACAGAAGAGGCAACGAGTGATAGAAAGCCTAAAAGGCACAGCAGCAGAAGCAGTGAAAAGTTTTCAGTTTGGGAATGCAGATTGCACGGCTCAAGACTGTCTAGCCATGTTACAGGAAGAGTTTGGTCAATTGGAAAAGGTGACAGAGATGGTCTACCAATTTGAACATACTTTCCAACAACCAAGGGAGAAACTGTCAGAATATGTTAGGAGACTAAACAGGTTGCTGTGCAAGATTGTGTTGAAGAAGGGAATGAAGCCCCAAGATACAGATGCGGCAAGAATGAAGCATGTCTTAAAGGGAGCGTTACGCTCGGATCCAGTCTGGCTGCACCTGAAAACCTCGGGAGGAGGAACGTTGCTGACTTATGCTGACTTGATAAAAATCATCAGAGATGAGGAGGCGCTACAACAGGACCAGCAAATGACTAAGGCAAATGTTGTCCCCGCACAGGTGCTAGTCAACCCAGTGATGACCCCGAAAGAGACTCAGAGGTAGACACTTTAAAAGCACAAATGTCCAAGGTGTTAGAAATGTTGACCTCTCTGATGGCAAAAGACACAGAGGGTCCCAAGAGAGAGGTACCACGGAAGGAACTATTCCCAATTGCTTCGGCACCCGCATCTTTACAAGAATGGGGAGATATAGTCTGCTTTAACTGTGGAGGAATTGGCCATATTGCAGCTACCTGTTCCAGTCCCAAGAAGAAGAAGAAGCTAGACAACCGCAAGTCGGCGGGAAACTCCAGAGGGCCCCAGTGAAGGAGTCAACCGGGTGCCCATCACCTTCAATGAGCTCCAAGCTGAAAGCGAAGCAGAAGGAAAGAGGAGATAAAACACCTCGGAGGAAACACAACATTCCTCAACAGAGATGCATCCCAGAGAAAGGGGGCAAGACCCCTCAGAAGAGGCACAGCACTCCCCAGAGGGGGTGCACACCTAAGAAAAATAATAGTATCCCTCAGCGGGTCTGTACACCCATCGAAAGGAAGGAAATTAATGCATACCAGGCTCAAGAAAGATTAAAGTCCAAAGGGAACTGGATGAGAGAGAGTCCGAAGGGAAAGGGCCAGAAGAAGGTGACCCCTGCCAGGCCATATCCGGAGAGGCTAGTAGGCCCATCTCCTATAGTGCCCATTCAAGTGGAGTGAGTCTACACCAGAGCCATCTTGGATACTGGGGCACAAGTGACCCTGTTATACCGAGATTTCTACGAGAAGCACTTGAGTCACCTGCCCATCCAGAAGATAGAGGGACTAGAGACATGTGGGATTGGGACCCAGAATTTCCCCTACGATGGCTATTTGCCTGTCAAGATGATTTTTGACCCATCCGTGGCTGGAAAAGCTGAAGTGTTTGACTCTCTGGCGGTTGTGTGCCCTCGGCCGCCAGGAGCCAACAAGAGTTCCCTTATAATAGGAACAAACACGGACCTGGTCCGAAGACTTCTGACCCCTCTAGTGGAAGAGAAGGGGTCAGCGGCCACCAAGATTCACCCCATGCTGAAGACGGCTTATCAACGGCTGGTCCTAGAGCAGAAGACCCCTGGAGAGGGGATAGGGAAGGTGTGGAGACTTGGAAGAGAAGGGATGGTGTTGCAGCCCGGTGAAGTAACCTGTCTCAGAGCCACTGCGAAGCTTACTTGGGAGCAGCCTGGACCCTTTGTCATGTTGGAGTCTGACCCAAGGGAAGAGTCCCCCGGCCTGGAAGTGATACCAGAAGTGATTCCGCTGAGGGCCCTGAAGAAGGCCCATTGTAGAGTTCCAGTGAGTGTTAGGAACAATACAGATGGCCCCATGGAAATCCCAGCCAGGATGCTGCGGCCCCGGGTCAACTTGTCGGAAGTAAAGGGGGCGGGGGCGAAGGAGGAGATGCTTGGGAGAAGCTATCCATGGAAAACCCGAAGCTGCCCAGGGCTTGGAAGGAGAGAGCCAAGGCCCAGTTAACCAGATGGGAGAAGATCTTCTCCAAAGATGAGTTCGATGTGGGGTGTGCAAGGAGTGCCACCCATCGGATCCGCCTCCAAGAAGATAAGCCCTTCAGAGAGAGTGTCAGGCGGGTCCCACTAGCGGATCTGGAGGATCTAAGGGAACAACTTGCAGAACTAAAAAGGACTAGTGTGATACGGGAGTCCAGAAGCCCTTATGCCTCCCCAATAGTGGTGGTCAGGAAGAAGAATGGATCGTTGAGGCTCTGTATCGACTACAGGACTCTTAACAGGAGAACCATACCCGACCAGTACACCACCCCGAGGATAGAGGATGCCCTACAGAGCTTGTCTGGAGCCAAGTGGTTCAGCGTTATGGATCTCAAGAGTGGGTACTATCAGATCCCTATGCACCCAGAAGACAAGGAGAAGACAGCTTTCATAACCCCAGTGGGATTCTTTGAATTCGACCGGATGCCCCAAGGTCTGTCTGGAGCCCCAGCTACTTTCCAACGTCTCATGGAGAAGACTGTAGGAGACATGAACCTTATTGAAGTCCTTGTATACCTGGACGATGTCATTGTCTTTGGAAGAACCCTGGAGGAACACGAGGAGAGGCTGGAAAAAGTCTTGAGGAGACTCAGTGAGGAGGGACTCAAGCTTTCGGGTGAGAAGTGTCGGTTCTACCAATCTTCTGTGAATTATCTGGGGCACATAGTGTCTGAAGAAGGGGTGGCCACAGACCCTGAGAAATTGGAGGCAGTTACCTCCTGGCCACGACCCACCACAGTAACAGAACTCAGGTCCTTCTTAGGGTTCTGCTCCTATTACAGGAGGTTTGTGGAAGGATTCGCCCGAATTGCTAGACCATTGAATGAACTGCTCAAGACTGAGGGAGAAGAGGACGACTCAGGACCCAGGAAGTTGTGAGAGTCAGTCAAAGATCAGTGGAACTAGAAATGTGAAGAGGCCTTCCAGGCATTGAAGAAGAGCCTAACCACTGCTCCAGTCTTGGCCTACGCAGACCCAACCAAACCCTATGAACTACACGTAGATGCTAGTCATGACGGTCTGGGGGGAGTACTTTATCAAGAACACGAGGGGCAACTATGGCCTGTTGCTTACGTGAGCAGGAGCCTGACCCCCTCTGAGAAAAACTACCCCACTCACAAGCTGGAGTTCCTGGCCCTTAAAGTGGAAGTAAACCCTCCTATCATTTTCAGGCAAGGAAGCTGCCATCTTGGCCTCTGTTTAATCTTCAACTGCCATGATGCTGCACATGTGATCAGTTATGACACCAGCCATTGGATGGTTTGACAGTTTGGTTGAGAGCACAACCAATGTGACAGTTGGCATTCCCGGCATGCCGGGAATTAAACTGCTTTTTGAAACTGTTAAATCGATGGGTTTAATTCCGCTTTAAGTGGGCGGTAGTAGACAAGCTCAAAGACTACCTGTATGGGGCGGAGTTCACTGTGAAGACCGACAACAACCCCCTGACCTACCTATTCACTACAGCAAAGCTGGACGCCACTGGACACAGGTGGCTGGCCGCATTGTCTGGATTCAATTTCAGCCTAAAGTACAGGCCAGGGATTGGGAATCGAGATGCAGACGCTCTGTCCAGGAGATCTCATGGTCCCAACAGTGACATGGAAGACTCGACTCAAGTGGCACCTGATGGGGTGCGGGCCCTTTGTCAAGGGGCTGAATTACAAGCCAGAGGCGGCTCAAGGGTGGAAGAGATAGGAGTTACCATGGTAGGAGTCCCCAAACAATACTGTGGAGTAACTCAGCTGGGGGAAGACCATCTGCCAAAGTTGTCCAAGAAGGAACTAAGGTGTGACCAATTAGAAGATCCCATGGGGAAATTGGTTCTGGAAGCCCTGGAGAATCAGGATCCAAACAAACTCCTGAGTCACTCCTCAAAGGAAGCCCGCCTGTTGAGGAAAGAGTGGGACAGGTTACAGGTACATCAGGGAGTGGTCTACCGAAGGGGCCCCTCTGATGACCTGAAAGATAAATGGCAATTGTTTCTTCCAGAAAAACATTGAGAGACTTTTCTGATTGCCCTACATGACAATCACGGCCATCTAGGGGCGGAGAGGACCTTTCAACTTGTAAGAAGTCGGTTCTATTGGCCCTGCATGAGGGCAGAAGTAGAAGAGTACTGCCACTCATGTGCACGTTGCATTCAGAGGAAGACTTTACCTCATCAAGCTGCCCCAATGGGCCATCTACAAAGTCAAGGCCCAATGGATCTGGTATGCATTGATTTCCTCTTCCTCGAACCCGACCTGAGTGGACTGGGAAATGTTCTGGTGATAACCGATCATTTCACCCGGTATGCCCAAGCTTTTCCAACCAAAGACCAGAAGGCTTCCACTGTAGCCAAGATACTTATGGAGAAGTATTTTGTCCATTATGGGCTGCCCCAGCGACTTCATTCAGATCAAGGAAGGGACTTTGAAAGTCGGCTGATCCGGAAGCTCTTAGATTCGTTGGGAATCAAGAAGACTCGAACTACACCTTACCACCCACAGGGAGATGCTCAGCCGGAGAGGTTTAACCGAACCTTGCTCAACATGTTGGGGACTCTGGAAAGTGAGAAGAAGCAACATTGGAGCAAACACATAGCAGCCATAGTACATGCTTACAACTGCACCACCAGTGATGCTACAGGCTACTCCCCATATCGACTCATGTTTGGGAGAGAAGCGAGACTACCTGTGGACTTGGCCTTTGGCACCTCTCTGGACCATTCCTCAGCCACATCCCACAAAGGATATGTGGACAGGCTCAGACACAGCCTGAAAGTGGCCTATGAACAAGCTCAAGCGGCCTCAGATCAAAGAGGAGCTCGAAACAAAAGAAACTTTGACTTGAAGGTCCGGGTACAAGAGCTACAGCCCGGGGATAGAGTATTGTTACGCAATCTGGGGGTCTCTGGGAAACACAAACTTGCAGACAGATGGAGATCTGAACCCTATGTCATCTGTAGGAAGTTGCCGGGCCTACCTGTCTACAAGTTGAAGCCAGAGGGAAAGGTAGGCCCACTGAAGACGTGGCATCGAAACCATCTGCTCCCACTTGCTGAGGCAGTCAGGAAACCTCCCGTGAGAGATTCCCCTGAACAGGTCTCTATTCTGGATACTCCCAGGCCAAACACTCGGTCGCAGACCTCCCGAGCTGAAGATGGAGAGGCCTCTCAACTTAGTGAAGATGAAGAAAGAGAACTTGATTGGCTGTGGCCTTCCCCAACTCCAGGAACTTCTACTATAGATCTTCCACCCACTGAGGACACTCCAGAAGGAACACTGAACCCAGAAGCCACAGAGTTCATCCCATCTAGTCCTTCATCAGATTACTGGGAAGATGCCCGTGATAGTTACTCAGAGGAAGAGGAGCCTGTGGCACCAGAGCCAGAAATCCCAAGAGAGCAAATGGCTCGAAGAGTCATCCGGCCTCCTAAGAAGCTGACCTACCCACAAATGGGGAATAGCTCAGAAGACTCTGTAGTTACTGCTAGGAGAAGTGCTGAAAATCCGGATCCCTCCACTGTCCATTTGGTGGAGGGCAACCCCAACTCACTCTCTGGCACAGTTAGGCAGGCCACCCATGATAATGTGACCTGTGGGCGAGGGAGTTCTACCCCTCAGTTTTGGTGGGAATCCCCTATGCCAACTTCGTTCGCAGAATTGTCTAGAGTTGTACATAGTCTTTGTTAAGGTTTATCTTTGGGGACCAAAGAGTTCAAGTGGGGGGAGTGTGTAGCGGGGTGTTCCCCTTTAATGCAGAGAGACTACATTACCCAGAACCCCATTTGGCAATGTTTCCACCCCAGAGACTCATGGGAGGGGTTATATAAGGAGGAGGCGTGGCTGCGCTCGGCCTCTTTGGGACACGAGACTTCAGGGACTGATCCTCCTGTGCGGATGTGTCGGGGTGCAAGGCCTGAAGCCTGAGACCTTGCGCAGCACCAAAGAGCCTTCCACCCCACTGCGAGCCTGGGTGGCTTCTGACTTCGCTTGTCTACAGCCTTGACCGGATCGGGGACCCGATCGCTGGAGACACTGTGTGTGTGTGAGACAGTCGGTGGAAGTTCCCTGGACTGGGACCGCGTCCGGATGGGTGAGAGGGCGTATGCCCAGACCATATACTGTTGTTGCTAATGGGCCTATAGACTGCCGTGGCCCACAAGTTATTTCTGATACTCCCATTAGAGAACCTTATTGGAGCTGAACTCAGAGTTTACATAGCAAAGTGTTTATTTCATCTCTACCCTCTCATTGGATTACAAATGGTATTCTGTTAATGTGCACCACCTTTAAAGACCTGCCGGTGAAGAAAACCATCATCCCCTATAGACTGAGTTGTAGATATCTGAGCCAGGCCTGGCCAGCTAGTTAGTTCATTTGGTTACTGCGTCACAGGACGCCTAGTTAACGGTCGCCCACGCGGCGCACCTTTACTGCTCATTCTAATGCATAGTGTGTTATTGCTGCAGGGCTCTGCAATTTATTATCTGTGAACTGTTTCCACTGTTAACCTTTCTTACCAAAAGCATAAGTAAATCTTATACCCTTTTATCATTATTGCCTTGGTGTCTGGGTTTACTCATACAGTATAAGAATAGATATATTGCTGCCAATACTAACTGTGCCAGTAGGGGGTCGAGTACATTGCCGGGGGTTGGCGGAGCTGTTTTCAGGGCCCAAACTAAATTTGCGGCCTTCTTAAGTGGAGATATCGCTACACTTATATCACACTGACACCTGTGACAAAGGCCTGGCGTAGTGTCCCCGCTCCCTTCCCCTCTAAAAGATACCCCTAGACAAGAGAGAGACGAGCTGAAGAGAAAGAGGGGAGTGAGGAGGGTGCTACACGTGGGGGCTCGGGTCCGATATTGTGTTTGTGCACCACAGTATTGAACGTGTCTGTTGGAAGAGTTACGCGAATAGGCAGGCCTTCATTGGCCGAAGTGCATCCCTGCTCGAAGTCGTGGACATGACCCAATGAAGGGAAAGGCCCGCGCAGAAGAGTGGAAAGAGGGGGAAGTTCAGCCGTGTGAATTACTACACGTGGGGGCTTCTATTGCACTGCGCCACCAGGCACACCCCCATCGCTTAGTTTGTGGACGTGACTCAGAAACAGAAAAGAAGAAAAGCCCGCGAACTGGAGCAAAGGGGAGGAGTCCAATATGCGTAAAGGACTACACGTGGGACATTGGCTCAAAAACTCTGCAGTGTGCAATGGATCAGCAACAGGTCGCCATGTTCGGACATACGTCGTGGATTCCAGTTCACCCTTCCACCACGACATTGACTGCTGCTGCTCCGGTAACAGATACGGGGATCCGGCTAAAGCCAAGCGGTCGATTCGCCCTGTATTCGTGCATGGACGTTGAGGCCCTGGGTGTGATTTGTCCCGGCTGTTCGGGACTGGTGTGCCAGCTGAAGCCATTCGGGCGATGTGAGGCCTGTGGGGAGTTCCTGTTCGAAGTGGATCCGGCGGTTGAGAAGCCGAGAACCATCTACCCCGGCCATGCTGTGGGAAACACCACTCAGAGAGGAGGAATCACTGCTGTGACAGCCATCCCTGCGCACACTGCAGCGACCGCGGAGGAGGTTGTAAAACTTCAACGGGAGAAATCCGAGGTTGCTGACTCGGTCACCACGATCTCGCAGCGTCCACCACCGAAGAGAAAGACTGGCATGGTAGCCCCGACCAGCGGTTGTGGTGGACCGTCTCGCCCGCTTACGCCCTGCCAGGATGGATCCATCGACAAGAGTTCCAGACGTCCCGTTTCAAGTAAAGGCCGAGGTAAGCCTGGCGGAGAGATTTGGTGTGTGGGAGGAGGTGAAAGCTCAGTCTCCACTACAGGATACCTGCCTGCGGAGGAGTGAGACACCTCTGACCTAGAGTCGCTCTCGGACATGGGAGACGACGTTGCAATAGATGAACTGTTTGCAGAGAAAGGCTGGGACAAAGTACCTCTCGCTTCATTCCGGAGAACCAGGGATCCACCCATGTCTACAGGGGAAAGTACACCCCGGGTGTAGGCACCAGTGCCTGAAGAGAGGTCCCATCTCCAGCCTGCTTCTACATCCCCGGTGCCATCTGTACCGAAGACTGGGGAAAAGAGACTGTTACTGCGGGCATCAATGCCCAGATCAGATGTGATCAAGGTCCCTCGCCACCCGGACTCGATAGTGTTGCCTGGTGAAGGGGACAGAGCTACCATGCTTCCTTTGGCGAGACTACAACAGCTATTTGGCCAGAAGGTTGCTGCGGACTATGGATGGGAGTATCCGTACTTGTCGAAGGAACTGCTGTATGAGGTGGAAGTGTGACGGGAGCGCTGGTACAATGACTTTGTGTGGACCCACCTTCAGGTTCCCCACACCCGCAGGTACCTGGCATGCTCTCCAAAGGCCTCTCAACGTTTTAAGGACTGCAAGACAGAATGGATGTTGGGACGACACATCCATGCAGACAAAGTGTTGATCCGACGCAAAGAAGGAGAAGATGTGGAGTATCATCTGGAAACCATGGATCAGCACTTGAAGCCACTTGTTCTGCCGCACCCCCGTTTTTATCTGTAGGAGAAAAGAAACTCCGCTCTTATCATGCTGCTGAACTTTCTGGGGCCCGTTGCTTTTGTGCCCTAAAGGAATGAAGGATTGTTCCTGTTGTTCTTCACTTTCCTGAAAGAGATCATAGACTCTGGGTAGATAGGGCCAAAGAGAAGAGGAAAGTTCCACGAGTGCAGTTACCGCGGTGCTGTCACCAGGTGGCAGTGTTGCGCAACGTTAAAACACTTTTCATGCACTCACTCTTTGGAGAAAAGGGATTTCTTTCCGGAGAAGTTTCTTTTCCATCACACGAATACAGGTGTCAGGGTTATATGTGTTAATCCTTTCTTTTCCCTCTGCAGGAGAGCATCCCATCAAGTCCACTGAGAATGGGGTGGGTCTTAGTCAGGATGGGGGGGGAAAGTAAAAAAAAAGAAAAATTGTGAAGATGTGATTCAAAGTTATGAGTCAATGCTGTTGTTTCTCTTCTGTCTTTATTCCCTTTTCTTTACAGGGCTCAGACACAATGTTTTAGTTGGATAGCTTTTCTAAAAGTTTTATTTTTGTACAATTGTTAGTCGGTTTCTGGATTGGATTATGTCAGCCGTTGAGGGCATGATTTACTCCAGACACTGGGGACCAGTGTCAAACCACCAGGGGGAGAGTGTATCGGGTATGTACTTTCCCAGGTGTAAATTTGAATTTGACAGAGACATTAGTGATGTGTAATTCCCTGCAGCCCAGCGGGTAGTGCTGTCGCCCTGGGCTGGGGTTGAATCATTGCTGTGTGTCGTGCCTCCTTTTTGTCCTCCCTCGGCAGTGGTATGGTGGGGCGGGGAACCCGCCATGCTTGCTGGGAGAGGGTATAAAGAGGCCGGCCATCTTTGTCACGGGGTCGGAGTCCAGGGCACCTTCAGCCTGTGGACGGTGGTTCGTGTCGGTTCTCTAGGCGGGCCTAGGCCTAGAGGACAGCCGGAGGTCGTGTTCCATTCCAGGCACCTTTAGCCTGGGGTGAGGTACTCAGATGGAGGTCCGGAGCTCAGTGCCCAACACTGAGTTCCGCGAGGGAAGGAGATCCTAGGGAACCCCGGGAGTGGGTACCCGAATCCGGAAGGCGTAATGGACCGGGGGGAGCTCCTCATTCGAAGACCTGGTGCAGCAGATTGCCAGTGACGGGTGAGTCTCTCACCGGAGACCGCTTGGAAGGAAATCCCCCCCTCGTTCGGAGACTGCAACCCACTTTCAGGAAGGAAAGTGGAGAACACATTGTGTCTGGGCCTATTCGCATCCACACCTCCTTTCCTGTTCTGTTTCTACCAAGGGAGTTCAACTGTTTGTGTTCATTCGAGAAGAATAAAGGAGTGTTGAACTTTAATGGTGTGGGGCTCATTTCCTGACAGACATTGTTCAAGGTAACTCTTGGTGGAGGCTCCAGGTGCACAGCACTGACCCGAAGGTAAAAGAACTTTGCTTATATCACACTGACGTAGGCCTGGCGTAGTGTCCCCGCTTCCTTCCCCTCTAAAAGATACCCCTAGACAAGAGAGAGACGAGCTGAAGAGAAAGAGGGGAGTGAGGAGGGTGCTACATATGTCTATAGATGCACACAACCCGACTCAGGATCGAGCCTGCTGTCTGCCCCCATTAGCCAGCGGCTTGCTATGGGGGCAGACTGAGAAGAATAAGAGCGAGACCTCACTGGTGGAGGACTCCAAATTAGGTGGTTTGGGGCCACTCTGTACATTACCATTGCACAGAGCAGGTAAGTATAATATATTCCTTATTAAAAAACAAACCTAAAAAAAACCTTTAAAACCACTTTAACAAATGTCACTTTACATCACACATATAAGAGACCTTGCTACTAGAAAGAATTTGGTATTCTTTTTAAGTTATACAAACGTTATAGCATATAACTGCAAATGGTATTCTTTATTAAAGAAATAGGTTCTGTCTTTAGCTGAGATTCACAGCCTCATTTCTTTCACACTAGCATAAAATGTATCTTTTATAATACATTATTCTGTGAAATGCATACAGTTTCTACAAAAAAAAAAATATATATTCTTTGAGTTCTTGGTTTTCATGTTTTATTGGCATAGAAGATTGAATAGCATTAGATTTAATTTTAAGTTTTGACACTGATCAACAGAAATAGACGTTTTTATCTCAGGTTTCAGGTTTCTTTGGCAAAAAGAAAAGCTGCAGGGACATTCCCTATATAATCCCTCCTACTCCCAGCAAGCCTCAGTTATGTAGTAAGCAGTAATGAGATCATAAAGAACCAAGAGAGGGACCTGCGTTCTATACACCAAAAAATTAATTTTACTGGTAAGTCAAAAAATGTATTTTCTTAGTTGTACAGTACAGGACACAGGCTCTTCAGTCTTCAGTTATAGTAAGTCCAAAAGAAGTCCAACTGAGGGATGAGTAACACACCAAACAAATGCTAACAGGCTCATGTAACAAGGGAGTAACAGTGAAGAAGTGATAGCAACATGATTAAGGCTAGAAAAGTGTGGTCCAAAGGAATCAACAGCAACCTGATTGAGACTCCACTAATTCACTGGTAAAATTAGAGGAAGAACAGATGCAAGCAACAAAGTAAAAGTACACCAAGTACAAGTACCCCACTTGAAAGGAACTGGTAAGGTCAAAACTAGATTCTTGATGGTCCACAAAGCCCTATGCTGATCCAGACCAGCCTAGGGAAGCCAGGCTCATCGCATGGAGTAAAGCCTGGGAATCAATCCTGGTTCATCAAGTTAAAAAACTCTCCAAGAGAAAGTTGCATTATATGCAGACGGTGCTTTATTATTTTACTTTATTATTTTTGGGGGACATCTCCTCTTGGTTGCTGCCATGTCCCTTATCTCTATATACAGATCTTTTTTCTAGTTTCACTATAAATTGGGATAAATCAGTTCTCTTACCACTTGATCCATTACCGTGAGACCTTTCCCCTACGGCAGCATTAATATCTGTAGTTTCCTCATTAAAAAAATTAGGAATCATAGTTACTTCCCAGGTATCGAGGTATTTGGGCCAGAATATACTGCCTATGTTCCCCAAACTACGTCAGACTGGAAAAACCTGGTGAAAACTGCCTGTCATGTGGTGGCCAATGGAGGGAGTATGTTGGTCCCTTGGAGGATGAGCAGTGGCAACAGGCCTTAGCTACAGTACAGTTAGTCATTCTTTCCCCATCCCAGCGGTTGACTAAGCTGTTCATTTTACACTGGGTACACTATACACCTCAGCATTTATACTTCTGGGGAAGACTTGATACACCTAATTGCCCACGCTGTTCTACAAATACAAGCACCCTTATCCATAGGTTATGGCATTGCCCCAAGCTTCACAGATACTGGTCCATTATTTTCCAGGTACTTAATAGAATTTGTTCTACTCAAGTCCCTCCTTATCCCAAATTATCCGAGAGGACGTTCTTCCAGATGATTTCAGCCTGCTGTAGACCAGGGCTTTATACTTAGCTTCCAAATTAGTATTACAAAAGTGGCTTTCATCCTCCCCTCCTACGTTGCAACAATGGAGGAATGCTGTTAACCTTCTATTATACAGGAAGGAATTGACATATAAAACATAGAGGTTGTCCTAGAAAATTTTGGAAAACATGGGATCCATCGCTATCTTCTTCAGAATCCACATATGTTTCACCAATGGGTTCTTTTTCTGTCAGGGAATAAAGTACTGGATTTGGCCTGGTCTGTTCAATTGAGATGTTTGGGGTGTCACTCCCTTCCTTGTAGTAGTAATGTTGTACTGGTATCTGTATTTGCGTGATATCTGGAATATGATATGACATCATTTAAAATTTACAATGTTATTTAATGGCACAAGATTATATGTGTTAATATTTATATTTATATTTTGTCAGGTCACCTGATGACAGGTGACAGATGCACACCGCTGGGGTCATGAGCGCACCGCTAAGCTTGTGGACCCTTCGGCAGAGTGCTGCGGATGGAGATCTGAGTGGTTCAGGAAAGCAGCTCCACCTGAGCACCGACACGGACCGAACAAGGAGCTAAGATTCCCAGGGCACAGAGTCTAAGAGCCAGCAGGTTTTCACCAGATGCTCTGATGGTGAGGATAGACTTTGCTGCGGCTGACTCCAGGTCACGGCCTTAAGGGTCTCCCAGCTCACACTCACGGCAGGCTCTGGTAGATGGAGAGGAAGCAGCAGTGCAGGGAAACAAGGAATAGTCAGAGGGACAGGCCAAAGGTCGGGGTAACAAGCAGATAGGGATGGTCAGGAGAACACGCCAAAGGTCTGGGCTACAAGCAGACAGGGATAGTCAGGAGAACACGCCAAAGGTCGGGGCTACAAGCAGGCAGGGATAGTCAGGAGAACAAGCCAAAGTCTTTACACAAAATCAAACGTAGAGCACAGAAACACACTAGGGAGCCTAAACACACTATTGCTCGGACAAGGCTGGCTTGCAGTGCACGGTGTTAAATAGTGTTTCCTGTTTCAGGCTTAGGTGGAGCCATGCTGAGATACAATTACTTAAACATGCAGGGGTGAGAGTGCGGTCCCTAAGCTGATATACACAGACCAGAGGTAAGCAGACAGACAGGGCATGAAACATTACTGCAGATTCATGACATATTTGTTCAATAACTTATCACAAAGAAGGAAATATATATAAACAGGGTCAAGACTAGAATTAGGCTTGGATGCATGAAGCGAAAAGATGGTTCCAGAGCTAAGTTCTGAATATTAGGGATCCTCCCGTAGCTCAGTAGAGTCTGCATAGTCTGATGGATGTTGGGTGAGCCTGAGTTGACCTGACCTTCAGAAGAAGGTTGTCCAATAACTCACTGTTGAAGCAGAGCAAGAAAAGGGGTCAGAGTCCTGAGAAGACCCAAGATGCAGTGGACATGCCTAAGGAAGGACCTCACTTAGAAAAAAGGAAGGAGATTTCCAGCAAAAAAACACAGGAAGTATAAGAACACCAGAAAAAGGGGGACAAGCAGGGGGCATTCCACAAGCTCCACAGAGGTCAGAAGATGTCCCATATGGAGCGAGCCTGCCAGTACAATGTTGGACTTTATATCCAATAGAAGGAGTATGGGTGGGTGCCTCTTCTGCCATGATCTTAGGAGAGAGTCTGAGCATTGTGAAGGTCTGCTTATCCGAAGGTATCTGAGACCCATGTCTTAGACCGATGTCTAAAAGCCCTGGGATAATTATTAGGAAGAGACCTACTAAAGAATCAGAGTAGCCAAGAATAGCCAATGCTAATAACTTCGGGCTAGGAGATATGGCCAAAAATTGAACCTTCCTACATACCAACACAACCAAATGAATAGGTTATATCTCTAGATATACATTCTGGAAGAAAGAAGAGGTTGACTGATCACCATTTGCACAAGTGGAGTTGACCCACATGAAATGATGACCATGAATAGGGGAGAATCAAGTCCTAGCTGCTGGGCAGGAGTAATAGATGACTGTGTAAGACCAGATTATCCAAAGCCTGCTAACAAAGAAGGGGCAAGGTTACTTTTGACCAGGGCACCAGAGTCATCCTACATATGCCCATAAGTGAATCAGCAACAGAAACGGTGACTCAAAGACTAACTGCTGAGCAGAAGGGGTAGTAGCCTGGTGTGACTAATTCAACTCCGAGTTAGTTAAACATGCAAGTTAAAAAGTGATTCCGCCCTGAACCTAAATGATAGGTTCTTAGGTCTACCGCAATATTACAACAGATGATTAAAAATACTGGTATCTGATTGGTCGATAAAATTACTAGCTTATTGGACCAGGGGGCCTGACAAGTTGCTGACTGTACAAATGTCCGCAGTAGAATCATCTGTAGCTCATAAACATCCACTTAAGCATAAAACTGTAACAGATGAAGATCAAATGAATACAGCACAAATGTTCCAATAGGGCATAAAACAGAGCAAGGAATGCCAGTAAGCTAATATAGAGTACCCTGCGGCTTAAGCAAAAGCAAGAGTACAGCAGCAAAACATAGGCTCTATCAGCACAAATTCACAGCCGAAGAAGGGGAGTAATCTTGCCTCTTTCTCAGACAACAGGCTGTAAAATGCTGCTCTTTATTACAACACTCACATGAACAATCCTGGGGGCTGACTGTGACTAGGTCAACATAGGCCGCCACACCATATAGTGTTGAAGCACAGTGTAAGGACTAACCAGCGTGCAGAAGGAGATGAAGGCCGTTTGTGGCTAAAGCCTCCTAAGCATAACATATAAAATAAAAGTATGTAAGTGGAACTATACCAACAAGGGATGGACCCACTGCTAGGCAGGAGAGACAATAGACACTGAAACTAGGTCACCAGAGGCCACCAACATTGTGTAAGTAACACATTACCAACTACCAATACTCACAGACTAACAGTAAAACAGGCAGAGTTAAAGGTCATCTGTGATGAGTGCACCATAGTCTGCTGTGCAAACAGTACACTAGTGTGACAGAACACCCAGATCACTGATAGACCAACTGCAAAACAGCAGTGGTCAATACCTTGTTTGACTAGGTCCAAGTAAGATACTGTAAAAACGATATACAAGTGACACAGAACCACATAGGATACTTGATACTCATGGCTGTCTGTGAACAGGTTACATAGTTACATAGTTAGTCAGGTTGAAAAAAGATACAAGTCCATCAAGTTCAACCAAACAAAAAAAAAATTCATACAATCCCATATACACAATCCTTCATCCACAGTTGATCCAGAGGAAGGCGAAAAACCCCAGCAAAACATGCTCCAATTTGCTACAGTAGGGGAAAAAAAATCCTTCCTGATCCCCCGAGAGGCAATCGGATTTTCCCTGGATATTATGTAAATTTAGGAAAAAAAACAGACCTTTTTTAAAGCAATCTACTGAGTTTGCCAGTACCACCTCTGAAGGGAGTCTATTCCACATTTTCACAGCTCTTACTGTAAAGAAACCTTTTCGTATTCGGAGATTAAATCTTTTTTCCTCTAGATGTAAAGAGTGCCCCCTTGTCCTCTGTGATGACCTTAAAGTGAATAACTCAACACCAAGTTCACTATATGGACCACTTATGTATTTGTACATGTTGATCATATCCCCCCTTAATCTCCTTTTCTCAAGAGAGAATAAATTTGGTTCCTCTAATCTTTCCTCATAGCTGAGAGCCTCCATGCCTCTTATCAGTTTCGTTGCCCTTCTCTGCACTTTCTCCAGTTTCCCGATATTCTTTTTGAGAACTGCTCATAACTGAACTACATATTCAAGATGAGGTCTTACTAACGGTTTGTACAGGGGAAAAATTATATCTCTCTCTGGAGTCCATATCCCTCTTAATACAAGAAAGGACTTTGACAGCTTTGGAAACCGCAGCTTGGCTATGCATGCTATTATTGACCTTATGATCTACCAAAACCCTCAGATCCTTCTCCACTATGGATCCCCCCAGTTGTACTCCCCCTAGTATGTATGATGCATTCATATTCTTAGCCCCCAAGTGCATAACTTTACATTTATCAACATTAAACCTCATTTGCCACTTATTTGCATAATTAGACAGTGCATTGAGGTCGGCTTGTAAATTGGAGACATCCTGTAAGGACGTTAATCCACTGCATAGCTTGGTGTCATCTGCAAAGACAGAAATGGTACTTTTAATCCCAGACCCTATATCATTTATAAAGATATTAAAAAGTAAGGGTCCCAACACTGAACCATGGGGTACACCACTGATAACCTTAGACCATTCAGAGTATGAATCACTAACCACTTCTGTCTGAATTAGTTTTTTTAGCCAGTTTTCTATCCATTTACAAACTGATCTTTCCAAGTCTGTAGACTTTACCTTACACATTAACCGTGTATGGGGAACTGTGTCAAACACTTTTGCAAAATCCAAGTATACTATGTCCACAGCCACCCCTCTGTCCAAGCTTTTAATTACCTAAGAAACCAGGTTTGTTTGACAATTTCTGTCTTTCATGAATCCATGCTGTCTGTTGCTTAAAATATTTTTTTCCAGCAAGAACTCGTCCATTTGGTCTTTTATTAAACTCTCCAGTATCTTCCTGACTATAGAAGTTAAACCAACAGGTCTATTGTTACTTGGTAAAGACTTTGATCCCTTTTTAAATATGGGCACCACATTGGCCATACGCCAATCCAGTGGTACAATTCCAGTCATTGACGAGTCCCTAAAAATTTGAAACAATGGCTTTGAAATGACAGAGCTCAATTATTTTAGGATCCGTGGGTGGATGCCATCTAGTCCAGGTGCTTTATCCACCTTTATTCTGTCTAAATATTGCTGGACCATATCACTTTTGAGTCATTGTGGAATAATAGGTTACCACAGGCCACTGTGCAAACAGTACACTGTAGACATTATTGACAAGGGTCACTTCACAAACCACTGCGAAGCAACAGGGTAATGGTTGTGCATGACAAGGTCACCACAGATGACTGAAAAAACAGTACACAGTGAGACATTGTCCATAAGAGTAAAACACAAACTATTGGAGAGCAGGGAACTAAATTGACTGTGCCTGACTAGGTCATCATAGGCCGCAAAACAAACAGTGAGACGTTACCAACAAGTTTTACTCACAGACCCACTACCAAGCATTAGATGATAGTGACCATGTATGACTAGGTCACCATGGGACTCTCTACAGAAAAAACTGTGAGACATTACAAACAAGGGATATGCAAAAACCCCTGCAGTGCAGGAATGTTAATAGATGACAAAGTTTACAGGTTGGTGTACCAAAAGTCTCCTCAAAGCTCACTCACAAACCACTGCAAAGCAGAAAAAGTCAATGTCTGTCCATGACCCCCCCCAAACTATTAGTTGAGTGGAAGGCGGTGAGGCCCACTGACCTGGCACCTTTCAGCTTAAGATCTTACATGTGCAGTGCTACAGTGTCCCCAAAGGGGTATGCCAACAGTTTTAGTGAGCTGAGAAGGGTTAATGCCCTCTGTGCCAGGCATTCTTAGCAGCTGTAGCAGGCAGCATCCTCGGATCACTGTGCTGATTAATTGAAGGAGAAATGCTAAGCCAGTCCTCTGCATGTACCAGAAGTAAACTATAAATGAGGAATCCTTTATCCTCTACAAGCAGGGTTCGGGTATGGTTCTCTAAGGCCTTGCTGAGTAGTCAACCAATCAAGAAGCTGCAGAAAGGGGCTACAGCGGCTACAATGCTGCCAGAAACATTGATAAAAAAACAAAAAACATCCACATAAAAGAGGCAAGCTTCTTTAAGTAGAAAAATGTCCATTACCTAGCAGAAAACTAAGGTTGCTGGGAGTAGGAGGGGTTACATATAAGATTTCCCTGCACTTTTCCTTTTTTGCCAGTATCCAGTCACCTGAGGGTACCTGCATATATCCCATGGTTAATGACTAAAGATCCTGTGCCCTGTACTGTATGACTAAGAAACATAATTCCATATAAAGAAAGTATTGTATGACCACTCCAAAAGCTTTGGTATCATTACTAAGGATACAGTTATTACCAAATAAATAGGCCATTAGCTAAATAGTTTAAATGTTAATAGCTCTAGTCAGGGAATTAGAAAAGTTAGCCCATCTTTACTTTATCAGCTCTCTATTAAAGTGGTTAGTCTATCTGGGACATCACAACAGAGTGTTTAAAGGAAATCTGTACCAAGGAGATATAGAGATTGCTATTGCAGACCCTAATTTGAATATGCAAGCTGCCTGAATTCACACATTTATGAGACAAAAGCCTGAACAATATTGCATATCAGAAAAGTAAAAGTGGAGTCAGAGGTCCTTATCTGCATAGATGTTCTATGTCAGTGAATGTACTAAAGCCCCAGAATTAGCATGACAACTGAATTTCCTGAAAGTGAGTTTAGCAGTGGCAGCCGATTTTAGCGGCGTTTTACCACGTTTTACCGCGTTTGCGTCTATAGGCGTTTAGTTAAGAAACATCATAAGACCCTCCCTAAGCTCAAAAAACATTATTATTTAACCATTTCAGCCATTTTGGGAGACCAGCAGCTGAGAGAGCAGCAGTGTACTTGTATTTAGCGTATCACTTGCCACATCATCTGCCACAAGCTGTGGATTGTCCACTTGCCACGTCACCTGATACGTCACCTGGCCACGTCACCTGCCACAAGTTGTGAATTGTCCACTTGCCACGTCACCTGCCACGTCACCTGGCCACAAGTTGTGGATTGTCCACTTGCCACATCACCTGGCCACGTCACCTGGCCATGTCACCTGCCACGTCACCTGCCACAAGTTGTGGAATGTTCACTTGCCACGTCACCTGCCACGTCACCTGGCCACGTCACCTGGCCACGTCACCTGCCACAAGTTGTGCATTGTCCACTTGCCACGTCACCTGGCCACGTCACCTGCCACGTCACCTGCCACAAGTTGTGAATTGTCCACTTGCCACGTCACCTGCCACGTCACCTGGCCACAAGTTGTGGATTGTCCACTTGCCACATCACCTGGCCACGTCACCTGGCCACGTCACCTGGCCATGTCACCTGCCACGTCACCTGCCACAAGTTGTGGAATGTTCACTTGCCACGTCACCTGCCACGTCACCTGGCCACGTCACCTGCCACAAGTTGTGCATTGTCCACTTGCCACGTCACCTGGCCACATCACCTGCCACGTCACCTGGCCACGTCACCTACCACAATTTGTGGATTTCCACCTGCCACGTCACCTGGCCACAAGTTGTGGATTGTCCACTTGCCACGCCACCTGCCACATCACCTGCCATGTCACCTGGCCACGTCACATGCCACGTCACCTGGCCACGTCACCTGCCACAAGTTGTGGATTGTCCACTTGCCACGTCACCTGCCACGTCACCTGCCATGTCACCTGGCCACGTCACATGCCACGTCACCTGCCACAATTTGTGGCTTTCCACCTGCCACGTCACCTGGCTACGTCACCTGGCACAAGTTGTGGATTGTCCACTTGCCACGTCACCTGCCACATCACCTGCCATGTCACCTGGCCACGTCACATGCCACGTCACCTGACCACGTCACCTGCCACAAGTTGTGGATTGTCCACTTGCCACGTCACCTGCCACATCACCTGCCATGTCACCTGGCCACGTCACATGCCACGTCACCTGGCCACGTCACCTGCCACAATTTGTGGATTGTCCACCTGCCACGTCACCTGCCACATCACCTGGCCACATCACCTGCCACAAGTTGTGGATTGTCCACTTGCCACATCACCTGGCCACATCACCTGCCACAATTTGTGGATTGTCCATCTGCCACGTCACCTGCCACATCACCTGGCCACGTCACCTGCCACAATTTGTGGATTGTCCACCTGCCACGTCACCTGGCCATGTCACCTGCCACAAGTTTTGGATTGTCCACTTGCCACGTCACCTGCCACGTCACCTGCCACAATTTGTGGATTGTCCACCTGCCACGTCACCTGGCCACGTCACCTGCCACAAGTTTTGGATTGTCCACTTGCCACGTCACCTGCCACGTCACCTGCCACAATTTGTGGATTGTCCACCTGCCACGTCACCTGCCATGTCACCTGGCCACGTCACCTGGCCACGTTACCTGCCAGAAGTTGTGGATTGTCCACTTGCCACGTCACCTGGCCACGTCACCTGCCACAATTTGTGGATTTCCACCTGCCACGTCACCTGGCAACATCACCTGCCACAAGTTGTGGATTGTCCACTTGCCACGTCACCTGCCACAAGTTGTGGATTGTCTACAGTGCAATGCAAGCAATTACAGTTTTTTTTCATATTTTTTTGATGGTTTTTCGTCATTTGCCATCATTTTTGAGATTTCTAATGTAAAAAAATAGGTCACCTTTAAAAACGCTAATAAACGAAATTGCGGCAAAACGTCGGTACCGCGTTTTGCGGCGTTTAGCCGCATTTTGCGTCTGAAACGTGGAAAACGTTTGCGTCTGAACCCATTTTTTTGCTTCTGGAAAAACAAGGTTAAACGCAACTGCCTAAAAACGGCAATAAACGAGACTGTGTGCATGGACACATAGGATAACATTGAATGGGTTCAGGAGCAGTTGAAAAAAGTGTCCAACTGCCTCTGAACGCGTGTTTAACAGCAAATAACAGCGTCTCGTGTGCATGGGGCCTTATTCTCAGTACAGGTTTCCTTTATGACTATTGTTTTCCAAGTAACTATCATCTAGTCACAAGTAGTATAATTTATGTAAAAAAAAACAGTGCATGAGGCATCACCTCAAAACCAATTTAAACAAGATTTAGGAAATCTTCCCAGGATGGCTAGGTGTAGACATGTAGTGGTTAAAGAATCATAAAATCTTGCTGCCAAAAGATCTTTTCATATACATACATGCTGTTTTTTGCACACTCACATACTGTGCACCAAACACACATCATTCTTGTCATGCATTTGTACACTTGAAAGTATTTATATGGTGTATATGTAATAATTTGGACATTAAATATGTATAATATTATGGTACAGTATATTAATTATAATTGAAATAACAGTAATTCCAATCTTTATCGCTTGATTCCCAAATTTTGTGCAATTTTTGTTGCTTTAAATGTTTGTGCATTGAACACACCCTGGCTAGCCCTAGTCTCATCTTGAAAAAACAATACCCATTTAAAATCAATTTCAGATAAATCTTTTTCCTGAGATTGGTTGGCCAGGTAGCTTCTGCAGAGGTGGTAGTGTACCCACAGACCGCATTTCTATATGGTCACTTTTGGCAGGATTAGGAAACGATTATTCATTCACTTAGCTGGGTAAATCAGTAAACACAGTAAACGTTCCCAGTTTCTTCTTTTTAGGGAACGGGGTAATGAGATTATTGTTGGGTAATGCTACAACTCTACCCATGTATAACATTTCTAGCTTAGTACAGCAGATTTGACAGGTCAGTGCCAGTAATACTATCGTGTACAACTACAACCAATATAATGTAAGCTCTACATCAAATACAGTACAGTCAAATATTCATCAAGTATTGTATTGTTATGTTTTTATTTTATTTTACTGCCTTTCAGTTTGAGGACTATCAAGATTTGGATGCAGTCATTAACTTTTAACTTCCTTCCAATTTTGTGAATAAATAGGCACACCATGGTGTGATAAAAAAAATAAAGCAATTAGTATACTTTTCATGGCACAAAATGACTCCCATATTTCAAAAAAGCAGATGATTTGAAACATATTAGAACACTGTAAATATTATTAATGTTCACTTTTCTAATCTGGAACATGCTGACTTATTTAAACACTCACCGTCTGGTCTGTTAGTGGTGGTAGTACAATCGTTTTTTCCATTGTGTTCATCACTAGTTTCCACAGCTCCTTCAAAACGCGTTTCAAAACAGTCTTTTCGCAAATTTTAGCAAACAGGGTAAGACTAAGAAGAAAAGAGGAAAATGAAAGGAGGAATGGGTAATTATGTAGATTTCCATTTCAACAAGTTGGCTGAAATTAATAGACTTGTGTCTTTTTCAACTCCCCTAACTATGTAACAATAGGTAGCAGCATCTTCTTTTTTTGAATTTGGTGCTTTAAAAATCAAAAAAATATCTATTTACTGGCAACTAAGGCTTTTAATAGGCTGCAGCATAGTGGAGTAAGTGGAAACAGTTCCAGCTGAGATGTCAATAATAACACTTATAACAAATAATTAATAAGGTTACTTGTAAAACTACTAATAATACTAAATATTATTAAATAAAAATGCATGGTCTGCATTAACATTTTCTTGGAAGTTCTATAACACCAGCATGTCAGATTTCATGATTTTATAAATAGATTTTTTGTTATTTATCTAATATAAATTAAATTCTGTACTAGCATATAAAACAATTTAATATTATTTCTCTACACTTAAGTTTATAATCCCCAGGTTACAAACATCTGACTTATAAACGACTCCTACATTCAAACGGAAGGAGAGAACAGGAAGTGAGAGCAAATCTACCCCTAGGAAGGGAAATTCACTCCTGTAAGAGTTATCATGGGAAATAAGGTGTCTCCTCTCCACTGAAGATTACCACCAATCCTTGTTTCCACAACAACACAAAATTTTCAAAATCCAATTGTCATTGTTGACAGAAAGTGAGGTGAAATCTTCTGAACAGGAGCACAGACAGCAAAGCAAACGTTACAGGGGTATTAACCCTTCCCTATGCTATCCAAAAAACCTAAAAGTATTTTTTTTTGGCTGAAGCTAACTTAGAAATTGTACCTGTTCCGAACCTACAGACCCTGTCCGTATATGCTTTTTATCTTAGATTCAAAGACAAAGTAAATGGTTACCGAGTAAAAAAAGATAGAGCTTGACTGGTTGGAGTTATAATTCTAGCTGACATCTCCTGCATTACTGACAAATTAATTTAGGAATAGAGTGTGATCAGTTAGGCAAACCCAAAGCTCAGCAATCTTATGGTATATAAAAAACACATATACATAGACCTCTCGGGCATATTTATAAGGCAAATTCATATTGGATGCTGTGTTACAATGCTACAATGCAGCAGCTGGTGTGCAGTGCGGTCCAGCGGGATCGCTGCAGTTCCAATGCGCTGATCTCGGTGCATCGCACTGTTCATTTTTTTTCTTTAAATGGTTGTTTTTTTTAAAATAAACTTTAGTGAGCGGTCTCACAGACACTTCATAAAGTTCAACTGTCCACCACACATTGTGAGGGAGTGGTGTGAACTGGGCACACAGGAAACAAGGCAATTTGCCCTGTCATGCAGTGGGACTGCATCTGGTGTGAATGAACCCTAAAACAGTGAATGCAACATTTACCAAATTTTTACTCTTGTGTGTAATTTGACTTAAACGGATTGATTACCAGCTGTGAATGTTGGTGAATGTCACATTCACTGCTGTATACATTTCCCCCCAAATTTTTATTAATAATATTATAGCGTAACATTTATTGACATCTAACAACAATATAAGATCAATTGTTTTCTGTTACTCCTTACTTTATTTTCTCATAAGCATCTGTAATATTTCTTTTGAATTATTTTCTTACTTGCTGTCTAGCGGGTCCAGTATAGGTTGTAATACATTATCAGCATCCTGGGCCACACTGCTGCAATTACTGGCAGGCACATTTCCAGTCCCTTTAACCTGACTAAGAATTTCTCCCATTTGTTTTACACACTCCTCAATATGTGCATGGAAACTGCAAAAAAAAGAAATCATAATAAAGACATAATGGTTACATATGAAGTTACACAACATAATGAGGATATTATGTGAAGTGGAACACATTTGACTGCCCAGTATATTTTCCTGATTGCATGCATACAGAATATATTTAGCATATGAACATTTCTGTAAATGGAACACACAGAATCACTACTTGCAAAGTTTTACATTGGTTGCTGCCCTTTCATTGTAGTCCTATTATCTGATTCTACCATGATGGCAGACATCAATGTAATATGAAGGCTAACACAAACATTTTCCCATAGATATTTAGGTTACTGTGACACAGATTTACATTGTTAGAAAAATCAACTGAGCAGAACTATTGATTAGCACTTATGTAACAAGCATGTCTGCCTCTACTTATATATATACGTTATTTTAAAACATTACAAATTAAAAATATAAGTATTTATAACTTTATCTAAGAAATCATTAAAAATGCATTCTTAAAGTGGTATTAAACTTAAAAAAAAAATGTAATAAAATATATTGCAGCTTAGCAATCCTTAAAGTGGTGGTCTAAAAGTTTTATTTTTTCATTTTTTATTACCTTAAAGCATTTTTTGCATAAAAAACACTAGCTTTCCTACCCCCCTCTGTCCCTAAACACTTACCTGTCTCCTGCTCGCTTTACTCCCTGCTTTCACAGCAGACACTGAGGGTCAAACTCCTGTGAGGAGAGAGTATGGGCGCACACAGCCTGGCTCATAAATACATTATGCATGTGTACTTCTCGCTGTCAGGGGATTGCCAGAAGAGCAGAAGACATTGTTTTGCATATTTTTGTTTGCCACTTTTGCTGGACAGCTTGGTCTGTTAAAGCAGAACTATTGCCCCACTTTAAAAAACTGCAAGCAGGCAGGTTTTTTATTGCAGAAGAGACATGCAATGTCTCTTCTGCAATAACAGAAACCTACAAGCCTGCTTGCAGTCTTCTTTAGAATGTACACAGCACTTGTGTGGCGGGATGATCGCACTGCTGCATGCGTGCAAAAAATGACGTCCCAATTGTTCTGGCCATTGAAGACAGTCACAGCCCGGCACCTGGAAAAAGCCGGAAAAAAAATGCTGGAAAGGGATGTTGGACTGTTGAAGGATAGGCAAGTATCTTAGAGTTTAGCTCTGCTTTAAAGGAAGCTGATAAATAACAGACTTACTGGCAGGAACAGCAGGTGAAAAATAAAGGAAAATAAGTCTAAAAAAGAAAACCAATGCAGCCACCACATCTGGTAAGATGTAGTACAATTTTTTTTTTGGCTGTGGGTTTAATACCACTGTAAGTTATGGGGGGGCAGTTTGCTTGGTGCCCACAGTCCCAGGATCCCCATGCTGAGGTACAGTAAATATTAATTCCTCACAGTGCTATCTGTCAGACCAAACTGTCACTGACAGCTAAAGATCCATTAACAATTGAGAACCATGATGATTTTTGCTTATGTGATCAAAATAAACTTGTTCACCCTGCAGGTGCTACTGCAGCCTGAAGGGGGAAATGTGTTTCTGTTTAATACTATAATTGTAAGGAACTATTACAGCAGTAAAAATATTACCTAAAAATAAATAAATAAATAATGAATCCATTTAAAAATGTTAAAAAATGTACATTTGGTTCATTTATAACCCTATAATAAAACTCTGGTATTTTTTAAAACAGTACGCCCAATAAAGGTGTTATACACTATGTCGTTATGAATGTAAACATTATGTAGGTAGCCAAATTAGCCAGAGCGAAATATTAGTTAAACTTGCCAATACCATTATCTGCAACAGAGGATGTTTTTATGTGATCCAGACAGAGAGGTGGTAGAAGTGGAAGGGTTTTCTATTGGCTAATTTGTCTCTCTCACAGGATAGTGTGATAGTGTGTCATTTACTGCAATATATCCATGCATTTAATGTGTGCTTTGAAGGTGACAGCCTTACCTCTGAGTCATAAAGCAATGTGAATAATTTCCAGAATGTAGCTGATCATCCAATGATACCACTGCTCCTTGCCTGTGTCGGGTATATACTTGTCCCAGGTCTGACAAACTCTGAGTAAAAGCCTAAAGCAGCATTACTGATTCAAGAGCTCTTTCTTTTTCGTACATCACGGGACACAGAGCGACTTAGTCATTACTAATGGGTTATATAGATTACCTTCAGGTGTTGGCACTGGCCAATTCCAAACCGGAAGTACCCTCCCCTATATAAGCCCCTCCCATCCGGGAGCACCTCAGTTTTTTGCCAGTGTCTAAAGTGTTGGCCAAAGAGTAACATGTGTTTTCACTGGGCTTGCGTACAGGTTCTTTTGGGCCTTAGTAAGCTGTTCCGGATCCCACCAAAAAAGCTTCATAGCTAAACGGTCGGTACCCGGGCCTTGCAGCAGAAGAGCAAGGTTTTGCCTGTAATGCCTCTCTTAGGAGGGCTGGACCCTGGGATCCAGAGCTCTGGTCATACCCACGACCAAGATGTTGTCTGTGCAGGGTGCTATACAGGTCCAGGGGAGTGGAATCCTTGGGAACCCGGTCCCTGAAGGTTTAATTACAATGCCTGCCGTGAGAGGTGAAGTTTGGACTTCTGTGGACCAAACAAAGTCCTGCGGCGGGGATCAGGTAAGTGGGGGCCCCCAGGAACTTGGTTCTATTGGGGGACCCCCAAGCCTAATTTGTCTTTCTGTCTGTTACCTAACGGTATTCCCGCTAAATATCTGTGTTTGCCTGTAACTACTGAAAATGTAAAATTTTAATAGTAGTCAAGAAAAAAAAAAAAAAAAAGGGGACCGCGGTACCTGTGTTAAACCACTAGAGGCCGCTGTAGTCCATTTTTCTTGTCATGTGGATCTTTGGTTTTCTCAAGTCAAAAGATCCAGGCAGCTGGTAAGTTTCTCTGTGGGAATCCACTTCCTCTGCCCTGTTGCTGCGCTCATCCACCGCACAGGCCCTCCGGCAAAAAGGGCCCTGGCTCCTAGTCCCCTGTTTGATTTCGAAAAGGGCGCCAATGGCGCACGGGCGCGCGCGCGGGCGCGTGCACGCGCCTCCTATGAAAAAAAGGGGCGGGGCGAGTGGATGACGCTCGATGCGCGCCGCGGCGCTTCTGCGCATGTGCGGGCGTCCCAGCATGGTTAAAAGTCACAGTACAAGTGTCAGCTGGATGCAAACAGAGCTAGCAACAAACAGTGGCACACAGAGGCGGTTGATGCAGGCATCCCCATAGAAAGGCACTTTAGTGGACACCAGCTGGTATATAGCAGCAACTTTGTTAGACTATTACCAGCAAAATTGGTGTATGACGACGGGAATACCTCAGCTTTGTGCTTAAAGGATATGTCGACCAGACGCTCCGGAAATAGATCTTCCAGGAAGCCAAAGGGGTCTCCATCGGGCTCTGAGGATATTGGGCATGCTTGTACTGCACCAATCTCCCCTGAGAATTCAGAGGTCAGTAGCCGTAGAAACCCCGCAGGAATGCCTGGTGCTGCGGCTGTCCCCAGTCCACCTGCTCCTGTATATATAACAGAGGAGGTTTTATCCTCAACTCTGGGAGGATTTGAAGAGAGATTAACAGCATTGATCGCTGCTTCCCTGTCACAGGAAAAGCGCGTCCGATCTCCATCTCCTCCTTCAGAGTGCCTGTTAGTGGAGGAACAGCCCCACACAGAGATCGACCTACCTGAAGGGGATCAGGATGAGGTTGATTCAGTTATGGAGGAATCAACAGTGGAAGAACCTTTCTCAGCATCTCAGGCTGAAAGATTATGGGTTCAGTCTCTGACTAATATGGTCCGATCAGCATTTAAAATGCCTCTGGCGAAACCACCATCCACTACGGTTTCCTCGCTGGGGTCGCTAAAAGCTCCCCAGGCTGTCTGTTCCTTCCCAATCCACCCTTTATTAGAAGGGCTTATTTACCAGGATTGGGAGCATCCTGATAAAATATTTGCTCCCCCCAAGAGATTTCCGGTGATCTATCCCATGGAGGATAAGTTCATAAGAAAATGGAGGGTCCCTACAGTGGACGCAGCCATCTCTTCTGTTAACAAATCACTGACATGTCCAGTAGATAATGTTCCAATGTTCAAAGACCCAATAGATAAAAAATTGGAGTCTTTACTAAAATCTGCTTTCTCTACAGCAAGCATGGTGACACAACCTGCGGTAGCAGAGATTGGAGTCTGCCAAGCAGTGAAAGATCAGTTGAAACAAGTCTTAAGGGACTTACCAGATCAGCAGGCTCTTGCCCTAGCTGACCTGCCTAGAGCCTTGTGTTTTGCGGTGGACGCCATAAAGGATACAATCCAACAGGCCTCCCGCTTTACGCTGTCTATAGTACATATGCGTAGGCTTCTGTGGCTCAAAAACTGGTCTGCTGAAGCTCCCTGTAAAAAACTGCTGGTTAGCTTCCCATTTCATGGAGAACGCTTATTTGGAGAAGATCTGGACAAATATATCCAGAAAATTTCTGCCGGTGTAAGTTCACTCTTACCGGTTAAGAACAAGGGTAGAAGTCCTTCTTTTAGGAGGCCTACTTCTCCAGTCCCTGGCACATCGGCTGTGAAACAGTTCCGACGGCCTCCGCGGTCAAATCCAGGGGGCAGAAATCAGGGACAATCACAGGGTAACAAGAAACCCTGGGTCAAGAGAGGTACAAAACCTCCCCCTAAGTCATGAAGGGTTGCCCCCACTCAATCGGGTGAGGGGAAAACTTCAGTTGTTCACAGAGACCTGGCGGGACACCATCAGAGATGGGTGATCTCCGCAGTAAGTCTGGGATACAGGCTGGAGTTAAAAGACATTCCTCCTGCCCATTTTATAAGGTCAAACGTGCCAAGCGATCCCCAGAAGAGTGGATCCCTCCTTCTGGCACTAGAGCAACTATTGCCCCAAGGGTAATCATGAAGGTTCCCTTGGAAGAAAACGGGTTCGGGTTTTACTCGAACCTTGTCACAGTCCCCAAACCAAATGGGGACATGAGGCCCATATTAAATATAAAAGGGCTAAACAAGTTCCTACATATCAGGACTTTTTCGGATGGAGTCGATCCGATCGGTGGCCACCGCCCTACAAGGGCAGGAATGGTTAGCCTCGATCGACATAAGGGATGCTTATTTGCATATTCCCATCTGTCCGGCCCACCAGAAATTTCTACGCCTTGCAGTAGAAGGGCGCCATTTTTAGTTCAGAGCCTTACCTTTCGGTCTGGCCACGGCACCACGAGTGTTCACAAAAATTTTGGCCCTACGATTGGCCAAACTAGGAACACAAGGTGTAACGATAATGGCATATCTAGACGACTTGTTGCTGATAGACCACTCAGTGAAAAAAACTAGAAGTGGTCGTTCACAAGACAATCAAGTATCTGGAATCTCACGGTTGCATTATCAACCGAGACAAGTCAGCCCTAAAACCAGTCAAAAGCCTGGAATACTTGGGGGCTAAGACTGGATTCAAATCAGAGAAAGATTTTCTTACCTCCAGAGAAGGTGTCGTCTTTGAAAGATTTGACCCACTTAGTGGGTACAAAAAAGAAAAACCATCCATACGCCTGTGTATAAGGCTGCTGGGAAAAATGGTGGCTTCATTCGAAGCAGTACCCTACGGTCAATTCCATTCAAGGAACTTGCAGAGGGCCATACTGTCAGCCTGGAACAAAAAAGTTCAGGCTTTAGACTTACCAATGTCCCTGTCCCCTTCCATTCGCAAAGAGCCTCCATTGGTGGTTGGTACCAGAATCTGGAAAAAGGGAAACCCTTCAGTCCGGTTTCTTGGAAGGTGGTCACTACAGATGCCAGCCTCATAGGCTGGGGGGCAGTACTGGAGCAATGGTCTCTCCAGGGCAAGTGGTCAGAAGCAGAGAAGGCCCTGCCCATCAATCTCTTAGAGATACGAGCAGCCCGGTATGCCCTAGTAGCATGGACATCCAAACTCCAAGGGTCACCTGTCAGAATTCAATCAGACAATGCCACAGCAGTGGCATATATCAATCACCAGGGTGGCACCAGGAGTCGTGCAGCCCAGAGGGAAGCGAATTGCATCCTGGAATGGGCAGAAAGGTATGTCACAGCCATATCCGCGGTTTTCATCCCAGGAGTGGAAAATTGGAGAGCGGACTTTTTTAGGTCGCCAGCAATTAGGCCCGGGGAATGGTCTCTTCACCCCGAGGTTTTCCAGGCAATATGCCAGCGGTGGGGAACACCGGATGTAGATCTGCTAGCATCCAGATTCAACGCAAAGGTGGACAGATTTGTGTCTCGCACAAAGGATCCCCTAGCTTGCGGTTCGGATGCCCTAGTGTTCCCTTGGGATCAGTTCAAGCTGATATATGCATTCCCACCGCGATTAATCCGCAGAATCAGGGTAGAAAAGAAACCAGTGATTCTGGTGGCTCCAGCGTGGCCCCGAAGGGCATGGTACGCGGAGATTGTAAAAATGTCAGTGGGAAGTCCTTGGACCCTCCCACATCGTCCGGACCTGCTTTCGCAAGGACCGATATACTACCCTTCCTTACCAGCCCTAGGTTTGACGGCCTGGCTATTGAAGCCCACATTCTAAAAAAGAGAGGGCTCTCTAATCCTGTGGTATCTACCATGATCAATGCCAGGAAGCCGGTATCCAGGCAGATCTATTATAGGATCTAGAAGGCGTACATTACGTGGTGTGAGGCCAGGAAATGGCATCCACGTAAGTATGTAATAGGTAGGATTCTGGACTTCCTACAGTGGGCTGTACATAGGAAGCTTGCCTTGAGTACTATCAAGGGTCAGATGGCCTTGTCAATATTTTTTTCAAAGGCCCTTGGTTTTGCATTCATTAGTCAAAGCTTTCATACAAGGAGTGATGCGTATTAGCCCTCCGGTTAGTATTCCCATATGTCCATGGGACTTAAACCTGGTTCTGTCGGTTCTACAGAAACAACCATTTGAACCATTGCGGCACGTTTCCTTGGTTCTTTTCACCAGGAAATTGATTTTCTTAGTAGCCATTTGTTCGGCTAAAAGAGTATCGGAATTAACCGCCTTGTCCTGTAAGGAGCCATATCTGGTTATCCATAAGGACAGAGCAGTATTACGCCCTCATCCAGCCTTTCTTCCTAAGGTGATATCGAGGTTCTATTTGAACCAAGATGTGGTTCTTCCTTCCTTTTTCCCCAAACCTAGTTCGGTAGAGGAAAAGTTATTGCATTCTTTGGATGTAGTAAGAGCAGTTAAAGCTTATCTAAAAGCCACTGCTCAGATTCGCAGAACGGATACTTTGTTTGTTCTGCCGGAAGGCCCCAGAAAGGGTCAGGCAGCATCAAAAATCTACTTTAGCCAAGTGGATTCGACAGGTCATAATACAAGCCTATGGCTTGAAAAGGAGACCGCCTCCGTTCAAAGTTAGGGCGCACTCCACAAGAGCAGTTGGATCTTCATGGGCAGTGCATCACCAAGCCTCCCTGGCTCAAATCTGTAAGGCCACAACATGGTCTTCAGTACACACGTTTACTAGGTTCTACCAGGTAGACGTCAGAAGTCAGGAGGATGTCGCCTTTGGGCGCAGTGTGTTGCAGGCCGCAAAAGAGCCTCATGCCTGATGGCGCCCAGCTTATGTATCCCTCCCCTCATTTGGCATTGCTTTGGGACGTCCCATTAGTAATGACTAAGTCGCTCTGTGTCCCGTGATGTACGAAAAAGAAAAAGGGATTTTTATAACAGCTTACCTGTAAAATCCTTTTCTTGGAGTACATCACGGGACACAGAGCTCCCACCCCTCTTTTTGGGACACTTATTGCTTGGCTACAAAACTGAGGTGCTCCCGGATGGGAGGGGCTTATATAGGGGAGGGTACTTCCGGTTTGGAATTGGCCAGTGCCAACACCTGAAGGTAATCTATATAACCCATTAGTAATGACTAAGTCGCTCTGTGTCCCGTGATGTACTCCAAGAAAAGGATTTTACAGGTAAGCTGTTATAAAAATCCCTTTTTTGGGTAATACTCCTCCTTGCTACCGAGCACAACACCTATAGCAAATGAAACTCCAAAAATAGCCAAGATGACACCTTTCAATCTCTTGCAAGGCTAACCAGAATGCTTGTGACACCCTAATAAGAGTGGTCAATAAATGCTCATTAACACACTGGAGCCAACATCATGGAAAGGGATAATCTTCATGGAAATTCTAAAAAGATGGTTTGGTTTACTGTGAAGTCAGTAATAATCACAGAGGATTTTTTTGCGATTTGACCAATTAACATCTTTGGGCATTTCCATGAAGATTATCCCATTCCATGATGTTGGTTCCAGTGTGTTAATGAGCGTTTATTGACCACTCTTATTGGGGGGTCACACGCATTCTAGTAAGCATTGTACGAGAGTGAAAGGTGTCACTTTGGCTATCTTTGAAATTTCAGCTTCCATCAGGGCGTGTAGGACTGATATCTTCACTACATATATTGATAACTCTTTTGGACACTTTATGGAAATTTCTTTATTTTATGTATAAAGTCACAAGCTTATTTACTTTTCTATTCCAAGTTTGGTGGTCATAATTAGCCTTATTGGGTATTGATGACAGCTAAGCTTTTTAAAAAATTTTCACAAGTATTTTTTATTGCTGCACTGTTTTTTTTAATTTAGTTACATAGTTAGTCAGGTTGAAAAAAGACACAAGTCTATCTAGTTCAACCATAAAAATATTTGTTTTCTGTTAAATGCCTAGTATCAGGGTGTAGTATCAGCTGGTGATGTTAATCATTTTGCCCTGAGCGCAGATTTTTTACTGAAGTTTATAGAAGTTTAAAACCTATAGCAATTGCTTAAATTTTAATTCTTTCTTGCTCCTCGTCACACCACGGAGAACAGGCTTACATTGCTGCCACTGTCACTGCAAATTTACTAGAGAGCAGCAATGTAACTACATGCTATTCTCTAGCTGGACAAGGCTTCTTGGAAGGGATGAACACTGGTACCCTGTCCTCAGGTTAATCACTCTATTATCCCCAAGTTGTATGAACAGATGGCACTACAATAAAGTTTCTCAATGCCATATACACTCAATTTCAAAAAATGTACTCTGCATACAATGGCTTGGGGTTTGAACTTAATTGAACTACAATTTGTTTGGTTATATTCAGTTTGTTATAGAATGTCTCAAAATATGATCATATTCTCTTGCCACTCTTTTTTTGGCAAAGTCCTGTAAGCTTTTGTCTGTATACAGCCAAATAGAGAGGCCATAATGCTGCCTATGCTTTTTTTTTTTTTTTTTGATTGGGGGAGATCTCCTTTGGGGATCTGATGTGCATTAGTTCCTGTGAAGCCAAAGTCATCTTCTACGTAAAAAAAAAAAGCTGAGAAGTGCACATGTTTGTGATGTGCAACTTACAGATGTGGTTACTGTATGCTGCTGGAGAGGAATTGCATGAGCAGCACTGTCTCTTAACCCATATCATAGGTGTGCGCAGTCTATGACACTAGGGTGTGCACCCCAAAGCCGCATTAAATAGTGGGTGTGGGCAATTTTTTTATAGCGGGAGGGGCTTAAAGGGGCATGGTTAAAAAAAAAAATCTTCCTGTACCCATAAAATAGGCTTTTGGTCTTCTCTCCCACCAGTAGGGTGCATTCACACATATGCTATATGGTTTACATGGTTGCAGCAGTGTACCTGCAGTTTTCATGTGGGTTAGTTGACCTTTGCCATAGACTTTTTTTTGGTGCTCTTCCTGAAAACAAAAACTTTCTGAAAGCGCATCAAGACCATAGGATATAGAAGTCCATGGCATAGTGCGGCTAACCCACACAAAAACCATGGGTACACTGCGCTGTACCCATGGTGTGAGAAAACTGCACTGCATTAGTCTGAAAGCCAAGCTGACAAGTTTATTATTACTGATTTCTGAACTCCTCCTTACTTACTACTGACCCCTGAATTCGACATCACTTACTACTGACCCTTGAACTCTGCCTCACTTACTACTGACCCCTGAACTCTACATCACTTACTACTGACTCCTGAACTCCACCTCACATACTACTGATCCCTGAACTCTACATCACTTACTACTGACCTCTGAACTTCACCTCACTTACTGTAATACTGACCCCTAAACTCTGCCTCACTTACTACTGACCCCTGAACTCTGCCTCACCTACTACTGATCCCTGAACTCTACCTGACTTACTACTGACCTCTAAATCACTTCTGAGCTCTGTGTCACTTACTACAGAGTTCAGAGGTCAATAGTGACACGTAATGCAGTAGTAAGACACTCTCTCTCTTACCTCTGCACTGCTTACCTGTGTTCTCATTCTCCCTGGACTTTTCACATTACTCAGGATACTGCAACTCTAGCTCTTCTCGCCTTTCTCCTATTCCCTTGTCCTTTAGCCGGGGCTAAATTATAGTTACTTGTAGCCCCGCCTACTGGACCTGGGAATAGGAAAAGAGGGGAAGAGCTGGAGTTGCAGTATCCTGATTAGTGTGAAAAGTCCAGGGAGGGAAGTAAGTCTTTCCTCTTTCTGTGTCTCTCTGCAGCTGCGCTTGTCACAGGCAGCTACAGAGGAAAAGCTGTTTGCTTATGTCGGGGAGGGGGCGGATACTAAAGGACGGCAGGGAGAGTAAAGGGTGGGGCTATGATTGACTGTGATTGGCTTATAGACCTGCCCACACTGCCGCGTCCGCCTTTAGTACCCACTCCCTCCCTGGTATAAAGCCACAGTCAATCATAGCCCTGCCTCCCTAATCCCTGTATCATCCTTTAGTACTCACCCCTCCCCGACATAAGCACACAACATTTCCTCTGTAGCTAAAATTGTGTTTCTCTGGAGCCAAGTGACGGAACGTGTTCCGCCACTGGGCTTCGGGATTTAGCTTGGTTTGCCAAGAAACTGGATTTTTTTTAAATCTTGGGACCCGCCAGTTGGGGGGTATGCACGCAGGGTGATTAGGGTGTGGCCAGGCACACACCTATAAACCATATGCATAATCTGTGCCATTATCACACTCCACTGTATTGTTAAAAGGTGTCTAGTCTACTAAATATTTTTCTTGTGTCAAGGCATCCTGCAGGGGCACTACTAAGACTACTGTCCCTTTAGATTTCCAGTGGGTGCCCACAAGCATGGGAACCATGTTTTTCTTTGGAACGTGGGAGTTGTGTCCAGAATACAAATAGTTGGTTACCCACTGATAACAGCTGTGGTTCTGAGGCAGGCTGCCCCCCCTTGGGAAATAATAAACCTGGCCTGTTGAGGTGCTCCCTGCAGCATGCATCAGCCCCATATGCATCAGGTACTTCAGGTCAGAGTTAGGGCCTCCTTTTTGAAGGCAGCTGCACGCCAGATGTCTTTGCCACACTATCAATGCTGTCGGGGATACGGCAGCAGCCTCCTTATCAGGTTTCCTTTCATGCTACCTTGGCCCTTCACCTTTTGTTTTGTTGTGGTTAACAACAAAACAGAAGGTAATGGGCCAAAGTTGCTTGGAAGGAAACCTGTTAAGGAGGCTGCTGCCTTATCCCCGATAACGTTGATAGTGTGGCAAGGACACTTTGGAGAGGAGTAATCTTGAAGATCCTTTACCCGCTCTTTCAATGCTGTGGTAGCCTTCTCCTCAGCTTTTTCCAGCCTTAGGTTTATAAATTGCATTACCAACTCATTGGTCCCTTCTTCCTCTTTTGTCACTCCTGCATATCTCTAATGCCCCATACACAAGGTCGGAATTTTGCCCGGCCAAAATCACATCGAAATTACGATGGAATTCCATCGGAGTAAAAGAGAACTCTAAACTCCGACGGAATTCCTTGGAATTTCCGATGGAAAAAGTCAGATGGGGCATACACATGGTCAGAATATCCGATGGAAGCTTAAGTGTATCCCAGAGGACCTGGGTAAGTGAAGTTCTCACTCAACCCTCAATACTTATGGGAAATAACTTTATTACAATCTGTCCCAAGTGTCAGAGGTTTGCTCTTCTGCTGACAACAATCGGTCCCACAGATCCCAGGGCCTAGTGTGAACTAAGGCCCCTTTCACACTGAGGCGTATTTTCGGCGTTTTAGCTCTAAAAATAGCGCATAAATAACGTCTGAAATAATCCTGCCCCAGCATTCTCAATGTGAAAGCCTGAGATCTTTCACACTGAGGCAATGGACTGGCGGGAGGAAAATAAATCTCCTGCAAGCCGCATCTTTGGAGCGCTGAAGGAGTGGTGTGTATGCCGCTCCTTTCCATTGAAATCAATGGGACACTGCGGCTATACAGCCGTGGTTTGCGGGCGGTTTTAACCCTTTCTCGGCCGCTAGCGGGGGTTAAAACCGCACCGTTATTGGCCGAATATCGCAGCAAATCTGACGGTATAGTGGCGCTAAAAATATACCGCCAGCGCACCTCCCCGCCCCAGTGTGAAAGGGGCCTAAGTCAAAGTCACACAAGTACAGGTACAGTACTTCTGTAGCATAATCTACCTCTACTCACCAAACAAGCTTCAAATGTAGGTGATCATAGCCTTGATAGAGCTCTGTTTATACTCTATTTATCAAAAACTGTAAAGCCGGCCATAGACGGTTCGAATATCGGCCAGTTTAGCAGGAACTGGCCGAGATTCAGACCATATATGGGCAGGCTGAATGTACCTAAGTTGATTGATCGATCAACTTCAGTACAACCAGTCTGTCAGATTTTACATGCGATTATTGCTAGTGGCTATTATAGCCGCTAGCAATAATCATTGTGTTCTCCCGGTGGGGACGGCTTCCCCTGCCCTCCCCACCAGGAGAACAAAATGGCTCGGCAGGAGGGATTCCCCTGTTAACACTGTGTTGTTAGGGGAATCGAGTACGGGTTGCAGGAAAGAAATTTACTCTGTCTATGGCTGGCCTAACACTTGGCATGCATCACACTCCAAAGAATTCTGTGCTAATTAGGCCTGGTGCTCTTCCAGTATTTGCTACAGCTGCTTAGAGGTCTAAACTCACTCAGCCCAGTCTGTCAAAGTTATGTTGATCCAATTTGATTTGGGTGTGTAAGAAAAAGACATTCCTATTGGTACAACCAGAGAAAACGGGGGTAACATCCCCAAGGTCCTTGGGTTCTCAATGCTAGCGGGTTCTTATACTGTTGGGAAGTGTGTCAAATTTGTAGCTATGACTAACTGCTTATTTTAAGAAGAATATACTGTTAAGACTCCATTTCTTTAAAAAAAAAAAAAAAACAATATCTCAAAAACTGACGCAAGGAAATATATTTAAAATATGTTATGTATTATAGTTTCAAACCTTACATCATCCTGCTACAACACGGTTTTCTTCTAAGGAGGACAGCAAGATTAAATTTAAAGTTCTCAAACACTGCATAAGTCTGTCTCTTGTATCAGGTATCTACTGTCTCTTCTTGCACTGGGTGCACATGCTCCTTCTACTGACTCTGCAGAATGACCCTGATCTTACAGTAACAGATACCCCTTTTTTCTGACTGAGGTAGAACACCCTCAGATCAGACAACAAGACCTCTGTCTCCATACTACATGGATAGAATAGGGTCAAACCTTAACCACTTAAGCCCCGGACCATTTGGTAGCTAGAGGACCAGAGGTGATTTCAGAATTTTGCGCTGCGCTGTTTTAACTGTAAATTGTGCGGACATGCAATGTTGTACCCAAACGAAATTTGCGTCCTTTTCTTCCCACAAATAGAGCTTTCTTTTAATGGTATTTGATTGCCTCTGCGATTTTTATTTTTTGCGATATAAACGGAAATAGACCGAAAATTTTGAAAAAAAATGATATTTTCTACTTTTTGTTATAAGAAAAATCGAATAAACTCAATTTTAGTCATACATTTAGGCCAAAATGTATTCAGCCACATGTCTTTAGTAAAAAAAATGTCAATAAGCGTATATTTATTGGTTTGCGCAAAAGTTATAGCGTCTACAAACTAGGGTACATTTTCTGGAATTTACACAGCTTTTAGTTTATGACTGCCTATCTCATTTCTTGAGGTGCTAAAATGGCAGGGCAGTACAAAACCCCCCAAATGACCCCATTTTGGAAAGTAGACATCCCAAGGAAATTGCTGAGAGGCATGTTGAGCCCATTGAATATTTTTTTTTTTTTTTGTCTCAAGTGATTGAATAATGACAAAAAAAAAAAAAAAAATTACAAAAAGTTGTGTACGGGGATACCACATGTGTGGGACTTTTTGGGAGCCTAGCCGCGTACGGGCCCCCGGAAACCAAGCACCGCCTTCAGGATTTCTAAGGGCGCAAATTTTTGATTTCACTCCTCACTACCTATCACAGTTTTGAAGGCCATAAAATGCCAAAATAGCACAAACCCCCCCCAAATGACCCCATTTTAGAAAGTAGACACCCCAAGGAAATTGCTGAGAGGCCTGTTGAGCCCATTGAATATTTTTTTTTTGTCCCAAGTGATTCAATAATGACAAAAATAAAATAAAAATTACAAAAAGTTGTGTACGGGGATACCACATGTGTGGGACTTTTTAGGAGCCTAGCCGCGTAAGGGACCCCGAAAACCAAGCACCGCTTTCAGGATTTCTAGGCACAAATTTTTGATTTCACTCCTCACTACCTATCACAGTTTCGAAGGCCATAAAATGCCAAAATAGCACAAACCCCCCCCCCCCCAAATGACCCCATTTTGGAAAGTAGACACCCCAAGCTATTTGCTGAGAGGCATGGTGAGTATTTTACAGCTCTCATTTGTTTTTGAAAATGAAGAAAGAAAATATATATATATATTTTTTTTTTTTCAATTTTCAAAACTTTGTGACAAAAAGCAAGATCTGCAAAATACTCACAATACCTCTCAGCAAATAGCTTGGGGTGTCTACTTTACACCCTTAGAAAGCCTGAAGGCGGTGCTTGGTTTTTGGGCTCCCAAAAAGTCTCACACATGTGGTATCCCCGTACTCAGGAGAAGCAGCAGAATGTATTTTGGGGTGTAATTCCACATATACCCATGGAATGTTTGAGCAATATATCATTTAGTGACAACTTTGTGCAAAAAAAAAAAAAAAATTGTCTTTTTTCCGCAACTTGTGTCAACATATAAAATATTCCATGGACTCGACATGCCTCTCAGTATATAGCTTGGGGTGTCTACTTTCCAAAATGGGGTCATTTGGGGGGGTTTTGAACTGTTCTGGCATTTTACACACAACATTAGGAAGCTTACAGCCACTCTTCTAACCACTTGAAGACAAAGCCCTTTTTGACACTTTTTGTTTACATGAAAACATTTATTTTTTTTGCAAGAAAATTATGTTGAACCCCCAAACATTATATATATTTTTAAAGCAAAGGCCCTACAGATTAAAATGGTGGGTGTTGCATTTTTTTTTCTACACAGTATTTGCGCAGCGATTTTTCAAACGCATTTTTTGGGGAAAAAATACACTTTTTTAAATTTTAATGCACTAAAACACACTATATTGCCCAAATGTTTGATGAAATAAAAAAGATGATCTTAGGCCAAGTACATAGATACCAAACACGACCTGCTTTAAAATTTCGCACAAACGTGCATTGGCGACAAACTACATACATTTTTAAAAGCCTTTAAAAGCCTTTACAGGTTACCCCGTTAGATTTACAGAGGAGGTCTACTGCTAAAATTACTGCCCTCGATCTGACCTTCGCGGTGATACCTCATACCTCATATGACGCCAGAGGGTGCTTTTTTTTTTTTTTTTTTATTATAAATTTTGCTTTTTTATTTTATTTTTAAATTGTTCCTTCCATATTTTATTTTTTTTAATCATTTTTATTGTCATCTCAGGGAATGTAAATATCCCCTATGATAGCAATAGGTAGTGACAGGTACTCTTTTTTGAAAAAACTGGGGTCTCCTAGACCCTAAATCTTTCCTCTGCCCTCAAAGCATCTGACCACACCAAGATCGGTGTGATAAAATGCTTTCCCAATTTCCCAATGGCGCTTTTTATATCCGGGGGGGGGGACATTCCCTCCCACTGCTTGTAAAAGCAGTCCAGAGGCTAATTAGCCACTAGGATTGCTTTTACATGAAAGCCGGCCGCTGGCTGAAAAGAATGATACCAAGATGATACCTAAACCCGCAGGCATCATTCTGGTATAAACATTCAAAGTCCAGCAACATACCAGTACGTTGCTGGTCCTTGTTGGACATGTATTGTAATCTTTTTTTTTCATGCAGCCAGTTGGCTGAACGAAAAAAGAGACTGATCGGTGGGTATGCCCACCATTAGAATACCGCCCTTCATCCACCCACTTCTAATGATGGGCATACATGCACCATTTATACATGGCGAAGCATGGGGGCATCCTCCCGTGAAAAAGTTATGCCGCACACACATGGTCGGACTTTTCCACGGGCAAGCCTCCGTCGGAATTTCGACCGTATGTACGTGGCATTAGGAGCAAAATCGCTCCTCCGCCCCTGCTGCCCCAATGCTTCGGCATATATGCTTTTTTTTTTTAACTGTGGTGGTGAAATCACCTCCTACAGCACTGGAGTCGCAGGGATCAGGCCTGTCTCTGCGAACGCTGCAGTTATGTGTGTTGTGTTTTGAAAGTGACAGTGATCGATCGATACTGCACTTGGGTGGCCTGGGCTGGACGAAGGGGCAAAACGCAGGTGCTAGCAGGTATCTGGGCTGATCCCGCTAACACTGCGTTTTTGGGAACCCTAAACTGCTGGGGACGCTAGTATAGATCTGATCAGATCAGATATTGATCTGATCAGATACTATACCACTAAGGGGGGTGTATGCTTCACGCGTGGGTGTTAGCGTTACTGGCACTAACCTGACGCTGCCTGGGGTGTGACGCAGACCCTCTCTGACGCTAAAACCTAATTGATATCACCCGCCGGGCGATCAGGGGGTTAAACCTTTATTGGGTTATATATACGGCGGGTGCCCTGACACTATAAAAAGCAAACTAACTAACCAGCATCACCCGTAACACTTATATGGTGATCACTGGTGAAAGGGTTAACTAGGGGCAATTAGGGGGTTAAAACCTTTATTAGATAATATATGGGGGTACCTGACGCTATAAAAACCTGCGGCGAACCTAAAAAAAATTACTGGCTACCGATCTGCATCACCGACGCTAAGACAGCGATCAGAAAAATGATCGCTTAGCGACAGTGGTGATAGGGGGTGAAAGGGTTACCTGGGGGGGGGGATAAAGGGGGTTAAACCTTTATTAGATAATTTATGGGGGTACCTGACGCTATAAAAACCTGCGGCGAACCTAAAAAAAAATTACTGGCTACCGATCTGCATCACCGACAATAAGACAGCGATCAGAAAAATGATCGCTTAGCGACAGTGGTGATAGGGGGTGAAAGGGTTACCTGGGGGCGATCAAGGGGGTTAAACCTTTATTAGATAATTTATGGGGGTACCTGACGCTATAAAAACCTGCCGCGAACCTAAAAAAAATTACTGGCTACCGATCTGCATCACCGACAATAAGACAGCGATCAGAAAAACGATCGCTTAGCGACAGTGGTGATAGGGGGTGAAAGGGTTACCTGGGGGGCGATCAAGGGGTTAAACCTTTATTAGGTAATATATTGGGGTACCTGACGCTATAAAAACCTGCGGCGAACCTAAAAAAAATAACTGGCTACCGATCTGCATCACCGAAAATAAGACGGCGATCAGAAAAATGATCGCTTAGCGACAGTGGTGATAGGGGGTGAAAGGGTTACCTGGGGGGCGATCAAGGGGGTTAAACCTTTATTAGATAATTTATGGGGGTACCTGACGCTATAAAAACCTGCGGTGAACCTAAAAAAATTACTGGCTACCGATCTGCATCACCGACAATAAGACAGCGATCAGAAAAACGATCGCTTAGCGACAGTGGTGATAGGGGGTGAAAGGGTTACCTGGGGGGCGATCAAGGGGTTAAACCTTTATTAGGTAATATATTGGGGTACCTGACGCTATAAAAACCTGCGGCGAACCTAAAAAAAATAACTGGCTACCGATCTGCATCACCGACAATAAGACAGCGATCATAAAAACGATCGCTTAGCGACAGTGGTGATAGGGGGTGAAAGGGTTACCTGGGGGGCGATCAAGGGGGTTAAACCTTTATTAGGTAATATATGGGGGTACCCGACGCTATAAAAACCTGCGGCGAACCTAAAAAAAACTGGCTACCGATCGGCATCACCGACAATAAAACAGCGATCAGAAAAACGATCGCTTAGTGACAGCGGTGCTAGGGGGTGAAAGGGTTACCTGGGGGGGGGCGATCAAGGGGGTTAAACCTTTATTAGGTAATATATGGGGGTACTCGACGCTATAAAAACCTGCGGCGAACCTAAAAAAAATTACTGGCTACCGATCAGCATCACCGACGCTAAGGCGGCGATCAGAAAAATGATCGCTTAGCGACAGTGGTGATAGGGGGTGAAAGGGTTATCTGGGGGGCGATCAAGGGGTTAAACCTTTATTAGGGGGGGTTAGGGGGCTACACTGGATCTAAAACTAAACTTTGGTGACACTTTTACAGTCACAAATGTCACTGATTGCAGTGATCAGTAAATAAATGGTCACTGCAATCAGTGACACTGTGGCTGGGGGCTGGGGGGTGATCTGGGGGGTGATCTGGGGGTGTCTGGGGGGGCCTGGGGGGGCGATTTATGTACCTATGTGTCCTGGTGTCAGTGTAGTGTTTTGTGCACTAACCTGGCATCTTCTCCTGTACGGTGCTCGGTATATGTGAGCGCCGCAGGAGAGATGACATCACTTCCTCTGCCTGTGTAAACATTACACATGCAGGGAAGCTCTCTCATTCGCCGGGAGCAATCGAGAGGGGGTGGCCGGAATCGAACGGCCGTCCCCTCATGCCTGATCGCTCCCGATCAGTTAACCACCGCTCACTGTAAAGAAGGGGGGTCAGATCGGACCCCCCAACTATACAAAGGCAGTCACGTAGATATACGTGATTCTGCCTGTCGGTGCCATTCTGCCAACGTATATTTACAGTGGGCGGTCGTTAAGTGGTTAAAGGACCCATTTTAGGCTGAATCATTTATAAATATTAGCAACAGTTTGACAGTGAACGAAGCAGAAAGATGCTGTATACATATCAAGGTTTATGGGTGGAAAAGTTGTTTACAATGTGTCATTTGAGTACTACTTATTATATATATATATATATATATATATATATATATATATATATATATATATTGTGACAGCAGGAAGGTAAAGTCACCTGGTTGCATCCAGGGGGGTAGATATATTTCGCCCAGATTCAGGCTTTACGCCGACTTATACAACTAGGTGGAGAGTTGTATAAGGCTAGTGGGCTCATGGATGACTCATACCTCTAGAGAGAGGGCTGGGCGTCGTGCAGGCAGGGAGTTGATGAGACCAGCTGAAGCTTGTCAGCTCATTTAAGGCCTCTATAAAAACTCCCAGATTCATTAGGTGTTAGCTCATGCCTGGACCCAGACCTGTGTGGACTGTCTAGGGAGAGTGAACCCCTGTGCGGTGAGACAAAGCCTGTGTGGCTATTTGCTTGGACACTTAAAACCAGGGACTTAGGGACTAGGACAGCACTAGGCTGATCCCAGTTGTTAGTTAGGAAACCTGTATGTTTAGTCAGAGGTCAAGTTGACCAGGATTTATTTTGTTTATGTTTCTTTTTTCTTTGCTGTGTTTTGTCACTGTAAATAGAAAATAAACCGCACCTTTTTGATTTTGAAAACCACAACCTCCGTTTGCTGGGCCTGTTTTTGTGTGGGGAGCCCATCTCGGGGGTCACACACACCCGCTGCCGAGTCAACCCCCTCACAGTTGGTGGAGAATGCGGGCAGTTTTTTTTTAAGCCAGCATGGAGGAGATACTGAAGCAGCTGGCTCTAGCAAATGCCAATCAACAGCAGACAAATGCAGGTTTGCAAAAGAACTTCGCAGCCCAGCAGCAAGCTCATCAACAGAGCCTTGCAGCCCAGCAGCAGACAAACGCAACTTTGCAACAGAGTCTGGAGGCTCAGCAACAAGCCCAGCAGCAATCTGAGGCCCGCTTCATAGACCTGTTGCAGAAGCAAGAGCAGAGACTACAACAACAGATGGAAGCAGTAATGCAGCAACGTCCGCAGACCAGTGAGGAAAGCCGTCCCACTAATACCGCGTCCTTTGGGGTGAGTCGTTTATTGACAAAAATGACTGGAGAGGATGATCCAGAGGTATTTTTGACCACATTTGAAAGGACCGCTGAAAGAGAAAAGTGGCCTGAGGAGCAGTGGGCTGGACTGGTGGCTCCTCTGTTAACTGGTGAATCGCAGAAAGCTTACTATGACCTAGAGCCTAACCAAGCAAAAGACTATGTGATGCTAAAAGCTGAAATATTGGCAAGGCTGGGTGTCACCCAGGCTGTCCGGGCTCAGCGTGTGCATAACTGGACTTTCCAGCTTGGAAAACCCCCCAGGTCTCAAATGTATGATCTCATTCACCTGAGCAGAAAGTGGCTACAGCCAGAGACTTTGTCCGCACCAAAGATTGTGGAACGTGTTGTAATGGATCGGTTTTTGAGAGCTCTTCCTACTGCCATCCAAAAGTGGGTAAGCCATGGAGACCCAGAGACGGCCGATGGTCTTGTGGATCGTGTGGAGAAATACTTGGCTACAGAGAACCTGACGGCCTCTTCCAGAGACACTCGGACTTTCCACCCTAAGACCAGACCATCCCCAGGGCGGATAAGAGGATTCCAAGGGGTGAGGGTGGAGAGAGTGAGAGGGTGGGAGCTCTACCCCAAGTTTGGCGAGAACAGCCTGGGAAATCAGCGGCTCAAGAGGCCGCAAGAAGGATCGTTTGCTACCGCTGCCGGCAAGCGGGACATATTGCAGCCAATTGCCCGGTTGTGGAGGAACCCATGCAGTGTGACTTTCTGACGGGCAGACGTCAGTCGCTGTGTGCGACAGTCGCATGCACTGCCATTCGAGGAACTGAGAAACATTTATGCAAAATGTGTGTTAATGGTAGAAATGTTGTGGTATTGCTGGATTTGGTAGGTCCTATAATCAAGTCCGCTAGGGGGCACCAGTACATATTAGTTATAATGGACTATGCCACCCGTTATCCAGAAGCGATCCCTCTCCGAAATACCTCGGCCAAAACCATAGCCAAAGAGCTATCTCTTGTTTTTAGCCGGGTGGGTATTTGTAAAGAACTGCTTACGGACCAAGGTACACCCTTTATGTCCCGGGTTATGAAAGAGCTGTGTAAATTGTTCAAAGTGACGCAATTGCGTACGTCTGTGTATCACCCCCAAACCGATGGGCTGGTTGAAAGATTCAACAAAACCCTAAAACAAATGTTGAAGAAAGTGGTGGATAGAGATGGAAAGGATTGGGACTGTTTACTTCCTTATTTGATGTTTGCTATTAGGGAGGTGCCCCAATCCTCTACGGGATTCTCCCCCTTTGAGTTACTGTATGGGAGACACCCAAGAGGGCTGTTGGATATTGCCAAGGAAACTTGGGAAAGTGAGAGTTCTCCCCACAGGAGTGTGATTGAGCATGTCGCCCTGATGCAAGACCGAATTGCACAGGTAATGCCCCTCGTGAAGGAACATTTAGCCCAAGCGCAGTTAGCACAGCAGAGAGTGTACAACCGTGGAGCCAAGACCCGTACCTTTTCCCCGGGGGATAGGATACTGGTACTTGTCCCTACGGTTGAAAGTAAATTCCTTGCCAAATGGCAAGGCCCCTACGAGATAATGGAAAAAGTGAGCGAAGTGAATTACAAGGTCAGACAACCAGGAAGGCGAAAGCCCGAACAGATCTATCACGTTAATCTGTTGAAAGCCTGGAGGGATAGAGAGTCCCTAGTCGCAGACACTTGGTCACCAGCTCAAACTGGTTGCGTGATTCCTGAGGTTGGAATAGCAGCCACCTTGTCACAACCCCAACAACAGGAGGTTAAGGAGTTTGTGCTTCGCAACAAGGAGGTATTCTCTGAGCTGCCGGGACAAACATCTGGGGTAGAGCATGACATCATTACCCCGCCCGGTGAAAGGGTGAAGTTAAAACCCTATCGGATCCCAGAGGCCCGACGGGAGGCAATACGGGAGGAAGTACAGAAAATGCTGAACTTAGGGGTGATAGAGGAGTCCCAAAGTGATTGGTCTAGTCCCATTGTGTTGGTGCCTAAACCGGATGGGAGCTGGCGATTTTGTAACGATTTTCGTCAGTTGAACAAAGTTACAAAATTTGACACCTACCCCATGCCACGTATAGATGAGTTGATCGACCGGCTGGGAACAGCCCGATACATGACGACTCTTGACCTCACAAAAGGGTATTGGCAAATCCCCCTGGCCAAGTCGGCCAAAGAGAAAACCGCATTTGTAACCCCAGACGGGGCGTTCCAATATAAAAGAATGCCGTTCGGGTTACAGAATGCGCCGGCCACATTCCAGCGGAAAATGGACCAGATGCTGAGGCCCCATCGGAAGTATGCTGCGGCTTACCTGGATGACGTAATTGTCCATAGCACAGATTGGGCCTCACATCTGCCAAAAGTGCAAGCAGTCCTGGACTCTGTTCGGGAAGCGGGGTTTACGGCTAACCCCAAGAAGTGTACCATTGGGCAGGAGGAGGCCAAATATCTTGGGTACACCATTGGGAGGGGAGTAATAAAACCCCAACTCAACAAAGTCGAGGCCATCCAGAGTTGGCCACGTCCCAACAGCAAGAAGCAGGTACGAGCCTTTCTGGGAATCGCTGGGTATTATCGGCGATTCATTCCCCACTTTGCTTCTAAGGCTGTGCCCCTAACCAACCTGACGAAGGGGAAAGGGTCGGTCATGATTAAATGGACCCCCGAGGCTGAGGCAGCATTCCAATTCTTGAAACAAGCCTTATGTAGCCAGCCAGTGTTGTACTCACCCGACTTCTCTAAAGACTTTGTCGTACAAAGTGATGCGTCAGATGTGGGGTTAGGAGCAGTATTGTCCCAGGTCTGGAACGGGGAAGAGCACCCAGTCATTTACCTCAGCAGGAAGTTGAAGTCCCATGAGGTAAATTACGCCACCGTTGAAAAGGAGTGTTTAGCGGTGAAGTGGGCTCTAGATTCCCTTCGGTACTACCTGCTAGGTAGGCACTTTGACTTGGTTACGGATCACGCTCCGTTAAAGTGGATGGCTCAAAACAAGGAAACAAATAGAAGAGTGAATAGGTGGTTCCTGGCCCTCCAGGAATTCAACTTCACAGTAAAGCATCGCCCTGGCGTTCAAATGGGGAATGTGGATGCTTTGTCTCGAGTACATGAATGCCTGATTGCTGGTGTTCCAACCCCGAGGTTAAAACAAGAGGGGGGGGTATGTGACAGCAGGAAGGTAAAGTCACCTGGTTGCATCCAGGGGGGTAGATATATTTCGCCCAGATTCAGGCTTTACGCCGACTTATACAACTAGGTGGAGAGTTGTATAAGGCTAGTGGGCTCATGGATGACTCATACCTCTAGAGAGAGGGCTGGGCGTCGTGCAGGCAGGGAGTTGATGAGACCAGCTGAAGCTTGTCAGCTCATTTAAGGCCTCTATAAAAACTCCCAGATTCATTAGGTGTTAGCTCATGCCTGGACCCAGACCTGTGTGGACTGTCTAGGGAGAGTGAACCCCTGTGCGGTGAGACAAAGCCTGTGTGGCTATTTGCTTGGACACTTAAAACCAGGGACTTAGGGACTATGACAGCACTAGGCTGATCCCAGTTGTTAGTTAGGAAACCTGTATGTTTAGTCAGAGGTCAAGTTGACCAGGATTTATTTTGTTTATGTTTCTTTTTTCTTTGCTGTGTTTTGTCACTGTAAATAGAAAATAAACCGCACCTTTTTGATTTTGAAAACCACAACCTCCGTTTGCTGGGCCTGTTTTTGTGTGGGGAGCCCATCTCGGGGGTCACACACACCCGCTGCCGAGTCAACCCCCTCACAATATATATATATATATATATATATATATATATATATATATATATACGTAAAATAAAAATGTTTCTTAAAGCGGAAATAAACCCAACGATTTAATAGTTTAAAAAACAGTTACATTCCCGGCATGCCGGAAATGCTAACTGTCACATTGTAAATATATTGGGGTTTAGGGGAAGGGAATTCGCAAGTTTCCACTAATAAGTAAGTGATCAAGTGTGTCGCTTACAGTGGATCATTAGCCTTGTAAGGTATTGTTGCTGTAACCATTTAAGCATATAGAAATAAAGGAAAGGGGGAGAGGGATGGGCCTGTTTAAGGACAGGCAAAGGGGTTACTTTGGCAACAAAAATAGATCAGACGACAGGAATGATATGAGTTAAATATTTATTCCTATAAACCTTATAACATATAAAGAATAATTAAAGTGCAAGGTGGGTATCCAACCTGTGGATGATTTTAAAATCATCTATAACTGTCACATTGGTTGTGCTCTCAACCAAACCGTCACACCATCCAATGGCTGGTGTAATAACTGATCACATGTGCAGCATCATGGCAGTTGAAGATTAAACAGAGGCCAAGATGGCAGCTTCCTTGGCTGAAAATGATAGGAGGGTTGACTTCCACTTTAATTCAAGCTATTTCTTATTGTCTAGCCCTGGGGATTGCAAGTTTCTTGTTTCAAGCCTTTTAATTGGATAATGAATTAGCATTGGACGAGTAAATAACTCAGGAAGTTGTAAGTCTGAACCATGTTACACTAAAATGAATTGTCTGGCTAAGCAGTGGGGCAGATGTGAATCACAAGAATGGCTGAAAAAAAGTACAAATTCTTTGGCAGGTAAGACAGTAAGGATATATATATATTTATGTAACTATATATTATGTTTGCCTGGAGTTATATTATAATATATGGCAACAGTTGTTCGATTTTACAGATTTAGGCTTCTACTTGGAAAATCTCTTTAGCAGTCAGAAAAATAACTATTCCATGTTCAACCAATCAGAGTTTTGCATGCTCCACTGTTCTATTTCACATGAAAATGTGTGTTAGTTTAGCCTTATGTAGCGGGGTTCCTTTGAATGCTCTCGAACTACTGTTCCCAGAACCCCACTGGTTCCCAGGATGTTTTGCTTCTGCCCCAGAGACTCATGGGTGGGGATATATAAGGAAGGGGCGAGGCCTGGCTCGGTCTCTTTGGACACGGGACGGCAGAGACTGATACACCTGTGCAGACCAGTGCTGGGTAAGGCCTGAAGCCTGGGGCCTTCCGCAGCCGACCAAAGAGCCTTCCACCCCACTGCGAGCCTGGGTGGCATCCGACATCTCTACTTACAGCCTAGATTGGATCAGAGACCCGATCGCAGCAACCGCTGTGGGCGAGTGAAGTCACAGCCGGTGGAAGTCCCGGACGGAGATCGTGTCCGGCGGGTGAGCGAGCGTAAGCTCATTCCCTAACCTGTTTGCTAGTACTGTGCCTATAAACTGCCGAGGCCTACTACCTCATGTTAAAGACTCTCACTGGAGATCCACAGCAGGACTGATCCAGAGGATCTCCAGTGAAGTGTTGTCAGTTATCAACTTTCCCTTTTCCTGGATTACAATTGTTGTTTATTCTTAAGTGCACCACCTCTACAGATGCCGGTGAAGAATCCATCATTCATACAGGACTGAGTTCTAGAATTAGGAATCAGGCCTGATTCATTAGGGACCTAGTTTAGTTATTGCACCACAGGGCGCCTAGTTAACAGTCGCCCCACGTGGCGTCTCCTTATTCACCCCCCCTTCTCCATGGTATAGTGTGACTGATATTGTAATATTGCAGGGCTCTGTGAATATTCTAATGGTCAAGTTGTTATCACTGTTCATTCCCTTTGCATAGCTGAAAGTAAAAATCTGTTATCCCTTTATAACTACTCCGTGCCTGAGTCTCTCATAAAGTATAAGTATTAAATGTGTATACCCCTAGACTAACTGTGCCAGAAAGGGTCGAGTATATTGCCGGGGGTTGGCGGAGCTATATTCAGGGCCCAGACCAAATCTGCGGCCCTCTTAGTTGAGGGTAACGCTACACGTGGGGGTTCTCGTCCGGGATCCTGATAGAGCAGAAAACCCGCCAAGAGGTACCGGCATGGACCCGAAAGACATCAGAACGTGGTGTGGAGTAGCTAAGACAGATCTAAGCCAGTCAGTGGTCATTAACGTGCCCGGTCAGGAATGGTCGACCGAGACGGTGGAAGGATTAATGAAGTCAGTGACCCCAGATGGTACACCGTGGGTGATGGGAACAAAGTTAGACCCAGACACCTCACACCAGTATGCACTAGTGGAGTATTCAGATGGGAAGCCAGAAGTTTGCAAGCGCTAATATACGCAGACGTCGGATAACAGATCTTATAGTCTGGCGCATGCTATTAAGAAGGAGCCACCCCTAACGGGACCACCGCAGACTGCGGCCCGTACCTCACCAGAGAGGAGAGATGGAGCGACACCTCCGGTGACGCCTGCACCTGCCACGGCCATATCACCCGAACTGATAAAGGCGTTAGGGGACCTACTAACAAACTGTCAGAAGGCAAGCACGGTGCACGTAGAGACTAGCTACCGGAGACTAAAGGCATTCTCGGGGAAGCTTCCCGTCCCTGCGGGGGAGGAAGATTTTGACACTTGGGTGGAACAGGCATTACAGGCAGTAGAGGCATGGGAGGTGCCTGAGGCACAGAAGAGACAGCGAGTCTTGGAAAGTCTGAAAGGTGCCGCGGCAGAAGCGGTGAAGAGCTTCCGGTTTGGAAATGAAAACTGTACAGCTCAAGATTGCCTGGCCATGCTGCAGGAAGAGTTTGGTCAGCTGGAGAAGGTGTCAGAGATGATCTATCAATTTGAACACACTCTCCAGCAGCCGAATGAGAAACTGTCAGAATATGTTAGAAGTAGTGATGAGCCGAACACCCCCGGGTTCGGTTCGCACCAGAACCCGCGAACGGACCGAAAGTTCGTACGAACATTAGAACCCTATTAAATACAATGGATGCGAACGTTCGAATTCTAAAGTGCTAATTATAACGACTATTATGCATGTTATTGTCCTAAAAAGGGTTTGGGAACCCGGGTTCTGCACCAGGGGACATGTATCAATGCAAAAAGAAGTTTTAAAAACGGTAGTTTTTCGGGAGCAGTCATTTTAATGATGCATAAAGTGAAAAAAAAAAGTCAAACATTCCTTTAAATATCGTACCTGGGGGGTGTCTAAAGTATGCCTGTGAAGTGCCACGTGTTTAGAACTGTCCCTGCACAAAATGACACTTCTAAAGGAAAAAAAAGCCATTTAAAACTGCTTGCGGCTTTAATGTAATGTCTGGTCCCGGTAATATGGATGAAAATCTTTAAGAAAAATGGCATAGCTACCCCATGACCCCCCCCCCCCTACCCCAGCCCATTACCAGCCCCTTTGGGTCTTGTATGGATATTAAGGGGAACACCGCACACAAAATAAAAAAGGCCCTATATACTCTGAACAGCCGTATACAGGCGGTGCATACAAGACAGGGACTGTAGGTTTGTTCTTATGTAGAATGTGTTTGTAATTTTGAACAGGTACATTGTTTAAGTGTAGCTCCAGCCCAAAAATCTATTTTTAAACTTTTTGGAAAACATAGGTAAGGGTTATCACCCCTGTAACATTTGTTTTGCTGTCTGTGCCCCTGTTCAGAACATTTCACCTCACTTTCCATCCCAATGACAACTGTTTTTGAAATGTGGTGTTTTTCTTGAAACAAGGATTGGTGATAAAGCATCAGTACAGAGGAGACACCTTTCTCCCATATTAATTCTTACAGGAGAGAATTTTCCTTCCATGGGGTAGATTTCCTCTCACTTCCTGTTGTCTTCTTGCGTTTGCAAGTAGGAGTCGTTTGTAAGTTGGATGTTTGAAAGTAGGGACCTGCCGTATATACTCTGCAGAAATAGGCCCCTTAGTTGTTGGTGTTGGCACAACACTGTAAGCACTCACAGTTACTCTTGGTTGGTGCTGGAACGCCCTGCTGTCAACTATTATATCAGGAATTGTAATTACATATAATTGTTGAACAGTGGTAGTAAAAATTGGGCCTTTGATGGTGGTGCTGGTGCCACAACACTGTAAGCCCTGACAGTTACTCTTGGTGGGTGCAGCAATGGGCCCTGCTGTGAATTATTAGATCAAGAATTGTAATTGCATGCCCCTGTTGAACAGGGGCTGAAAAATTGGGCCTTTCGTGGTGGTGGTGGTGGTGGTGGTGTCACAACACTGTAAGCCCTCAGAGTTACTCTTGGTGGGTGCAGCAATGGGCCCTGCTGTGAATTATTAGATCAAGAATTGTAATTACATGCCCCTGTTGAACAGTATTGGAGCACAGCAATGAGCCCTGTTGCAAAGTATTGCTTCAAAAATTGTAATGACACGCCCCTGTTAAACAGGGGCTGAAAAATTGGGCCTTAGGCACTGGTGGCACAACACTCCAACTCCTCACAGATACTGTACTTGGAGCACAGCAATGAGCCCTGTTGCAAAGTATTGCTTCAAAAATTGTAATTACATGCCCCTGTTAAACAGGGGCTGAAAAATTGGGCCTTAGCCACTGGTGGCGGCACCCATAAACAAAAATGATCTTCCAAGCTATCATCATCAATCGTATCATTGAGGACTCGGAGGAGGAGGATAGCCAGTCAACATAACAGCACAGGCACTCAGCATCAGCATCAGTCTTGAAGGGATGTGACATGTTAAAATCAATTAGTCTGTTATATCAGCATCAGGTGTGTGGTAGCTGGTGGTGATCCAAGACTGGTTCATCTTGATGAAAGTCAGTCGATCAACCGAGTCGGTGGACAGGCGCACCCTGTGATCCGTGACAAATCCTCCAGCAGCACTGAATGTGCGTTCCGAAAGAACGCTGGATGCAGGACAGGCCAGTAGCTCAATTGCATACTGTGCAAGCTCTGGCCAGTGATCCATCCTCAAGACCCAGTAAGCCAGAGGATTTTCGGTGGGGAAGGTGTCCAAGTCTGACCTTGCCCCTAGATATTCCTGCACCATGTTTATCAGACGCTGGCGATGGTTGCTGGAACCGATCATACTTTGGGGCTGCGGACTAAAGAATTGTCTGAACGCATCGGTCAGAAGGCCACCTTCCCCACCACTCCTTCTTTGACTGGACGAAGCCTCAGCAACTCGTTGTCCAGGACCAGGAGTTTGTAACCTCCCAGTCTCTGGGAACGCGTTGCACAGACCTTTCTGCAAGGCCTCCCGGAGTTGTCTCATCCTCTGCTCCCTCTGCGACGGTAACATAAGGTCCGCAACCTTACCCTTGTACCGTGGATCAAGGAGAGTGGCCAGCCAGTAATGGTCCCTCTCCTTGATCCGAAGAATACGAGGATCCTTCCGCAGACTTTGCAGGATCAGGGAGGCCATGCAGCGTAGGTTAGCTGAGGCATTCGGTCCGGAGTCCTCTGGGTCACTAAGGACGACATGATCCGCAGCCACCTCCTCCCAGCCACGTACAAGTCCACTGGTTTCTTGGGACTGTAAATCATCCCTAAAAGACTGCTGCTGATGATGCTGAGTGCCAGCCTCCACCTCCATGCTGACACAATCCTCCTCCTCCTCCTCCTCCTCCTCTTCCTGTGCGATGGGTGGGACAGAAGGAACACTGTCTGGGTAAAGGGGGCCTTGAGAGGCAAGGAAGTCCTCCTCTTCCTGCCTCTGTTCTGCCTCAAGTGCCCTGTCCATTATTCCACGCAGCGTGTGCTCCAACAGGTGGACAAGAGGTACAGTGTCACTGATGCATGCACTGTGTGAGGGGGTTAGCTCGGCAGCGGGTGTGTGTGACCCCCGGGATGGGCTCCCCACACAAAACAGGCCCAGCAAACGGAGGTTGTGGTTTTCAAAATCAAAAAGGTGCGGTTTATTTTCTATTTACAGTGACAAAACACAGCAAAGCAAAAGAAACATAACCAAAATAAATCCTGGTCAAGTTGACCTCTGACTAAACATACAGGTTTCCTAACTAACAACTGGGATCAGCCTAGTGCTGTCCTAGTCCCTAAGTCCCTGGTTTTAAATGTCCAAGCAAATAGCCACACAGGCTTTGTCTCACCGCACAGGGGTTCACTCTCCCTAGACAGTCCACACAGGTCTGGTTCCAGGCATGAGCTAACATCTAATGAAGCTGGGAGTTCTTATAGAGGCCTAAATGAGCTGACAAGCTTCAGCTGGTCTCATCAACTCCCTGTCTGCACGACGCCCAGCCCTCTCCCTAGAGGTATGAGTCATCCATGAGCCCACTAGCCTTATACAACTCTCCACCTAGTTGTATAAGTCGGCGTAAAGCCTGAATCTGGGCGAAATATATCTACCCCCCTGGATGCAACCAGGTGACTTTACCTTCCTGCTGTCACATACCCCCCCCTCTTGTTTTAACCTCGGGGTTGGAACACCAGCAATCAGGCATTCATGTACTCGAGACAAAGCATCCACATTCCCCATTTGAACGCCAGGGCGATGCTTTACTGTGAAGTTGAATTCCTGGAGGGCCAGGAACCACCTATTCACTCTTCTATTTGTTTCCTTGTTTTGAGCCATCCACTTTAACGGAGCGTGATCCGTAACCATGTCAAAGTGCCTACCTAGCAGGTAGTACCGAAGGGAATCTAGAGCCCACTTCACCGCTAAACACTCCTTTTCAACGGTGGCGTAATTTACCTCATGGGACTTCAACTTCCTGCTGAGGTAAATGACTGGGTGCTCTTCCCCGTTCCAGACCTGGGACAATACTGCTCCTAACCCCACATCTGACGCATCACTTTGTACGACAAAGTCTTTAGAGAAGTCGGGTGAGTACAACACTGGCTGGCTACATAAGGCTTGTTTCAAGAATTGGAATGCTGCCTCAGCCTCGGGGGTCCATTTAATCATGACCGACCCTTTCCCCTTCGTCAGGTTGGTTAGGGGCACAGCCTTAGAAGCAAAGTGGGGAATGAATCGCCGATAATACCCAGCGATTCCCAGAAAGGCTCGTACCTGCTTCTTGCTGTTGGGACGTGGCCAACTCTGGATGGCCTCGACTTTGTTGAGTTGGGGTTTTATTACTCCCCTCCCAATGGTGTACCCAAGATATTTGGCCTCCTCCTGCCCAATGGTACACTTCTTGGGGTTAGCCGTAAACCCCGCTTCCCGAACAGAGTCCAGGACTGCTTGCACTTTTGGCAGATGTGAGGCCCAATCTGTGCTATGGACAATTACGTCATCCAGGTAAGCCGCAGCATACTTCCGATGGGGCCTCAGCATCTGGTCCATTTTCCGCTGGAATGTGGCCGGCGCATTCTGTAACCCGAACGGCATTCTTTTATATTGGAACGCCCCGTCTGGGGTTACAAATGCGGTTTTCTCTTTGGCCGACTTGGCCAGGGGGATTTGCCAATACCCTTTTGTGAGGTCAAGAGTCGTCATGTATCGGGCTGTTCCCAGCCGGTCGATCAACTCATCTATACGTGGCATGGGGTAGGTGTCAAATTTTGTAACTTTGTTCAACTGACGAAAATCGTTACAAAATCGCCAGCTCCCATCCGGTTTAGGCACCAACACGATGGGACTAGACCAATCACTTTGGGACTCCTCTATCACCCCTAAGTTCAGCATTTTCTGTACTTCCTCCCGTATTGCCTCCCGTCGAGCCTCTGGGATCCGATAGGGTTTTAACTTCACCCTTTCACCGGGCGGGGTAATGATGTCATGCTCTACCCCAGATGTTTGTCCCGGCAGCTCAGAGAATACCTCCTTGTTGCGAAGCACAAACTCCTTAACCTCCTGTTGTTGGGGTTGTGACAAGGTGGCTGCTATTCCAACCTCAGGAATCACGCAACCAGTTTGAGCTGGTGACCAAGTGTCTGCGACTAGGGACTCTCTATCCCTCCAGGCTTTCAACAGATTAACGTGATAGATCTGTTCGGGCTTTCGCCTTCCTGGTTGTCTGACCTTGTAATTCACTTCGCTCACTTTTTCCATTATCTCGTAGGGGCCTTGCCATTTGGAAAGGAATTTACTTTCAACCGTAGGGACAAGTACCAATATCCTATCCCCCGGGGAAAAGGTACGGGTCTTGGCTCCACGGTTGTACACTCTCTGCTGTGCCAACTGCGCTTGGGCCAAATGTTCCTTCACGATGGGCATTACCTGTGCAATTCGATCTTGCATCAGGGCGACATGCTCAATCACACTCCTGTGGGGAGAACTCTCACTTTCCCAAGTTTCCTTGGCAATATCCAACAGCCCTCTTGGGTGTCTCCCATACAGTAACTCAAAGGGGGAGAATCCCGTAGAGGATTGGGGCACCTCCCTAATAGCAAACATCAAATAAGGAAGTAAACAGTCCCAATCCTTTCCATCTCTATCCACCACTTTCTTCAACATTTGTTTTAGGGTTTTGTTGAATCTTCCAACCAGCCCATCGGTTTGGGGGTGATACACAGATGTACGCAATTGCGTCACTTTGAACAATTTACACAGCTCTTTCATAACCCGGGACATAAAGGGTGTACCTTGGTCCGTAAGCAGTTCTTTACAAATACCCACCCGGCTAAAAACAAGAGATAGCTCTTTGGCTATGGTTTTGGCCGAGGTATTTCTGAGAGGGATCGCTTCTGGATAACGGGTGGCATAGTCCATTATAACCAATATGTACTGGTGCCCCCTAGCGGACTTGATTATAGGACCTACCAAATCCATTGCGATTCTCTCAAACGGGACCTCAATGATGGGTAGAGGGACCAGCGGGCTACGGAAATGTGGCATCGGGGCCAACCTCTGACACACAGGGCAGGAGGAACAATAATTTTCTACGTCCTTCATCACCCCCGGCCAATAGAATCTCTGTAATACCCTCTCTCGGGTTTTCTCTGTCCCCAGATGACCTCCAAGAATGTGCCCATGGGCCAACTCCAACACCAACTTCCTGTAAGGTTTGGGCACCACAAGCTGCTCAACGGTTTCTTCTGCCCTTTTTGCCACCCGATACAGTAGGTCCTTCTCTACGCTGAAGTATGGGTAAGTGCAGGTATTATCTGGGTTCACTAACTCGCCATCTATTTTCACTACGTTTTCCCGTGCCTTTATTAGGGCGGGGTCTTTCAACTGTTCTGTGGCAAAGTTTTCCCTGTGAACCTCAAGATCAGAAAACTCCACAGACGGTAGGTTTTCGTCTGAGGAGGTGGGCTCCTCTCCAGTTTCTTGAGTCTCCCCTGCCAATACTGATAAGGGAAATTCCGGAGAGTCCTCACCACTCTCAGGGGAGTTCTGGCTATCACATTCCTGGTACATAGGGGCACCAGTGAGGGGCTCAGGATCATCCCACAGTTCCCAGAACTTCGGAAAATCCCTTCCCACAATGGCGTCATGCGGTAACTGAGATACTAAGCCCACTGGATGAGAGAGGGTACCTTTGGGGGTCTCGAAACACACTGTAGTCACTGGATACTCTCGGGTGTCCCCATGCACACAAATAACAGCTACCTTGCTATTCCCAGAGACCTCTGTTTTAACTAACTCAGCCTTTATCAGGGTCACAAGGCTACCTGAATCCAGCAATACCACAACATTTCTACCATTAACACACATTTTGCATAAATGTTTCTCAGTTCCTCGAATGGCAGTGCATGCGACTGTCGCACACAGCGACTGACGTCTGCCCGTCAGAAAGTCACACTGCATGGGTTCCTCCACAACCGGGCAATTGGCTGCAATATGTCCCGCTTGCCGGCAGCGGTAGCAAACGATCCTTCTTGCCGCCTCTTGAGCCGCTGATTTCCCAGGCTGTTCTCGCCAAACTTGGGGTAGAGCTCCCACCCTCTCACTCTCTCCACCCTCACCCCTTGGAATCCTCTTATCCGCCCCTGGGGATGGTCTGGTCTTAGGGTGGAAAGTCCGAGTGTCTCTGGAAGAGGCCGTCAGGTTCTCTGTAGCCAAGTATTTCTCCACACGATCCACAAGACCATCGGCCGTCTCTGGGTCTCCATGGCTTACCCACTTTTGGATGGCAGTAGGAAGAGCTCTCAAAAACCGATCCATTACAACACGTTCCACAATCTTTGGTGCGGACAAAGTCTCTGGCTGTAGCCACTTTCTGCTCAGGTGAATGAGATCATACATTTGAGACCTGGGGGGTTTTCCAAGCTGGAAAGTCCAGTTATGCACACGCTGAGCCCGGACAGCCTGGGTGACACCCAGCCTTGCCAATATTTCAGCTTTTAGCATCACATAGTCTTTTGCTTGGTTAGGCTCTAGGTCATAGTAAGCATTCTGCGATTCACCAGTTAACAGAGGAGCCACCAGTCCAGCCCACTGCTCCTCAGGCCACTTTTCTCTTTCAGCGGTCCTTTCAAATGTGGTCAAAAATACCTCTGGATCATCCTCTCCAGTCATTTTTGTCAATAAACGACTCACCCCAAAGGACGCGGTATTAGTGGGACGGCTTTCCTCACTGGTCTGCGGACGTTGCTGCATTACTGCTTCCATCTGTTGTTGTAGTCTCTGCTCTTGCTTCTGCAACAGGTCTATGAAGCGGGCCTCAGATTGCTGCTGGGCTCGTTGCTGAGCCTCCAGACTCTGTTGCAAAGTTACGTTTGTCTGCTGCTGGGCTGCAAGGCTCTGTTGATGAGCTTGCTGCTGGGCTGCGAAGTTCTGTTGTTGAGCTGCAAGGCTCTTTTGCAAACCTGCATTTGTCTGCTGTTGATTGGCATTTGCTAGAGCCAGCTGCTTCAGTATCTCCTCCATGCTGGCTTAAAAAAAAAACTGCCACTGGTTCTCCACCAACTGTGAGGGGGTTAGCTCGGCAGCGGGTGTGTGTGACCCCCGGGATGGGCTCCCCACACAAAACAGGCCCAGCAAACGGAGGTTGTGGTTTTCAAAATCAAAAAGGTGCGGTTTATTTTCTATTTACAGTGACAAAACACAGCAAAGCAAAAGAAACATAACCAAAATAAATCCTGGTCAAGTTGACCTCTGACTAAACATACAGGTTTCCTAACTAACAAATGGGATCAGCCTAGTGCTGTCCTAGTCCCTAAGTCCCTGGTTTTAAATGTCCAAGCAAATAGCCACACAGGCTTTGTCTCACCGCACAGGGGTTCACTCTCCCTAGACAGTCCACACAGGTCTGGTTCCAGGCATGAGCTAACATCTAATGAAGCTGGGAGTTCTTATAGAGGCCTAAATGAGCTGACAAGCTTCAGCTGGTCTCATCAACTCCCTGTCTGCACGACGCCCAGCCCTCTCCCTAGAGGTATGAGTCATCCATGAGCCCACTAGCCTTATACAACTCTCCACCTAGTTGTATAAGTCGGCGTAAAGCCTGAATCTGGGCGAAATATATCTACCCCCCTGGATGCAACCAGGTGACTTTACCTTCCTGCTGTCACAACTGTCACTGCTCACCATCCTCGTGGCCTCCTCAAATGGTGCCAGGACAGTGCATGCATCCCTGATCATGCCCCACTGGCGTGGAGAAAAAAAACCAAGCTCCCCTGACCCTGTCCTGGTGCCGTAGTCGCACAGGTACTCATTGATGGCCCTCTGCTGCGTGTGCAGCCGCTGCAGCATGGCCAACGTTGAGTTCCACCTGGTGGGCATGTCACATATAAGGCGGTTCTTGGGCAGGTTCAACTCCTTTTGCAGCTCAGCCAGGCGAGCACTGGCATTATAAGATCTGCGGAAATGCACACAGACTTTCCTGGCCTGCCTCAGGACATCCTGTAAGCCCGGGTACCTGCCCAAGAACCGCTGCACCACCAGGTTAAGGACGTGAGCCACACAGGGCACATGGGTCAGTTGTCCCTGTCGGAGGGCGGAGAGGAGGTTGGTGCCATTGTCGCAAACCACCATTCCTGGCTTAAGCTGGCGTGGCGTCAACCACCTCTCGGCCTGGCCCTGCAGAGCAGACAGGACCTCTGCCCCAGTGTGGCTTCTGTCCCCCAAACACACCAGCGCAAGCACGGCATGGCATCTTTTTGCCTGCGTACTTGCGTAGCCCCTTGAACGGCTACGGAGCACCGCTGGTTCAGAGGACAAAGCACAGGAAGAGGCCATGGAGGAAGAAGAAGAGGAGGGGGTGGAGGAGAGAGGTGTGTCACAACCAGTAGTAGCATTTTGGAGGCGTGGCGGTGGAACAACCTCCAACACTACTGCACCTTGTCCTGCATCCTTCCCAGCTGCCAAAAGAGTGACCCAATGGGCCGTGAAAGAAAGGTAACGTCCCTGTCCATGCCTGCTGGACCATGAGTCAGCGGTAATATGCACCTTACCGCTGACCGCCCTGTCCAGCGAGGCCAAGACATTGCCTTCCACATGCCGGTAGAGAGCCGGAATAGCCTTCCGTGAGAAAAAGTGGCGTTTGGGAACCTGCCACTGAGGAACCGCACATTGCACAAACTCACGGAAGGGGGCCGAGTCTACCAACTGAAAAGGCAGCAGTTGAAGCGCTAGCAATTTAGCCAAGCTAGCATTCAACCGCTGGGCATGTGGATGGCTGGGAGTGAACTTCTTTCGACGGTCCAGCAGCTGGGGCAGGGAAATTTGCCTGCTAGAATTGGACGTCGGTGTACTGCTAGCAGAGTGGCCGCAAGTACTTGGCTGTGACACACCTAATTCTACACCTTCATTCCTCTCAGTGCATGTTTCAGAGAGGACTGAAGTTATAGTGGGGTTGGAGATCCCAGCTGATGCGGTGCAAGGAGAGGTCCGCTTTGTTCTTTGGTGTGGGTCTTTGAGGTAGGCTTGCCAACGAGCTGCATGGCAGGTCAACATATGTCTGGTCAGGCATGTGGTACCCAAGCGGCTGATGTTTTGGCCACGCGATATATGCTTGAGACATATGTTGCAAACAGCAGCTGTGCGATCTGATGCACTAGCCTCAAAAAAAGCCCACACCAAAGAACTTTTTGAATGACGGGCAGAGGCAGCGCCCTGCACAGGCAGAGCTCTGCGGTGTGATTCCGTCGGTGTACTGCCCTTACGCTGGCCACCAAAGGGCATCCTGCCTCGTTGGAGATGTGCCTCCTCCTCATCCTCCTCCTCCTCCTCTCTCCTATTAGGCACCCACGTGGAGTCAGTGACCTCATCATCCCCTCCCTCCTCATCACTGGAGCCAATCTGGCAGTATGCTGCAGCTGCTGGAACATGACTGCCAGATTGGTGTCCTTCTTGAGCATCCCCTCTGTCTGCTCTCACGCTACTGCCTTCCTCTAGCTGGGTTTCATCATCAGACCCTTCAAAACGCTGGGCATTCTCCTGGAGCATGTACCCAACACTGTGCTCAAACAGTTCGGGGGACTCCTCAGGAGGAGGACATGGTGGGTCTAGGGAAGGAGTGACTGATGATGAGTCTGACATTGATACCAGGGAAGAGGACGCTTTGGCAGCTGCTTTGCCAGTACCCTGAGCCTGGGTGAGAGAGGATGAGGAGGAGGAGGAGGGCTTGGTCATCCACTCTACCAAGTCTTCGGCATGATGTGGCTCAACATGTCCAGCTGCCAAAAAGAAGGACAAGCGTGTCCCATGGCCATGTGCTGATGACAATGCACCGCGTCCACGACCAGCACTGTTGCCCCCAGACACAGAGCCTGCTTGCCCTCTTTTATTGCCTCCTGACTGTCTGCCTCTCCTTGTTTGCCTTCCAGACATTCTAATGGATGGCCTGCAGGGAGATGGGAAAAAAGCAATAAGGGCTACCTTCAGGTGTCCTTCTCTGTCCCTTTACTTAAGGATTTCTAAATATGGTTGAGGATGATTGCTTTCGCACAGAATAGCACAATGACAATTTCCCTGACTGTCCAAAAAACAAGGATTTCAAAGATGGTTGATGAGGAATGCTTTAGCACAGTATAGCACAATGAGAATTTCCCTCACTGTCCTTTCCTGTCCCTACAAACAAGGATTAGCACAGTAAAACACACTGACACTCTCCCTACCTATAGTTTTCTGTCCCTATAAAAAATGTTTTTTTAAAGATGGTTGATGATGAATGCTTTAGCACAGTATAGCACAATGAGAATTTCCCTCACTGTCCTTCCCTGTCCCTACAAACAAGGATTAGCACAGTAAAACACACTGACACTCTCCCTACCTATAGTTTTCTGTCCCTATAAAAAATGTTTTTTTAAAGATGGTTGATGATGAATGCTTTAGCACAGTATAGCACAATGAGAATTTCCCTCACTGTCCTTCCCTGTCCCTACAAACAAGGATTAGCACAGTAAAACACACTGACACTCTCCCTACCTATAGTTTTCTGTCCCTATAAAAAATGTTTTTTTAAAGATGGTTGATGATGAATGCTTTAGCACAGTATAGCACAATGAGAATTTCCCTCACTGTCCTTCCCTGTCCCTACAAACAAGGATTAGCACAGTAAAACACACTGACACTCTCCCTACCTATAGTTTTCTGTCCCTATAAAAAATGTTTTTTTAAAGATGGTTGATGATGAATGCTTTAGCACAGTATAGCACAATGAGAATTTCCCTCACTGTCCTTCCCTGTCCCTACAAACAAGGATTAGCACAGTAAAACACACTGACACTCTCCCTACCTATAGTTTTCTGTCCCTATAAAAAATGTTTTTTTAAAGATGGTTGATGATGAATGCTTTAGCACAGTATAGCACAATGAGAATTTCCCTCACTGTCCTTCCCTGTCCCTACAAACAAGGATTAGCACAGTAAAACACACTGACACTCTCCCTACCTATAGTTTTCTGTCCCTATAAAAAATGTTTATTTAAAGATGGTTGATGATGAATGCTTTAGCACAGTATAGCACAATGAGAATTTCCCTCACTGTCCTTCCCTGTCCCTACAAACAAGGATTAGCACAGTAAAACACACTGACACTCTCCCTACCTATAGTTTTCTGTCCCTATAAAAAATGTTTTTTTAAAGATGGTTGATGATGAATGCTTTAGCACAGTATAGCACAATGAGAATTTCCCTCACTGTCCTTCCCTGTCCCTACAAACAAGGATTAGCACAGTAAAACACACTGACACTCTCCCTACCTATAGTTTTCTGTCCCTATAAAAAATGTTTTTTTAAAGATGGTTGATGATGAATGCTTTAGCACAGTATAGCACAATGAGAATTTCCCTCACTGTCCTTCCCTGTCCCTACAAACAAGGTTTAGCACAGTAAAACAGACTGACACTCTCCCTACCTATCCTTCTCTTTCCCTAAACTAAAGGAATCCAGGTTAAGCAAGAAAAAAAAATGTCACTGTCCCTGCCTATGCTTCTCTTTCCCTGCTCCGGAACACACTACACTAGGCCGCCGTGCTGGCGACCTTTTATAGTGTGGGGCGTGTACTAAACACCCTCAGCAATAATTGGCCACAGGCATCCTGCCTGTGGCCAATCATTGCTCTCCTCGCTGCCGGCGCTGTGATTGGCCAAGCATGCGGGGTCACAGTGCATGCTTGGCCAATCACAGCGCCTGGATGACACTGCGATGGCGTAGTGCATTGTGGGCCGCGAATTAGGCGCGAACGGCCCAAATCGTTCGTTGTTCGGCGAACGATCGAACAGCCGATGTTCGAGTCGAACGTATGTTCGACTCGAACACCGAGCTCATCCCTAGTTAGAAGGCTGAACAGGCAGTTATGCAAGATTGTACTGAAGAAGGGAATGCTGCCCAAAGATGCAGATGAAGCACGCATGAAGCAGATCATGAGGGGAGCGCGGCGCTCAGACCCGGTCTGGCTGCACCTGAAAACCTCAGGAGGAGGAATGTCACTAACCTACTCTGATCTAATAAAAATTATTAGGGACGAAGAGGCGCTGCAGGAAGATCAGCAGGTGGCCAAGGCGAATGTCACACCTGTACCAGTGTTGGTCCATTCGGTCAAGAGCCCGGAAAGAGATGCGGAGGTTGACACTTTGAAATCGCAAATGGCCCAAGTGTTGGAGATGCTGACCTCTTTGATGGAGAAAGATCAGAGAAGACCAGAGAAACCAAGCCCAAGAAAGGAGTTGTTCCCGAACACCTCAGCACCGGCCTCCCTACAGGACCGAGAAGAGGTGATTTGCTATAACTGCGGAGGGAGTGGCCATTTTGCTAACGTATGCTCCAGCCCAAAGAAGAAGAGAACAGATAATTGCAAGCTGGCGGGAAACTCCAAAGGGCCCTGGTGAAGGAGTGAACCGGGTGCCCATCATCTTCAGTGCGCTCCAAACTGGAAAAAAAGGCCAAGAATGGAGGAGACAAAACTCCTAGGAGGAGGTATAGTACCCCCCCACCAAGATGTACCCCAGAGGGAGGGGGCAAGACCCCTCAGTGGAAATACAGCACCCCAAAGAAGGAACATCCACCTAAGAGGAACAATAACAGCGGGTTTGTGCCCCCATTGAGAGGGAGAAGGTCAATGCATGCCAGGCTCAGGAAAAATTAAAGTCCAAAAGGAGCAGGGCAAGGAAAAGCCCAAAGAAGAAGGTGACCCCAGTCCGGCCATACCCAAAGGAACTGGTGGGCCCGTCCCCTACTGTGCCCATTCAAGTGGAAGGAGTCTATACTAAAGCTCTTCTGGACACCGGAGCACAGGTGACTTTACTATACCGGGACTTCTATGATAGGCACTTGAGTCATCTGCCTATCCAGAAGATAGAAGAGCTGGAAATATGGGGACTTGGAACCCAGAGTTTCCCTTACGATGGGTACCTGCCCATAAAGATGACTTTCGACCCATCCGTGGCTGGGAAGGCTGAAGTGTTTGACACCCTGGCAGTTGTGTGTCCTCGGCCGCCTGGAGCCAGCAAGATTTCCCTGATCATTGGGACAAACACGGATCTAGTCAGGAGACTCCTGACCCCTCTAGTGAAAGAGAGAAACCATTCAGCCACCAAAATCTATCCCATGCTAAAGACGGCCTACCAACGACTGGTCTTAGAGCAGAAGACCCCGGGAGAGGGGATAGGGAAGGTGTGGAGACTTGGCAGAGAAGGAGTAGTGCTACAGCCCGGAGAAGTAACCTGTCTTAGGGCCACTGTGAAGCTTACGTGGGAACAACCCGGCCCCTTTGTCATGCTGGAATCCGACCCAAGGGAAGAGTCCTCAGGCCTGGAAGTGATACCAGAAGTGATTCCGTTCAAGGCCCTGAAGAAGGCCCATGGCAGAGTTCCGGTGAGTGTTAGGAACACTACGGGAGGGCCCATGGAGATTCCTGCCAGAGTGTTGCTGGGTCAGGTGAGCCCTGCTGCCCAGGTCACTTGGTCCGAAGTCAAAGGGACGGGTGACGGAGGAGATGTTTGGGAGAAGCTGTCCGTGGAAAACCCGAACCTACCCAGGGCTTGGAAAGAAAGAGCCAAGGCCCAGCTGACCAGGTGGGAGAAGATCTTTTCCGAAGATGAATTCGATGTGGGGTGTGCAAGAAGTGCCACCCATCGGATCCGCCTCCAAGAAGATAAGCCCTTCCGAGAGAGGGTCAGGCGGATCCCCCTGGCAGATCTGGAGGATCTGAGGGAACAACTTGTAGAACTAAAGAAGACTGGTGTGATCCGGGAGTCTAGAAGCCCCTATGCCTCCCCAATCGTGGTGGTCAGAAAGAAGAATGGATCGTTGAGGCTTTGTATCGATTACAGGACTCTCAACAGGAGAACCATCCCTGACCAATACACCACGCCAAGGATAGAAGATGCCTTACAAATTTGTCTGGAGCCAAATGGTTCAGTGTGATGGACCTCAAGAGTGGGTACTATCAAATCCCTATGCACCCAGAAGACAGGGAGAAGACAGCCTTCATAACCCCGGTGGGATTCTTCGAATTCAATAGGATGCCTCAGGGTCTATCTGGAGCTCCTGCTACCTTTCAACGCCTTATGGAGAAGACTGTTGGAGACATGAATCTTATAGAAGTCCTTGTGTACTTGGACGATGTCATTGTCTTCGGGAGAACCTTGGAAGAACATGAAGCCAGGCTGGAGAAAGTATTGAGAAGACTCAGTGAAGAGGGACTTAAGCTTTCCCCCGAGAAGTGTCGGTTCTACCAGTCTTCTGTGAACTATCTGGGGCACATAGTGTCTGAAGAAGGGGTGGCCACAGATCCTGAGAAGTTGGAAGCAGTCACTTCCTGGCCACGACCCACCACAGTAACAGAGCTCAGATCCTTCCTGGGGTTCTGCTCCTATTATAGGAGGTTTGTGGAGGGGTTTGCTCGGATTGCCCGCCCGTTGAATGAATTGCTAAAGGCAGAAGGGGAAGAGGATGACTCAGGGCCCAGGAGGCCTGGTGAGTCAGTTCAAGATCAGTGGAACCCAAGGTGTGAAGAGGCCTTTCAGGCCCTGAAGAGGAGCTTAACCACTGCCCCAGTCCTAGCCTACGCCGACCCTACCAGACCTTATGAATTACATGTGGATGCCAGCCATGAGGGTCTAGGCGGTGTGCTCTACCAAGAACATGAAGGACAACTGCGACCAGTGGCCTATGTGAGCAGGAGCCTGACCCCCTCAGAAAAGAATTACCCCACTCATAAGCTGGAATTCCTGGCCCTCAAATGGGCGGTAGTAGACAAGCTAAAAGACTACCTGTATGGGGCAGAGTTTACTGTGAAGACAGACAACAACCCCCCGACCTACCTCTTCACCACCGCAAAACTAGATGCCACCGGACACAGGTGGTTGGCCGCATTGTCTGGATTCAACTTCAGTCTGAAGTACAGACCAGGAGCTGGAAATAGGGATGCAGATGCCCTGTCCCGGAGGTCTCATGCCACGACAAATGACTGGGAAGATTGGACCCAAGTGACACCGGACGGGGTGTGGGCCCTTTGTCAAGGGGCTGAATTCCAAGCCAGAGGAGGCTCCAGAGCAGAAGAAATAGGGGTTACCATGGTAGGAGTCCCCAAACACTATTGTGGAGTAACTCAACTGGAAGGAGACAACCTACCGAGACTGTCCAAGAAGGAGTTGAGGTGTGACCAATTGGAAGACCCCATGGGGAGATTGGTCCTCGAAGCCCTGGAGAATCAGGATCCCAACAAACTCCTACATCACCCCTCAAAGGAGGCTCGCCTGTTGAGGAAGGAATTGGACAGGCTGCAGGTACATCAGGGAGTGGTCTACTGAAGGGGCCCCTCTGATGACTCAGAAGATAAGTGGCAGTTATTCCTTCCAGAGAAGCACCGAGAGACTGTACTAATTGCCCTGCATGACCATCATGGTCACCTAGGGGCAGAAAGGACCTTCCAGCTTGTCAGAAATCGGTTCTATTGGCCCTGCATGAGGGCAGAAGTAGAGGAGTATTGCCATTCCTGTGCACGATGCATTCAGAGAAAGACCCTACCCCATCAAGCTGCCCCAATGGGCCACTTACAGAGTCAAGGCCCAATGGATCTGGTATGCATTGACTTTCTCTGCCTCGAACCCGACCTGAGTGGATTGGGGAATGTTCTGGTAATAACCGACCATTTCACCCGCTATGCTCAAGCTTTCCCAACCAAAGACCAGAAGGCATCCACCGTGGCCAAGATACTTATGGAGAAGTATTTTGTTCATTACGGACTACCACAGAGACTCCACTCAGATCAAGGAAGGGACTTTGAGAGTCGGTTGATCCGAAGACTTTTGGATTCATTGGGAATAAAGAAGACCAGAACCACGCCTTACCACCCACAAGGAGATGCTCAGCCGGAGAGATTTAACCGAACCCTGCTCAACATGTTGGGAACCTTAGAAACAGAGAAGAAGCAACACTGGAGTCAACACATATCAGCCCTAGTACATGCCTATAACTGTACCACAAGTGACGCCACTGGCTACTCCCCTTATCGACTTATGTTTGGGAGAGAAGCAAGGCTACCCGTGGACCTGGCCTTTGGCACTTCTGTAGACAATACCTCAGCTACATCCCACAAGGGATACGTTGACAGACTTAAACGTAGCTTGCAGGTGGCCTATGAACAAGCCCAGGCGGCTTCGGATCAAAAGGGGAGCCCGCAACAAGAGAAATTTCGATCTGAAGGTTCGAGTGCAAGATCTGCAGCCCGGGGACCGAGTACTGCTACGCAATCTGGGGGTCCCTGGAAAACACAAGCTTGCCGACAGATGGAGATCTGAACCCTATGTCGTCTGTAGGAAGTTGCCCGGTTTGCCTGTCTACAAACTAAAGCCAGAAGGAAAGGTGGGTCCACTGAAGACGTGGCATCGAAACCACCTGCTCCCACTTGCTGAGGCAGTCAGAATACCTCCCGTGAGAGACTACCCTGAACCGGCCTCTATCCTGGATACTCCTAGGCCGAGCACTCGGTCCCAGACCTCTCGAGCTGAAGATGGGGAGGCCTCTCAATTGAGTACAGATGAAGGTGGAGAACTGGACTGGCTGTGGCCTCCCTCGACTCTGGGAACGTCCGCCATAGATCTCCCAAATGGAGGGGATACCCCAGATGCAACGCTGAATCCGGAGGCTACTGAATTCATACCCTTCAGTCCCTCAGCTGATTACTGGGAAGATGTTCCTGACACTTGCGCAGAGGAGGACCCTAGAGATTCCATACGTCAGTCGACTTCTGAATCAGAGGTTCCAGAACCAGCAATGTTACCTGAACTTACTTCTGAAGAAGAGCCTGTGGTGCCAGAGTCAGAAGCACCAAGAGAGCAGAGGGCTCGCAGAGTCATCAGGCCTCCCAAGAAACTAACTTACCCCCAAATGGGGACGAGCTCAGAGGACTCTGTTGTAACGGCTAGGAGAAGTGTTGAGCAACCTGATCCCACCACTGTCCATTTGGTGGAGGGCAACCCCAGCTCACTCTCTGGCACAGTTAGGCAGGCCACTCATGATAGTGTGACCTGTGGGCAAGAGAGTTCCATCCCAGAGTTTTGGTGGGAAATCCCTATGCCAACATCATACTCGACACTGTCCAAAATGGTAAACAGTATTTGTTGAAGTTTATCTTTGGGGACCAAAGAGTTTAAGTGGGGGAGTGTGTAGCGGGGTTCCTTTGAATGCTCTCGAACTACTGTTCCCAGAACCCCACTGGTTCCCAGGATGTTTTGCTTCTGCCCCAGAGACTCATGGGTGGGGATATATAAGGAAGGGGCGAGGCCTGGCTCGGTCTCTTTGGACACGGGACGGCAGAGACTGATACACCTGTGCGGACCTGTGCTGGGTAAGGCCTGAAGCCTGGGGCCTTCCGCAGCCGACCAAAGAGCCTTCCACCCCACTGCGAGCCTGGGTGGCATCCGACATCTCTACTTACAGCCTAGATTGGATCAGAGACCCGATCGCAGCAACCGCTGTGGGCGAGTGAAGTCACAGCCGGTGGAAGTCCCGGACGGAGATCGTGTCCGGCGGGTGAGCGAGCGTAAGCTCATTCCCTAACCTGTTTGCTAGTACTGTGCCTATAAACTGCCGAGGCCTACTACCTCATGTTAAAGACTCTCACTGGAGATCCACAGCAGGACTGATCCAGAGGATCTCCAGTGAAGTGTTGTCAGTTATCAACTTTCCCTTTTCCTGGATTACAATTGTTGTTTATTCTTAAGTGCACCACCTCTACAGATGCCGGTGAACAATCCATCATTCATACAGGACTGAGTTCTAGAATTAGGAATCAGGCCTGATTCATTAGGGACCTAGTTTAGTTATTGCGCCACAGGGCACCTAGTTAACAGTCGCCCCACGTGGCGTCTCCTTATTCACCCCCCCCCCTTCTCCATGGTGTAGTGTGACTGATATTGTAATATTGCAGGGCTCTGTGAATATTCTAATGGTCAAGTTGTTATCACTGTTCATTCCCTTTGCATAGCTGAAAGTAAAAATCTGTTATCCCTTTATAACTACTCTGTGCCTGAGTCTCTCATAAAGTATAAGTATTAAATGTGTATACCCCTAGACTAACTGTGCCAGAAAGGGTTGAGTATATTGCCGGGGGTTGGCGGAGCTATATTCAGGGCCCAGACCAAATCTGCGGCCCTCTTGGTTGAGGGTAACGCTACACTTACATAACATATATATTTACATACATATATAGGCACTATGGGGTTGATTTACTAAAACTGGAAATTGCTAAATCTGCTACAGCTGTGCATGGTAGCCAATCAGCTTCTAACTTCAGTTTGTTCAATTAAGCTTAACAAGAAAACCTGGAAGCCGATTGGTTTCTATGCAAAGCTGCACCAGATTTTTCACTTTAGAGTTTTAGTAAATCAACCACTATATGTTCACACTTACCTTGTAGCAAATACTCTGCTAAGCTCATCCAACACATTGTTAAGTTTCACTTGCAACTCTTTGAGGATGTCACTAGTTTCTGGATCCAGCTAAAAGACAGGTAATAAAAAATATTGGGTGAAAATAGCTTTACTGGCTATGGCACCATACAGCACTGGGTACATTTGATGCAAGCAGGACAATATTCTGTTAAAATCCTGAGCATACCAAAGAAAAAAGTGGTGTACAATGTGACTACTGTATATGTATTGGTAAATAAAAGTTGTTCCCCCTTTCCTTTTCTGTGTCCTGCTGACTATGGGATTATGCAGCAATAAATGTATTTGGTACTTTAATAATACCGATTGAATCATCTTTGTATTCGGTTTTTCTATAATACTACCTGAGATTTCTTTTAGGTAGCAACAATAGTTTACTTATGCTTGTCTACTAATAAATATTTTGTGTTTGCTGTCATTGTAAACTGATGTCAGTGCCCATGTGCGTCTTTATTTTTATTTTGGTTTTATGAAATGGTTCCATTCCGCCAACGGTCCTGGTGGTGTACGGGACTCAGAGAGGGGAGAAACTCGCATGACAATTGGAATGGAGCCAAAAGACCCCTAAAGTGTACAAACCATATTGATAGAGAATACTTTACTTGATTGTTGAAGTTTAACATTCCATCTGCTTAAATGATTAACCAAACAAGAAAAAAACAGACTTTACTGGTACCAGAAAGAGACTGTCAGACATTGTTATACAAAAAATTATTTATTACAAAATTTTATTAAAAAACATTATAAAACATGAAAGAGTGCCCTGATTGGATGATACAAGCCATACAGTCAAAATACATTAGTAGATCTTTGCTATATGCTCCAAGAGGACTGTTTTGCATCTAACTGCTTCCTCAGGACCTCATTGTCTTGATAGCAAAGAATATTGATTTATCCAAAAGAAAAGCATCACAATACTCAATGTTAAACACGGGGATTGGTCATTTATGCACACATGCTGCACCCGTCAAATGAACTTACATGTCACCCAGAGAGTAAGCACAAGGATGGCAGTACTCGGATATGTGCAAAACAAATGGCCAAAAGAAAACGTGGATAGAATAACACCCAACAATAGCCCTATGAAAGAAAAAAAACAAAGAGACCTCTTGCAGCATATAGCAAAGATCTACTAATGTAGTTTGATGGTATGGCTTATATCATCCAATCAGAGCACTCTTACATGTTTTTATAATGTTTTTTTATTAAAATTTGGTAATAAATACTTATTTTTATAACAATGCCTGACCATGTCTTTCTGGTACCAGTAAAGTCCGTTAGTTTTTTCTCTTGTTTGGGTAATCATTTAAGCAGATGGAATGTCAAACTTCAACAGTCTAGAAAAGTATTCTCTGTCAATATGGTTTGCACTCTTTTTTTTTCTTGTTTAGTTATGATCTATATGGATGAGGTACTCCAAATATAGCCTGTCTCTTCCTTTTCAATGCTTAAAGCGGAGGTCCACCCAGAAAAAAAAATACATTAAAAATCCCCCCAAAAAAAGAAAAAAATTAATAGAAAAAAAAAGAAAAATTATACTCACCTGAAATGCCTGTTGCTATGCGGAAGTCCCCTAATCTGCCTTCTGCTGTGTCTCTTCCTTGTCCTCGGATTGAGAACTTCCGTTTCCTCTTCTTGTGAATGGGGCGCGCTGCCTTCTGGGAACTGTGTGTACCCCAGGAGGCAAGCCTCCCATTCACAAAGCACCGTGCGAGTGGCGCATGCGCAGTAGGAAATGGGCAGTGAAGCTGTAAGGCTTCACAGCCTGTTTCCCTTAGTCAGGATGGAGGAGTCGGGAGCCTGGCAGCAGCGATCGATCACCGTGGCAGGACCGACATCGCGGGCGAGTAGGACAGGTAAGTGTCCTTATTAAAAGTCAGCAGCTACACTGTTAGTAGCTGCTGACTTTAAAAAAAAAAAAATACAAGCTGCACCTCCGCTTTAAATGAATAATTTAAAACTAAGGAGAATTGTATAAATCAATTAATTGAGACAAATACTAAACAGATCTGGTTAATTATTTGTCCAGCACCGAGGAGACCTGAGCACTTTTTTCTAAACAAACACATTTTCCTTCTGGACTACAACAGTAGGCTGAAGTTGCTTTTTCCAGTCTTAATGTCATTCTTAGTACTCATAGTTGCCACTCAAACCATCCTTAGTACTAATATCCTTGCCTGGATACGGAGGTTTAGAAGATGCGTAAATGACACCACAGAGTGTCTAGTATACTCACTTCTTTCCCACCCATCGCTTCAAACATTTTCTCCAACTGGACCCGGAGCTGCTGGATGTTATTCATTAAGATACATGGCTGTAGAGACACAAAGTATAAAAGGAATAGCTTTGACAATTTAGAGTAAATGTAAACCCAAAACTATTTGTCAGCATGTTTGGACATCATGTCTCACTTTATACAGCTTTCTTAAGCAAATGCTTTTTTTTGCTTGTTTGTACAAAATTTGGAAATCCTGCCAGTAACAGCACTTCCTGTTTCAGTCTGACAGTGCTAAGCCATTGTCTCGCAATTAGCATCAGCCTTGTAAGCCTGCCGTGTGATCTCCTTTGTTTGGCTGTTGGGATGCAGCTCATTGGCTCGATGAAGGAGTACACACCGCAGGCTAACAATGGTGCCCTGAATTGCAAAGCAGTGGTTAGTGATGTCAGCCTAACAGGAAGTGTTGCTGCTGGCAGGACCTCCATGTAAGAAACTTTTCAACAGTTTCACAAAAAACTATTTGCTTTAAAGCACTGTATGTATTGAGGCATTATGCCAAAAATACTGAAACAAAGATTTAGGGTTTTCACTGTATATATTTTTAAAACATTGCAGAATGCAGATGCAGAATGTGGAAAATGGATTGATTTGTTATTTTTATACACAATGTAATTAATGTTTTCAGGGAGTTAGTCTGAAGGGCAGTTTACAAATACAATAAAAATATAAATTCAGGACATAACTATATTTGAGATAACGTTGTGGCTGTGGGGAATGTTATTTTCATTCTTGTATCCAGTAATTCCACTGATGGACATTTTCTCCTCATTCTATGCCCAACTTGTAAAGCAATGGCCTGCGATATACAGTAAATATTAATATAATATCAGTTAGTCAAAGGTGTCAAAATTATTGTAAGATAGTTTTAGTTGTCGTGGCTTCCACTTAACTATTAGAAGGGAAGGCAAACAATCCTAGATTTGTATCACATTACCACTTTTTCCTCTTTCTTCTCTTTAGAGCAGTGTGAAGCAAAGTCTTTGGAGATGATCTCTGCATACTGGAGTAGGACATTACTGATTGTCTAGAGCAAGAGAGAAGAAGGAAGAAGAAGCACAGACATTTATGAGATTAAAGATAGCAAGATAAAGAATAAAGGACACATGACAGTTGCTGCTTCAAGAGCAACTACAAACAAAAATTTCATAAACATTCCATAAAATTAAGAAAAGACCTTTAAAAGCAGTTTTCCATTTTGTTTCTGGAAACAATTCTGGACCATAATCAAAACATAAGCTTTTTTTCTTATACCTTGGCAAATCTGCGCATATAATGTCCCACTATTTGAGGGTCGGGGCATTCCAGCTTCTTAATTATCTCAAAGCTCTGGTTAAGCTGTGAGAAAACATCCACTACAGAACAGGAAAACAGTGCATGCTCTGAGGTTTGCTGGAACTGTAAGAGAAAAATATAAAGAGACCATGTTAATCATCAACAAACAATATCATCTAAGTTATTGGCAGGAGAAGCAAACTGATACCCGCACTCTCCCCTTACATTCTTCCCCCAATCACCTCTTCTTCCCTGCTGAAAATTAACCTCCATACCAGGCATTTACTGACACTTGTAATAAAGTCCACATCAATAATAAAAATTATATGTAGATAAATGAATGTCTGTGTGTATTCAATGCCAAGCAGGGATATCCGTGATGTTCAGTGCTGTATTTTCTTACATCAGAGAGGGAAAGATTATAATAGCTTCTTACCAGACAGGATGGATCCCAAGTTATAGGGATCTAACACGCTTGTTATCAAAGTAACCACCTGCGATATCCTCCTCTGTCGGCTCAGCTGCAAAAAAGCTTGCTTCCCCAGTGATGATCGCTCCACTATGGATTTCTGGAAAAATTTCCTCCATTCCCAGTCGATGCTTGTTACAGGGAAACACGTTGGTTCGAGCAGTAATCTGTGACATCACCACGTTCCAGCCTGCAGGGAAAGTTCTGCGGCTGTGTTTATTTGGATACTCTACGTTATTTTTTAAGTGCAATAATATTTGGAAAATAAAACTTTCGTTTTCTACTGCACCATGAAGTTTCTCCCCTTCTTGTATTCCATACATGCTTTATATGCTGGCGAGCATTGAATAAATATATCGGATGAGATGGAATCATTTGGACATTGTTCCTGAAATCCTTGGTGGTGCAATCATCACTGGGGAAGGAAGCTTTTTTGCAGCTGAGCCGACAGAGGAGGATATCGCAGGTGGTTACTTTGATAACAAGCGTGTTAGAGCCCTATAACTTGGGATCCATTCTGTCTGGTAAGAGGCTATTATAATCTTTCCCTCTCTTATGTAAGAAAATACAACGCTGAACATCACGGATATCCATGCTTGACATTAAACACACAGACATTTATTTATCTATTCACATATCATTTTTATTATTGATGTGGACTTTATTATTGGTTTCTTTATCATCTCACTTTTTATCACTACGTTATATATTTATGGTTGCGCACTTTAATTTTGTATACATATAGCTGAATTGAGTATTTCGATTTCTGAAGTTGCAGCTCCTATTAATTAATTAAATTTTACTTAATTTATACACAGAATCCAAATCAATTTTTTTTCCAAATTTAAAAAGGTAAGCGCAAAATATTAAAACTTATATATTTACTGACACTTCCCTGATGCTCCTGTTGCTGCTCTTATCTACTACACCATCACGTAGTAATTTAAGTAACAGCACAAGAAAGTTGCAGTCAATCACAGAAGCATCTTCACTTGCAAAGTGAGCAGCCTAGTTGCCATTAATCAATCAATCCCAGTATTTCAAAAGTTTGTTTTTAAGTATGAAACCTTCAGTGAATCTGGAAAAGCAGGAAAGGCAGTGGGGTTGATTTACTAAAGGCAAATAGACTGTTCATTTTACAAAGGAAGTTGCACTTTGCAAGGAAGTTATCCTTATGCCCTGTACACACGATCGGTTTTATCGATGAAAACAGTCCGATGGACTTTTTTCATCGGACAAACCGATCGTGTATGGGCCCCATCGGTCTTTTTTCCATTGGTGAGAAAAAATAGAACATGTTTTAAATTTATCCGATGGAAAAAAAAACGATAGCAAATCCCGATCGTCTGTGTGGAACTCCATCGGAGAAAAAACCCACGCATGCTCAGAATCAAGACGACGCATGCTAAGAAGAATTGGACTTAATTTTCTCGGCTCGTCGGAGTGTTTTACGTCACGGTATTTGGAACGGTCGGATTTTAGACTGATGGTGTGTAGGCAAAACTGATGGAAGTCAGCTTCATCGGAATTCCGATGGAAAAATCCATCGGATTTGAATCCATAGGAAATCCGATCGTGTGTACAGGGCTTTAGAGTTTAATGAATGTGGCGAAGCTCTGCTGACTTCAATCCTTCAATCCTGTGCAAGCAAAAATACTGTTTTGTTTTTTCTTTAAATGTGATTGGGTATTTTTGCAAAGTGAAATTGCACCACATTCACTAAGCTCTGGGAAAAATGTCCTTGCACAGTACAACATCCCTTGCAAAGGGACCAGCCTATTTTCCTTTAGTAATTCACCCCCAGTGTTTCCAATCTCATACTGTATGTTGGATCAGCTGTTTTTTTCTCTTCTTTTCTGCCAGGAGTTTGACAGCTCTGAACCAGCACTTCTTCCGGGTTCATTAATTGCACAACAGACATTCCCCCGATCTGTTCTGCTCTTCATCCTGACATGAGGTGCGGGACAGTCTGGGAATGACGGTGGGTGGATGTCACCTATAGAATACTAAAAGTGATCACTTTTTCTGAATAGCTAGGAGCCAGCTGAAAAAACAACAACACAGAAATCACATCCGCTACTGCAGCTGTGAGCCTGTTTTAACCACTTAAAGTCCAGACCAAATTTTACAGTCTGCTGACAGCAAGTGGTTAAAGTGCATTTAAAGCATCAGAGCTGAGTGCAGGATTAATGTTCAAGAGGATATGAGGCATGTGTTTAACCTCCCTAGCGGTAATCCCGAGCGTGACTCGGGGTTGTTTTTTTATGCTAGGATCGGTAACCCCGAGTCACGCTCGGGGTAGACATTGCAGAGCTCGCAGCGGAGTTTCCTTACCTTCTCCTGGCGATCCAGCGATGATGTCCTCTGCTCTGATCGCCAGCGAGATCTCCGGCGAGTGTCGGCACTTTCGACCCCATCTGACTTCCTAGTTCCGTTCCCTGCGAGCCGCAGCGGCGCATGGGAGCGGAACTGGGCGGCAAATTCAAAAAGGTAAACACATAGTATACATACAGTATACTGTAATCTTACAGATTACAGTACTGTATGTAATAATTACACACCCCCTTGGTCCCTAGTGGTCTGCCCAGTGTCCTGCATGCACTTTTATATAATAAAAATCGTTCTTTCTGCCTGTAAACTGGGGATTGTCCATAGCAACTAAAAAGTGTCCCTTTATGTCAAAAGTGGTTTTAGACCAACTAGAAAGCAGCGATAATAAATTAGAATCACTCGCAGAATTGAGCGATAGCGATTTGTGGGGAAATTCGTCATCAAACACTAAATCTAATGACAGCGACAATTCTGCAGCTGAGCAAATTTCAGTGTTTTTGATTTGATTACATTATTGAATAATTTTTATTATAATTAGATTACTATTTTTTATAATTATTTATAGTTATTTATTATATTATAATTTATAATTTTGTGTTTCATATTTATCATACCCGGGATGTTTACTAGACTCTGGTTTGCTTAGGTTTAAGTAAGTAATTACTAAGAATCGCAGGCCTATAATACATAACACCAAATTTTCATGCAAAATAATTGTACCGCTTTTGGTACATAATTCCAGAAAGAATCATACCGCCAGGGAGGTTAAACAAATGGCAGATCAGAGAATTAAAATAGATAATCCAGATGGAAAACAGAGCTAGAATCAGCAATTGTAATGTTATAGGTTTTTCAAAGGGGGCACAGTGTTTGAATCCACTATCCTTTCTTTAAAAATAGCTGAAAAAGACTTTGGGTAAACAAACCTCATTGCATTCTAGTGACCAAGAGACAAAGGTTTCCCACTAAAAAAATAAAACTCCCCTAGCCAAATTAGTTTTTATTAGCGTGAAATATCCTAGACAGGTTGGCAACTTGGTTCATATGAAAACAAATATCCATCTGCATTTTTCTGCAGATTTGCAAAACCAAGATACTTATTTTACTATGATTATATCATATCATATGTTTTCAAGACATTTACACCCTAAGGAGTAACATATGATACTTTCAGCCAGACTGAAAATGGTGGATGCAGGTAAGAAAGCAAAGCACAGCCAACATTCTCCATGAGTACTTTTACAGTTAAAGAAATTGTGAAAGCCATAGCCAGCTTTGTTATGCACAAACACCTGGTGTGGAAGGGTTCCCAGTGAGGTGGTATCATTAATTTAGGGATCACTTGGCTCCTAAAGGATTTTTTTTACAATTTATGAAAAAAGAAGAAGGGGCATAATGGCTCTATAGACTTGCACTTTAAAGGCTAATTCTATCTATTGCACCATGTTACACTCATATATAGGGTGTAACATGTAATGAATGGATGAATTCTCAATGACAGATAACAAAATAGCTTTGATACCTTTTGAATGATTACTGAGATATTTTTAACCAAGGCAGAATTGGAGGTCCCTATGGACCTGTTTATAACACGTAATTACTATGTGTACATTGGTGTATTTGTGTGTTAAATAAAAAAAAAATAAAAAAAAAGTAAGAAAACAAAACCAAAAAATGTGCCTTTAAAGGAATCAAAACTGGCACAATTAGTGTTGCAAAGTCATGTGTGCATGCATTAAGAAACAAGATTATACAAATTGTATCCAGGGTAGTAAAACAAAAGATAATATCACGTATAAGTGATATTTTCTGTTTCTAACTGTTTAAAAATTGGTTAACGTTTTTTTTAACTGACCCCATCTTTTTTGTCTCTCTCCAGGGCTCCATGAAGAAAATCCCGGGAAACCTCTTCATTTTCATCTAACCACTGAATAACAAAAGGTTCAAACCAACTGTAAAAATAGAAAAAAAGGGTGTCAATTTTTTTTTACAAAATAAATTATTTTGATGCCATTGTGTAACATTTCAACAATGTATGATATAAAAATAAATATCTTAGGTACTAGTATTTACATATACATATGTAATTTTAACCATGTAAATCATTTCAAACATAAAAGCCCAACTCCAGTGAATTTTTTTTGTTGCTGCAAATAAAGTTCTGCCAGGTTTCTATTTCTGACTATGACCCAATTGAGCTCATTTTCCCTGTGTTATGTTCTTGTGATTGCCATGTATCACAGGAACATGAGGGGTGTGGTAGTCACTTGGACTACCACACTATAAACATTAGAGCAATAAAAATATTGTCAGAAGTTCTATCCCTTTCTCACGCTACTAAAAATGTATTCTTGTTTTTGCCTCTGTTGAAGAAATTTCCCATCATCATTCCTATTTTGACAGGATGGATAGTATGGATTGGCTAACATACTAATAACAAGCCATAAACATCAGTGAACTACAAGTGTGTTTCTATTTAGAAATTTCTGATAGCATCATGCCACTTAAAAAAATAAGTGATAAGGGGCGCTGTAAACCTAAATTGTGTACCTGTTAGTAAATAACCATATAACATGGCTTAAAGTGACATGTGCTGCGTGAGGTATCCAGTACCTACCAAAAACAATACTCAGCAGTGAAATAATGTATAAATAGTATAAAGTGCAACAAATCGTATGGCAAATGTGACCACAAACTTATTTAAACAATTTTAACAAAAGCCATAATAAAAGTTCATATTAGCAAACAAAGGTGACTCAGATCTTGATAACAGAAATAAAAAGAAATCCTTCACCATGAACTTGAAAAATTATATTTGTTTTTGCCTTGGCCTGGGAGGGAAACCAGAAGCTGGGATCCAGAACTAGTGTGACCGGAAGCGCCTCGACGTACGTTTCGCGAGAATCACGTCATCAGATGACATGATTCTCACGAAACGTACATCGAGGAGCTTCCGGATCCCAGCTTCTGGTTTCTCTCCCAGCATGAGTGGAACACACTCCAGATTGGACGTGAGACCAGCAGTGAGCAGCCCCCTTCTTTCAATTCATGCTAGCTATCCTCAGTGCCAGGCCAAGGCACATACAAATATAATTTGGAGGAAAGGAGGACACAACACAGAGATCTCATCTAATTAACCAAGGGTCCCTATCAGGATTTCCCTACAGCACAATAGACCTTTTTAATTAAAGAGGTCATATTAATCTTGTGAGCAGTTTTCATATCAGAGCACTTTTGAGGGTGTTTCAAGTTCATGGTGAAGGATTTCTTTTTATTTCTGCTATCAAGATCTGAGTCACCTTTGTTAGCTAATATGGACTTTTATTATGGCTTTCGTTAAAATTGTTTAAATAAGTTTGTGGTCACATTTGCCATACAATTTGTTGCACTTTATACTATTTATACATTATTTCACTGCTGAGTATTGTTTTTGGTAGGCACTGGATGCCTAACGCAGCACCTTTTTTGCACATGTCACTTTATTCCATGTAATATGGTTATTTACTAACAGTTACACAAATTACCGTATTTTTCGCTCCATAAGACGCACCTGACCATAAGACGCACCTAGGTTTTAGAGGAGGAAAATGAGAAAAAAAATATTCTGAGGAGGTTACTACACATTACCATTCACCATTCAGTTGCTAGAGGTTACTACACATTACTGCGCACGGATTGGTTTCTAGAGGTTACTACACATTGCCACTCACCATTCAGTTGCTAGTGGTTACTGCACACTAATTGCCTGCAATTTAGTGTCCCCCTCTGAAAGCTGCTCAGTCCTGCTGCTGCTTTAATAATCCCCACCCCCACTGCTGACAGAAGAAGGGAGAGGAAACGGAATGCATACACAGCCTGCTCTGTGTCTTTGATCTCCTACTCGGCTCGTGCTGCTGCTACAGAGCCTGCACTGCCCGGAGTTGGGGGGGGGGGGAGAACACCAAAGCCTGCACTGCCTGGAGAAGGTGGGGGGGGAGAACCTATGGAGCCCGCACTGCCCGGAGAAGGGGGGGACACACGAGAGACCACACTGCCTGGAGAAGGAGAAGGGGGGGTCACGAGAGACCACACTGCCTGGAGAAGGGGGGGACACGAGAGACCACACTGCCTGGAGAAATAGAAAGCCTGCCCTGCCTGGAGAAGGTAGGGGGGAGAACACATGGAGCCCGCACTGCCCGGAGAAGGGGGGGACACACGAGAGACCACACTGCCTGGAGAAGGAGAAGGGGGGGTCACGAGAGACCACACTGCCTGGAGAAATAGAAAGCCTGCTCTGCCTGGAGAAGGTGGGGGACACACGAGAGACCACACTGCCTGGAGAAGGGGGGGACACGAGAGACCACACTGCCTGGAGAAATAGAAAGCCTGCTCTGCCTGGAGAAGGTGAGGGGGAGAACACATGGAGCCCGCACTGCCCAGAGAAGGGGGGGGGACACACGGAGCCCGCACTGGAGAAGGAGGGGAAATAGAAAGCCTGCTCTGCCTGTAGAAGGAGGGGGAACACGCTCCCTGTCACAGACACACAGACGCTCCCGTCCTGACAGGGAGACGCAGGCAACCCACAGTTGAGGCGCCAATCGGCTGGCTTGGTATTTGGCGGAGGCGGGGGGCGCTGGTCTCTATTCGCTCCATAAGACGCACAGGCATTTTCCCCTCATTTTTGCAGTGAAAAAAGTGCGTCTTATGGTGCGAAAAATACGGTAGGTTTACAGTGCCCCCTATAACTTATTTTTCTAATTGCACAGTGTCTTTGACATTGCTAATAGGGGAGCAGCTATACGCTTACTAAGATCTATATTATTAAGCAACATTTGGCGCAAGGTTTCCACCCTTTAAACATCATGCCACTTACGCTGGATATTCAGGCACTTTGTTCTTAAATGCTGGAAGCTCTGTCACATATTCATTGTATAGCCACTTGACTTTGAAGTGTAAATTCATGTAGTCCGCGCTCTTACATAGACGGTGCTTATCATGTTCTATAAAATAAATAAAAAAAAGCATATTGTGTAAACAATGAGCGGATGTTGAAAATGAAATCTGCCAGCAGTTTTCCAGTTCACATATGTCTTATGGTTTATTAAAGTAAAGGTTTCTGAAAGAGTAAGTATGAAAATTGATTACTTTTTTAACATATTTGTACTTTCAAACATTAGATCTTCAATCAAACCGCACATACAAATCGGGTAAAATACTTTAACAAACAAATAAAATTGTCAAGGTGTATTCTCTCATATAATCTAAATTAATTAAATTAAAGATTTGTCACGTGGAAAAAGTAAACCCCTATATTTACCTACTCTTAAAATCCACAAAATTAGAATCAGGTGTTTCAAAGGGAATGGTTTGAATCTCCTTAGGAACTACGCAGGTGCAACCAATCATATTTAAACCTTAGATATCCACTTCCAGACCAGCGATGTACCAGTACATCGTGGGATCGCGGGTGGTTGTACCGGATGATACCTGCTGGCCATGGTAACCCAGAAGTGATGACCTGGTTTACCCGGATGTCAACTGAGCCTTTTCTAAAAAATCAAAAGCTCTCAAAAACACAGATCCTGGTATTTTGAGTGCTTTTAAGGGCAGGGGAGGGATTTGGGGTCTTATACCCCTGATCTCTCCATAAAGAGTACCTGACACAAGCCTATTGCCCCCTTCCCCCCGTGCTCGTGCGCAAAGGTGAATTCCCGCTTGGGTCCTGCATGCATGTGAGGTATCACCGCAAACATTAGATAATGCATAGTACTAGACCTCCTCTGTAAATCTAAATTGGTAACCTGTAAAAACTTTTAAAGTGTCACCTATTGATAGTAAAGTATATGTCATTTGTCGCCGTTGCACAGGCGTGAGAAATTTTAAAGCATGACATTTTTGGAATGTATTTATTCAGCATGACATTAAATTTTATTTTTTAATTGGGCTTTGTATTGTGTTTTTTGTATTAGAATTAAAAAAAGTGTATTTTTTGCGAAAAAATTGCGTTTGAAAAACCGCTGCACAAATACCGTGTGACATAAAAAATTGCAAAATCCACCAATTAATTCTCTAGGGCCCTTGCTTTAAAAAAATAAATAATGTTTGGAGGTTCTATGTAATTTTCTGGCAAAAAATACAGATTGTTACATGTAAACAAAAAGTGCCAGAAAATGCCTGGTCTGGAAGTGGACATCTGGGGTCTGGTGTTCCTATTGATGTGTAGAAAGATAAAAAGCTAATGGCACTTTTTATAAAGCAGTATTTTTAAAACCCATGGGTTTTGTGCGGGTCACCATAGACTTTTATTAGATGGGGCATTTTTGGTGCGTGCCCTTATTTTTAAATTTTTTTTAAGGAGAACTTATCCTTTAACTAAAGTGCAATAACGAATAGGACATTCTAAATCTTGTAATTGGATTTAATCACAAATGGCACTCCGTCAGCGTGACTGTCTATTGCAATTGCAATGGAATTTTACCTATAGTTTCACTTCTCTAGTTTAGTTTACAAAATGAAAAACTAAACCTTTTATTGGTGGCACAGGTAACAGAAATAATTCTTCAGTTGTCACTAATCAGCCCTGGAGCCTTCAGTGATGCTACCAATGTTTCTTCAGCTTTATCGGTTTTAGCCTCAGTGAATTGAGCTCACATACTCACCTTCCATGGCATATTTCATGTCCTGAGCAAACAGACTCCACATGACTTCAGCACTAATCTTTCCAACATTTAATTCCTGGGGGAATCTAAAAAATATATAAGGAAAGGTCAGCATAGAGTGTGATTTGAAAAAAAAAAATACATATAAAATTAGGAGTAGAAATGAAAGAAAACTCTCTGGAAGAGCTAGAACTGCCAAATGTCAGAAATATCTATGTACGCCATCAACATACCGTATATACTCGAGTATAAGCTGAGTTTTTAAGCACAATTTTTTGTGCTGAAAATGCCCCCCTCGGCTTATACTCGAGTCACCTTTTTGCGCCTGATCTCCCGGAATTTGGGGAGCCGGTACCATCCGGTCGTAGGTCCCCTGGACCCCAAACTTGGCACACATATAGCCCCACTCATCCTCTATAAGTGTGCAAAGTTTCTTGTCCGGGGACCTACGACCGGGGAGCACCGATTTTTCAAAACCGGGCACCCCTTCCATAGACTCCTATGTTAAACGGTCATTTCTCTGGTGACTTTGGGGACCCGGTACTGGTCGATCGTAGGTCCTCTGGACCCCAAACTTGGCACACATGTAGCCCCACTCTTTGTCTACAAGTTTGCAAAGTGTCTTGTCTGGGGGACTTACGGCCGGGGAGCACCGATTTTTCAAAGCCGGGCACCCCCTCCATAGACTCCGATGTTAAACGTCAGACTAGTCATGGACACAGTGAGGCATGGACACAATGAGGCAAAGTGAGGCACACCCTAGGCTTATACTCGAGTCAATAAGTTTTCCCAGTTTTTGTGGTAAAATTAGGTGCCTCGGCTTATATTCGGGTCGGCTTATACTCGAGTATATACGGTAGATGTTTTTTTTTATGCTAAGATTGTGCAAACACCAAAAAGCAGTCAATGTACCCAAATACACCTAATATATTTCAGCCTACTGAGCAAACAGCCACTACTTTCATTCATGAAGTGGTAATATGGGCCTTACTTTTCTCTGTGTGGTTTAGGTTTACATAGCAACATACAGTATGTATGTATTTTACTGGGTTCTCATTGACAATGTGCACCATAGTCTATGCTATAGAACAATCATATTCCACATCATACAATCCCACATATCCTTTCTATAGCATAATCACAGCACTACTTCACACATTTGAAATAATGGGTAGCAAATAACAAAAAAAGGGAATCTTTAACACTCACTGGTTTAGACATGGTGTGTATGAATTCTTATCTTCTTCTATGATAGACACTATCAATGTAATTAGTTTGGACCAAAAATCCAAATTCTTGATACTTGGCCCCTGCTCTTCTGGGGGCACCTCACCCTTTTTAGTCTATAAGAGAGAAAGAAGGTAACAGCTAACAATGTACCTTGTAGTATGGTTTCATCAGACATGCATATCACAGTTAATAGTTAATGGACCTTGGGTGTACCTGTTCGGGAGCGCAGACAGGGGCCCCGGTCTAAATTCATCAAATAGGGTTTGCACAATTTATTGATAAATATCGTTATAACTTATTTAGATTAAGGGGCATATTTATATAGTAGTGAATGTAACATAATCATTCCCTGAAATTTAAAACACATGCACCGTGCAATATCCACCTGCTCAATGTCACATTTGCTGCTTTAAAAATTACTACATTTTTGATGTGTAGATTAAAGAAACATTATTTGATCAGCACAAGATATCATCTAAAGCAACGGAAAATAAAACATTGTACATTTTCCCATCAAAATACAAAAGAGATTGGTATTGTAATGATGAAATGAATCATGGAGTTTTAATTTTTGTATGCACAATAAAACTGTGAAAGAGATAAATGCTCTGTGATTTTTTATATTTTTTTTGAATATTGGATAAGCCTGCATCTGTAGTCACTAGACCAGTGGTTCTCAACTCCTGTCCTCAGGACCCACTAAAAGGCCAGATTTTAAGTATTACCTTGGTGAGATGCAGACTAGAATACTGCAATCCCTGAGCAGCAAATGATATCACCTGTGATGTATTTCGGTTATCTTGCAGACCTGGCCTCTTAGTGGGTCCTGAGGACAGGAGTTGAGAACCATTGCACAGACTCTATTATCCGCTTTTACAAGTAAAGCTGGCCATAGATGGTTTTGTTTTGTTTTTTTTCGTTCAGCCAGTGGCCTGGAAAAAAAAAAACAACAACATATTTCTCCATCTACCTCACTTGTCCCCCCTGCAGAATATTGTATTCTGCCAGCGGGACCCGCCGCTGTCAGAATACACTGACCAGCGGCTGCAGCTGCTGATTGAGAATTTTTTTCCAACATGCTCCTTCAAGAAAAGTCAATTAAACAACTGACTTCTGTTAAACCCTGTCCCTGCTGAACCAGTCAATAATAACCAGTGCATAGCCAGCTTAAATGATGTGCTAGTATATGTAATCTGCAATCATAGAGCACTTTTCAGTTTAATGCTTACTATCTGAGAGATGATTGTTCACATAGTAATAGTTTGCCTATTTGCCAGTGATGGTCCCATAATGTAACTGAAATAGGGCTGGTATAATTAAAAGAAGTCGTAGTGGTCCATCACTATGAATTTGCTGACATATTGGTCAAAATGTGGGTGCTGTAAGAGGGGATAGTATGCTCCCTGATTACTAGGAAGTGCCAAAGATTGATCCGTTTAGGAGGGCTGGCATCCACCCATAGTAGAGGAGAACAATGTTTTGCAGATACAGCTGACTACACTTTATACATGCTAGAAGCTCTTTTTCTTGAGTTGTCAGGTTCACTTTGCAGCAGTTAATTGCACAGATCTTCAGTCAGAGAGCACACGACTCATAGCACTCCAAGTTGTTTTCATAAAAGCAGATTTGGAGGTGTATGTTGAAATAAATTAAACACACAGGCATTCAACAATGAAGTAGTAACTGTACGTAAACAATTACCGGGTCACTTTGATATTCTCGGCTGTAGAGTTCATGACAGTTGTTAAAGATGTATTCATAAGTAGAGTTGAGACAAGCCTTTACACAGTCTTTCACTACCTGGCTTGCCCTGGGAGGACTCTGTAACTCTTGCACCTGAAAAATTTAGATAAACATTTTAGAGACTTTATAAATCATAAATATATTTAATAAATCTCACACACTGTGACTGTATCAGTACTGTAATCCGTGAATAACTAAATACCACTTATTAGTCTATTTATAATGTTTTACTTTTTTACACAAGATTCACAAAACTTTAACCCAGGATTCACACATTTTTCCAGTTAGAAATGTGCAAGCCTTGGGTGACAGCTGTGTGAATCTTGTGTGAAAACATTTATAAATAGACCAGTATGAAATAGACCAGTATGAAACCACAGAAACATTTTTTTTTAAATAAAATACCATTATTTCTCTTTGTAGACATTTACAGTACCTTTCTACATGAATACACTCCACCAACTGCATGTCATTTCTTAATGGTGACAATAGTGGAATATAACCCAGCGCAATGTGCAACAGCTTGTGACTGGGTGACAACATTAGGGAACTGAGAAGGGAAGAGAGTGTTGTCACCTTATAACAGTACCTGCACATGGATCTTCATGGCAAGATCACCAGATATTATTTAATGAAAGCTGCAGATTTAAACAAACTGAAAATTAAGTTTGATATTACTTTAACACCTTAAACACTTGAGTAATAGCCCTTAATCACCATGCCAATTTTCAGTGCAGTGATAGTTTGACCAACAAGTACTCAGGCATGCAACGCTGTATCCAAATGAGTATTATATAACATTTTTTAAACAGCTAGTGCTTTCTTTTGATAGAGCTTTATTTAATAACTGCTATTTTTTTATTTTGTTTTACTATAAAAAGGAAAAAAGACTGAAAATGTTGAAAAAAAAAACAGTTTCTCTTGCTTTCTGCTAAAATAAAAATAGCAGAATAGTATGAAAACCCCTGAAATTATCTCTTTTTTTGAAAGCATCCCAAGGTGATTACATTTTTTGGCACATTTTTATTTTTTTGGAAATGAAAAAACATGCCAATACTGAGGGGGTTAAGCAGAAGGGGGTGGATTTACTAAAGGCAGATTTAATGTGCACTACAAGTGCACTTGCTCCAGAAATGAGGTAAAGCTTCACTTTGCAAAAAATACTCAATCACATCCAAGGAAAATAAAAAAACAGCATTGTGCTTGCACATGATTGGATGATATAAATCAGCAGAGCTTCTCCTCATTTTAAAGCTTCCCCTCAGATCTAGAGCAAGGAAGAAGATAAAGGAGTTAATGTTCAGATGAGCAGGGTAAGGAAGGTGAGGGGTTCATTTACAGGTCATATGGAAACAGCATTGAAGCTATTATGTGTAGAAATTGAGCCTGAAAGGGTTAAAAAAATAAAAATAAAGGTCCCTGATCAAATCATTCTGTGCGCATTTATAAGTACTGATCTCTCTCCTGCCCCTGTTGTAAGGTCAAGAACTGATCTTTCTCCTTCCCCTGTTGTAAGGGGAAGGGGAGGGATCAGCACTGTAAACAGTACCATGTGATTGCTGTAATAACCATTGACCCAGCCCCTCAGATCGGCTGTGTACTGTGTCTCTGTGTACCCAGCTGTCTAATGATCCACCTGGTGAATCGGCTGCCCAATGGCTATTTATCCAGTGCTGTTCATAAATGTTGTTCATATACAGCACTGGGTAAATAAAGGGCAGATCTGCTGTTGAAAAATGTACAAAGATACATAATTAGTTAAAGCTTATTTGAAGTTTTAGTGATTGAATTTACATATAATATATGTAAAACTGGTGGACCCTAAACGACTGATGCTACAAACCGTAGTAGACTGAAAATGCAATAATATACAAGCATTTCATTCAGGAAGGGTTGGCAGAGAGACTGTCTGGCAACACATTTTTTTTTAATATTTTCTTGCTGTACTGGGTCTATTACAGAATTTTGATGTTGTAGACAAACATCAAGAACACAGTACTTTGAAAACACCTCTGAAATCTGAGAGCAAATTAATATGTTAATGAGACACTTAATAGACTTATGTAAAAATATATAATTTTAATAAATGTATTATTATTCTAAATGATTGTGTTCACCTTCATTCTGAAAAATGTAATACTGGTTAGTAGATCAACAGTGGATTTTAAATCTTGAAGTCGTTCTGGGCTGCTAGCTGGAAAGTTGTTCTGCCAAACCAAACAAATAAACAGAGACAAAACAAGGTTAAAGCATGTACTAACAATTTGTATAATCTGCTAATTTCATCTGTTTTATTTAAGAAGTGCTACACCAGTTACAAAGCTCCTTAGCACCTTCTAAGAACAAAGACATGATAGTTACATTCTGCTTGTATGTGTGAAATATAATTGCTCGGGTGCAGAGTTTTACATACAAGTAGATTGTGTCCCTACTTATTTCTTATAATATGATTCCACTATGAAAACAATGCACACCATATGAAGCAAGTAGGAGGAAGCAAGGCTTAGCTCCAAGTTAGAAACACAACCATGATTTAATCAACATGAAGCGTTATTTGAAAGTGTTATTAACTTATTCACAAGTGGCGTATTTTGTGTCCCAACAAAGCCATTTACCCTTTGGATATCCATCAACTGTTTTGAAAACCTAAAGACAGATATGGGAAACAGCCTTCAACATTCCAGGACAATTTAAAAGAAGAAGTTTGCATTGGTAAAAAGTGCTCTGATTTTAGGGCTAGGTGGCTAGGCACAGAAAGGGCTGGCTGGCTAGGCACAGAAAGGATCACACTTCTACTATACATCAGTAATCGTGAAAATAGGGCAGCACAGCAGCTAAGTGGTTAGCACTTCTGCCTAGCAGCACTAGGGTCGTTGATTTGAATCCCAGCCATGACACTACCTGCCTGGAGTTTGCATGTTCTCACTGTGCCTGCGTGGGTTTCCTCCCACACTCCAATTACATGCTGGTAGGTTAAATGGCTCCTGTCTAAACTGGTCCTAGTATGTGTGAGTATATATGAATGTGAAGTTAGGGACCTTAGCTTGTGAGCTTCTTGAGGGTAAGGGACTGATGTTGGTGCTATATAAGTATCTGTATTAAATAAATAGATAGACCTTTACATTACATCTCTTTTGTAGTATGATCCTGCATTCAAATTAGTATGGGTACAGTTTTATGACTTGCTTGGATCAAGTAAGTTATTACGAAACGGACATAGGGCAGAGCGACGCGCTGACTCCATACGTTTTCCCAGAAGGACGGGTTGTCTGTTTGTGCACCGGCCGGCACATCAGACTCAAGGCTTCTTTTAAACTGCAACTTTGTAAGTGTATCACTTTGGTTTTTATAATAACTTTTAATACGGTAATACACTATATGGAGCGTTTATATTTTCTATGTACCGCGTGCATCTGCTGATGGTTCATTGGTCGAGAGGTTACTGTTAAAAATCCGTGATTGTGTCTGCTGTTTCTGGGAGATAAGCTGATTGATTACATGCATCCTTTGATCCTCTGTCATGGGGGATCGTGGCAAGCTGGTAAGAAGTAATTTCTGCTGATTGGTGGTGGATTCAACACGGTTTTTCTTTGGATACGACATCTCACACTTGTATGGACATTTTCTCACAGAGCACTGGTGTACAGTTATTTTATTTATGTTTTTTTACATTTTTTTTTATTCTCCTTACACTTATGGACACAATTTTTGGATTTTATTAATCAGCACAGTTGTGGACTTTTTTTCATCACTATTGATTTATTCATCACAATATCAATTTGTGTATGGGACATTTCTTAATAATTTGAATATTTGTGGTATAATTATCACTTTATATTTTGTTTTAAGTTCATTTTCAATTTAATATTGAAACCACAGGGTTAGCGCAATTTATTTATTCTTCTAAAATTCTGCTCCTTTATTTATGTTTTACATGATAATCGCAGATTCCAATTGAATAGCTGGGAAACACTTTTTTCAGTTATTTGTATAGTTTCTTTTAGCGCAGTTTCTTTTCTCGATTTTTTTTCATATGTGATATACAGGTGTGCTGGGAGTGTGATGTCACTAAACTAGAGGCTGAGTTTCCCATGTGAAAGTGGCATATACAGTAGCTTTAATATAACATAGAATAGATGACATGATAAATTAGGAAATAGATCCTTGCAATCCCTATTCACTGTGCCCTAATTATGTTTACATGCTTGATGTAAAATGTGTTTTTTGTCATTCAGTATATCTTTGTCACATCTACAGGATATTAACCTGTGTATAGCCAACACAGTTTTCTTGTTAAACAGCGCAACCAGCTTCTTACTTCACTTTGAAAATGACAATGACCAGTATTCACTATGCTTAAAATCTGTCATGAAATTAATGTGAAATGGCTATGAGAAATTACTCATCACCACAACGAGTGCATCCACCACCCAGAAGAGGAGATTGAATACTATTACTATAAGGCAGCTTTAACCAAGCATGTAGTAATGATGGTCGGGATGGTAGTCACAGGAATTATATCCAAGGGTAGACCGCAAGGTTCTTCACACCAGCTGGGCCACTTGTCAAATTATAAACTCTGACATCCATAAAAAACAAAAGACCTCCACATAGGGTAAAACCATTTGGCCATGGATTTTATTAAAAGGTAGAAAACTTACATAGATACCGGAATAATGGGCATCAATAAAAACATCTCCTTGTAGTGATCACATTAGAAGAAGAAAAAAGGGGCACAATAACATGGATCAGACTCATCAGACCCATGTTATTGTGCCCCTTTTTTCTTCTTCCAATGTGATCACTACAAGGAGATATTTTTATTGATGCCCATTATTCCGGTATCTATGTACATTTTCTACCTTTTAATAAAATCCGTGGCCAAACGGTTTTACACTATGTGTAGGTCTCTTGCTTTTTATGGATGTTGGCATTTATATTTGGACAAGTGGCCCGGCTGGTGTGGAGAACCTTGCGGTCTACCCTTGGATATCATTCCTGTGACTACCATCCCGACCATCATTACTACATGCTTGGTTAAAGCTGCCTTATGATAAGCGTATTCAATGGTGGTGACTCTTTAAGTAAATCTTTGGATTTCTATTTCATAATCACTATTGAACATGAACTTTTGTCTTTTTCACAATTTTGGACTATTTAATAGATGACGTTATGTCACTTATATTTTTTAATTTTGCACTGTGCACTTTGTTATGCTGATATTTCATTATTATTGGCTGTTTAGATATATTTAGCGCTGCATTTTTTAATTCATGAAATTAATGTGAAGGATGCCACTGCTGCAATACTGACCCCCTTGTTTTTATATATTCAGTTTTTCCACTTGGCACAAGATTTTACATCAACTTCATTTATTGCAAACTTTTAAGATCTGTGACTTAAAGAGTATTAAAGACGTAAGCAGACATCTGCTTAAAGTGGTTCTAAAGGCTAAAGATTTTTTACCTTAATGCATTCTCAGCCCCCCCCCCTTATACTTACCTGAGACCAATCTCGATCTAGTGATGTGCAAAAGAACGGTGGTTCTCTCATTTCTCATAGGCTCAGAGACAGCAGTGGGAGCCATTGGCTCCCACTGCTGTCAATCACAACCAGTGAGGAACAGGGCCAAGCCGCACTCTATGTGTCGTACACTAATGCCACCATAGCAAGAGCCTATATTAAATCTGCAGCATATAAAAACAGATCACACTTTCACGAAAATAAATCTGCAGGAAGGTACTGTTTTCTTACCCGGTACATGGAAAGATCAATACGCAGGGAGTTGTGCAGTTGATCTAGCAGCTTTACAAATCTCTCTTTCTAAAAAGGCAAAAAGAAGAGACCACTTAATCTAACTGTAATTATGGCATAAATTTAAATAACATAAAAATGTACATGAACTCTTTGTTGTATACTGTATGTCTCATTATATTGTTTTGATTTGTTGGAGACTAAGATCTGCTGAATGTACTGTACCTCCCATAGATACATAGTTCAGCTGGAAAAAAAACACGTCCGTCAAGTTCTAAAACAAGAAAAAAGTGTTTCTACTATACTACATTGCCCATATTTGGACTAATACCAAATATTGGCTGTGATGTGAAAGTTAGTGACCTAAAAGTAACAGTCCAAAAACATGGTACATTAATAACAGCATTCAGACCATAAATTATTAATTGAGCCTATGCACCTTAACTTATACAATAGCAATATGTAGGGAATCAAGTCAAGCACTTTAGCAAAGTCCAGGTATTCTATATCTACATCCACCCCTTTGTCTAAGTCATAGCTTCCTCATTAAGACCTCATGCACACTGGGTATAAAAAATGCTGCGTATACAAGCATTTGGCATTTTTTCTTTCAGCCCGTAGAAGTAACTCTATGTTAGCCTATGTGTCCATGCACATTTGGGAGTTCACAGACATATTTATAGAGGAGGGTTTACAGGTTGAAAAAAACAAACATCACAAGTGCATTTTTGAGAGGAGTTTTTGGGAAGAAAAAATGCTTGACGTGCCTAAACATTTTTAAGTATCCAGTTTTTCCAGTGTTTTGGGGGAAAATGCTTAACACAAATGCGCGTAATTCTGCCTAAACTCATGTGCAATATGCTCAATAGGAATGTTTTTTCTGCTGCTTTTTTCTGCCAGCAGTTCTGCCATTTTTTCTGCTGCCTAGTGTGAATGGACCCTAAAAGAAAGTATTTGACAAATTTAGGCTTTCATAACTCAATGCCGGCTATCACTTCTGATACTGTTTTTTAGTAGACAGCCTTGTATGTAGTTGTTTGGCAAGCCCGCTTTTATTTTCTGAGTCTCTACCTCCTGGTTGCACTGGGGTGCCTAAACATAGTTAAATAAATAACTCAGTATGCACACCCACGTGTAACTACACTGATTATACCATAACACAAACCATTAATAAAATTGTCTTCCACTTTTAGGTCTCTTTTTACACAGACACCACCAATTTTTCTGTTTACCTCATCTCTCCAAAACACAGTACAACAAGCAGTATTAACATCCTGATCACGTGAACAATCCAGCCAAGATTCTGAAATACCATTTAAATCATAGCATTCTCTGTGCACTAAAGCTTTTGATTTTCCATTTTTTTTTCATCAGACTTCTGAACCAACACTTTCACCTTCTATTACATTTTTACACAGACTTACTATATAATTTCTGCTGTAATTCTATTGACTCTTGATTCCGAAATGGTGGACTTTCAACTGTTTTCAAGTATAACACCTCTGAGTTATTAGCTGAACTGCCTAATTCAAATCCGCTCTATGGGCTTGTTCATACAGACAAGGGCTGCCGTATGTCTGCAAAAGCCCTATATCACTTACCACTAGCAAATTTATCAATCTTATCCTCCACTGATCACCTCTAAAATGTTGCAGCTTTAAGGATTATAGACACCTTTGGCTCAAACTCTGGGATTAGGACTAATTGGGGAAAGTCCCTGTTGTTCCCACTTCACCCGTCCCATCCTAAACCACCTACGACTACCCCCCTGCGCTGGGTAGATGCGCTCAAATATCTTGGGGTGATGATGTGACTACTCTCCAGCTACCCCGCTTCCAGGGTGAGCTGTCCCTGCCAAATTTTCGAATGTACTACTGGGCTGCAATTATAGTCACTGTTAGATGGTTGTTTTCTCAACCGAGGGACAATACAGATGGTGGGCGTTTGTTCCTGGACCTTAGAGCTGATTTTAATCTTCCCAACTAGATGTTTTTTCGGTACTTGCAATTACGACATGTCTACTGTAACCAGTTCCCAGTCTCTATTAAGCTGGAATCTGATCCGGTGGAGCATTTATTGATGTCCCGAGTTTCGAATAGACCATTATCCCCCCTTTACACCTGACTGTCTTTGGCTTATGCTACTAAGGTTTCTAACGCATGTCAAAAATGGCAGGTTGATCTCCCTGACTTGATGGATGAGGACTGTCTGAGTTCCGATGTCACCACACTGACCTCGGCTGGAGATTGTTTCATTTAACTTAGATTTTTACATAGGGCCTATTATACCACTCAATGAGTAACAGTTATTTATCCCTCTGTATCCTCCTTTTGCCCCCGGGGTGGTATGCCCGAGGGATTTTTTTTGCATATGATCTGGTCTTGTCCTTCTCTCTCGTTCTGGGTGGCAGTATTGGCTAATCTCTGGACCAAAAAGGCTCTTATTGAATATTTTTGATGACTTGACTTTGGGTCGTTATACTAAGTTGTTTGGCTGTTATACCACTTTTTATGTGTGCAGGGAGAAACTGCCCCGTTGACAGTCTGCTGCCCCACCGACAGTTGCTGCTTGGCACTCAACACTAAATTCTGTCTTACCACTGTATAAGCTTACTTATATTAACAGAAACTGTCCAAGAACATTTGAAAAAATATGGTTTGCTTGGATAGATTCTTGGGGCTCTAGTGAAGCTGTGGCATCTCCTCCCAGAACAGATGATGAGCTCATGTGACACTGATCTTTTTCTCTCTCATGTTTCTGCCTTTTTCCTCCCCCTTCACCCTGTCCCTTTTCTCTATCCTTACTTTTCAGTGTGACAGTTTGGCAGTTGTTTGGAGCTGCCTTATTACCCTGGGTATGGAATGTTTAATTATCATCTGCTCTATATTTAGTCCTGAGATTATCATCTGTCATATGGGTCCTGTGATCATATTCTTCCAGTTGTATGTTGGATATTCTGTACTTGGAATGTTTCTGTAATTTGGATCTGAAATTCTACTGGCACCAGATACAAATTGTATACCCCTTGCATTGTATCTTTTATTCAATAAACAGTTCTATTTGGAAAATTGTTGCAGCTAGCAACAGCATCATCACAAGGTTGTGTGCGGCCTATGCCTCAAAGCTCTTGCTCAGTGTTCTCTTGTTCTCAAATAAATACAGAGGGCACAAGTCTAGACAGCAAGAACCAACAGTATTGCTCACATTTGTAACTAACTTGCAGGTTGAAGTAATAAAGCAAAATAATGCCTATTCTTTTCATACTACGGAATAGCAGATAAATATCTTACCCCAAAGTTTGAGGCAGAGAAGCGATCAGAGGCAGACACATTGGTTGATGCAGTTGTGTGGGCGTAGTAGGCATTGATATTGGCAAGAAGTGTGCTCATAACAGCTGGTACTCCAGGACACATATATTTGGAAGATAGGCAGGCAAAATGTCTGTAAAACAAGAACTCAGAAGTAAATGATAATTGCCTTTTACAACCCCAATTCCAAAAAAAGTCGGGACACTGTGTAAAATCTACATAAAAACAGAATGCAATAATTTGCAAATCTCAAAAAATATATTTTTATTTACAATAGAAAACATATCAAATGTTAAAACTGAGATTTTTACCATTTCAAGAAAAAAAAAAAAGGTAATTTTAAAATTATGGTAAGTGAATAATCTCGCGCCTATAAAAATAAAACTAAAATTAAATAATCAGCTGCTACTCCAAAAATTCCAAAAAGTATTTGAAACAAACACGTGTAAAAAATTATACGTGCACACAATGCATGTATGGTGGGAGCGCTAACCACAGTGCTATAATGAAAAAACACCTGTGAGCAATATATAATAAATTAATAAATTATAACTACTTATATATAAATACACCAGCCTATACGTGCAACCAAAATTTGCTGACTTTCGCCCTCGTAGAAGAAAATCAACTATAGTGATGTGCACCTTGGTAGAAAATACCAATACCACACCCCCTGGGTGTGTGTCAATATTAACAACAATGAAAGTTCTTATCAAATGTCCAATTAAAATAGTGAACTGTGATGTTCCAAATGTTCATATGTTCAATGAAGTGGTGAAATCTTAGAAAAACATCTGCTGTGTTAAAACTTGATCCAAACGTACATTAATTTGAGCACTATCGGGTGTTATATACCAAGTTGGTGAAGGCTATCACTACAAGTTATTTACGTTTGGATCAAGTTTTAACACAGCAGACGTTTTTCTAAGATTTCACCACTTCATTAAACATATGAACTTTTGGAACATCACAGTTCACTATTTTAATTGGACATTTGATAAGAACTTTCATTGTTGTTAATATTGACACACACCCAGGGGGTGTGGTATTGGTATTTTCTACCAAGGTGCACATCACTATAGTTGATTCTCTTCTACGAGGGCTAAAGTCAGCAAATTTTGGTTGCACATATAGGCTGGTGTATTTATATATAAGTAGTTATAATTTATAAATTTATTATATATTGCTCACAGGTATTTTTTCATTATAGCACTGTGGTTAGCGCTCCCACCATACATGCATTGTGTGCACGTATAATTTTGTACATAATTTTAATATTAATGGCAGCAACACATCTCAAAAAAGTTGAAACAACAAAAAGCTGACAAAGTACAACCCCAAATCTAAAACAGTTGGGACAGGGCCATGTTTACCACTGTAGCATCCCCTCTAATTTTAAAAACTCTCTGTAGACATCTGGGAGCCGAGTAGACCAGAGTTTTGGGAGAGGAATGTTGTCCCATTCTTGTCTGAGCATATGCCGTTTCAAAACCTGGATATATCCTTTAGCATTGCTGGTGTCTTTCCAAATGTGCAAGCTGTCCATTACATACGCACTAATGCACCCCTATACCATCAGAGATGCAGGCTTTTGAACTGAGAGCTGATAACAAGCCTGAAGGTCTCTTTCCTCTTTAGTTCAGAGGACGTGGCACCCATGGGTGCCAAAAAAGCAAGTAAAATTTTAATTTGTCTGACCACAGAACAGTTTTTCACGTAGCAATAGACAATTTTAAATGAGCTTTGGCCCAGAGAAGATGGCGGTGTTTTTGAATCATGTTCAGATATGGCTTCTTCTTTGCATGAGAGCTTTAATTTGCATTTTTAGGTTGCACAGCAAACTGTGTTCACAGACAGCGATTATTGGAAGTATTCCTGAGCCCATACACAGAATCATGCCTGTTTTTAATGCTAGAGTGGGTGATTGGGGACAAAGAGAAGGCAATTTTAGTAAATACCTTCTTCAGCTCTGTGTATACAAAGGAGCATGGGGGATCGCATGTCCATAATGGGTATTGACACAGCCCCAAATGAACCAATGGATAAAGCACCTGGACCAGATGGCATACACCCACGGATACTATAATAATTTAGCTCTGTCATTTCAAAGCCATTGTTTCTAATTTTTAGGGACTCTTTAATGACAGGAATAGTACCACTGGATTGGTGTAAGGCCAATGTGGTGCCTATATTTAAAAAGGGACCAAAGACTTTACCAAGTAACTATAGACCTGTTAGTTTAACTTCTATCGTTGGGAAGATACTGGAGAGATAAATAAAAGACCACATAGATGATTTTTTCTGGATATTTTAAGCAACAGACAGCATGGGTTCATGAAAGACAGAAGTTGTCAGACCAATGTGATCTCTTTTTATGAGGAGGTAGGTAAAACCTTGGACAGAGGGGTGACTGTGGACGTAGTATACTTGGAATTTGCAAAAGCGATTGACACAGTTCCCCACACACGGCTCATGTGTAAGGTTAAGTCTACAGGTCTGGAAAAATCCATTCGTAAATGGATAGAAAACTGTCTAAAACAGAGAGTAATGGTTAATCATTCATACTCTGAGTGGTCTAAGGTTATCAGTGATGTACCCCAAGGTTTGGTGTTGGGACCTTTACTATATTTATAAATGATACATGGTCTGGGATTAAAAGTACCATTTCAGTGTTTGCAGATGACACCAAGCTATGCAGTGGAATAACGTCCTTACAAGATGCCTCCAACTTACAAGCTGACCAATGCACTGTTTAATTGGGCAACTATGTGCCAAATGAGGTTTAATGTTGATAAATGTAAAGTTATGCACTTGGGGTTAAGAATATGCATGCGTCATACATACTGGGGGGGGAGGGGGACAAGTGGGAGAATCAATGGTGAAAGATCTGGGTAGGTCATAGGCTTAATAGCATGCAATCCCTAGTAGCTGTGGTTTCCAAAGCGAGCAAAGTCCTTTCTTGTATTAAGAGAGGTATGGACTCCATAGAGAGAGAGATATCTTTTTGCCCCTGTGCAAATCATTAGTAAGACCTCATCTGGAATATGCAGTTCAGTTTTGGGCACCAGTTAACAAAAAGGATACTGTGGAACTGAAGAAAATGTAGAGAAGAGCAACCAAACTGATAAGAGGCATGGAGGAGCTCAGCTATGAGGAAAGATGAATTTATTCACTCTTGAGAAGAGGCGATTAAGGAGGGATATGATCAACATGTACAAATACATAAGGGGTCCATATAGTGAACTTGGTGTTGTGTCATTTACTTTAAGGTCATCACAGAGGACAAGGGGGCACTCTTTACATCTGGAGGAAAAGAGATTCAATCTCCAAATATGGAAAGGTTTCTTCACAGTAAGAGCTGGGAAAATCTGGAATAGACTCCCTCCAGAAGTAGTTATTACTAGCTCAGTAGCTTGTTTTAAAAAAGGCCTGGATTCTTTCCTAAATGTACATTATATAACTGGATACTAACATTTATAGGTAAAGTTGATCCGGGGAATATCCGATTGCCTCTCGTGGGATCAGGAAGGAATTTTTTCCCTGCTGGAGCAAATTGGATCATGCTCTGCTGTTTTTTTTGTCTTCCTCTGGACCAACTGTGGGTATAGGATTGTGTATATGGGATTGTATGATTTTTTTTCCCCCTCCCTTTTATTGGTTGAACTAGATGGACTTGTGTCTTTTTTAAACCTGACTAACTATGTAACTATGTAACTATGTAATGCAGAGCTGTCTGAGGGCCTGAAAATCACGGGCATCCAATATTGCCTTGTCCCTTGCACACAGAGATTTTTCCATATTCTTCAAATCTTTTGATGATATTATGCACTGTAGATGGTGATATATTTAAAGTCTTTGCAATTTTATGCTGAGAAACATTATTCTGAAATTGTTCGACAATTTTTAGACATAGCTTTTCACAGATTGATGAACCTCTGCCCATCTTTACTGCGGCACTCTGACTCTCTAAGATGCCCTTTTTATACCCAATCACATTACTGACCCGTTGCCAATTAACCTAATTAGTTGCAAAATGTTCTTCCAGTTCTTCCTTGTTAGTACCACTTACTTAGCCAGCTTTTTGTGTCGCTGTCAAAAAACTTTTTTAAGACATGTTGCTGCCATCAATTTCAAAACTTCATTATATATGTGATAGCTTTCTCAGTTTAAACATTTATTTAAACAAACTTCCCCAATGTTTACCTACTACTGCAAAACCTCCTTATACCTGGGAGTAAACGGACAGCTGAGTCCATCAACTCCCAGCTGCCCATACAGCACAATTCAAATGAAGTGGCTGACATATTGGTATACAACCACAAGTCATGAACTTGGACAATGCAAATCCTTCAGAAGAATAAAAAAGGTTTAAACAACATGTTGCTCCTATTCTCACAGGTCCTCTTGGAAGAAAAATAATGTTCCTAATGTGAAGCTGGAGAAAAAGACAAGAGAATTTACAGCACAGGAAAAATGTCTGCACTTTTGGATAAAGTAAGGGAGTGTTATAAACACTGTCAGTTTTATTTTTGCCATCTGTATCCCATTGGGGAAATTTCAGCAGGGTCTCCAGAACTCTCTTATAAAACTTTATTTTATTCCTGTTCTAATGACAACCATTATTTATTTCACTTTCAGAGGGTCACTCTCCCTAACAAGGACACAGGCAGCAATTAACGTGAATGTAAAGCCTCTTTTTTCATTAAAATAAAAAAGATGTTATACTTACCTGCTCTGTGCAATGGTATTGTACAGAGAAGTCCCTTACCTCATCTTCTGGAGTTCTCCTCTGATGCTCTCCGCTCCTTCTTATTATGAGTGCCCCGCAGGCATGGCCCCTGCTCCCTCCTCACAGAATTTGACTGACAGCAGCAGGAGACAATGGCTCCTGCTGTTGCCTTTGTGTTCTGCGAGAGGAGGAAAGAGGAGAGTAGTGTTACAGATAGAACAGAACTGGATCGAGAGAGTCTGATAAAAGTTTAGGGAAAGGGAGGAACTATTGGAGCGTGTTCTACCCTAATCCAGGGAATGCTTTAACCTCTTGCCGGCGAGCCACCGCAGTTTTATTGTGGCAAAATGGCACCGCTGGGCGAAACTACGTTACCTTACATTGCTTCGCCCTTTGACCACTAAGGGCGCCCGCGTCCGCAGTGTGCACCTGGAGCTGATGCGAGTGCCTGGCAGATGCGATGACCGCCGAGCACCCGTGGTCGTTCGTGACAGAGCGAGAACCGGGATCTGTGTGTGTAAACACACAGATCCCGGTTCTCTCAGGGGAGAGGAGACTGATCATTTGTTCATACAAAGTATTAACAGTGATTTGTCATCTCCCCTAGTAAGTCCCATCCCCCCCTACAGTTAGAACACAGTGAGGGAACACAGTTAACCCCTTGATCGCCCTCTAGTGTTAACCCCTTCCCTGCCAGTGACATTTATAGAGTAATCAGTGCATTTTTATAGCACTAATCGCTGTATAATTGTCACTGGTCCCAAAAATGTGTCAAAAGTGTCCGATCTGTCCGTTGCAATATCACAGTCCCGATAAAAATCGCAGATCGTGGCCATTACTATACGATATTGTGTTTTTTTCAAAATTGTCGCTCTTCTTTTGCTTATAGCACAAAAAATAAAAACTGCAGAGGTGATCAAATACCACCAAAAGAAAGCTTGATTTGTGGGAAAAAAAGGATGTCAATTTTGTTTGGGTACAGCATCGCACGACCGCGCAATTGTCAGTTAAAGCGACACAGTGCGGTATCGCAAAATATGACCTGGTCATTGAGCAGCCAAATCTTCCGGGGCTGAAGTGGTTAAGGTAAAAAAATGTTAAGACATTAAAACCCCTTTAAAACCTGTCAGGTGTTCTAATCCCTCCCCACTCTGTCCAAAACGAAGTAAAAACATGTTTTGCCCTTAGTTACACTTTATTGTTTACTGTAAAAGATGCAATGGCCAGGTGAGCAAATCCACTCACCTGTAATGCATCTAAATCCAAGCTCAAGTTTGTCAGATGCCTGGTCCCCTGCTGCACTCTGTGGTTCATTCTGCCATCGCTATGTCACTGCTGGGTTCTACAGTGGCAATGGAGGCACCAGTATCTTACACTTACACTCCTGGAAATGTCAAATGCTGAACATTTTTCACTAAAGACTGGATCTTTACTATGCAGGAGGCAGTTATTAATTGCGTTAATTTTAATATCCTAATTTATTTAGTTACTGTATATTTATGTTTATTTAAATAGAGGTGGAGTAACTTTAAGAATTCTGCAGGAGTCAGGTAAGTTGCGGTTACATATTGAGTGTATAGTATGATGCAGCAAATAACCCCTGGTTTTAACGTGAACTTTTAAATAGGACAATTTGGTTTGTTGCAGGCTGGTTGGTAAGTGAGCTGGGAAATGTTCTTTGTTGTTTTTTGATGTGCTTCTTGCTGCAAAGGTCAGTTATAGGTTTGGGTGGTTGCCATTTGTTTGTACTAATGCCGCAAATAGGTCTCCCAAATCTAGTTGCTAAATGTGAAACACACAGAACATTATAGAATCCTTTGTGGAACTTTCCCTTGTAAAGTACTGTAGGGACTGTGTTATTCTTTTTAATCTTTATAACTAACAAATATATATAATCTATTGAATGTCCGTTTGCCCATGTTTAACTTAACAATCACAGTTTCTCACGTCATAGCCTGGTATATGGACTCCACTCCGTATCGCATTGCAAACTCATCCACAATTTCCTGGGCAGTCTCATCAAAGTAAACCTTCCAAGCATCATCCCCTTTGGCATCTGGAATTTTTACAACCCCATTATTCTGTACATCTGTTAGGTAGTGGAACAGGTTCTAGAGTTGGAAACAGAAAAAATTCATTATAAATTGCATTCTATAATGTGTAATATCATCAAAATTCCTGAGATTAGTTCAAAAGTTAAGAAATGGAATCCCTTTCTTACGAACCTCGTGCAAACAGGTGTATTGTACATGATATGGTGCCACCTTCTCTTCTCCTTTGATCTCCACACTGATGTGTAGCCGAATTGCTCCAGATACAGCAGACTTATCTGTACGCTTATCTGTAAAAAAAAGTAATTTTGTCAGGAATTTGGTACCCTTAGATAAATATAAAGCACATATTCAATTCTTCATGATTACTGCAAATACTCTTATTTACTTTGTTTATGTATATGTGTGTCAAATGTAACAAAATTCACAGTGGTTGAATCATTTCTTAAACCATAAGGCCTCATGCCCACGGGCGGTTTTAAAGCCGCTTTTAGGAACATTTTTTATAGCTTAAAAATGCTTCTCCATGTTATTCTATGGCCTCATGCCCACACAGACGTTAAGGAGCTGCAAGTGGCATAAGCGTTTTTAACCACCTCCCTACTGGGCACTAAAACCCCCTTCCTGCCCAAGCCATTTTTCAGCCTTCAGCGCAGTCACACTTTGAATGACAATTGCGCGGTCGTGCGACGTGGCTCCCAAACAAAATTTGCGTCCTTTTTTTCCCACAAATAGAGCTTTCTTTTGGTGGTATTTAATCACCTCTGCGGTTTTTATTTTTTGCGCTATAAACAAAAGAAGAGCGTCCAGTTTGGAAAAAAAACACAATATTTTTATACTTTTTGCTATAATAAATACCCATTTTTTTTTTCAACTACAATTTTCCTCAGTTTAGGCCGATACGTATTCTTCTACATATTTTTGGTATAAAAAAAATCGCAATAAGCGAGTATTGATTGGTTTGCGCAAAAGTTATAGCGTCTACAAAATAGGGGATAGTTTTATAGCATTTTTTTTTTTTTTTTATTAGTAATGGCGGCGATCTGCGATTTTTATTGTGACTGCGATATTGTGGCGGACACATCGGACACTTTTGACACATTTTTGGTACCATTTACATTTATACAGCGATCCCTGCTATAAAAATGCATTGATTACTGTATAAATGTGACTGGCAGGGAAGGGGTTAACCACTAGGGGGCGGGAAGGGGTTAAATATGTTCCCTCAATGTGTTCTAACTGTGGGGGGAGGGGACTGACTGGGGGAGGTGACCGATGGTCGTTCCTATGTACAAGGGACACACCATCAGCCTCCTCTCCCTCACAGGACGTGGATCTGTGTGTTTACACACACAGATCCACTTTCCTGCTTGGTTCCCGGGCACGCGCACCGGGTCCTTGGTAGCGCGCGCGATCCCCCTCCTTCTGAAGGACGTTCAGGAACGTCCACTCAGAAGGAGAGAGCACCCACCCGGCCGTATATGTACAGTGGCCGGGTGGGAAGTACCGTATTTTTCGCTCCATAAGACGCACCTGACCATAAGACGCACCTAGGTTTTAGAGGAGGAAAACAAGAAAAAAAAATATTCTGAACCAAACGGTGTACTAAAATATTTTATATTATATTATTACTATAGGTGGGTGGTGGACACACAGCAATACCAGCCCCCTATCAAATCAGCTCAGCTACACTATATCTGGTGGTGGTGGTGGACACAGCAACCTCCCCCCCTTCCCAGATCAGCTCAGGGTGGCAGGGCAGATACAAACACCCCTTAAGCCAATTCTATCACAACAGCTCAGGTGACTGGGCTGTGGATACCATGCCAGCCCACACCTCCCACCCCCTTATCAACAGCTCACCTCAGGCAGCGGAGGACACTGCCATTACAATCCACAACCCCCTCTTGCTGGCTGGCTGGCTCTCAGCCTCAGAAGTACCCAGGAAGCAGCTAGAAATAAGGACTGGGGACAGAGTTTACAGCAGCAGATCCCGGGAGAAGGAGCAGGAAGTCAGACTGGACCAGACCATGGCGCCGGGGGGGGGGGTTCAGGCTGCAAAAAAAAACCAGCAAGGGCTCTCACAGCTTTCGGGATGGTGTCACCTCTGGCGGGTGACACCCGACCTGGGTAAGGAGCACACCCCCATAGCAATGCTACTGACACCCCCCATGTTTTGACACCCGGGGCAAAACGCCTCCCCCCGCTCCCCCTTGGTATGCCCCTGCCAGGATGCTCCTCACTTCCTGTCCTCTCTCCTTTACAGAGAAGCCGAGCGCTGGAATTCTGACGCGGCGACGGAGGGGGGGGGGTGCAGTGCCTGGTCAGTAGTCGCTCCATAAGACGCAGGGACATTTCCCCCTATATTTTTTGGGGGAAAAAATGCGTCTTATGGTGCGAAAAATACGGTAGTTAGGCTCCAAAAAAACCCCAGGACCAGCGCGTTCTGAGGCTCCAGCGATAGAGCTGTAAAAACGCCAGACGCCGGTAAAGGCTGTTAAACGTGGTCTAACGCTGTATACAGAGCATTAAGCCTCGTTAAGCGTTTCTCTGCCTCTATTCAAAATTCAATGGTTCCCTATGGGAGCCCATTGATTTGAATAGAAGTCGCACCAGAAGTCAGATCATGATGATCCGACTTGCGGTGCGACTTGTGTGCTGAGGAGGCAGAGAAACGCTGCTAAAAAAAAATCCTGGCATCGGTACTAGCTTTACAGTTAATTTTTTATAATGCCTATGGGCATGAGGCCTTAGAATACAGACATTCATTAGCAAGGGACCAAACAATATTGAACTCACACCCAAAAGCTATAAATAAACAGTTCCATATGCTTTTGATAAAGAATGTTTCAAATTACAATCTGCACCAGCTTCACAAACTGTTATGATTCTTGATAACAGATAAGAGTTAGAGCCACTATGCACTCTAAATTTAAGACAAGGGGATTGATTTACTAAAACTGGAGAGTGCAAAATGTGGCGCAGCTCTGCATAGAAACCAATCAGCTTCAAGGTTTTTTTGTAAAATCCTTATTGAACAAACTGAAGTTAGAAGCTGATTGGCTACTGTCAGGGACATACTGGGCTTGAACCTGGGACCTCGTCTGTGTCTGGCATTGACTCTTCCCACTGAGCTATCTGGGATGCTGGACAGCTCCCTGCCTGATCTGCTGGATAACCTATCTAATGGATTAGACTACTCTGCTTGGTGTCTTGATTGATGTTGAACCCTGAACCCCTTGCTCCTCCCATGAACTTCCTATAAAAGACGTTCCAGAGATGTTGCCCCTTGCGGTTTGATCTGCTTCTGTTCCTGACTCTGTGCCTGTATCGTGTTCCTGTGTATGACCCGGCTTCCTGACCTCCCTCCTATCTCCAGTCCTGACTCTGGCTCAGTCCTGACTCTGGCTTGTTTGACCCTGCTAAGTTACCTGTCTGATCATCTGTTGCCAAGACCCAGCCTGGACTCTGACTACCCTCTGCCTGCCGTTTATGCTGTTTACCCTGATGTGAAAGACCTGGCTTGTCTGACTGCGCTGCTCTGCATACCTACACCTGCTGACCTGCATCCGCGGTCCTGCACACCTGCACCTGCTGACCTGCATCCGCTGCTCTGCATACCTGCACCTGCTGACCTGCATCCGCTGCTCTGCATACCTGCACCTGCTGACCTGCATCCGCTGCTCTGCATACCTGCACCTGCTGACCTGCATCCGCTGCTCCCAGTTCCAGCTGTTCCAGCTTTCGCTTGGCTTTACTACACCCAGCCAAGAGGACCAAGCAGGCACCCTTACCTCACCGCGCTCTTACCACCACTGTCCCCACTCCAGTGGTCTCTGAGCCGGGGTTGTACGGGAGGTCTCCCTCTGCACGTCAGGCTCACACCAAAGGTACGTGACAGTATCAAACCGCCATGTCTGAGCCTGCAAGAGGGACCTCGCCTATGGATGACGTCAGTCAGCACCTCGCAGCCCTCAACCGGGTCGTGAAGTCTCTACAAGGCAGTTACGTTCAAGTGGATAGGCAGACGCAAACCCAGACCATCACTGCAGATGCACCTTCAGTCCCAACTTCCTCCTCTGGAACGCCACCACCTCCTGAGCCTAGGGTCCCCGTTCCCGATAAGTTTTCTGGGGATCGAAGCAAATTCCGGGCGTTTCACAACGCATGTGAACTATACTTTTCCTTACTACCTCTGACTTTTTCATTAGAGGTCACCAAAGTAGGGTTTGTTATCGCTCTACTACAGGGGGAACCTCAGGCTTGGGCCCACCATCTGCTGGAAGTCCGCCATGAAGCTCTGGACTCTCTCTCATCTTTTCTTGATGCCATGGCTCGACTCTATGATGACCCTCAACGGACTTCCACCGCCGAGGCTGCCCTCCACGCGCTCCAGCAAGGCCGCAGAGCGGTCGAGGACTATGTGACTGATTTCAGACGCTGGAGCGCGGATGCCCAGTGGAATGATGCAGCCCTACGGCACCAGTTCCGTCTCGGCCTCTCTGAGGGACTGAAAGACGAGTTAGCCCGGGTCGGTGTTCCTGATGCCCTAGAGCAGCGGTCCCCAACCTTTTTGGCACCAAGGACCGGTTTTGTGGAAGAATATTTTTCCAAGGCCCGGTAGGTGGGGGGGAGGAATCACGACGTGTGGGTCGGTTCACACTGCTGCGGTGCGGGAACCCTGCGAATCCACTGCAGGTTCCCGCATCGCAGGTTTTCCGGTGGCAGTTCACATTGCCCTATGCGAACTGCTGGGAGTGCCAGTTAAAAGTTAACGACGCCCCCAAATCAGTTCGTATATCTCAGTGCGATCTGCAAACTCTGACAGGAATCGGATCGCATGGGTGTGAACACCCATGCGATCCGATTCTGCTGCGGACAAAAAAAAGGGTCCTGTGTGAGTTTGATGCGTGTGAGTTTGATGCAAATTCAGCCATACGATTTGTATGGCTGAAATCGCACAGAGATCGCATGTGATGTGCACTGCAGTGCGGTGTGGTGAAAATCACATCCGAACTCTGACATCGCTGCAGTGTGAACCGGCCCTAAATGTCCCAGTGTAAAAATATTATTAAATGTCCCAGTGTAAAAATATTATTAAATGTCCCAGTATAAAAATATTATTACATGTCCCAGTATAAAAATATTATTAAATGTCCCAGTACACAAAAATCATTAAATGTCCCAGTATAAAAAGTCCCTCTGCAGTGCCCACTGTACTTACAGTCTCAGCACGGGAAAGTCAGGGGGAGCCGTTGGAGATTGCGGGAATGTATTGAGCTGGTACATAGCGAGGGTGGGCGGAGAGATGACGTCATTCTCTCTCTCTCATTGGCCGGCCGCGCCTCTCTGTAGCGTAGCCTTGCAGCGCCGTATGTTAGGGCGGGACAGCGGCGCGCCTCTGCGTAGCGCAGAGAGATGGTGTCATCTCTCTGCTCGGGCAGCTGCATTGCTGATGGTCTCCTCTGTGGCCCGGCTATAGCGGCGGTACGGCACGGACAGTGTCATTCACGTTGCGGCCCGGCTAGAGAGGCGGTACGGCCCGGCTTTGGGCCGCGGACCGGGGGTTGATGACCTCTGCCCTAGAGACTTTAATCACCCTGTCTATTCAGATAGACCGACGACTCCGGGAGCGCAGAACAGAGAGGGCTACCCAGCATCTCCGTCCAGCCTGGATGCTACCCCGGGTATCTCCTGCTGTTGCCAGTTCAGTTCCAGTTAACTCCTTACCTGCCAATCAGACTTCTGTTACCATAAAGCCGAGACAGCTTGGACTGATGAGACCTTCCCTGTCGGCCGAAGAACGACTTCGCCGGCGACAGAATGATCTTTGTTTATATTGTGGAGGAGCCGGCCATTACGTTTCCTCATGTCCTGCTAAGCTGCGCAAGGTCCCAGCTACCCCTTCTCCAAGTGGTCCACCTCCCTCTGCCAACACCACCCACCTGGCCCTACCTATCTCGTTCCAATTGCCAGGAAGGACAATACCAGTCACCGCGATAATTGACTCAGGAGCATGTAATTGTTTCATCGATCTTAACTTTGCAGCACAACAGCACATCCCACTCCAGCCAAAGACTCAGGGACTTTCCATCTTTTTAGCAGACGGGTCCCGTATTAAGTCAGGAGTAGTGACTCAAGAAACCCCTCCTTTGCTTGTAACCACCTCTACAGATCATAAGGAACTATTAAGCCTGAATGCCATTGCATCCCCTCTGTTTCCAGTCATCTTGGGTCTACCCTGGCTTCAGGCCCATAACCCACAGATCGATTGGGGGTCCGGGAGTATTAGGTTCCAGTCGCCTTATTGCCAACACCACTGCATGCCTCCATGTCTCAGCACTTCTGGTCCTCTGTTATGCCTGGAGCCGGATTCAAAGGTACGCGCAGCTGTGCCCAAACAATACCATGGATTCCTGGACGTTTTCAGCAAACGGGGAGCTGAGACCCTTCCGCCTCATCGTCCATACGATTGTCCAATCGAGCTTCTCCCTGGGGCTGAAATTCCCTTTGGACGGATCTTCCCCTTATCTGAACGGGAGCTAGAGGTTCTGAAAGAGTATGTTGACGAAAACCTAAAGAGGGGGTTCATCCGTCCTTCCACTTCTCCAGCAGGGGCGGGAATCTTTTTTGTGGAGAAAAAGGACCATTCTCTCCGGCCCTGTGTGGACTACCGGGAATTAAATAAAATTACGGTCAAGAATCGGTACCCTCTGCCCCTGGTACCCGAACTCTTTCAGAGGCTCAGGACCTCTTCTGTGTTTACCAAGCTAGACCTGCGGGGGGCGTACAACCTGGTCCGCATCCGCGCAGGGGATGAATGGAAGACTGCTTTTCGGACCAGGTTCGGCCATTACGAATACCTAGTAATGCCCTTTGGCCTATGTAACGCCCCTGCTACTTTTCAGCATCTAGTCAATGACATTTTTTAGGGACTGCCTGGACATTTACGTAATTGTCTATCTAGACGATATTTTGATTTTTTCCACTTCAATTGAGCAGCACCGGGAACATGTCAAGATCGTACTCTGTCGACTCCGTCAACATGGACTGTACGCAAAACCAGAAAAATGCGAATTCGAGCGACAGAGTATTCAGTTCCTCGGCTTGGTAATTTCAACAGAGGGATTCAAGATGGATCCGCAAAAAGTTTCAGCTATTCTGGATTGACCTGCACCTTCAGACAAGAAGGGGGTGCAGCGCTTCGTTGGCTTCGCCAACTTCTACCGGAGGTTCATCAAGGGATTCTCCGCTATTATTTCCCCGATTACGCAGCTGACCAAGCAGAATGTCCGGTTTTGTTGGAATCCCGAGGCACAGGCTGCCTTCACAAATTTAAAAGGACTGTTCACGTCAGCTCCTATTCTGAGTCACCCTGACCCTGCTCTACCTTATCTACTCAGAGACAGCGTTAGGAGCCGTTATCTCTCAACGCCAGGGTCTCAAGGACTTGATGCACCCAATAGCCTTCTTCTCTCATAAGCTTACTCCGGCCGAGAAGAACTATGACGTGGGGGACCGGGAGCTCCTGGCCATCAAGTCCGCCCTTGAAGAATGGAGGTATCTGTTGGAAGGAGCGGCGCATCCCATACTCATTTATACAGACCACAAAAACCTGGAGTATTTGAGAGCTGCCAAGTGTCTGAGACCACGCCAGGCACGATGGGCCTTATTCTTCTCTAGGTTTTCATTTCACATAACTTACCGGCCAGGCTCAAAGAACACCAAACCAGACGCCCTTTCTCGCATGTTCGATGATCCGAAAGAAGTGTCAGCTCCTGATACCATCCTATCGGAAGGTAACTTTCTACTCTTGCAAACAAATCTAATGTCCGGCTTGAAACAAGCTTCAGCAAATATGTCGGGGCCTCCTGGGATTACCCTGTTACCCAAGGATGGGTTACTATGGAAAGACAACAAGATCTTTGTACCAGAAGATGTCAGAGTAACAGTATTAAATCTGTGCCATGATCATCCCCTGGCCGGCCACTTCGGAATGCATAAAACCCAGGAACTAATTCAACGCACATTTTGGTGGCCGGATCTTGAAAGGAACTGCAGGGAGTATGTAAATTCATGTGCCACCTGTACCCGTAGTAAGACCGCTAGAAGCAAGGCCTGGGGTCTTCTCAGACCCTTACCAGTTCCTGATCGACCCTGGCAAAGGATTGCTATGGACTTCATAGTGGAACTTCCCCCGTCAGAAGGTTGCTCAGCCATTTTTGTAGTGGTCGACCGTCTATCTAAAATGGCCCACTTCGTGCCACTGAAGAGCACGCCATCTGCCATGGAAACTGCCCAGGTCTTCATAAAAGAGATAGTAAGGTTACATGGGGTTCCAACAGACATTGTTTCAGACAGAGGGGTGCAGTTCACCTCTCGCTTCTGGAAGGCTTTGTGCAAGGTCCTGAAGATCGAGCTGTCCATGTCCTCTGCCTATCACCCTCAGACCAATGGGCAAACCGAGAACACGACCCAAACGCTCGAGCAATATCTCCGATGCTTTACCACCTTTGTTCAAGATGACTGGGTAACACTACTACCCCTGGCGGAGTTTGCCTTTAATAATGCCAGTCACTCGGCTACAGGTCAGTCTCCGTTTTTCTCCAACTATGGGTTCCACCCGACCTTCCTACCTGATCTCATTTCTGATTCAACAGTCCCAGCAGTCCAGAGTACCGTTGATTTCCTGACCCGTAACAACAAAATATTACAGGAAGCCTTGACCAAGGCGCAGGCAACCAATAAAAGGATGTTTGACAGAAAGAGGAGAGGGGAGTTATGCCTTCAACAAGGCGATCAAGTATGGCTGTCTACCGCCAAACTTAGGATGACCTGCCCCGCAAGGAAACTGGCACCCAAGTTCATCGGCCCCTTCCCAGTAAAACGGAGATTAAATGAAGTCTCCTATGAACTTTCTTTACCAGATTCATTGAAGGTTCACCCAGTGTTTCACGTGTCACTACTGAAACCTACAGTGCCGGATCCCTTCCCAAACAGGGGATCAGGACCGCCTGAACCTGTAATGGTTGACGGGGATGAGGAGTTTGAGGTGGAGGCCGTCTTGGACTGTAGAAGAAGGGGGAACCAACTTCAATTCCTGATTAAGTGGAAGGGGTATGGTCTGGAGGAGAACTCCTGGGAACCCCAACGGAACATTCATGCCCGAGAGTTAATCCAGGCATTTTTTCGCAGTCACCCCCAGAAAAGAGCTCTCTTGGGCACCCGGAGGTTGCCCTTAAGGAGGGGGCACTGTCAGGGACATACTGGGCTTGAACCTGGGACCTCGTCTGTGTCTGGCATTGACTCTTCCCACTGAGCTATCTGGGATGCTGGACAGCTCCCTGCCTGATCTGCTGGATAACCTATCTAATGGATTAGACTACTCTGCTTGGTGTCTTGATTGATGTTGAACCCTGAACCCCTTGCTCCTCCCATGAACTTCCTATAAAAGACGTTCCAGAGATGTTGCCCCTTGCGGTTTGATCTGCTTCTGTTCCTGACTCTGTGCCTGTATCGTGTTCCTGTGAATGACCCGGCTTCCTGACCTCCCTCCTATCTCCAGTCCTGACTCTGGCTCAGTCCTGACTCTGGCTTGTTTGACCCTGCTAAGTTACCTGTCTGATCATCTGTTGCCAAGACCCAGCCTGGACTCTGACTACTCTCTGCCTGCCGTTTATGCTGTTTACCCTGATGTGAAAGACCTGGCTTGTCTGACTGCGCTGCTCTGCATACCTACACCTGCTGACCTGCATCCGCGGTCCTGCACACCTGCACCTGTTGACCTGCATCCGCTGCTCTGCATACCTGCACCTGCTGACCTGCATCCACTGCTCTGCATACCTGCACCTGCTGACCTGCATCCGCTGCTCTGCATACCTGCACCTGCTGACCTGCATCCGCTGCTCCCAGTTCCAGCTGTTCCAGCTTTCGCTTGGCTTTACTACACCCAGCCAAGAGGACCAAGCAGGCACCCTTACCTCACCGCGCTCTTACCACCACTGTCCCCACTCCAGTGGTCTCCGAGCCGGGGTTGTACGGGAGGTCTCCCTCTGCACGTCAGGCTCACACCAAAGGTACGTGACAGCTACCATGCACAGCTGCACCAGATTTTGCACTCTCCAGTTTTATTAACTCAACCCCTACATGTCAATACAGGTGTGGGAACTCTTGAACTCAATACAGGTGTCCTGGCAGGTGAGGGAACTCAAGCGGAATGATCTTACCACTAAGTCCCTGGGGGACCAAAAGTTGGTGCTAGGTTTTCCCCATAATCTACCAATAAATTAACCAGCTTTGGGGTTACTGGCACATAGCTGCAGCAGTACCTGAGCAGAAGGTGGCAATTCCTTCTCTGGAGGCATACAACTTTCCGCTGTGAATTGGAGAAGAACTTCTGTGGTTCAAATTGAAATGTGTAAAATTGTCAGTTTGTAGTCTGAAGCACACGGAAGCATAATGTTGTCTATGCTTCCCTTTTTTTAGGACAAAACCTTTGTGGAGCATTTGCTTTGCATTTCAAAATTGTTCATTCATAAAAAAATGCAGCAATTTGTATTTTAATTTAACAGTATGTTAGTACCTAGATTGTACCATACATCCATCTCTCCACTCAGGGTTCGGACTTCAATGATGGTTTGGCCCAAGAAATCATCAGACTCACGCTTAAACCTCTGTTTCACTCTTGATTTTATGTCATCATCCTCATCCCATACACGGACTTTGATTCGATCTGAAGAGTTGTGACACTCGCTGAAAATTAAAAAATATTGTCATGCTACCAATCCAACAAAACACAATGAAATAAAATATGAATATGTAACAGCAGAAAAACATAGGAATTAGTCAATAAAAATAATATTTTACTCTTTTGAATTATCTAAATTGATAAAAAATCTAATCTAAATGCTTGCTTTGAATTATTGTACTTTGCACACCATTGTTGTGTTTTACAGACACAAATTCTTCCTTTCAAGTGACAGTGCTAGATCTTCAGATTACCACATGGCATATATTTTACCTGAGCAATGAAAGAAAGTGATCTTTTACGTATTCTGTCACATATTGTATAAGATATTGCTTTAGCTAAGTTGTAAACTTACAAATGAAAATTCTCCTCCCAGACTGGATTAAGGTTTCCATAGATAGTTTTAGTTCTTTTCTTTGTTTTCCCAACCTGTACTGTAACATAGGGGTCACTGGAACCTGTCTTGTCCTTGGCTTGTAGACCTTGTGCACATACCACTGTAATACACCAAGCAAAATGAAATCCATTTATATTCTGTTAAATATGCTTAGCAGTTTAAGTTACACCTTAGATATGTTTGGGAAAACAAAAATATCTTTCATGTGGCTAGCCCTATTCTAACTAACTTTCCTAGCTTCAATCTTAAAGCATAACTAAACTCAAGAACAAAAATGTAATACATTTAAGCTTACTAATCCTTAGATGTGGTCGTCACCTTTTTTTTTTTTTCAGGTTTTTCCCCTTTTTATCTTTGCCTAAAGATCCTCACAGTAACATACTTTCTGTCCTTGGGTGACAACACTCACTCATGTTATTGTATCTAGAGAGGCGCAGCAAAATCAGCCTAGGACAAGACTTCAAAACACCTCACCCTCTCCTCTTCTTCATAAGAAAGAGGGAAGTGTTCTTAGACAACAGAGAAAGCTGAGAGCAGCACTAAGTGATAAGAGTTCACCACAGGAAGAGAACACAAGAATTTATCAGCTGACAATATTTTTGGCAGGATCAGCAGGAATTATTTTGCACTTGTCAAACAGATTTTGCTTTTAATTTTAACAGACAAAAAGATTTAAAAAATAAGAGCTTAGGGTTTACAGACATTTAAAAAAAAGACTAACCAATGTTTCTGTGAAATGATTTTTCTTTTCAAATGAGCATCTAATTTAGTTAAAATAAATGATGTTGCTTGTGGACCTCCCTGAGATCTATGGCCTCTTAAGGTCATGTATTATTATGAATTCTTTTTAGGGTCGGTAATGTTTACTCTTGTTATATTAAAGTCTACAGCCAAGGAAAAACAAAACTAATATAATATTGTTACCATTAAAGCAAATTAATTTGAGCAACTTTGGAAATGGAATGGAAATTTAAAATACCTCAAGCAATATGATTTAGTGAATTACCTTCTAACAATTGTCATTGTTTTGTTATTGTTGTTGGTATGGTAATGAATTTATGATGATGATATAACAAAGAAAGAGTAAGTTCCTTAAGTTCAGTTTGCAGTTAGCATTTCTGTGGTGGAAAAAAAAACCTCCTTGCCCTTATCAAAGGTAGTATGGATCACTCCCTTGTCCCTTCTAAGAATTGTAACTGGAGGTGCATTTCTCCTCAAAATAACATCCATTCAACATGTACATTTTCATATACTATAGGTCATAACCTATAAAAGATACCCATAACACATTAAAGTTACATAGTTACATAGTAGGTGAGGTTGAAAAAATACACAAGTCATTCAAGTCCAACCTGTGTGTGATTATATGTCAGTATTACCTTGAATATCCCTGTATGTTGTGGTCGTTCAGGTGCTTATCTAATAGTTTATTGAAATCATCGATGCCCTCTGCTGAGACCACCGCCTGTGGAAGGGAATTTCACATCCTTGCCGCTTTTACAGTAAAGAACCCGCTACGTAGTTTAAGGTTAAACCTCTTTTCTTCTCATTTTAATGAGTTGCTACGTGTCTTGTTAAACTCCCTATTTGTAAAAAGTTAATCATATCCCCTCTCAAGCGTCTCTTCTCCAAAGAGAATAAGTTCAGTACTCGCAACCTTTCCTCATAACTAATATCCTCCAGACCCTTTATTAGCTTTGTTGCCCTTCTTTGCACTTTCTCCATTTCCAGTACATCCTTCCTGAGGACTGGTGCCCAGAACTGGACAGCATACTCTAGGTGTGGCCGGATCAGAGTCTTGTAGAGAGGAAGAATTATCGTTTTATCTCTGGAGTTAATCCCCTTTTTAATGCATGCCAATATTATGTTTGCTTTGTTAGCAGCAGCTTGGCATTGCATGGCATTGCTGAGCCTATCATCTACTAGGACCCCTTGGTCCTTTTCCATCCTAGATTCCCCCAGAGGTTCTTCCCCCAGTGTATAGATTGCATTTGTATTTTTGCCACCCAAATGCATTATTTTACATTTTTCTACATTGAACCTAATTTGCCATGTAGTTGCCCACTCCATTAATTTGTTCAGATCTTTTTGCAAGGTTTCCAAAGTCATGGAGTGCTCTAGCCAGTCTCCAGACCATAATCCTAATTTTAAAAAACTGTATGGAGAGAACTGAAACTTCTCAAGTGACATCCTGGAAAGCTTAAAGATTTAGAGAAGATCTGTAAAGAAGAGTGGACTAAAATCCCTCCTGAGATGTGTGCAAATCTGGTAACCAACTGCAAGAAAAGTTTTACTTCTGTGCTTGCCAACAAGGTTTTCCTGACAGACTCCATGGCAGACTATGCGTGGGTTAACCCCGCCTCCTCTCCAATGCTATAGGACCCCATACCCATAAGTTTGAGCTTACCACTATGGACTGTGTTCCTTTTTTGTCCTCCTCCATGGACCCTTCATCACGCAGTTTCTGTGCGATGTCCAAGTCAGGATGTTTGCCTGCTCCCAGTACCAAGCTATGCGGTGCAACCTAGGGCCCAGCTACGAGCGGGCGAGTGGTTTTTGGGCTTATAATACCCCTGTGGTGTAAGGGAGATGGCCCTCGTGTACCTGGAACGGATGTCAGGCAGAAGAGCCTTCGGCTGGCAAGGTCTGAAAAATTCCTTCTTGTCTCATCCATGGCAGATGTTTTTGTGTTTATAGTTTGTCAAATACCCCCCTGTCATTGTGTCCTTGGATATCTGCCTTCCCGGCGCGTGGAATGCTTCTGCGTTCCAGGACGCCGCATCTCTTCCGGGTTCCCAGCCGTCCCGCGTCTGCGCATGCGCGGAGCCTCTGTGAAACCGAGGTTTGGTTTTACGCGTGTGCGGTGTGGCGGTTGGGCCCAAGGCCGCACAGACGTCCCGCAACTCAGCACCATTTAGGGCAAGGTAAGATTCTAATCTTTTGGCCTATCAATCTTCCCTTCCCCTTAAAGGAGAAGAGTAAAAAAAATATATATATATATATATATATATATATATATATATAATGTTTTCTTTTATTTTCCGATTATTAGCCCGTGTGGTGCCTGTTCTTCCCGGTGTTTGTTTATGGTCGATCGTTCAGGAACCATGGACAAGTCTCCGCCTTTGTGTGGCTAGCCCTCTCGCACAAGGTATGTGCGGATGAGGGGAGGGGGATGGTTTGCATGATGTTTAATCATTGGAAGGCACTAATTGCTATCCTGGTTCCCTCTTCTCTGTCTTATATTCTTTCCTTACAGCCCTGCTAGATCAGACCATCAATCACGGGCCCTAGTGGACCGAGTCACTGAGACCTTGCCAGGCCGCATCAACATTCAACTTCTAGGTCCAGACGTGACTCTCCATCTGGGACCCACCATCAGAGGGGATGTTCCCATTCCTCCTCCAAACAAAGGAGATGTTCACATTCCTCCTCCAGTCACCGCTACCACCGCCATGATAGCCGCACTGACTGCAGAGCCTGCTGGGGATGTGGGACCCGAGTCCCAGAGGGCAAATCACTATGTGATCCTTGTTATGCCCGGGCGGTCGGAAAAAAAGAGACAGAAAAACAACACATAGAGTCTCTTGTGGAGCGTGTGGTGCAACAGTCCATAAACGAGTTAGACATCTCACACACCCGGAGCCAGTCCACCACCCTGTCTGGCTCCCTGGCTGATGAGGTCCAGGAGGATCCAGGCCACTCCCAGCCCTTTGATGCCTCCCATGATTCCTTGCAGAGCGAGATGGAGGGAGATGAGTTCACTGTGGGCTTTGACTATTCCTTGGTCTCCCCACTAATTAAGGCAGTTAAGGAGACCCTGGAATTGTAGGATACGGAAATTCTTTAAACAGTTGGGGAAAGAGCTCTCCAACTTTCCACTCCTTCCTGAACTAAAGGACATTTTTGAGGAAGAATGGAGCAAGGGAGAGAAGAAAGTCTCTATGTTAAACAAGACCTCCAGATTATACCCCTTCAAGGCCGAGAAAGTAAAGCATCTGAAAAATGCTCCCCATGTTGATGCAGCGCTGATGCGTCTAGCCAAACATGTTACACTTCCGTTAGAGGCTGCAGTATCCTTCAAGGACGGCCTTGAGAGGAAGATAGATCAAGACCTCAAAAGGATCTATGGTTTGGCCGGAATAGCCTGCAAACCGGCCCTGGCCCTTGCGGTTATGTCTAAGGCTATGGAAGCTTGGATAGAAAATGTGAGGAGTTTCAGAAGAGCTGGCACAGGGCTCAGCAGTTCAAGAACTAAAGCTGGCAGTCGCCTTTCTGGGGGAGGCCTCGATCGACCTTATTCGTCTGCTGGCTCGATCTATGCTGTCCTCGGTCACAGCCAAACGGGCCTTGTGGTTGCGCCCCTGGCTTGCCGACCCAGCATCCAAGCAGGCCTGGTGTGAAATCTCCTTTGAGGGGCCTTCTTTATTTGGTAACAGGCTTGACAATGCCATATCTAAGGCCACTGGTGGGAAGTCGGGGTTCCTTCCCCAAGACAGGCGCCTGTTCAATCAGATGAAGCCCCAGCGTAGACACAGTACCGAGCGCTCAAGGGAAGCACGCTCCTACAGGCCCGGACGGGATTTAAGGAAAAATTGGAGCAGAGGACAGGCACCCTTTCAGAAGTCTGGCAAGAGACAGGCACCCGGTGGTCATGAACCAGCTAAGTCTTTTTGAGATTGGGCCCGCCCAGGAGGGTAGGGTAGGGGCTCGTCTGCTTCTATTCTGGCACGTCTGGGTGGCCTCGATCTCGGACTACTGGACCATCAAGACAGTCTCCACAGGCCACACATGGTCCTTCACCAGTATTCCTTGATGCAGATCAATTCCCACCCTACTGCCACGGTCAGAAGTAAAGAAACAAGTTATTTTCTTGTGAAAAAAAAAAGAAACAAGTTCTGCTGTCATATGTAGACTCACTGAAAGATCAAGGAGTGGTGGTGCCTGTCCCGAAAAACAAAGAATTCCAGGGGGTGTACTCCCCCCTCTTCCTAGTCCAGAAAAAGAATGGCTCTTGGCACCCGGTGATAGATCTAACCTAAACAAGTTCATAAAACACGAAAAGTTCAAAATGGAGACCCTCTCTACCATCCAGAAAATCGTTCAACCAAGCGACTGGTTAATTTCGATCGATTTAAAGGATGCTTATTTCCATGTACCAGTGGCAGAGGGATTCCGCAGATATCTCCGGTCCCAGGTCGGACAAGAGCACCTACAGTTCACATGCCTTCCGTTCAGACTGACAACCTCTCCACAAGTCAGAAGTCCTTCTGGCTGTAGTGTCCCTTATCAGAACCCGAGGGGTACGACTGTACCATTACCTCGACTATCTTCTGTTACTATCCCAGGACAGACAGCAGTTGGTAGCTCACAGGGAACAAGTTACTTCCACCCTGACCGAGTTCGGGTGGCTCCTAAACTTGGAGAAAAGCCATTTAGAGCCAGTGCAGTGCCTGGTTTATCTAGGAGCCCAGTTCAATACTGTGGAGAATACCATCTCCTTCCCAGAGGAGAAAATTCCGGTCATTCGAGAGAGAATCTCCCTAGCCCTAGGCTCCTCACGCCTGAGGGCCTCACAGTGCCTAAAGATCGTTGGCACGATGGTTGCCACGACCCCCATGGTCAAGTGGGCGATGTGGAGGCTACGTCTCTTTCAAGGAGGGCTTCTTCAGCAATGGATGTCAGGGGACATCAATCAATTGGTTCATGTAACTCCATCAATGAGGAACAGCCTCTTTTGGTGGCTTCAACGCAAAAACCTGCTCACATGCCATTCTCTTGCTCCCATTCATTGGGTGACTGTCACGTCCGACGCCAGCAATACTGGTTGGGGGGCTCACTGCGGGTCAGAACTTGCACAAGGCAAATGGGATGCCCGTCTCCACAATCCGGGTTCGAACGTCCTGGATCTTCGAGCAGCATGATATGCCCTTCGGTCCTTCTCTCACCTCCTGAAAGGGAAATCTGTATTACTAATAAATGGACAACACCACAGCGGTATCCTACGTGAAAAGGCAAGGGGGCACCCGGAGTTCCACGATTCTCCAGGAAGTCGAGCCCATAATGTCTTGGGCCCACAAGAATCTGATCAATATCTCGGCAGTCTTTATTCCCAGGACTCAGAACATCCAAGCAGACTTCCTGTCCCGCAGGCAGTTGGACAACAACGAATTGTCCCTATATGAGCAGACGTTCGAGTGGATCCTATCCCTGGGAGTCGATCCCTAGGTAGATCTATTTGCATCCCCCTGCAACTTCAAAATAAGGAAGTACTACACTTGGGGCCGTTGTAGCCAAGCCTTCGGTGTGGATGCCCTGACGGATCAGTGGAACTTCAACAGTGCATATGCCTTTCCTCCACTCCCGATCATCCTCAAATTTCTACAGAGGCTCCAGATGGAAGCAGTCGAGGTGGTGGCGCCTTACTGGCCGAGCAGGCTATGGTTTTCCCTCCTGACGCAGCTGAGCTTCCGGAATCTGTTGCCTCTCCCTCTCAGGCTGGACCTTCTTTCTCAGGGGGCGACTCTACACCCTTGTCCGGCAATACTAAGACTGGTGGTCTGGTTCTTGAGAGCAGAGGCTAGAATCTCTCGGGTGTGCTTCAAGTGTAATTTCCACCCTCATGAGTTCAAGAAAGCCAAGTACAAACAAAGTCTATAGCAGAATATGGGCCAAGTTTGCTAAATTCTCTACCTCTGCTGGCAAATCATGTAGAGACCCTGGAATCCAATATATCTTCAGCTTCCTCCAGTCTGGCCTAGATCTTTCTTTATCTATCAGCTCCCTTAGGGTTCAAGTCTCAGCTTTGTCAGCCTTCTCTGGAACGTCATGGGCAGTTCACCCACTAATACTGCAGTTCTTTCGTGGGGCAACGAGACTCAGGCCTCAAAGAAAACCAAGGTTCCCCAAATGGGATCTTCCCCTTGTCCTTGACTCACTGTCTGCCCTCAGCAACACAGATCTTACTCCTCTTTCTATTAAGGACTTGTCGACAAAACTGGCTTTCCTAGTGGCCATCACCTCGGCCAAAAGAATTTCCGAGATCAGTTCTCTGGGTTGTCAGGAACCCTTTCTGACGTTCTTTCTGGATCGGGAGGTCCTCATCCCTATGCTCAGCTCCAATCCGAAAGTCACTTTGGTGTTTCATGAAAACCAGGAAATAGTGCTTCCCACATTCAAATCCCCGGAGTCCACAGAGGTACATCCCCTGGATGTGGGCGAAATACTGAAGGAATACCTACGAGTTACTCCGTCTTTCAGACATTCCGCTCATCTGTTCATATTACACTCCGGCAGTAACAGAGGAAAACGTGCTTCTTCTAGAACAATAGCGGCTTGGATCGTCCAATCCATTCAATGGGCTTACAGGGCGAAGGGCTTGGCTCCTCCAGAGGCGGTGACAGCACATTCCACTAGAGGCATGGCAGCCTCATGGGCGGCAGCTCGACACGTGGCTCCTGACGTCATATGCAAAGCAGCCTCGTGGGCCTCGATCAATACCTTCATGTCACATTATTGCATAGAACCTGCTTACCTTTCCTCTGTAAACTTTGGTTTGAGAATCCTGACGGTTGACGGGGCAGATTAAATATTTTTTGTTCAGCATACCCTCCCGTGTGGCCTGGCTAGTTATTTCCCACACATAGTCTGCCATGGAGTCTGTCAGGAAAACTGAAAATTTATTACCAAATACTTACAGTAATTTTCCTTTCCTGATAGACTTCAAGACAGACGGAGTTCCCACCCATGGGTCATTGAGTCGGCTAGTTACGGAACACAGTCCATAGCGGTAAGCTCAAACTTATGGGTATAGGGTCCTATAGCATTGGAGAGGAGGCGGGGTTAACCCACACAAGTCTGCCATGGAGTCTATCAGGAAAGGAAAAGGAAAGGTCCAATAACTATTTTCCCCACTATGTATATATATAATATATACATACATACAGTATGTGTGTATATATTGTGAGGGGGTTAGCTCGGCAGCGGGTGTGTGTGATCCCCTGGATGGGCTCCCCACACAAAAACAGGCCCAGCAGACAGAGGTTGTGGTTTTCAAGATCAAAAAGGTGCGGTTTATTTCTCTATTTACAGTGACAAAAAACACAGCAAAGCAAAAAGAAACATAAACAAAATAAACCCTGGTCAGCTTGACCTCTGACTAAACATGCAGGTTTCCTAACTAACAACTGGGATCAGCCTGGTGCTGTCCTAGTCCCTAAGTCCCTGGTTTAGTAAATGTCCAAACAAATAGCCACACAGGCTTTGTCTCACCGCACAGGGGTTCACTCTCCCTAGACAGTCCACACAGGTCTGGTTCCAGGCATGAGCAAACACCTAATGAAGCTGGGAGTTTTTATAGAGGCCTTAAACGAGCTGACAAGCTTCAGCTGGTCTCATCAACTCCCTGCCTGCACGACGCCCAGCACTCTCCCTAGAGGTATGAATCATCCATGAGCCCACTAGCCTCAGCTGGGCTTCATCAACTCTCTCCCTAGTTGTATAAGTCGGCATAAAGCCTGAATCTGGGAGAAATATACCTACCCCCCTGGATGCAACCAGGTGACTTTACCTTCCTGCTGTCACATACCCCCCCTCTTGTTTTAACCTTGGGGTTGGAACACCAGCAATCAGGCATTCATGTACTCAAGACAAAGCATCCACATTCCCCATTTGAACGCCAGGGCGATGCTTTACTGTGAAGTTGAATTCCTGTAGGGCCAGGAACCACCTATTTACTCTTCTATTTGTCTCCTTGTTTTGAGCCATCCACTTTAACGGAGCGTGATCCGTAACCATGTCAAAGTGCCTACCTAGCAGATAGTACCGAAGGGAATCTAGAGCCCACTTCACCGCTAAACACTCCTTTTCAACCGTGGCGTAATTTACCTCATGGGACTTCAACTTCCTGCTGAGGTAAATGACTGGGTGCTCTTCCCCGTTCCAGACCTGGGACAATACTGCTCCTAACCCCACATCTGACGCATCACTTTGTACGACAAAGTCTTTAGAGAAGTCGGGTGAGTACAACACTGGCTGGCTACATAAGGCTTGTTTCAAGAATTGGAACGCTGCCTCAGCCTCGGGGGTCCATTTAATCATGACCGACCCTTTCCCTTTCGTCAGGTTGGTTAGGGGCACAGCCTTAGAAGCAAAGTGGGGAATGAAGCGCCGATAATAACCCGCGATTCCCAGAAAGGCTCGTACCTGCTTCTTGCTGTTGGGACGTGGCCAACTCTGGATGGCCTCAACTTTGTTGAGTTGGGGTTTTATTACTCCCCTGCCAATGGTGTACCCAAGATATTTGGCCTCCTCCTGCCCAATGGTACACTTCTTGGGGTTAGCCGTAAACCCCGCTTCCCGGATAGAGTCTAGGACTGCTTGCACTTTTGGCAGATGTGAGGCCCAATCTGTGCTATGGACAATTACGTCATCCAGGTAAGCCGCAGCATACTTCCGATGGGGCCTCAGTATCTGGTCCATTTTCCGCTGGAATGTGGCCGGCGCATTCTGTAACCCGAACGGCATTCTCTTATATTGGAACGCCCCGTCTGGGGTTACAAATGCGGTTTTCTCTTTGGCCGACTTGGCCAGGGGAATTTGCCAATACCCTTTTGTGAGGTCAAGAGTCGTCATGTATCGGGCTGTTCCCAGCCGGTCGATCAACTCATCTATACGTGGCATGGGGTAGGTGTCAAATTTTGTAACTTTGTTCAACTGACGAAAATCGTTACAAAATCGCCAGCTCCCATCCGGTTTAGGCACCAACACAATGGGACTAGACCAATCACTTTGGGACTCCTCTATCACCCCTAAGTTCAGCATTTTCTGTACTTCCTCCCGTATTGCCTCCCGTCGGGCCTCTGGGATCCGATAGGGTTTTAACTTCACCCTTTCACCGGGCGGGGTAATAATATCATGCTCTACCCCAGATGTTTGTCCCGGCAGCTCAGAGAACACCTCCTTGTTGCGAAGCACAAACTCCTTAACCTCCTGTTGTTGGGGTTGTGACAAGGTGGCTGCTATTCCAACCTCCGGAATCACGCAACCAGTTTGAGCTGGTGACCAAGTTTCTGCGACTAGGGACTCTCTATCCCTCCAGGCTTTCAACAGATTAACGTGATAGATCTGTTCGGGCTTTCGCCTTCCTGGTTGTCTGACCTTGTAATTCACTTCGCTCACTTTTTCCATTATCTCGTAGGGGCCTTGCCATTTGGCAAGGAATTTACTTTCAACCGTAGGGACAAGTACCAATATCCTATCCCCCGGGGAAAAGGTACGGGTCTTGGCTCCACGGTTGTACACTCTCTGCTGTGCCAACTGCGCTTGGGCCAAATGTTCCTTCACGATGGGCATTACCTGTGCAATTCGATCTTGCATCAGGGCGACATGCTCAATCACACTCCTGTGGGGAGAACTCTCACTTTCCCAAGTTTCCTTGGCAATATCCAACAGCCCTCTTGGGTGTCTCCCATACAGTAACTCAAAGGGGGAGAATCCCGTAGAGGATTGGGGCACCTCCCTAATAGCAAACATCAAATAAGGAAGTAGACAGTCCCAATCCTTTCCATCTCTATCCACCACTTTCTTCAACATTTGTTTTAGGGTTTTGTTGAATCTTTCAACCAGCCCATCGGTTTGGGGGTGATACACAGACGTACGCAATTGCGTCACTTTGAACAATTTACACAGCTCTTTCATAACCCGGGACATAAAGGGTGTACCTTGGTCCGTAAGCAGTTCTTTACAAATACCCACCCGGCTAAAAACAAGAGATAGCTCTTTGGCTATGGTTTTGGCCGAGGTATTTCGGAGAGGGATCGCTTCTGGATAACGGGTGGCATAGTCCATTATAACTAATATGTACTGGTGCCCCCTAGCGGACTTGATTATAGGACCTACCAAATCCATTGCGATCCTCTCAAACGGGACCTCAATGATGGGTAGAGGGACCAGCGGGCTACGGAAATGTGGCATCGGGGCCGACCTCTGACACACAGGGCAGGAGGAACAATAATTTTCTATGTCCTTCATCACCCCAGGCCAATAGAATCTCTGTAATACCCTCTCTCGGGTTTTCTCTGTCCCCAGATGACCTCCAAGAATGTGCCCATGGGCCAACTCCAACACCAACTTCCTGTAAGGTTTGGGCACCACAAGCTGCTCAACGGTTTCTTCTGCCCTTTTTGCCACCCGATACAGTAGGTCCTTCTCTACGCTGAAGTATGGGTAAGTGCAGGTATTATCTGGGTTCACTAACTCGCCATCTATTTCCACTACGTTTTCCCGTGCCTTTATTAGGGCGGGGTCTTTTAACTGTTCTGTGGCAAAATTTTCCCTGTGAACCTCAAGATCAGAAAACTCCACAGACGGTAGGTTTTCGTCTGAGGAGGTGGGCTCCTCTCCAGTTTCTTGAGTCTCGCCTGCCAATACTGACAAGGGAAATTCTGGAGAGTCCTCACCACTCTCAGAGGAGTTCTGGCTATCACCTTCCTGGTACATAGGGGCACCAGTGGGGGGCTCAGGATCATCCCACAGTTCCCAGAACTTCGGAAAATCCCTTCCCACAATGGCATCATGCGGTAATTGAGATACTAACCCCACTGGATGAGAGAGGGTACCTTTGGGGGTCTTGAAACACACTGTAGTCACTGGATACTCTCGGGTGTCCCCATGCACACAAATAACAGCTACCTTGCTATTCCCAGAGACCTCTGTTTTAACTAATTCAGCCTTTATCAGGGTCACAAGGCTACCTGAATCCAGTAATACCACAACATTTCTACCATTAATACACATTTTGCATAAATGTTTCTCAGTTCCCCGAATGGCAGTGCATGCGACTGTCGCACACAGTGACTGACGTCTGTCTGTCAGAAAGTCACATTGCATGGGTTCCTCCACAACCGGGCAATTTGCTGCAATATGTCCCGCTTGCCGGCAGCGGTAGCAAACAATCCATTTGGCTGCCTCTTGAGCCCCTGACTTCCCAGGCTGTTCTCGCCAAACTTTGGGTAGAGCTCCCACCCTCTCACCCCTTGGATGGCAGTAGGAAGAGCTCTCAAAAACCAATCCATTACAACACGTTCCACAATCTCTGGTGCGGACAAAGTCTCTGGCTGTAGCCACTTCCTGCTCAGGTGAATGAGATCATACATTTGAGACCTGGGGGGTTTTCCAAGCTGGAAAGTCCAGTTATGCACACGCTGAGCCCGGACAGCCAGGGTGACACCCAGCCTTGCCAATATTTCAGCTTTTAGCATCACATAGTCTTTTGCTTGGTCAGGCTCTAGGTCATAGTAAGCCTTCTGCGATTCACCAGTTAACAGAGGAGCCACCAGTCCAGCCCACTGCTCCTCAGGCCACTTTTCTCTTTCAGCAGTCCTTTCAAATGTGGTCAAAAATATCTCTGGATCATCCTCTCCAGTCATTTTTGTCAATAAACGACTCACCCCAAAGGACGCGGTATTAGTGGGACGGCTTTCCTCACTGGTCTGCGGACGTTGCTGCATTACTGCTTCCATTTGTTGTAGTCTCTGCTCTTGCTTCTGTAACAGGTCTATGAAGCGGGCCTCAGATTGCTGCTGGGCTGCAAGGCTCTGTTGATGAGCTTGCTGCTGGGCTGCGAAGCTCTGTTGTTGAGCTGCAAGGCTCTTTTGCAAACCTGCATTTGTCTGCTGTTGATTGGCATTTGCTAGAGCCAGCTGTTTCAGTATCTCCTCCATGCTGGCTTAAAAAAAAACTGCCACTGGTTCTCCACCAACTGTGAGGGGGTTAGCTCGGCAGCGGGTGTGTGTGATCCCCTGGATGGGCTCCCCACACAAAAACAGGCCCAGCAGACGGAGGTTGTGGTTTTCAAGATCAAAAAGGTGCGGTTTATTTCTCTATTTACAGTGACAAAAAACACAGCAAAGCAAAAAGAAACATAAACAAAATAAACCCTGGTCAGCTTGACCTCTGACTAAACATGCAGGTTTCCTAACTAACAACTGGGATCAGCCTGGTGCTGTCCTAGTCCCTAAGTCCCTGGTTTAGTAAATGTCCAAACAAATAGCCACACAGGCTTTGTCTCACCGCACAGGGGTTCACTCTCCCTAGACAGTCCACACAGGTCTGGTTCCAGGCATGAGCAAACACCTAATGAAGCTGGGAGTTTTTATAGAGGCCTTAAACGAGCTGACAAGCTTCAGCTGGTCTCATCAACTCCCTGCCTGCACGACGCCCAGCACTCTCCCTAGAGGTATGAATCATCCATGAGCCCACTAGCCTCAGCTGGGCTTCATCAACTCTCTCCCTAGTTGTATAAGTCGGCATAAAGCCTGAATCTGGGAGAAATATACCTACCCCCCTGGATGCAACCAGGTGACTTTACCTTCCTGCTGTCACAATATATATATATATATATATATATATATATATATAGGATTTTATGCACAAGTTCAATTTACGGTTCTGAAGCAGTTCCCTTGGACATTCCAATTAGATAAATATTATTGCTGACATTGATGAACAAGGACTGTCCAAAACGAATAGCAGATATAAGCTGCTAACATTTGTAAATAGGAATGCCAATGGCTTCTGTATGAGGAGGAAGTCACACACCCCTTTTGGGGTTCCAATTAACATGTTTTGTTATGTGTAAAATTATTTTACTGATTGTATCAATACATTTGTATAAATCGTAAGATTATGTAAAGTATGTGACGTCCCTGGGCACCTAAAAAGTAAATTTTCAATTGCATGGTGTACAGTTTACTATAATTGGGATGTGGTGCCCTTGCACATAACCCACCAAAGAAATTGATGGGCTCAAAGGCCTGAGAATGATATATTGCTCCTGTTCCATTTTAGTAAAACAATGGCTTTTGTTAGCTTTTGTAGCACCTGCCCATCTACCCCTGTAGCATTTTTTATGCCACTAATTTAAAAAAAATATCCTTTATTCTGTAGATGCTACAGCCTGGCTGTTCACTTAACATAGTGAATGTTCACTGAGTGTATCTTAATTTTGCAAAGTGAATGTCAGTGATGATCACTTTGAATACCCAATCTTGTGCTAGCAAACATCCGAACTGTTTCAAACTTCCCTTGCATATGGTTGGGTAATCAAAGTAAATAAAGGTTCCCTTTATTTACTTTTCAAAGTGAACATTCACTTTGCTAGTTGAAGAGCCTTTATTCCTTTAGTAAATCAACCAAAATTAAATGACGTAGGGATTTATAATGTAAAGCACATAGAAAATTTGAAGTGGTGTGAACTATGTAACATACAACACACAGTGGAGCTATGTGGTTTACATAATGTACAGCGCAGCATACAGAGTGGAGTAATGTAGTATATATAATACAGCATAGCATACAAATGATACAGCAAATCAGTGTGAAGTATGTAATATAATTAAAGTAATAAGTAAATCAGCCCCAGTTTGCTTGACATTATATACTCACCAGCTCCACTCTGTATATGCCTTATCTCCTTTATAAAGCCTAAAGAAGACATTTTTTTCTAGGATACTGAAACAAACATGTGAAAAAACCCTCTCCCACCTACCAGTGATGCTGATCTTTGCTGACCACTTAGATGTTCCATCTAGTACACTCTGTTTTACTGCTTTGATTTGATGAGCATGTGTGGCTTTGGCAACTCCAAAAACTTCCTGGATGAGTTCAAAAATCTCTGGCTTGTTTCTTTCACGGATTTTCATACGATCTTTCAGAACCATGATAATATTATGTGTGCGGTCTTCGGCCCCATGCTTTGAGCTCTTCTCTGCTGCTCCTGTTAGGAATTAACACATGAAATAACACTGAAAACTTTCAGAATCAAATATTAGGGAATCGGGATTGCCTATCAATAAACATAAAGCATATCTTAGCAAAATTATACTTGCTTCCGGAAATTATTTTGTAAAGTACATCTCTGCCAAACCTGCCTCCACATTTCATTCCATGAAAAAGGAAAATAGGCTGTTTCACAAAAATGTGCTTTGCAAGTGAATTTTCTCCTGAGATTACAGATTGAGCTCTGCTAAATTCCATCATCCAATCATAAGTAAGAAAAAATGTTGTTTTTTAATTTCTGTGCATGTAATTGGGTAATGTAAAATTTTACCACATTCACTAAACTCTGGGGCAGATTTCCTTGCGAAGTGTAACTTCTCTTGCAAAGTAAACAGCCTTTTTGCCTTTAGTAAATAAACCTTAAAGCGACTAGAATATATTTTTTAACTTTTGCAAAGAAGAAGGACATACATAGGGGGTGCAAACATGCTATATGTCCCCAATAAACCCTAGTCAAATTCAAAACTGAGGGGGTTATTAACTAAAGGCAAATCCACTTTGCACTACAAGTGCAAACTACAAGTGCAAAGTGCACTTGAAATTGCACTGAAAGTGCACTTGGAAGTGCAGTCGCTGTAAATTTGAGGGGTAGATCTGAAATGAGGGGAAGCTCTGCTGATTTTATCAGCCAATCATGTGCTGTTTTTTATTTTGCTTGCATGTCCCCCTCGGATCTACAGCGACTGCACTTCCAAGTGCACTTTTAGTGCAATTTCAAGTGCACTTTGCACTTGCAGTTTGCACTTGAAAACCTTTCGTAAATAACCCCCTATGTGTTTTAAGTGAAGCTTCGCAAAGTCAAGGGACATATTTAAATGTGAAAGTGACATTCCTGAAATATTTACTGAAGGTGAATCTTCCTAGGTCATTTTTTTAAATATGGTTATTTATTAATCACCTATGAATGTGAGATGAATGTCACATCTATAAATATGGGAAGCTTCCCATGGGAGGCTGACTAAATGATGTAAAAAAAAGTAATTTAATGCAACAGATGTTAGCCTAGAATTGGCTCAGTGATCTTGTTGAGACTAGTTCTGAGGCAGAGAGGTGATGACATTCCTGACGTAGCAGGTCAAACAATGGATTGATAGTCATAGCGGCATGCTTTGGGGTGTATGCCCTTTGTCAAGCCTAATGGCCACAGTGTCCATGTAAATTCAATACATGTGACAGGTTCTCTTTAAGGAGACACCACGGGTCTATTAGACCCCTAATGTCATCTCTGCACTCTTTTGAAACATTTCAAACACAAACTGTGTCTACCAGGCCTCTACCCTGGCAAGAGCAGCCAGGGTATGACAGTGCTAAACCTTCTGGTTTAAGAACCAAAAAATGCTTGTAGGAAGAAATCATTATGTCAAATCTAGCAGATGGCAAAAAGAAAACAAAGAAAAAAAAACTTTTTACATTGAAGGCACATAGGTTAAAATATTGGTCTACAAAGTCCCCTTTATTTCTGATGGTAACCAGAAACACAATTCAGTTTCATTAAAAAAAAACACAATGAAAACATGGAACACTTACTTTGTAGACAGTCTGCATTTAAGAGGTCCTGGCATTTTTCATGGCACTTAACTCCGCATTCTGTGCAGCGCATACCCTGACGGGCAATCCCCCACAAAAGCCCTTCACACTCGTAACAATAAGTTGGGGTTGTGGCAGTCCACACCTCAAAATTATGAGGAGTTGTGCTGGAAATTGGATAGATTAAAGCTTGTAGGGCCTTCTTGTAAACATGATTTTTCTGGTTAATAAAAAGGGGAAAAAATCTGATGTTAGCACAAAAAAAACGACACCAGCAACAAAGTATTTGGTTCTAAGTTATAGTACTCACTAGCTCTTCATTGTTTAAAGTGCTTGTTGCAAGTGCAGATGTTATTCCTGCTTTACGGGATTGCACCAAGGACTGGAAAAAAAGACACATAATGTAATTAAATACTGAATGATTATTTTCATAGCAAAATACATTATTTGACGAACAATGTTTATTTAAAATGAGTTCTAAGCTCTTAAAGAAACGTAAAAATGACTCTTGAATTCAAACATATTTTGACAAAGATGTTCTGTTGAACCCCAATCAAACATTTAGTGCTGCTAGACATCCACTAATTCAGTCACCCAGTGATACAATCCCTGTCGGGTGCAGCTCCCACAGGGCTTGTCTTGCCTGATTGTCAGCAATTTACAAGAGGGAAGGAAGTGCACACTGAAAGCAGCTCAATTTCAAGTATGACAGAAAGGCTCCAGCTTCTTCCCCTACCATGCCCTCTAACGTGTTTCATCAGTCATGGGCTTAATATAAGGAGTGGGCTCTGTCTCATGATTTTATTCATCATTAGCCCATTAGAAACAAGATCAAAATCAATTTCAGCTGGTGGCTTTTATTTTATTTGTATTACTTATTATTTTTTTGTGCATTTTGGAAACTTCATGAGAAATAAATCTTTGGGTCTTTGTGTACCTATGAGTCACACTAACAGCGCTGGTAGGTGCGTCTTAGGAACTAGCACAGTGCTACACATGGAGTGATGAAAAGTAGGATTTTTAAAACAGCTTACCTGTAAAATCCTTTTCTTGGAGTACATCACGGGACACAGAGCAGCATAGTCATTACTATGTGGGTTATATAGAATTACCTTCAGGTGCTGGCACTGGCAACTTCCAAAACAGGAAGTACCCTCCCCTATATAAGCCCCTCCCATCCGGGAGTACCTCAGTTTTGTAGCAAAGCAATACGTGTCCCCAAAAGAGGGGTGGGAGCTCTGTGTCCCGTGATGTACTCCAAGAAAAGGATTTTACAGGTAAGCTGTTTTAAAAATCCTACTTTCTTGTTCATACATCACGGGACACAGAGCAGCATAGTCATTACTATGTGGGACGTCCCAAAGCAATGCCACATGAGGGGGGGGATACACCATACATAAGCTGGGCGCCATCAGGCATGAGGATCTTTTGCGGCCTGCAACACACTGCGCCCAAAGGCGACATCCTCCTGACTTCTAACGTCCACCTGGTAGAACCTAGTAAACGTGTGAACTGAAGACCATGTTGCGGCCTTACAAATTTGCGCCAGGGAGGCCTGGTGATGCACTGCCCATGAAGTTCCAACTGCTCTCGTGGAGTGCGCCCTAACTTTGAACGGAGACGGTCTACTTCTCAAGCCATAGGCTTGTATTATGACCTGTGGAATCCACTTGGCTAAAGTAGATTTTGATGCTGCCTGACCCTTTCTGGGGCCTTCCGGCAGAACAAACAAAGAATCCGTTCTACGAATCTGAGCAGTGGCTTTTAGATAAGCTTTAACTGCTCTTACTACATCCAAAGAATGCAATAACTTTTCCTCTACCGAGCTTGGTTTGGGGAAAAAAGAAGGAAGAACCACATCCTGGTTCAAGTGAAACCTCGATACCACCTTAGGAAGAAAGGCTGGGTGAGGACGTAATACTACTCTGTCCTTATGGATAACCAGATATGGCTCTTTACAGGACATGGCGGCTAATTCCGACACTCTTCTAGCCGAGCATATGGCTACTAAAAATATCAATTTCCTGGTGAGTAGAACCAAGGAAATGTGCCGCAAAGGTTCAAATGGCTGCTTCTGCAGAACCGACAGAACCAAATTTAGATCCCATGGGCATATGGGAGCCTTAATCGGTGGAATAATACGAGTCACACCTTGCATAAAGGATTTGACAAGTGAATGCATAGCCAGGGGCCTTTGAAATAGTATTGACAAGGCCGAAACCTGGCCCTTGATAGTACTTAAGGCAAACTTCCTGTCTACAGCCCACTGCAGGAAGTCCAGAATTCTGCCTATAACGTACTTACGTGGATGCCATTTTCTGGCCTCGCACCAAGTGATGTACGCCTTCCAAACTCTATAGTAGATCTGCCTGGATACAGGCTTCCTGGCATTGATTATAGTTGATACCACAGAGTTAGAGAGACCTCTCTTCTTTAGGATGTGGGATTCAATAGCCAGGCCGTTAAACTTAGAGTTAGTAAGGAAGGGTGGTATATCGGTCCTTGCGAAAGCAGGTCCGGACGACGTGGAAGGGTCCAAGGACTCCCCACAGACATTTTGATGATCTCCGCGTACCAGGCCCTTCGGGGCCACGCTGGAGCCACCAGGATCACCGGCTTCTTCTCCAACCTGACTCTGCGAAGGAGTCGAGGCAACAATTGTAGCGGAGGGAATGCATATATCAGTCTGAACTGATCCCAAGGGAACACCAGAGCATCCGAGCCGCAAGCGAGGGGATCCCTTGTCCGGGAGACAAATCTGTCCACCTTTGCGTTGAATCTGGATGCTAGCAGATCTACATCTGGTGTTCCCCACCGCTGACATATTGCTCGGAAGACCTCGGGATGAAGGGACCATTCCCCTGGGCATAACTGTTGGCGACTCAGAAAGTCCGCCTTCCAATTCTCCACCCCTGGAATGAAGACAGCTGATATACATGGGACATGCTTTTCTGCCCATTCCAGGATGTGACTTACTTCCCTCTGGGCTGCACGACTCCTGGTGCCTCCCTGATGATTGATATATGCCACTGCTGTGGCATTGTCTGATTGAATTCTGACAGGGGACCCTTGGAGTCTGGATGTCCAGGCTACTAGAGCGTACCGGGCTGCTCGTATCTCTAAGAGATTGATGGGCAGGGTTTTTACTACATTTGACCATCTGCCCTGGAGAGACCATTGCTCCAGTACTGCCCCCCAGCCTATAAGGCTGGCATCCGTAGTGACCACCTTCCAAGATATCGGGCTGAAGGGTTTTCCCTTCTGGAGATTCTGGGGGATCAACCACCAGCAGAGACTCTTCCGAACGGAAGGGGACAAAGCCATCGGGAAGTCTAGAGCCTGAACTTTTCCGTTCCAGGCTGACAATATGGCCCTTTGTAAATTCCTTGAGTGGAATTGGGCGTATGGCACAGCTTCGAATGATGCTACCATCTTTCCTAGCAGCCTCATGCACAGGCGTATGGACGGCTGTCTTTTTGCACAAAGCAGACGGACCAAGGCCCTCAAAGAGGATACCTTGTCTAGAGGTAAGAAAATCTTCCTCTGGTCTGAATCCAGCCGTAGCCCTAGATATACCAGGTTTTTCACTGGCTGTAGGGCTGACTTGTCCAGGTTGATGACCCAACCGTGAGATTCTAGATACTTGATTGTATCGACAATTACCACTTCTAGCTTGGCAACTGAGTGGTCCAACAACAACAGGTCGTCTAGGTATGCCATTATCGTTACACCCCGTGTTCTTAGATCGGCCAACAGTGGGGCCAGAATTTTTGTGAACACTCGTGGTGCTGTGGCCAGACCGAATGGTAAGGCTCTGAACTGAAAATGGCGCCCTTCTACTGCAAAGCGTAGGAATTTTTGATGACCTGGAAAGATGGGAACATGCAAGTAAGCATCTTTGATGTCGATCGAGGCTAACCATTCCTCCCCTTGTAGGGCAGCGGTGACCGATCGGATCGACTCCATCCGGAAAGACCGGACGTTTAGAAATTTGTTTAGACTCTTTAGGTCCAATATGGGTCTTATGTCCCCGTTTGGCTTCGGGACTGTGAAAAGGTTTGAGTAGAAACCCAACCCCCACTCTTCCATAGGAACCTCCATAATTACTCCTTGGAGCAATAGTTGTTCTAACGCCAATAGGAGAGACCCTCTTTTCAGAGGGTCTCTTGGCATGCCTGACCACATAAAATGGGACGGAGGAGACTCTTTTAACTCCAACTTGTATCCCAGAGTTACTGCGGAGAGCACCCATCTGTCTTTGATCGTCTCCCGCCAGGTCTCTGCGAACAACTGAAGTCTTCCCCCCACCCGTTTGAGTGGGGGCAGCCCTTCATAGGCTTGACTTGGAGGCTGGTTTAGTACCTCTTCGGATCCAGGGCTTTTTATTACCCTGTGGCTGTCCCTGATTTTTACCTCCTGAGTTTGACCGAGGAGGCCGTCGGAACTGCTTAGTAGCAGACGTCGCAGGGATAGGAGAGGTAGTCCTCTTAAAAGATGGACCCCTAGACCTCTTTTTACTCGGTAAGAGAGTACTTTTACCACTGGAAATCTTCTGGATATACTTATCCAGGTCTTCGCCAAAAAGGCGTTCCCCATGAAATGGGAAGCTAACTAAGAGCTTCTTACAGGGAGCTTCAGCAGACCAGTTTTTGAGCCACAGAAGCCTACGCATATGTACCAAAGACAGCGTGAGGCGGGAGGCCTGATGGATAGAATCCTTGATGGCGTCAACCGCAAAGCATAATGCTCTAGGCAGATCAGCCAGAGCCTGGGCCTGCTGGTCTGGCAAATCCCTCAGGACCATTTTCATTTGATCCTTTAAAGCTTGGCAGACCCCAATAGCTGCCACTGCTGGCTGTGTAACAGCCCCTGCTGTGGAAAAAGCAGATTTTAATAAAGATTCCAATTTTTTATCCACTGGATCTTTGAACATTTGAACATTATCTACTGGACATGTCAGTGATTTGTTCACAGAAGAGATGGCTGCATCCACCGTAGGAACATTCCATCTCTGGGTGAACTTTCCCTCCATGGGATAGATCACCGGAAACCTTTTAGGCGGAACAAATAGTTTATCAGGATGTTCCCAGTCCTGGTATATAAGTCCTTCCAATAATGGATGTATTGGAAAGGAGCAATTAACCTGGGGAGCTTTTAGCGACCCCAATGAGGAGACAGCAGTAGTTGATGGTTCAACAAGAGGCATTTTAAATGCAGATCGAACCATGTCAGTTAGGGTCTGGACCCACAATCTTTCAGTCTGTGATGCTGAAAATGGTTCATCTACTGTCGATTCCTCAAAAACAGAGCTAACCTCCTCCTGATCCCCTTCAGGTAGGTCGGTCCCTTCCTGGGACTGTTGCTCTGCCAACAGGCACTCTAATGGAGGTGATGGAGATCTGGCGCGCTTTCTTTCCTGTAGAGAAGAAGCGATCAATGCAGCCAATCTCTGCTCCAATCCCTCCAGAGTTGAGGAAAAAACCTCCTCTGTTATATATGCAGGAGCAGGTGGACTGAGGACAGCCGCAGTACCTGGCACTCCCGGGGGTTCCTTATGGGTATTAACCTCTGATTTCTCAGGGGAGGAGGGTGCAGATGACTGCTCCAGATCCTCAGAGCCCGATGGAGACCCCCTACACTTCCTGAGAGGTATATCTCGGAGTTTTTTAGGCGGCATATTCCTTAGTTCAAAGCTGAGGTATTTCAGCCGCAATACACCCCTTACTGAAATAGTCTAATGCAATTTGCTGCTATGTACATCAGTGGGTGTCTACTAATGCGTCTTTCTGGGGATGCCTGTATCAACCGCCCGCTGTAAGCCCCTATACCATGCTACCAGCTCCTTTTCATGCTCTGTGTCCATAGCAAGCAGCGTGGACTGAGTCCTTTTATCTTGCTGGGACGCCCGCACATGCGCAGAAGCGCTGGGCGCACAGAGCGAGTCATCCGCCAGGCTCCGCCCCCTTTTTTGAAGCTAAACCTTATAAAAGGAAAGCATGTGTGCGCGCGCGCGTGCACGTGTGCGCTCTTGGCGCCATGTAGGGAGAGGAGCCAGGGTCCCTGTTTCACCAGGACTCAGGGATGGAAGGAAACTACTTGGCAGCATGACAGAGGAATGCAGCTTCCCTGATAGAGAGCTCACTCATCTGCCTGGACTTTCACCATGGAAGGAATAGTCCCAAGAAAAAAGACGTTCCACAGCGGCCTCTAGTGGACAAACACAGGTACCGCACCTTTGTCTTTTTTTTTTTTTAAAACCTCCTTTATGAAAAAACATTTCCAGGTTTACAGTTTTTTTAAAATTTCCCTTATGAAAAAACATTTCTAGGATTTCTTAGGCATATACAGCTATTAGCGGGAATACCCTTTAGGTAACAGGCAGAAAGACATATTAGGCTTGGGGGTCCCCTCAATAGAACCAAGTTCCTGAGGGGCCCCCACTTACCTTTTCCCCGCCGCAGGACTTTGTTTGGTCCACAGAAGCCCAAACTTCACCTCTCACGGCAGGCATTGTACTAGACCTTCAGGGACCGGGTTCCCAAGGATTCCACTCCCCTGGACCTGTATAGCACCCTGCACAGATAGCCTCTTGGTTTTGGGTATGACCAGAGCTCTGGATCCCAGGGTCCAGCCCTCCTAAGAGAGGCATTACAGGCAAAACCCTGCTCTTCTCTGCAAGGCCCGGGTACCGACCGTTTAGCTATGAAGCTTTTTTTGGTCGGATCCGGAATAGCTTGCTAAGGCCCAGAGAACCTGTACACAAGCCCAGATGAATACATGTTAACCTTGGCCAACACCTTAGACACTGGCAAAAAACTGAGGTACTCCCGGATGGGAGGGGCTTATATAGGGGAGGGTACTTCCTGTTTTGGAAGTTGCCAGTGCCAGCACCTGAAGGTAATTCTATATAACCCACATAGTAATGACTATGCTGCTCTGTGTCCCGTGATGTATGAACAAGAAAATCCTTTTTGTCCTGCTTCATTTCGGTTTGTTTTCTGCCCCAACTGAAATAGATTTTGATCTTGTTTCTAAAGGGCCAATGCTAAATAAAATTGTGAGACACATCTTCACTCCCACCACTATGATTAAGCCCATGATAGGTGAAATCCTTTAGAGAGCATAGTACAGGAGCGGATGGAGCTGAAGCCTTCCTGGCAGCAATTTTTAGTTGCTGCAGATTTTTTGAGATATAACCCATTGAATAACATCTTCAAAAATAAATGTTTGATACTATAAAAAAAATACTTTTGCCTTACAAGTAAAAGATAATTGCTTATAGTTATTATATACACACTAGCACTGGCCTAGAATTCAGTATTTGCAAAGCAATTTGTGCATATGATGCTACCTGTGTGTAGGCCAGCACTGTAATGTTAAATTCCAGACAAAATGTTTTTGTTGTATTTTGAGCAGAGAAGATGGGTTCTCCATGTTCTAATCTGTTAACCACATAGGATAAGAGAGAATATCTCAGTAGGGACACAGACAGCAATAAAACTCTGACAGAGCCTCTAAACCTTTCCCACTTTTGTAAAACAAAAAAATAAAGTCGTTAGATGCCAACAAAGCGTTGTCGTTAGATACCAACAAACAGTGTAGAATGGGTGTACTTGTGGGCCGTGTTACAGAGGTTTGGGTTTGGTGCCATTTTTATTTCATGGGTTCGCCTTTTGTATTATCACCCACAGGCAGGGTTGCCCCTTCTCGCAGCTATTATTTGCCTTGGCTATAGAGCCCCTAGCGGCACGGATTGGAGCCAATGACAATATAAGCAGTTTCCAGTATGGAACACAACAAGAGAAAGTCCTGCTTTATGCGCACGACATGTTTCTGCTATTGGGTGGCACCGAAGCTTCTCTGAGTGTCATATGTCATATCTACTATATCAGAATTTGGACAGTTTTCAGGGCTTACAATAAATTGGATAAAATCTGTTTTATTACCGCTGGATCAAGGGGTTAACCCCTTGTCAGCATCCCTTTGTCCTGTATCTGTGGTGATTTCAGTCAAATACTTGGGGATAGTAATCTCTCCACAGCCTATAGACTACTACCGCTTAAATATTTTACCACTACTAATGAAATTTAGAGACAAGGGTAAATTATGGACCAATATGTGGCTCTCAGTGGCAGGGAGAGCCAATTTGGTCAAAATGATTTTGATGCCCCAATTGCTCTATCATCTGCATTATTCCCTGGTGGTTATCCCACTAAAAAATTTCCGTGTGGTCAATTCTATTTTTCAGACCCTACTGTGGAAAGGAGGTTGTGCTGGAATTAAATTGGAACAATTGCAGGAACCAAAGGACAAGGGAGGGTTGGTTCTCCGGAATCCCTGGCTTTATTACATTGCATCCCAACTTCCTAAGTGGTGGGTCTTTGGGGTGACGCATCTCAAACATATCTTTGACAATGCACATTTACTTTCTTTTGCCCAATTGCAGTCTAGATTTTGGTATCTCCTCTAATATGCTCTTTTACTATTTACAATTGAAACATGTGGTGAATGCTCAGTGGTCTCTGGAGGCCTCGGAGTTGTCACCAACCTTGATATTTGGTCTTATGCAGCAGTCCCACTCCACAAAAGGCTTTATCTTCTACTGTTATTCTATGCTCCTTGGGGTATATTCAGAGAGTTTTCCCAGTTTAGCATGTGAGAGGTGGGAGAGAGACGTAGGTGATAACCCGAAAAGACCAATGGGAGGAGGCCTTGGATGCTGTACGGCTATGCTCTCTTAATCTTAACTCTATATTTTATTAAGAGTTCATCGTACCCCACATGCATTCCATGGGTCTAAGCCCAGACCCCCTGTGTGCTAGATGTAACAGAGATACAGGGCACCTAATATATTTGAAATGGAGGTGCCCGAAGCTTCACTGCTACTGGAACACTGTTTTGAACACCCCATTTTTGGGTTCCATTCCCCTGGAACCTAAGAAATGCATTTTAGGTATGCTTGATTCTGTAATTCCAGATATGTATGTTAGAGAGGCAGCCTCTAGGGCTCTTTTTCAGGCTTGCAGGTTCATTTCCTACATTGTATTTCTCATGCGTCCCCTAGGCCACAGATGTGGCTTGAACAGATGGGCACAATGCTATGGTTTGAAAAGCTGATATATCAGCATAGAGGCAGCTTTTCCAAATTTGAGAAGGTATCCTGGTTTAGCCCTGGTGGATTTAGTACTGGACAGATTATTGCTGTGAAATATGGTATTACAAATATGGATATGTCTACTCTAGATGGCAATGTTACAGTCGAGGACTGTATGTACTGGCTTTCCAAATGTTTCCTGCAGGTTTCCCCATTTTGCTAAGGTGGACCTAGTGTCCTGGCTATGAAGGGTGCTAGATATGGCCCTAAACAGCTATTAATACATTTCATGTGACTTTATTTTCAATACTGTTATACTGGAATGTTTTATTGAGTGAACAATATGTATCTTTATTGCCTGTTTGTACAACTTTGTGATATCTAAATTTTACCTTTTTGATAAAAAAAATTAATAAAAATAACATTTTTATTGCTGTTTGTGTTGCTTTCCAAGCGGTCCCCCCTTGCTTCCTGCTCTGATGATCACACAGGAAGAAAGGAGAAATCTCACAATGGGAAGGGGCTAAAAAAAAACAACTCTATCGAGATTCCTTCTTTTTAAAGCCTAGCTTAAAGAGTAACTCCACTTTTGTTGAGTGAAATAGTTGTTTGTTAGTCTGTGTCCATGAATGTGAATTGGATTGTGATTACCCTATATAATTATGAATTAGCTGCTGCACTTGCAGGGTTCTAATGAGGAAAGTGGCAGAGCCAATAATAGTGATCTCAATGATAAAGTCATGGGGGGGGTCAGATAGGAGGAAATACACATGAAGGAGGAAGAGACTGAAGGGGGATGTATGAGCCAATATCCCTCGAAGGAGTGTGCATGAATGTTCTTCAATGAGATATAAACAGACAGTAAAACAGGGTCAGTCCACTCAAAAGAAAATTATTTCAGTTTTTTAGTAGATGTAGAGTTAAACTTCCTGGCAATTTCTTATACCTTTTGGGGACTGCGTTGGTGAGATAACTGTGCTTGAGTTTCTGAGTTTACATGCCTCCTGTGGGCTTTATAAAAGGACCTTTTTTTTTTATATATAGAGAGTGTAACCAGAGAAGCTGTAGCATGCAAAATTCCCAAATGAAGAAGAAAAGAACCTAGCCCACCAGGTTCCTGTACAATATGGCTTTTTGTTTGATTAATCATTTACCCGTAGAAATGATTTATGGAGCTACTGTGTATTCTAGGTTCACTCTTACATTGTATATAACATTACAAAAACGAAAAGTGTAACATTGCTTAAGATGCTGTTGGGAGGTGGCACTATTACCAGGCCAAATGAAGCTCAGGCAAACACATATTTACACAAGGACATGAATCTAAAGGTTTATTATTTAACCACTTCAGCTCTGGAAGGTTTTACGCCCCCCTTCATGACCAGGCCATTTTTTGCGATCCGGCACTGCTTTACTCTATCTGACAATTGCGTGGCCGTGCGATGCTGCCTGTACCCAAATAAAATTGATGTCCTTTTTTTTCCCACAAATAGTACTTTTTTGTGGTGGTATTTGATCACCTCTGCCGTTTTTATTTTTTGCACTTTAAACAAAGACGGGCAATATTGAAAAAAAAAAACAATATGTTTTACATTCTGCTATAAAACACATCCAATAAAAAAGTGTAAAAAATCAAATTTCTTCATAAATTTAGGCCAATATGTATTCTGCTACATATATTTGGAAAAAAAAATCCCAATAAACGAGTATTGATTGGTTTGCACAAAAGTTATAGCTTCTACAATCTTTGAAATATATTTATGGAATTTGTATTTATTTAATTTTTTTACTAGTAATGGCGATGATCAGCGACTTATAGCGGGACTGCGATATTGCGCCGGACAAATCGGACACTAAGTGTTCTTGGAAGTGCAGTCGCTGTAGAGGGGGACATGCAAGGAAAATAAAAAACAGCATTTTAGCTTGCACATGATTGGATGATAAAATCAGCAGAGCTTCCCCTCATTTCAGATCTACCCATCAGATTTACAGCGACTACACTTTCAAGTGCACTTTGCACTTGTAGTTTGCACTTGTAGTGCAACGTGGATTTGCCTTTCGTAAATAACCCCCTAAGTGACACTTTTGACACTTTTTTGGGAACCAGTGACACCAATACAGTGATCAGTGCTAAAAATATGCACTGTCGCTGTACTAATGACACTGGCTGGGAAGGGGTTAACATCAGCGGTGATCAAAGGGTTAACTGTGTGCCCAAAATGTGCTTGGTTACTGTGGGGGAGGTGCTTGTACTATGGGAAGGCAGAGATCTGTGTTCCTGCTTTGCAGAAACACAGGATTCATGTCTTTCCTACTGATAGAACGACGGTCTGCCTTGCTTACATAGGAAGACCGCCATTTTGCTTCTTTCTCCGAAGGATCAGCGGGTCCCAGAGCACATAGAGTCTGCTGGACACGCTGACTGGCTCCCGCTGTGTCCAGTCATAGTGGGAGCAGGTAGCCGGTGGTGCCCCAAACGCAGAAGTGTCAGATCACGTACTAGGTACGTGAGCTGGCACAGAGCGGCAGCCCTGCCGCAGTAAATGTTTGTGGGGTGGTGGCTAAGTGGTTAAATAAGGCAATGTTCTAAGTGATGATAGCACCCACAGTGATACATGCACTCTCCAAGATGACCTAGTGCAAAATATTGTGCTCCTAAGCCTCTTTACACCTTACTGATTAAAATCAAGTGAAAACAAACCCTTCATCACAGTAAATTTATTGTGCTCAAATTATTTTATCTTAAATTCTAAATTAGATTTTTTTATACCTTACCTGTAAAGAGTAAGGTCCCTTTCACATGGGAGATCTGATTAGGTCCACCTGTCAGTCTTTTAGGTGGACCTGATTGGATGGTCCATGTATCTCTGTGGACTGGCGGGTATAAACAGACTTGTGTAAATTAACCTCCAATCCCTTCTCATTCACTAAATAAAAAGGAAGGGGGATCTATCCCCCTCCGTCTAGGCGGATCGGATCGGCGGGCAATGGCTCCTGCTGCTGCCAATCACAGCCTGGAAGGAGGGAGCAGGTGTGATTGCCCCCTATCAGTGCCACCTATTAGTGCCACCTATCAGTGTCCCCTCATCAATACCCACCAGTGCAGCCTATCAGTTCCTACCAGTGCCCATCAGTGCAGCCTCATCAGCGCACCTCAGTGAAGAAGAAAAATTACCTGTTGGCTAAAGTTTATAACAAACTATGAAAAAGTTTTGTTTTTTTTCAAGAATTTTTGGTCTTTATTAGTTTATTTAGCAAAAATAAAATAAAAAATGTGGTGATTAAATACCACCAAACAACCATCTAAAAAATTATAAAAATTTTGTTTGGGTAGAGTGTTGCATGACCGCTCAATTGTCATTGAAAGTGTGACAGTGCTGAAAGCTGAAAATTAGCCTGGGTAGGAAGGGAGTAAAAGTGCCAAGTAGGCAAGTGGTTAAGGTACTATTCAGCTCCAGTTTGTAAATGTTGAACATAGATTATAATGGGAGTGCTGACTGCCACTTTAAACAAGATGCAAGTAGGCTACAGAATTTCTTGAAGCTTGTTGAAAGCCTGCTGAAGCCTGCAAGCAGCTTGCTTAAAGTGGCAAACAACACTCCCTTTAGGTTCTGTATGCAACATTTACAAACTGGAGTTGAATGGTACTTTAAAAGCTTTGAAAAAGCTAGCTGGAAGCTCTGCGAATGCTTTGTCAAAACATGCTGTTCATACTGCTCTTATACAAGCTGAAGCCTGTGTGAAGCAGGCCTAACTGCTAAATCTGCAGGACAGCTTGTTCTTCTAAAAACCAATAGACTGGCTGGATCACCAGGTGAAAATAAAAGGAAAAAAAGCCTAAAAAATAAAACAAATCTAAGTTATCTAATTACTAAATTAAATCTAATTACCACATCTAAGAATTGGTAAACTGCAATATAATAAATTATTGCTTTTGGATTTAATACTGCTTTAAGCTGACCATAGATGGATCAAAATTTGACTGGTTCAGCAGGGACTGGATGAATTTCAGTCCATGAGTGGCCACACTCACTCAACAGAAGAAGATCTACTAATTAACTTCTGTTGAACTGGCTTGTTGGAATTTTTTTTCAACCAGCAGCTGCAGCCGCTGGTCAGTGTATTCTGACAGTGGAGAATCCCCACTGTTAGAATACAATTTCTCAGCAGGGATGGTTCTTCTATCCACCTTGATTCCCTCGACCTTGATTTCATCCATCTATGGCCAACTTAACTATGTAACTATGTAACGAATGATGTTTTTTGGTTGGTTTGTTTTTCAGATACTGCTCACAATGAAGTGAGGGTATAAAATGTAAACTCTAGTGTCTAAACATATACTAGCTAAGTGGTGGTATGCAGAGAAAAAAAGTGATTTTTCTCTTTGTTTTGGGGATTATCTAACCACTGTTATCATTTTCTTGAATGCGTATACTAATTGGGATTAAAACAGCACACAATTATCATTAGAGGAAACTGCAAAAAAGAAAACATAATTTGTAGAAACCCTCAGTGAACCATTAGCTTGGGGTATTATACTGTGCATAGATGTATCTTTCCACTATCTTTCCACTAGGGCCGAAACAACTAATTGATTAATCGACAACAAATCGATTATGATAATTTTCATAATCGATTAATCGGCCAGTAACATAATGGGGTTAAAAATAAACTAAAATTAGCCCTTTATAGTACAAAAAGAGCAAATCGCTACTGTATATATTTCTTTCACTGTCCCACAGTAAAAAATTAACCCCTTACAGTAGTGATTATTTGCTCTTTTTGTACTAACTTTCGTTTTTTTAACCCCATTGTGAAGCTAAACATCTCAGGCCTGGGTCACACCTCTGTGTTTTTTGGTGCTTTTTTGCAGAAACACACTACAGTTTCCTATGGGACACGTTCACATCCATGCTTTTTTCAGCTGCTGCGTATTTGGAAAGATCAAGGACTTTTTTTAATGCAAGACAGTGCTATTTTGTTTTTTTGGTTCAATATACTTCAATGGAGAAGCTGCAGAAAAAGCAATTTGCGGCAATTTATGTTTTTTAATCTGCCCAACAACAAATTGGCCAAAAAAAAGTAAAAATGCGTATCGCGCAAAATCACCTTTTTTTTATTCTTTTAAGGTTATTAACCGATTAATCGAAACAATAATCGGCAAACTAATCAATTATGAAAATAATCATTAGTTGCAGCCCTACTTTCCATACAAGATTCCATATACTGGTACTTGAAAAATACATATGCTTCCTTTTAGCTTCAACAGCATAGTGTAAAGTTTTTTTTTTAGCATGCTATTTAGCTTGGTGCATGCACATTTTCTTGCTTAGCATGGCAGCTACATGAGTGTAAGTTTTAAAAAAAAATTTAAGTAAAATGTTCCTCTGCATATTCCAGACTTCTAGAAACATAAGGCACCTTAATAGAATAATTTAGATGTTCAACATACATACACAGAAAACTAGGGCCAACCCATAGGTATCATTGTATGATCAGCTAGGTTCAGGGCCGTCTTTAATGTTGATGAGACCTTGGGCAAAAAAATTCTTGGGGCCCCCCCATGCAATTTTGCTCTCCACCTGCTCTGAGACATACAATAAATATCAGCTAGACTTAAAATCAGTTTACTGTATCAGATCAGGCAGTGATTGGTTGCCAGAGATTACAGCATATCATTACCACCTACTGACTGGTTGCTAGAGGTTACAGCACACATTACGGCTCATTTGATTATTTGCTAGAGGTTAAAGCACGATTTCTTCTTGTTGATTGGTTGCTAGAGATTACTGTACAGTAATACTGCTCACTGATTGGTTGCTAGAGGTTACAGCACATTATCTCTTCACTGCAGAGGGGCATGATATACATATGAATGCCTCCTTTATTTACATATGAATGCCTCCGGCCTCAACTATTTACATAGGAATGCTGCCACTATTTACATATGAATGCTCCCCTTTTTTACATATGAATGGCGGTTATTTACATGTAAACACAGGGTCTGCAGGTGAGTCATCTATACACAACAATAGGACAGAGCTGGGCAGCATTAGTAGTAGCACTTCACACTGAGATATCAGGACACAGCACAGGACTAAACCTTTAAGGGACAAGGGCATTTAAACTGGGATAGTTGACAAGTATGAGGCAGCTGCTTTGGGTCCCACAACAATGACAGGGCCCAGGGCAGCTGCCCCTTTTGCCCTGCCTTAAAGACGGCCCTGGCTAGGTATAGGGAATCGCAATCTCTCTGTGTGTCTACATTTGCTTTTGTTCTTTTGCTTTCATCATTCAGCCCCAGCATGTCCCCTTAAATCTTAAATGCTAATGAAAATGTAATGAATTATAAATTACCATTGCCTTTACAAATGGGGAAAGCATGGAAACAAATAATGAGAAAAGAGTTAGTGAATTGAATAAAGAAAAGAAAACAGTTTTTTTAAACAGTATTTTTAGCTAAAACTCACCAAGTCGCTGACAAGAGGTATGGGTTTTCTCTTTCGTATGTCCGGCATACTGTCAATAATTATCAGACCACCAGCAGGCCTGACAGTGAGCATGGCAACAAGAACAAAGTGCATAAGATACCGAATACAGAAAGACTATTTTATCATATTACATTTGAAAATGAATTTCTATATAACAGAATGTAGCTTGTTTTGGTATATAACTTTGCAATACTATTTTTACTTTGTGTTTGAAATAAACTTAAATAAATGCATTAAAAAATAAACACGGTCAACCAGAAAAGGTACATGACTAAACATGAGCTACATGAAGGCACCAATGGCTTCCATGATTTTCTTCACATTTAACTGAATGATGCAGATTAATGCCTCTGAGAGACCCTTTACCCTTATATGTTCCCAGTTGTCTTTTTCTAAAATGAAACAACATCCTGTATGAAGGTATTTAATTACGTTAGAAAATTTCTGTAAAAATGTATTTACAAGAAAAAATTTTAAACACATACATACCATTCTTGCTTAAAAGAAGGGCACTATAAAGCACTGACAATGTAACACTGTATATATATGTATGAATGTATAAGTATATCCATAATAGGTGCACAAAGATTTTAGGAAATTACTTTTGTTCAGTTGATAAAAGGACACTGTCCTTTCACATACCCATCTTTAAACCACAGAGACTTTGACATATTTCCACTGCTTTCACCTCTCGCCTGCAAGAGAAAAAGTGAGATTTTATATACTGAATTTTTTTTTTAAGCCTGCAGTCACACTGGGTAAGATTTAAAGTAGTGCGATTTAAAGCCTGACTTCAAGCACTACTTCTGTGAGATTTGTAAAGATTTGTTACGACTTCAGTGCTACTTTATGAGAGGGGCTGTCCATGTCACAGGGAGAAACAGTGATGTTATTTACAAAAGTTTAACTTTCAGGCTCAAGTAGTGCTGATATAGACACAGGTATGATTTGCAGCCCAAATTAAATTATAGTCTATGGCAGTGAAATCGTGCTGAAGTGCTGAAAAAGTAATACATGAACAACTTCTCAAATCGTATTACTTGAAATCATATCTGTTTAAGGCCCCTTTTCACACTACTGCGACTTCAAAGTTGGGCGATTTTGCGGCCGCGATTTTGCCACAATTTCAGGGAATGTCAGTGTAAACTTGAGGTCTATGGACCTCAACTTGCATCAAAAGAGTGCAGGGACTGACTTGAAGTCACACAGATATGAATGGTACTCATTGGAAATCATGGGGTACGACTTTTCATGCGACTTTGCAGTCCCAAGTCACAGGACAAGTCGCACAAGTGTGAAAGGGGCCTTAGTAATTCACTGTTGATTACAAATAGTATTTACTACTTATCTTTGAATGCCTTTAAAGCTGTACAGAAGACGAATGCTCAAATGTTGTTAAGTGCTACAGGGAACTATAGACTCCTGAGAGGCTGTCTCTATGAAAATAGCTTGCATATCTGTATGTGGATACAGCACATGGCAGGCAGTGTACCAGCAGTGAATAAAAATATTTATTTGAAGTATCATTCTTGTTGTCTAAGTCACTGATGTAGGAAATATATGCTAAAAGCTACTTTTCTTGTTGCCCAAGCAATCAACTTAATGAGGATTCTAGTTGCTATGGGCATATGTTTTTTCTGTTAGCACACTTATCACTCATCTGTCCCCATGTGTTAGCTATCTCTCATCCATAAACTCAGGCTGAAGTGTAACTCCAGTCAATTGATATTGATGTCTTAGTTTCTACTGCGGAGATGTCCTTCATATCATCATGACAGGAAGTGAGAGGAAAACCCTTCACTTTAAAAGCATTTTTTTAGTAAAGTGGGAAAGAGTAAGATGCTCATTTGGGAAGAATTGCCTAATTTTCTATCCCGACTGTAAAAAAAAGGAACTTGGGGGACTCTTTCTAACAGGAATTGAGACAACAATAACCATCCTAAGAAAGGATGTTCATTTTAAAGAGTGTTTCCTTCTTGGTGCCCGCCATCACTGGGATGGAAAGGTGCAGAAACACACCCCAATGTGGATACAGAAACAAAAATACATCTATTTTAATAATTTCAAACTAGCAGCAAAAATAAAATTAGGCTTTTGACTTTTGTTTGTGTTAGAACTGTCTCTTTCTTCGTACAAGTCTATGGGATTGAAAAAGCACATAAAGCAGGTAAAATGCAGGCCAACTGCACCTGCAATGAATTCTGAATAATCTGGGAAGTATCTCAAACAAATGCAATCTGCGTTTGCCTAAACGTCTGTCAACACAGACCCCAAATGTTGCTTGTTATTGATATACAGTATTGATAACTTCTACAGCCTACCATAAAACCAAACTTGTCAGAAAGGTGTAGCTTGGCTTTAACAATAATTACTAACAGGGCTATGGTAACATAAGTTAGATAACAAATATTGATAAGGGTACATTTACATGTAAATTACTTTTCTTGAATCACTTTTCATAAATCAAATGAAACACACACATGCCAACATCAGAAATTGAGAAGCAAATGTGGTTTTATGTATTACACATACACAAACACTTACACACACACTGCACATTAAAAAGGAATACAACAATAAAGTAATAGTGAATGAGTTACAATTATAGAGGACATGAAATGTCATATAATGTTGAAACTTCAATAGTTGGGCTAAATTATTGGTAAAAAAAACAAAAACTATTGTCGTACAACTCAATTGCCTGAGATTGGCAAGTGGACACAACTTTTGCGGGCAATCATTCACTTAATACGGAGACTTTCGCTTTTACTTAGTAATTCAAATTACTTTTTCACTAGCAATAATATACTTTTCAGCTCATGAAGTATATCCCTGGGTTTATTAGAACCTTAATTGACAGCATATGGGCAATCTCCTGTTGTAATGAATACTTACAACTATGGGTGCAATTATGCAGGGTACCAAAAATAAATAAAAAATGAGGAGCAAATATGGTTCTGTGTATTATTGAGATGACACCAATGACAAGGAACTCTGTGTAACCCATACATCTATAATCCATAGCATGAACTGCAAAAGTAGAATTGTTTTAGTCACCGTAAAATCCCTTTTTTCGTAGTTCATTGAGTGACACAGCTTGGTAAAACTGATAAATTTGGGAAAACATTGTAAAACTGTAAACATGGAAAATAGCCCCTATAGGCCAGCCCCCTAGAGGCTATAATCTGTGTCCTTCAATGGACTCTGAGAAATGGCTTTTACAGTGTATACAAAAATACTATTTTCTATATTGTCTATTGAGGGGCACAGCTTGATTATAATTAAAGTGGTTGTATAGTCAAAATTTTGACTTTTACCTACAGGTAAGCCTATAATAAGTCTTACCTGTAGGTAAAAAGAATATCTCCTAAACCTATACGGTTTAGGAGATATTCACCTTGCAATGCGCCGCTGACTTCAGCGGCGCATGCGCATCGGGGATTCTCGGCTGAAAGCCCCGCAGACGCCGGACTTTGCCAGAAAGAAGTGACGACATTGCGACTCCAGACACTCACAGCGATGGAGTCGCGATACCCGGAAGACACGCAGAGGCAACATGTCATCTCCCTCGGCGTGGACCAGGTAAGTTACTGATGCCTCGTTCTAAGGTATGTATTTCATAATGAGCTAGTATGCACCGCATTATGCTTTTGCCTTAAAGGTAGAACAAAAAAAAACAACTGTCAGCGGGTATACAACCGCTTTAAGCAACATAGGGACATTCAAAAGCAGACCAAACAGAGGGTCAGGCACACCAAAACAACAAAGTGAATCAGCCCTAGAAGAAAAAACCCACAACAAGGGGTAAAGGCGCATTAAACAAATGTTTACAGAAATATGCATACAATTGAAAAAAAAAATAGCATCCAGAGAGGCAGATACATTGACCTTGAAAAACCTGGAGAATGTGTAAACAGAAGACTAAGTTGCAGCCTTACAAATCTGAGAAGCAGAAGTCTGATGATAAAAAGGCAAGAAAGGGCCCTTTCACATAGGCATTCAGTCTAGATACGTCTATCAGTTTTTCAGATGGATCCAGACTGAACCTTAACCTCTTGGTGCTGGCCACACACAAATATGTGGCCTCTCAGTGGGTGGGCCTTGGCTCTGAGCAGATTGGATATTTGCGTGCATTAGTGCAAAAACAGTTGTGCCGAAAACGCGCTCCCTGCGCGGTCCTGGCACAGTTACCGGCAGATAATGGAAAGCTTTCCAATCCTGTGACTGCCGTGACAGCCAATCACAGCTTCCACATGATCATAAACCCCGCCCTGCCTCCCGGCATCCTAAATCCGTTAAAGAGCTGGGAGGTGATGGCTCCAAGGGGCTAATGTATATCTATGGGCGGATGATCATTTGTTAACATCCACCTAATCTGGATCAAACAGAACAAGGCTGTGACCTTTTTCTGTTTAGATGGATCTAAACCGATGTAAACAGTTCTAAATGGATCCCGGACATTTCGTTTTTACTTTTGTTACCTATGATTGTTTTCTGCAACAACTAACAAAACGAATGTAGGATGATGTAAACTGATCTGAAATTAAGTGCAAACATATGAAAACTGAACTGAGCTGAAGACGGATGTAAAAATGGATGTAAACTAAGGCTCCATGCACACTAGTGTTTTTTTTTCGCTCCTAGAAGCTATTGAGCATTTTTTTTCTAGAATTTTTGAGCTTTGTGCATGGAGCCTAAAACTGTTTGTCTCAACGTGACTGAATGGATGACACCTGTGTGAAAGGACTCTCTTCTGCTAGAATATTTTTTCCCCCTATCCTTGTTCTTGATAAGATAGTACAGGCAGGGTCAACAAAAGGTCTCCCCTCTGCTACATATAGGGTATTGTTACATAGTTACATAGTTAGTCAGGTTGAAAAAAGACAAAGTCCATCCAGTTTAACCATAAAAAAATAAATTGTACAATCCCATATACCCAATTCTATACCCACAGTTGATCCAGAGGAAGGCAAACACCCCCAGCAGAGCATGATCCAATTTGCTACAACAGGGGAAAAAATTAATTCCTGATCCCCCGAGAGGCAATCGGATTTACCCTGGATCAACTTAACCTATAAATGTTAGTACTCAGTTATATTATGTACATTTAGGAAAGTATCCAGGCCTTTCTTAAAGCAATCTACTGAGCTGGCCAGAGCCACCTCTGGAGGGAGTCTGTTCCACATTTTCACAGCTCTTACTGTGAAGAAACCTTTCCGTATTTGGAGATGAAATCTTTTTTCCTCTAGACGTAAAGAGTGCCCCCTTGTCTTTTGTGTTGACCGTAAAGTGAATAACTCAACACCAAGATCACTGTATGGACCCCTTATATATTTATACATGTTAATCATATCCCCCCTTATTCTCCTCTTCTCAAGAGTGAATAAATTCAGTTCCTCTAATCTTTCCTCATAGCTGAGCTCCTCCATGCCTCTTATCAGTTTGGTTGCCCTTCTCTGCACTTTCTCCAGTTCCCCGATATCCTTTTTGAGAACTGGTGCCCAAAACTCAACTGCATATTCCAGATGAGGTCTTACTAATGATTTGAACAGGGGCAAAATGATATCTCTCTCTCTGGAGTCCATACCTCTCTTAATACAAGAAAGGACTTTGCTCGCTTTGGAAACCGTAGCTTGGCATTGCATGCCATTATTGAGCTTATGATCTACCAAAACCCCCAGATCCTTCTCCACTACGGATCCCCCCAGTTGTACTCCCCCTAGTATGTATGATGCATTCATATTCTTAGCCCCCAAGTGCATAACTTTACATTTATTAACATTAAACCTCGTCTGCCACATAGTCGCCCAATTAGACAGAGCATTGAGGTCGGTTTGTAAATTGGCGACATCATGTAAGGACGTTATTCCACTGCATAGCTTGGTGTCTTCTGCAAAGACAGAAATGTTACTTTTGATCCCAGACCCAATATTATTTATAAAGATATTAAAAAGTAAGGGTCCCAGCTCTGAACCTTGGGGTACACCACTGATAACCATAGACCATTCAGAGTAAGAATCATTAACCACTACTCTCTGAATTATGTCTTTTAGCCAGTTTTCTATCCATTTACAAACTGATATTTCCAATCCTGTAGACTTTACCTTACACATGAGCCGTGTGTGTGGAACTGTATCGAATGCTTTTGCAAAATCCAAGTATACCACGTCCACTGCCACCCCTCTGTCCAAGGTTTTACTTACCTCTTCATAAAAAGAAATCAGGTTTGTCTGCCAACTTCTCTCTTTCATAAATACATGCTGTCTGTTGCTTAACCCTTTGAGACCCGGGCCATGTACAAATGACGGCCTCAATGTGGATCTAGAAATCCGGGAGGCCGTCATTATACGGCCTCGGGTATTCTGGCCACTAGGGGGCGCGCGCGCCGCGAACGGCGCTCGCGCGTGCCCGTCGCATCACTGAGATGCCGATGCGCGTGCCTGGCGGCCGCGATGTCCGCCAGGTACCCGCGATCGGCGTGTACACAGAGCAGGGATGTGGATCTCTGTGTGTAAACACAGAGATCCACGTCATGTCAGGGAGAGGGACCGATGCTGTGTCCCTTGTACATGGGGACACAGCTCGGTCACCTCCCCCAGTCAGTCCCCTCCCCCCACAGTAGTAATCACTCCTAGGAAATACATTTAACCCCTTCCTCGCCCCCTAGTGTTAACCCCTTCCCTGCCAGTGTAATTTTTACAGTAACCAGTGCATTTTTATAGCACTGGTCGCTGTAAAAATGACAATGGTCCCAAAATGGTGTCAAAAGTGTCCGATGTGTCCGCCATAATGTCGCAGTCACAATAAAAATCGCTGATCGCCGCCATTATTAGTAAAAAAAAAATTATTAATAAAAATGCAATAAAACTATGCCCTATTTTGTAGACGCTATAACTTTTGCGCAAACCAATCAATAAACGCTTATTGTGATTTTTTTTACCAGAAATATGTAGAAGAATACGTATCGGACTAAACTGAGGGAAAAAAAAAAAATTGGGATATTATTATAGCAAAAAATAAAAAATATTGTGTTTTTTTTCAAAATCGTCGCTCTTTTTTTGTTTATAGTGCAAAAAATAAAAACCGCAGAGATGATCAAATACCACCATAAGAAAGCTCTATTTGTGGGAAAAAAAGGACGTCAATTTTGTTTGGGAGCCACGTCGCACAACTGCGCAATTGTCATTCAAATCGTGACAGCGCTGAAAGCTGAAAATTGGCCTGGGCAGGAAGGGGGTTTAAGTGCCCAGTAAGCAAGTGGTTAAATAGTTTTTTCCCAGCAAGAACTCATCTATGTGGTCTTTTATTAATCTCTCCAGTATCTTCCCAACTTCAGAAGTTAAACTAACAGGTCTAGTTACTTGTTAAAGACTTTGTTCCCTTTTTAAATATAGTTACCACATTGGCCCTGTGCCAATCCAGTGGTACTATTCCTGTCATTAATGAGTCCCTAAAAATTAGATACAATGGCTTTGAAATTACAGAGCTCAATTCTTTTAGGATCCGTGGGTGTATGCCACCTGGTCCAGGTGCTTTATCCACCTTTATTCTGTCTAAATATTTCAGGACCATATCACTTTTGAGCCATTGTGGATTTGGGGCTGTGTCACTACCACCCCCATTATGGACATGATCTCCCCCATGCTCCATTGTATACACAGAGCTGAAGAAAGTATTTAATAAATTAGCCTTCTCTTTGTCCCTAGTCACCCACTCTAGATTATTTTGTAAAAGGCCTACATGCTCAGACCTGACCTTTTTACTATTAATATATTTGAATAATTTTTTGGGGTTTGTCCTACTATCTTTTGCAATTTGTCGTTCGTTTTGAATTTTTGCACACTTGATTTCCTTTTTACATATCCTGTTATATTCTTTGTAACATTTAAATGACACTAGTGTTCCTTCATTTTTAAATTTTTTAAAAGCTCTTTTCTTATAGTTTATAGCTTTATTAACTTTAACCGTGAGCCACATAGGTTTTATTTTTAGCCTTTTATACTTATTGCCCATGGGAATATACTTTGCAGTGAGGTCCCAAACAGTCTTCTTGAAGAATTCCCATTTCTGTTCTGTGTTTATCAATGCCAATATTCCCTCCCAGTCTAAAGCCTTGTACACACGGCCGAGAATCTCGTCGTAAAAAACACGTCGTTTTTTTCGACGAGATCCTTGGACAAGAAACTTGTCCCGGCCGAGTGTACACACGCTCATTTCAAAGAACCCGCGGTTCTTTGAATGGAGCAAACGCGGTGACGTAATTGAATACGACGAGCATGCGCTCGTCACATTCGATGCCGTCGCCGCCATCTTTGTACACCCTATCCTATGCCTAGGAAGCTACCGCGCATGCGTCAAAGTCATTTCGAGCATGCGCGGGCTTCCTGGAGGACAAGTAAGTGTACACACACACAATTTTCTCGTCGAGAAATAGGCTGATGAGAATCTCAACGAGAAAATAGGTTCTCTATTTTCTCGTCGAGATTCTAGTCGGTTTTCTTGACAAGAAACCATACACACAAACTAATTTCTCGGCAAAAAATCTCTGCCAGCAAGTTTCTTGCTGGTTCTTCCCGAGAAACTCGGTCGTGTGTACGAGGCTTTAGTCCTGGAGAGCAGCCCTCATCCTTAGAAAATGTTCTTTATTGAAATTAAGTGTGTTTATCTTTCCTGTATGTATATCTTGCTTACAGCTAACATCAAATGAAATCATGTTATGGTCACTGCTACCCAGGTGTTCCTTTATCTGAACATTAGTAATACGCTCTGCATGGTTTGAGATTACCAGGTCCAACAGAGCATCATTCCTAGTTGGGGCCTCAATAAACTGGACCATAAAATTGTCCTGCAATAGGCTTATAAATTTTTGCCCTTTAACTGTCCCAGCAGTGCCATTACTCCTGTCAATTTCTGGGTAGTTAAAATCCCCCATTATTATCACCGTCCCAGCCCTTGCAGCCCTTTCCATCTGTGCAAGGAGCTGAGTCTGCACCTCCTCATTAACATTGGGTGGTCTATAACAAACTCCAATTATTAACTTTGAACTACGCACATCTATATGCAGTTCCACCCATAATGCTTCAGCCTCATCACACTCTCCATCAACCAGGTCCTCTTTCACGCTTTGTTAGATAGGTTTTTACTGAACTTTCCCATTCGTTCTAGGGCTGGCTGGGAAAGAGATATCGGTTCTATCCCCGAGGAGGTCTGGGATGATATTCTTCGGTCCTCGCCCCGGGTGTCTCTTTCTCCATCACACAGACTGACACAGATCTTTATTCTATAGTCTATAGAACTCCCCAATTTATGTATGCAATTGGATTGAAATCTGATCCAGCCTGTGCTAGATGTGGTAATACAGGTACGCTAATACATCTTCTGTGGCGGTGTCCGATTTTTTTTTTTGGGGTTGTGTTTTGTTTAATGTGATTTGGTTTGTATAATTTGTCTGTATTATCTTAATGTTGTTTGCATATAAAAATAAAAGGATCTGATTAAAAAAAAAAAGAAAGGACCCAAATGCTCACTGCCCTAGTGGAGTGGGATTGAATGGGAAAAGGAGGAACTTTATCTCGTAACTCATAGGCCTACACAAAAATCAGTCAAATCATTTTTTCACTTAGAAATTTTAAAACTAAAAGCTGGAGGCCCTTTTTTCTGCCTAAAGGAAGCAGTGGCTGACAGGTATAATAAATGGCCCTTACCACATTCAGGCAATGGGAGAAATTTCTTTGGTGTAAAACCAGATAGCAACGGTAACTTGAATTGTAATGCCGCGTACACACGATCGGAATTTCCGACAACAAAACCGTGGTTTTTTCTCCGACGGATGTTGGCTCAAACTTGTCTTGCATACACATGGTCACACAAATATTGCTCGGAAATTCAGATCGGCAAGAACGCGGTGACGTACAACACTACAACGAGCCGAGAAAAATTCAGTTCAATGATTCAGAGCATGCGTCAAATTGATTTCGAGCATGCGTAGGATTTTTGAGCTCACATAGAACATTTGTTGTCGGAAATTCCGATCGCGTGTACGGCATAAGTCTGTTAACTTGCTGCACATTTTCATTGGCAGGTTGTACACTTGCAGAGCACTTAAAGCACAAGTTCTAGTTGTCACTTTTCCAATTTGTAGAAAATATGCATGGCAAGTCTCTAGCAAGACCAAAGTTGCAGTGGTGAGTCTACAGCATTAGCTCTGAAAGTCTACAGCATGAAAATTCAGCCACAGTGACCCCTGTGGTGGGATGATTATTGCACAACATAACTGAACCAGAACACACAGCAGACTTTCAGAATGTTTGCAAAGAAAGTTCATCTGTAGTCATGCAATGCAGACTTGCTGCGACTGTGCAACAAACTTGAGAAGCCTGGCAAGTCTAGCAATAGCTTAGCAATTAATTTTTAAACTTGCAGCACCATTGCTTGCTATTTGGGAACTGGGAATGGATGCAATTAAAATATCACAAGTCAATGCCACTTTGGGCAAAAACAAGAGTGCTGGTCCCAAAACAACCAATTTTTTGGTTGGGATAAAATGGGACACTTACAGAACAATGCTGATAACTGGGAGGCCGAAGCCAAAAGAAAGGCTGCCTTGCAGGATAACAATGTCAAGGAAATATAAAAGGTTCAAATAGGGTTTTTTGTAACACTGACAACACTAGGATTAAATACCACAGTTGGAGTAGGGCCAAACAGGGGGAACCCCTTGAATAAAAGTACAAACTAGTGAATTTGTAGCAAGGTGATGCTGAGAAAGAACAGACAGGCCAAATACCTGATCCTTTTTAGTGCTAGGAATAATAGGATTTTTAAAACAGCTTACCTGTAAAATCCTTTTCTTGGAGTACATCACGGGACACAGAGCAGCATAGTCATTACTATGTGGGTTATATAGAATTACCTTCAGGTGCTGGCACTGGCAACTTCCAAAACAGGAAGTACCCTCCCCTATATAAGCCCCTCCCATCCGGGAGTACCTCAGTTTTGTAGCAAAGCAATACGTGTCCCCAAAAGAGGGGTGGGAGCTCTGTGTCCCGTGATGTACTCCAAGAAAAGGATTTTACAGGTAAGCTGTTTTAAAAATCCTATTTTCTTGTTCATACATCACGGGACACAGAGCAGCATAGTCATACTATGTGGGACGTCCCAAAGCAATGCCCAATGAGGGGGGGGATACACCATACATAAGCTGGGCGCCATCAGGCATGAGGATCTTTTGCGGCCTGCAACACACTGCGCCCAAAGGCGACATCCTCCTGACTTCTAACGTCCACCTGGTAGAACCTAGTAAACGTGTGTATTGAAGACCATGTTGCGGCCTTACAAATTTGAGCCAGGGAGGCCTGGTGATGCACTGCCCATGAAGTTCCAACTGCTCTCGTGGAGTGCGCCCTAACTTTGAACGGAGGCGGTCTCCTTCTCAAGCCATAGGCTTGCATTATGACCTGTCAATTCCACTTGGCTAAAGTAGATTTTGATGCTGCCTGACCCTTTCTGGGGCCTTCCAGCAGAACAAACAAAGAATCCGTTCTACGAATCTGAGCAGTGGCTTTTAGATAAGCTTTAACTGCTCTTACTACATCCAAAGCATGCAATAACTTTTCCTCTACCGAGCTAGGTTTGGGGAAAAAGGAAGGAAGAACCACATCCTGGTTCAAGTGAAACCTCAATACCACCTTAGGAAGAAAGGCTGGGTGAGGACGTAATACTACTCTGTCCTTATGAATAACCAGATATGGCTCTTTACAGGACATGGCGGCTAATTCCGACACTCTTCTAGCCGAGCATATGGCTACTAAAAATATCAATTTTCTGGTGAGTAGAACCAAGGAAATGTGCCGCAAAGGTTCAAATAGCTGCTTCTGCAGAACCGACAGAACCAAATTTAGATCCCATGGGCATATGGGAGCTTTAATCGGTGGAATAATACGAGTCACCCATTGCATAAAGGATTTGACAAGTGAATGCATAGCCAGGGGCCTTTGAAATAGTATTGATAAGGCCGAAACCTGACCCCTGATAGTACTTAAGGCAAACTTCCTGTCTACAGCCCACTGTAGGAAGTCCAGAATTCTGCCTATAACGTACTTACGTGGATGCCATTTTCTGGCCTCGCACCAAGTGATGTACGCCTTCCAAACTCTATAGTAGATCTGCCTGGATACAGGCTTCCTGGCATTGATTATAGTTGATACCACAGAGTTAGAGAGACCTCTCTTCTTTAGGATGTGGGATTCAATAGCCAGGCCGTTAAACTTAGAGTTAGTAAGGAAGGGTGGTATATCGGTCCTTGCGAAAGCAGGTCCGGACGACGTGGAAGGGTCCAAGGACTCCCCACAGACATTTTGATGATCTCCGCGTACCAGGCCCTTCGGGGCCACGCTGGAGCCACCAAGATCACCGGCTTCTTTTCCAATCTGACTCTGCGAAGGAGTCGAGGCAACAATTGTAGCGGAGGGAATGCATATATCAGTCTGAACTGATCCCAAGGGAACACCAGAGCATCCGAGCCGCAAGCGAGGGGATCCCTTGTCCGGGAGACAACTCTGTCCACCTTTGCGTTGAATCTGGATGCTAGCAGATCTACATCCGGTGTTCCCCACCGCTGACATATTGCTCGGAAGACCTCGGGATGAAGGGACCATTCCCCTGGGCATAACTGTTGGCGACTCAGAAAGTCCGCCTTCCAATTCTCCACCCCTGGAATGAAGACAGCTGATATACATGGGACATGCTTTTCTGCCCATTCCAGGATGTGACTTACTTCCCTCTGGGCTGCACGACTCCTGGTGCCTCCCTGATGATTGATATATGCCACTGCTGTGGCATTGTCTGATTGAATTCTGACAGGGGACCCTTGGAGTCTGGATGTCCAGGCTACTAGGGCATACCGGGCTGCTCGTATCTCTAAGAGATTGATGGGCAGGGTTTTTACTACATTTGACCATCTGCCCTGGAGAGACCATTGCTCCAGTACTGCCCCCCAGCCTATAAGGCTGGCATCTGTAGTGACCACCTTCCAGGATATCGGACTGAAGGGTTTTCCCTTCTGGAGATTCTGGGGGATCAACCACCAGCAGAGACTCTTCCGAACGGAAGGGGACAAAGCCATCGGGAAGTCTAGAGCCTGAATTTTTCCGTTCCAGGCTGACAATATGGCCCTCTGTAAATTCCTTGAGTGGAATTGGGCGTATGGCACAGCTTCGAATGATGCTACCATCTTTCCTAGCAGCCTCATGCACAGGCGTATGGACGGCTGTCTTTTTGCACAAAGTAGGCGGACCAAGTCCCTCAAAGAGGATACTTTGTCTTGAGGTAAGAAAATCTTCCTCTGGTCTGAATCCAGCCGTAGCCCTAGATATACCAGGTTTTTCACTGGCTGTAGGGCTGACTTGTCCAGGTTGATGACCCAACCGTGAGATTCTAGATACTTGATTGTATCGACAACTACCACTTCTAGCTTGGCAACTGAGTGGTCCATCAACAACAGGTCGTCTAGGTATGCCATTATCGTTACACCTCGTGTTCTTAGATCGGCCAACAGTGGAGCCAGAATTTTTGTGAACACTCGTGGTGCTGTGGCCAGACCGAATGGTAAGGCTCTGAACTGAAAATGGTGCCCTTCTACTGCAAAGCGTAGAAATTTTTGATGACCTGGAAAGATGGGAACATGCAAGTAAGCATCTTTGATGTCGATCGAGGCTAACCATTCCTCCCCCTGTAGGGCAGCGGTGACCGATCGGATCGACTCCATCCGGAAGGACCGGACGTTTAGAAATTTGTTTAGACTCTTTAGGTCCAATATGGGTCTTATGTCCCCGTTTGGTTTCGGGACTGTGAAAAGGTTTGAGTAGAAACCCAACCCCCACTCTTCCATAGGAACCTCCATAATTACTCCTTGGAGCAATAGTTGTTCTAACGCCAATAGGAGAGACCCTCTTTTCAGAGGGTCTTTTGGCATGCCTGACCACATAAAATGGGAAGGAGGAGACTCTTTTAACTCCAACTTGTATCCCAGAGTTACTGCGGAGAGCACCCATCTGTCTTTGATCGTCTCCCGCCAGGTCTCTGTGAACAACTGAAGTCTTCCCCCCACCCGTTTGAGTGGGGGCAGCCCTTCATAGGCTTGACTTGGAGGCTGGTTTAGTACCTCTTCGGATCCAGGGTTTCTTATTACCCTGTGACTGTCCCTGATTTTTACCCCCTGAGTTTGATCGAGGAGGCCGTCGGAACTGCTTAGTAGCAGACGTCCCAGGGATAGGAGAGGTAGTCCTCTTAAAAGATGGACCCCTAGACCTCTTTTTACTCGGTAAGAGAGTACTTTTACCACTGGAAATCTTCTGGATATACTTATCCAGGTCTTCGCCAAAAAGGCGTTCCCCATGAAATGGGAAGCTAACTAAGAGCTTCTTACAGGGAGCTTCAGCAGACCAGTTCTTGAGCCACAGAAGCCTACGCATATGTACCAAAGACAGCGGGAGGCGGGAGGCCTGATGGATAGAATCCTTGATGGCGTCAACCGCAAAGCATAATGCTCTAGGCAGATCAGCCAGAGCCTGGGCCTGTTGGTCTGGCAAATCCCTCAGGACCATTTTCATCTGATCCTTTAAAGCTTGGCAGACCCCAATAGCTGCCACTGCTGGCTGTGTAACAGCCCCTGCTGTGCAAAAAGCAGATTTTAATAAAGATTCCAATTTTTTATCTACTGGATCTTTGAACATTTGAACATTATCTACTGGACATGTCAGTGATTTGTTCACAGAAGAGATGGCTGCATCCACCGTAGGAACATTCCATCTCTGGGTGAACTTTTCCTCCATGGGATAGATCACCGGAAATTTCTTAGGCGGAACAAATAGTTTATCAGGATGTTCCCAGTCCTGGTATATAAGTCCTTCCAATAATGGATGTATTGGAAAGGAGCAATTAATCTGGGGAGCTTTTAGCGACCCCAATGAGGAGACAGCAGTAGTTGATGGTTCAACAAGAGGCATTTTAAATGCAGATCGAACCATGTCAGTTAGGGTCTGGACCCACAATCTTTCAGTCTGTGATGCTGAAAATGGTTCATCTACTGTCGATTCCTCAAAAACAGAGCTAACCTCCTCCTGATCCCCTTCAGGTAGGTCAGTCCCTTCCTGGGACTGTTGCTCTGCCAACAGGCACTCTAATGGAGGTGATGGAGATCTGGCGCGCTTTCTTTCCTGTAGAGAAGAAGCGATCAATGCTGCCAATCTCTGCTCCAATCCCTCCAGAGTTGAGGCAAAAACCTCCTCTGTTATATATGCAGGAGCAGGTGGACTGAGGACAGCCGCAGTACCTGGCACTCCCGGGGGTTCCTTATGGGTATTAACCTCTGATTTCTCAGGGGAGGAAGGTGCAGATGACTGCTCCAGATCCTCAGAGCCCGATGGAGACCCCCTACACTTCCTGAGAGGTATATCTCTGAGTTTTTTAGGCGGCATATTCCTTAGTTCAAAGCTGAGGTATTCCAGCCGCAATACACCCCTTTACTGAAATAGTCTAATGCAATTTGCTGCTATGTACATCAGTGGGTGTCTACTAATGCGTCTTTCTGGGGATGCCTGTATCAACCGCCCGCTATAAGCCCCTATACCATGCTACCAGCTCCTTTTCATGCTCTGTGTCCATAGCAAGCAGCGTGGACTGAGTCCTTTTATCTTGCTGGAACGCCCGCACATGCGCAGAAGCGCTAGGCGCACAGAGCGCGTCATCCGCCAGGCTCCGCCCCCTTTTTTGAAGCTAAATCTATAAAAGAAAGCGTGTGTGTGCGCGCGGCGCGCGCACGTGTGCGCTCTTGGCGCCATGTAGGGAGAGGAGCCAGGGTCCCTGTTTCACCAGGACTCGGGGATGGAAGGAAACTACTTGGCAGCATGACAGAGGAATGCAGCTTCCCTGATAGAGAGCTCACTCGTCTGCCTGGACTTTCACCATGGAAGGAATAGTCCCAAGAAAAAAAGACGTTCCACAGCGGCCTCTAGTGGACAAACACAGGTACCACACTTTTGTCTTTTTTTTTAAAACCTCCTTTATGAAAAACATTTCAGGTTTACAGTTTTTTTTTTTTTTAAAACTTCCTTTATGAAAAGACATTTCTAGGATTTCTTAGGCATATACAGCTATTAGCGGGAATACCTTTAGGTAACAGGCAGAAAGACATATTAGGCTTGGGGGTCCCCTCAATAGAACCAAGTTCCTGAGGGGCCCCCACTTACCTTTTCCCCGCCGCAGGACTTTGTTTGGTCCACAGAAGCCCAAACTTCACCTATCACGGCAGGCATTGTACTAGACCTTCAGGGACCGGGTTCCCAAGGATTCCACTCCCCTGGACCTGTATAGCAACCTGCACAGATATCCTCTTGGTTTTGGGTATGACCAGAGCTCTGGATCCCAGGGTCCAGCCCTCCTAGAGAGGCATTACAGGCAAAACCTTGCTCTTCTCTGCAAGGCCCGGGTACCGACCGTTTAGCTATGAAGCTTTTTTGGTCGGATCCGGAATAGCTTGCTAAGGCCCAGAGAACCTGTACACAAGCCCAGATGAATACATGTTAACCTTGGCCAACACCTTAGACACTGGCAAAAAACTGAGGTACTCCCGGATGGGGAGGGGCTTATATAGGGGAGGGTACTTCCTGTTTTGGAAGTTGCCAGTGCCAGCACCTGAAGGTAATTCTATATAACCCACATAGTAATGACTATGCTGCTCTGTGTCCCGTGATGTATGAACAAGAAAAAATGTTGGTCTACCCCCAAGTGAAGGAAAGAACATGGCCTGCAAAAAAGGCTCTAGGGAAAAGACCTCGTTTGACAACAAATCTTGCTGGAGGAAGATCTACAAGCATTAAGCATTGTCAGAATAAAATAATCTCTGTCTCAGAAGCTGGCTTTTAAAACCGAAGCCATCAAAGCCAGTGACTAAAAAGTTTGGTGGAAGACTGGTCCTTTAGAGAACAGATTTGGTCAATCTGTTAGAAACCATGGAGCGTCAGCTAACTGATGATCAAGGCTGGTGTACCAAACTCTTCAACACCAATCTGGAGCTAAGAGAATTACTGGAATACCCCCACTTTTAATCTTTGAAGTAGACAAAGTAAGAGCTTCAGGGAAGGCATGAATCAAAGCATGCTTGTTCCTGTGACGCTACCAGGGAATTCACCACATTCACTGTTGGGTCCTGGAGGCACATCTCTCCAGCCTCTTGTTGAAACAAGATGCTAACAAATCAACATCTGGTGTCCCCAAACGCAGACATACACTATGTTCTGGAGCATCTGCTGATAATTCTCCACTAATGGGAATATGCACCGAAGAGATTGCTGGATAATGAAGCACCACTTAAAAGAAGATAGACTCTATTTCTGTGACTGCCCCAGCCCACCTGGTGCCCCCCTGATGATTAATGTAAGCCATGTTTGTCCAAATGAAACCCATATTGAAGTCCGTGTCAGTAGGGGGTCCAGTGAATTAATGACAGATAAATTTCTCGCAACTCCAGGATGTTGATTGGGAGTTTTGAATTTCTCCAGAGACTAATAATTCTGAACAGACAGATAGTCCCCCCTAACCCAGAAGGCAGGTAAATGGCTGTGACAATCTTTTAATGTAAAAAAAAAAGAAAAAATATGCCTTGAGACAATGCCAGGCACAAAAGCCACCATGACATAGACACCTTAGTTTAAGGATGTAACTAGATTATCTGGTAATTATACTGGTTATTGTAAAGTTTTGGAATTCAACACGTGGCACTGCTTCAAATGTGAATACCATCAATCAGGCTTAAAGTTGCAGAACCTGACAATGCAGTTTCATAAACCTCTCCTGGGGTAGTAAGTTGCTGGCTTTAAAGGTATTCAGGAGAAGTACTCCAACTGATGTGAATCAGCGTTGACGTCTTCGAATTCCTAGATCATTTGAAGTTCTCCAAGGTCCAAAGGTCAGAGATATCTGCTGTTGTAGCAACAGATAATTCAGAAATATGATGACCAAAAAGCATCCTAGAGGAAAAAGATCAAGAACTGGAAAACGGATCTTTCCAAATAATCTCTCAAACAAGGTAAGGTAGAAGGGAACACCCACCAAAAAACTGTTGTCTCCCAAGGCAAATTGAAGAAAACTCTGAAGTCCTGCAAATATGGAAATGTGTATATATATATATATATATATATATAATATAAATACTTGATGGATGCTAAGAAGTATCTGCAAAGAAGAGGCAATAACTAAATGATTGATTAGTCTAAAAATTACAAAAAAGGTATAAAGAGCCCTCTGGTTCAAAAAGAGGACAAATACTTTCTTATGCCTCGTACACATGATCGCGATTTCCGAAGAGAAAAGTGCGATGTGAGCTTTTTGTTGCAAATTCTGACCGTGTGTATGCTCCATCGCACTTTTTTTGGGAGATTTTTCCGACAAGAAAAGATTGAGAGCAGGTTCTCTATTTTCGTGACGGGAAAAAATTCCTATCGGGAATCACGATCGTCTGTATGCAATTAATTGAACTTTATTGATCTCGGCTCGTAGTACGTGTTGTACGTTACCGCGTTTTTGACGGTCTGAGTTTCAGACAAGATTTGTTGTGACCGAGTGTATGCAAGACAATTTCGAGCTGTTTTCCGTATGAAAAAAAAAACATGGTTTTCTTGTCGGAAATCGCAATCGTGTGTACGAGGCATACAGTTTTTTTTTAACTATAAACAAGTTTGGGTGACATAGTTTCCTAGCTCAAAAATCTCTGAATAGCTTAAAAAAAATATTTCACAAACCTACGTGGAAAGGAAAGCCACCAGGTATCGTTGTCCCCACCACCACCACTGATGGAGCTGTTGTGGGTATATCTACATATGGAGGCAGATTAAACCACAGGTTTTGATCGCTTGGGTCCAGATTTTTTAAAGTTTTGCAACTGAGGTAAATTGTTCTTACCCCCATCGGCATTTTTAATAATTTAATTCGGCAAGAGCTGAAAGCAGGTAATCAAGAATGCCCTGCAGATCTAGACAAAACAAATTTTGTGGCTGCTGTCAGCCTGTCATTGCTTTATACAGGCTGAGCAGTTGACTATTTGCACTCGTCTGTGAATCCAGCCAGAGGAATATGCTGGATACTTACAACAGCTGTAAGTAGAATCCTGTGTGAATGAGGCCTTAGTGTAATTGGCAAGGTGTGGGGTGGAGGGGATTGTAGTTTCTAGGGGGCTCCCTATCAGTTTCTTTGTGTATAATGTCCATTTCTCTTGTAGGCAGCAGTATAACAGTACATTGTTTGCCAACAATAAGCTGTGTCTCTCAATGGACGATACAGAAAATAATTTAGCATGGGCTGCCTAAGGCACTGCAACAAACCTCAATGCACAAAAATATTTACATTACGGCACAATGTGGTTTGGTTTTAAAGCACCCTTAGGCCTCATTTACAAAGACCTTGAAAATGGGTGGTTGAGTCTTGTTTTTCCTGATGCCCTATAAATGCCACTCAAAAACAGAAAGTGTACACATGGCAGTATCAGCATTGCCTTGCATCGCGATGAGGCCACAGAAATGCTGCCTGCATAGTGTGGGTTTCTTCCAACCACCTCCATTGACTTCTACTAAAATATAGAAATTGGCATTTGCAACAAAATTTAAAAAAATCTCACAGGGCATTTGAGGAGCATTGTGTGATGTGACTTGAAATTCTGTGCAACGCATCTGAAATGCGTATTAATGCTATAGGCATATAAATGCATGTTAAAGGCATCTTTAAAATTCAAAGCCTGTGCAAACTTAGCGTAAGCAAACTTTTTACCCCTTGAATGTTTGAAAAGTGAGATGTGTTTAATTGCACTTTAAATGCCCAATCATAAGCAAGGGGAAAAAAATAGAATTTTTACTTGCAAATGACTGGATGATTGAACATAGCTTCATCTTACTCTATTAGCTTAGCTTTTGTAAAGTGAACATTATAGACCAGACCTTTAAGCCTTTAGTAAGTCAGCCCCAATTTTTGGGGCTTGTAGTCACATGCAACACATTTAAGTCAACAGTACAAAAAAAGGTAGCCATCAGTGTGGGTATAGTGTCTAGTAAATTACATATATTTTATATATATATAAACTAGAACACCCACCATGATCGCCCTATTGCCCTCAAAACCGAACTGAACTCACAGAAATAGATGCAGTCAGACAAACTGGGTATTGACAACCTCCATTTTTCTAGACCTACCTGCACTGTCAAGTTACAGTAGCTGTTACAAGATTTCTAAAGATGACTGAGCATAGAATTGGGCATAGATGGATTGCAATTCAGCTGGTTTAGCAGGTACCAGACAAATTTTCGATCTGTGTGTGTGATCCTCCATTTTCGACAGAAGTCCATTATTAGATGGACTTCTGTCGAAAAGACACACTGGAAAGTCTTGCAGTATCAGCGGCTGCAGCCACTGATCAGTGTATTCTAACAGCAGCAGGAGCCACTATCAGAATACAATGTCTCCCTTTGGGGTAATTTGTCCATCCACCTCGCTTGTGTGGATAGAGGAAACTGTTAGTTTTGTTTTTTTTAGTTCAGCCTACTGGCTGAACAACAAAAAACTGTCTGTGCCCAGCTTACAACCCAATGCACTCTAATGTAATAGACCTGGACAGACACATCCTCTTCCCTTCTCTGCAATACAAATATGTGTGTAGACCCCTGAAATGAAAGGCGTGGTGGTTACTATGGCAGCACAAAGTAATGGAGTTTGAGGAATGGAAAAAAAAAATTATTGAGAAAGAAAAAAATTATGTTTAAGGGTTACAAGAATTCTAGACTATTCAGGAATTTAAAATACCCTCATGTAATTATTGAATATATTCCATTAAACCTAACACTCTTAGGCCTCATGTACACTACAGCTGCTAATCTGAAGTTTAGGAGCAGTTGGGCATTTTTTTCAGCAGCCCTGGAATTCTCCTCTATGTTATCTTATCTCTACATGTAGACTCAGTTATTTATAGTAGTTTGGAGGCAGTTGAGGTTACAGGCTTTTTTTTAAGAGGAGAAAAATTTAATTCAGGACTGTAGTTTACTGGCATTTCAAACACCAAAAGCTTGTAACCGTGGTAAATTGCATTTATGGGCATTTGCATTTATGAGCGTTTTTAAAAGGGAAAACCTTTCTGATAATTTTTGAACATATAAAAATGTTGAAAAAACACATTTGACCACATGCTGTGGCCTGCATTAATGGATGAGTCCAGTAGCTGACAAACTCTGGTTCTCTCACGCAATTTTCTATGTCTTCAGAGCCTCAGCAACAGCAACATCAGGTGCATTTCCTCACACATGCTCATGATGGGATCCATAGTGAAACCACAAAAAATAAGACAGCTATCTACAAGCACACTGCTCTCTCTGCTGCTGCTCTCTCTTCTCTCGCAGAATGGCTGAAACAGTTAATAATTTACTTTTATTTTTTTTCATGCATTGTGGGCATTTGGGAGCGTCTCCTGAGGTTATCTTTTAAAAACTCTTCTAACCTCAAATGCTCATAACTGCTGCTAAACTTGCATAAACTCAATATGTAAAAGCTGTAAAACTGACCTTTTTCACCATAGGTTTCCAGCTGTCAAGTTTCCAGCGTTCAGAAAAGGTTTTCAACTGCCCTGTGTACATGAGCCCTTAAACTATTTCATTAAAATATTTATTGAAATTATTTCTTATTTCTTTTTTTTTATATATTGTAAATTACTGAACTTGTGCCCTACTGCCTACTGTCACCAGTAATTTTGGCTCCAAATGTTTTACTTTAGAAAGAAGCCTTACTACACTGCATAAAAAGTATTCACCCTTTGAAAGTTTACCTGTCTTACTGTCATGGAAGACTGAATAACAATGGACTTAATTTTCACACTGATAAGTCAAAATATATTCTTTAATTTCAAAGTGAATACAGATCTCTACAAATCTCTAAAATGAAAGAAAGATAAAACAAATTGACTGTTTACGTATACATCCACTTTAAGTTAAGCTGGCCATACAGTAGAAGGTTCAATATTTTTTTTCATTCAGCTCCCTGAATACAAACAAGATGGATGAAGGAATCGCCACCACATGGACTGTCATTATACACTAATGCCCCATACACACGATCATTTTTAATGTCATTTTTAAAACTGGCGTTTTTCTCGTCATTTTTTTTCTTGTTTCCTCTCAAGCCTGTCTTGCGTACACACCATCATTTTAAAAAATGTTCAAGAAAAGCGCAGTGACGTACACCACGTACGACGGCACTATAAAGGGGAAGTTCAGTTCGAATGGCGCCACCCTTCATGTTAGTAAAGTTTGTTGAGTGACGATTCGCTCTTTTCAGTCTAGTGCTTTTCAGTCCGTTACAGCATGACGAATGTGCTATCTCCATTACGAACGCTAGTTTTACCAGAACGAGCGCTCCCGTCTCATACTTGATTCTGAGCATGCGCATTTTTTTTCACGTCGTTAAAGCATACACACTATCGTTTTTCACGTCGTTAAAAAAAACGACATGAAAAACGACGTGAAAAAAGAGAGCATGTTCGAAATTTTTAATGCCCGTTTTTCACGTCGTTAAAAATGCTCTGGAGCATACACACGATCATTTTTAATGGCCATTTTTTTTAATGGCATTTTTAACGGCATGAAAAATGATCGTGTGTATGGGGCATAAGGAGTAGCTACAGCCGCTGATCAACAAAAGTTTTCCAAATTGTCAGTTCAATAGATGTTGATCAAGACAGCCACAAACTGATCAAATTTAGATCCATCTATGGTCAGCATTCGTTTTTAGTAGATGCATTTTGGCAGCAATTGCAGCCTTGCGTTTGTGTGAATAGGTATCTATCAACTTTGTAGGTTTTCCCCACTTCACTTTGCAAAACTGGCCTTGCGCAGTTATGTTTAATGAACAGCCTTTTTCAAATCCAGCCACACTGGATTCTCCATTGGACTGTGATTCGTACTCTGACTTGGCCATTAACTTTGTTAACTTTGTTGTCTTGCTAAAAGACAACTCTTCTGCCAAGACTTGGGTTTCTTGCAGACTGTATTAGGTTTTCCTCCAGGATTTTTTTGTATTTAGCTGTATTTATTCTATCCTCGCAAGCCTTTCAGGGCCTTTGACAGAAAAACATCCCCAGAGCATGATGTTGTTACCACCATGGTGAAAATTATAAATTTATGATGAAGTGTTTATGGCTTGCGTCAAAGGGGTTGCTCTGATGGCCATGAAAAGTGCTTGCTTGGTTTTATCACACAATGGAACCTTTTTCCAGCTACCTTCATAGTCACCCAGGTGCCTTCTGGCAAAGTGTAGGTTAGACATCATGCATTATACCATACTTTACAAAGGTATTTTTACTATAACTTGAAACTCATTCTCTTCATTTATCTAATTACATGACTTTGGAAAAAACTATTATAATTATTCTAAACCATTTTGCAGAGATAATTTTTCAATTGACTGATTTATTGACTTTGTTGACTGATGTAAAACAAAACAATTCCAATCGCTGTGATTCGATGTTCTTTGATAATAAACATAAAAAACTTCTAAGGGGGTGAATACGTTTTATAAACACTGCATATATATCTATAGATATATATCTATATTTATCTATAAATCTATATCTATAGACACCATGGTTATACCTGAGCCCATACTCAGAGAATACCTTGAGATAATCATCGCTCACTGCTCACCTACCTGTACTGGATATCTCTGGCCTCTTTGCATGGGACAAAGTGCTGTTTGGGAAGAGGGTATGAACAGGGAGGGGGCAGAGAGTGGGAGTCGTTCTGAATGGAAAAAAAAATCACAAAATGACACAAAATAAAAAACAAAATACAAATACAAATAAAACAAAATATGAACATATAAAAATGCCAGTCAGACAAGGTAACAAAAGGTGACTGAGCTATGAGTACTGTGCAGTTGAAATAAGAATTAAGCAACAGTACATGCATTATTGTTAGTCCCAATTTTATCTGGTGTGTAGAGTTGGTTTACACTTACTTCTTGCAGCTGCATCCGAACCTTGTTAAATGCTCTCAGCCAATTAGCCTTGGCCCTCGACATTCCTGTGCTCTCATCTCTGTGATTTGTGAAGACATAATGAATGTAATAATACTGGATAGGCTATTTGGCAAAACAAATAACAATTTAATTAGGGCAATAGTAATGTTTTAAAAATAGGAGTTCAAATAAGCTCCATGAGCAGGGCCCTCCTATTCCTTCTGTATTGAACTGTATTGTAATCGTACTGTCCCCCTCTACATTGTACAGCACTGCGTAAACTGTTGTCGCTATATAAATCCTGTATAATTATTAGTATTAGTATTCCTATAATGACTGATCAGCCACAACTTTATGACCACCTACCTAATATTGAGTAGGTCCACATGTAGCTGCCAACCAGCCCTGACCTGTCAAGGCATGGACGCCACTAGACCTCTGAAGGCAATGCTATGGTATCTGGCACCATGCTGTCAGAAGCTGATCCTTTATGTCCTGTAAGTTGTGAGGTAGGGCCTTCATAAATCGGAATTGTTTTTGAAGGACATCCGATAGATGCACAATGGATTGAGATCTGGAGAATTTGAAAGCCAAATCAACACCATGAACTCAATGTTTACTTAAAATAAATATAGGAATCAACGCCTAGTTCCTATATTAACAAGCGCTCATGGATAAGGTGAAAAACACACAAAGAAATACTATAGCCAATTAAGGCAAACAGCTGCTACCTTATGGCCTACCAAGGCTCAAACAGATAGTAAAAAACACACAAAATGTAGGCAGCGCTATTAAGAACACCTGGGACGGTGTAAACTAAATGACTATATATCAAACACAAATAATCATGCAATATAAAAAATCAATAAAGTGCATAAGTTATGAAGTCCGTAATTAAAATGGTAAACAGGTGACAGGATATTCCAGAGTGAAGTTTCTTAAAGTAGAAGATGGCTAAACTTTCACCGAAACCACCACATGTGCAAGGCAAGGGGAGTACTCACATCCCCCTCTGGATAAAACTCTTACCAGAAATTGTAAGGTAGTAAGCAGGTAAAGGGCACTTGTTAACACTCATGTAATATTCGATTTCCCTGGACTAACTTTATCGTAGGGGCTTGATCAAACATAAAAATATCGGTGTCCAATCATATGAGGAAAAACAGAAATAATTCCATAGTGTGATTCTGTATAAAAAAGTTGATTTCCTCATAAAAAGACCCCCCCCTTTTAAGAATTGCACTTACAACAGAGAAATAAACAATGAACATTGCATCACATGAAGCAGTTATAATGGTTGTAACAGCCAGGTACAAATCAAAAATATCAGGGTATCTCCTACCGCAATCGGCTCTATCTGCGGTGGTAGTGAGACCCGTGTCTCCGAACAGCATGCTGGAATGTAATGTTGATCGTCGCTGAGACAAACCCTTTTTTATGTTTCGTCATTATCGACATCATCAGAGGGCGTGTCTTAGCAGCGTGGTGGCGACTCAAACTATATACCGCTACCAATCAACCATGGAATTGCTGGTGGAGTGGCACGGTAATACATGCTGCATCCGGACATAGCTGACCAGACACAGGTAGAAATGGAAAAGTTTACCGACAGAAGGACACACACTGACGCCTGCGCCCGGTGTCGTTGCCAATGCAACGGCAACATAACTGAACAACAAGTGCCAGAGAGTCCAACTTCAGACAGGCGCAACATATACATTATATGTCAGTGTGAATTAACCAGTGACTCCAAATAATAGAGCACACTGACCTATATGAAGCAACATTTCCATTAAATTTTTTGGGAATAAAACCAGACCAATCTGGACTGATATTGAACCCTATAAAATATTGTTACAAAACTGAACATGAACAGTTAGCAAACCACATTATTTATATAACAAAAATTTAAAACAAAAATAAATATAAGATTAAAAGTGAAACTGGCAGTGAAGCTACACATTCTGCAGTGCACTCCACTAATATCCTAATGATATATAAAAACTAATATAAATGTTAAAACTAGGATAATCGAGAAAAAACATAACATAACAACAACCTTGTATACAGGACAAAGCAGTAAAAAAGTACACAGAGAAACTAAGCCAAAATATTGTTATATCAAAATACCAAAAAATGAGGCAAAATTATTAAGCCACATTAATAGATTGGACCACTCTAGATATAAAACTTCAAAATACAAATAGCAATGCCTTTTTAAAGAAAAGTAGTCCAAAAATCCTAATAATCACTTATGAAACAGTTAATATCCAACTCGATATTCATACCGTTAGGGGCCAATGTATTCATAAGATAAATCCAGCGGGTCTCGCGTTTAGAAATTTTGCTAGACTAGATTGGATCCCCTCCAAGGTTTTGTCTCAGTGACGATCAACATTACATTACAGCACGCTGTTCGGAGACACGGGTCTCACTACCACCGCAGATAGAGCCGATTGCGGTAGGAGATACCCTGATATTTTCGATTCGTACCTGGCTATTACAACCGTTATAACTGCTTCATGTGATGAAATGTTCATTGTTTATTTCTTTGTTGTAAGTGCAATTCTTAAAAGGGGGGGTCTTTTTCTGAGGAAATAAACTTTTTTATACAGAATCACACTATGGAATTATTTCTGTTTTTCCTCATATGATTGGACACGGATATTTTTATGTTTGATCAAGCCCCTACAATAAAGTTGGTCCAGGGAAATCGAATATTACACGAGTGTTAACAAGTGCCATTTACCTACTTACTACCTTACAATTTCTGGTAAGAGTTTTATCCAGGATGTGAGTACTCCCCTTGCCTTGCACGTGTGGTGGTGTCGGTGACAGTTTAGCCATCTTCTACTTTAAGAAACTTCACTCTGGAATATCCTGTGGACTGTTTACCATTTTAATTATTGATATATAGAGTCATTTAGTTTACACCGTTTCAGGTGTTCTTAATAGCGCTGCCTACATTTTGTGTGTTTTTTACTATATGAACTCAACGTTGTGTTCCTCAAACCATTCTTAAACCATTTTTGTAGTGTGACAGGGTGCATTATCCTACTGATAGAGGTCACTGCCATCAGGGAATATAGTTTCCATAAAGGGATGTACTTGGTCATTGGTCAGCAACAATGTTTAGGTAGGTGGTACGTTTCAAAGTAACATCCAACATGAATGGCAGGACCCAAGGTTTCCCAGCAGTACATTGCCTAAGCATCACACCTTTGCCATCTTGCCTTCTTCCCATACTGCATCTGGTGCAATCTCTTCCCCAGGTACATGATGTGCACGCACCTGGCCATCCACATGATGTGAAATAAAAAAGTGATTCATCAGACCCGGCCACCTTCTTCCATTGCTCCTTGGTCCAGTTCTGATGCTCACGTGTAGGTCTTTTTGGCTTTAGACACAGGTCATCATAGGCACCCTGACTGTTCTGCAGCTATGCAATCCTATACATAACAGACTGTGATGCCCATTTGTTTCTGCTTTCAACACATCAACTTCAGGGGAAACAAGATAATCAATATTATTCACTTAACCTGTCAGTGGTCATAAAGTTATGGTTGCTCGGTGTCCATACTATTTTGCTTTAAAAAACTTTCAGATTTTAGTGCTTGGTGGACTTTGCGTTAAAGACATCATTATACAACTTCTATACTGTCCATCTTGCCTTATTAATTTTATATTTTCCTTTTGCAGGTGACAGAGCAATAGAGCAATATGCTAGTTAAAGCAGTATTAACCACTTGACAACTGGGCACTAAACCCCCTTCGTGCCCGGACCAATTTTTAGCTTTCAGTGCTGACGCACTTTGAATGACAATTGCGCGGTCATACAACGCTGTACCCAAATGATATTTTTATAATTTTTTCCCCACAAATAGAGCTTTCTTTTGGTGGTATTTGATCACCTCTGCGGTTTTTATTTTTTGCGCTATAAACAAAAAAAAGACAGAAAATTTTGAAAAAAAACAAAATTTTTTTACTTTTTGTTATAATAATATCCCAATTTTTTTTAAAAAACTATTTTTTTTCTCAGTTTAGGCCGATACGTATTCTTCTATATTTTTTTGGTAAAAAAAATTGCAATAAGCGTATAGTGATTGGTTTGCGAAAAAGTTATAGCGCCTACAAAATAGGGGATAGAATTATGACATTTTTATTATATATTTTTTTTTTTTACTAGTAATGGCGGCGATCTGCGATTTTTGTCAGGCCTGCAATATTGCGGCGGACATATCGGACACTTTTGACACTATTTTGGGACCGTTCACATTTATACAGCGAACAGTGCTATAAAAATGCACTGATTACTGTATAAATGTGACTGGCATGGAAGGGGTTAACACTAGGGGGCGAGGAAGGGGTTAACTATGTTCCCTATGTGTGATTCTTACTGTGGGGGGAGGGGACTGACAGGGGGAGGAGACCGATCTGTGTTCCTATGTACAAGGGACACAGCATAGGTCTCCTCTCTCCCTGACAGGACATGGATCTCTGTGTTTACACACAGAGATCCACGTCCTGCCTCTGTCACAGCCGATCGCGAGTGCCTGGCGGACATCGCGGCCGCCAGGCACGCGCATCAGCATCACGTGACCGCGGCGGGCACAGCTGTTCCCCCGCCGCGCGCCCTCAGCGGCGCGCAGGGGGAGAGAAACAGCAGGACGTCCATAGACGTCCACTCAGCACTTGAGAGCCGCGCTGCAGACGTCTTTTGTCTATAGCGCGGGTCTCAAGTGGTTAAACTAAAAACAACAAATACAAATACAATATAAAGCATCCTAAATGTGCTGGCTGCATTAGTTTTCTTTGTTTGGCTTTTTTCACATTAGTTTTACCTGGTTATCGTGCCAGTAACACAATTCCTGTCTTAGGGTGTCTCAACTCTTGATGGCGGAGTGGCAAGTGTCGGATGCACTCTAGCTAACACTTTTCAAGCAGTTACAATTTGGGATAAAGATTTTACATAAATTCATAAAAGCTGACCACTGTAACTCCTGTCAGTGTTAAATGGTTTGTGACAACCCCCTAACTGCCACTTATTCTGGACCGCTTGGTCTGTTAAAGAAGAAAAAATAACTGATTTTCTGGCTGGATCATCAGACAAGAGAAAGAAAAAAAAAACAATATCTAAGGTAAGCTACAATATAATACATTTTTGTTTTGGCGCTTAATACCGCTTTAAAGAGAAATGCATGTAACAATTTTTGTAGTAAATATTGTGCTGCAAGCTAACATTAATTACAATTTTCTTGTAAAGGGAATATGTCACAAAGCTAAAGTATATACCTGTCTCTGAAGTCTCAAATAGGAATCAAGCATTTTCTGACTCAAAGGTCACCTAATAGTTTCAGCATTGTGAAGATTAGGCTATTTGTATTCAGTGTAAATAACGTAACTGCTCCAGAATTAGCATGCATTTTGTGAATCAGCAAATTGCTTCCATCAGAGGCCTCTGAGACAGGCATTTACTTTTGTGATGGATTCCCTTAAAACCTGCTTCAGCCCAAAAGATTTGTTTAGTGGAGATATTTAGAAAATCCCGTCAGCATAGGTACATGGTACATGTTCATACCTATGCATCTGTTATCACTTGGTGAGTCACCAACTCAGAATAAGCACCTGCATATCAGGTGATGGGACTTCTGATAAGCATAAGCTTTTTCCTGGTTGATGATTCACTAAGTTAGCAGAAACTATGATGTCAGGCCAAAACCTACAGGCTTCTTTTAAGGAAGCAAATTAGATCAGTTTCCAACAGCCCCAGCCAGCTTTTTTTTTTTTTTTTGTATGTAGCCAAATAGTCTAAATCCCATTGGTGCAAGCAATAAAACATAAATTACATAGATTTTTCTACTCAAAAAGTATATTTATTTTTACTCTTCCTATTCCTTCTCACCTGTCCATCAAAGACACTTGGGACACTTGGACTACTGGTACTGCCTCAATCTCTGGTGTAGCTTCTGGAGTCCGCTCTTTTTGAACTGGAATTTCTGGGGGTGTTTTCTCCTTACTCTCTCCAGATAAGTACAATGTGTCCTCTAGCTCATATTTAATTTTTTCACCCTTATCTTCTTCTTCTGGAAGCTCATCATCATAAAGATCTTTGTCAGAAAGCTGACCCCTGCTGTCAGGGTATCCACCTTCATCATCATCTTCTTCACTGTACACTTCAGGGCCTTCGTCTCCTTCCCAGTTTGGAGAATCCTTTTGGTAGCTGACAGAACTATGACAGGAGTGATACGAGTCTCTGTCCCGTTCTTCTATTTCAGAACCCTGAAGGCTGTCATTTTCGGGGTCAAAATCATCACTTAGCTGTGTAGAATCTCGGCTAAGTTCCCCAGAGGAGGCATATCGACTGCTTCCAGTAGGGCTAGAGAAATCAAAACATGGGGCAGAAAAATTAAAGCAGAAGAATAAACATAATTAAAGTACATCTCCCATCTGTCATTGAAACAAATTAAACCATCAGAATGAATAGGTACATTTTCCTGAGTCTTTTTATGGTATTCAGTCAAATCAAAATTTCTATAAAATTCTATAACAAAAAGTTAAACTATATCTGGGGTATTTTTCAGTGTTCTGTTTTGTGTAACTATTTTTGGGTAACATTTTTGACATTCCTTCATATCAAAATATACATCTTCCGGAATACCCTTTAAATAATCAACAAACAATCCTGCCCCATATTAAAAGAACTGTTAACTACAAACATATATATATATATATATATATATATATATATAAACATAGAAAAGTGACCAAACAGTCACCAAACAGTCCACCTAGCCAGCTTCTTTTTTTTTTTTTTTGGTTGTTGGTGTTGAAATTCACTTAAGCTTAGTACTGAAGTTACAGGTTTAGCTTAGGGCTGGATAAAAAAAAAAACCTGAAGAGTTCAGGAGGAGATCCTGTACTAACACACTGATTTTAGTATAGCGATCTCCCCACTAAGCTATTGTGTTCTCGTAGGGGATGGTTCCCCCTCCGTCAGAACACACTGGTCAGCGCTCTCAGCCATTGGTTGAGAGAGCTGACCAGGAGGCCATCGGTAGACAATTTTTGGTCATACCCCCTTGACAGAAACCGGACGTTCAGCCTCCTTCTGTCAGACCAGCTGCCATACACAAGGGCCGAATATCAGCTGGTTTCTACTGAACAGGTCGCTACCGCCCAATGTTCAACCCGTGTGTGCCGGGCTTTACTGTTAAATTACTAATTAACTCTGCTGAAAGTCTTTTCGAAGCATGTCAATAAAGGTTTCCCTACTGTCCATTTTAAGTTCCTGCAGTCTTTTCTGTTTTAACTCTCAGGCTTCGCACCATTTTCTTGCCCATCATACGAGCAGGTCCTGTATCCCTTATAAAACTATTATAGGATTGCACAAGAATCCTTTTTTCTTTCAGCATTGATTGGAGCATACAGTAAACCACCCAGATATCCAAAAACAGTCCCAAGCAAGTGGTGAGAATCCCTACAGATTACACAATTTGCAAGGCATTCCAGCCAAAGGAGGTCTTGGCTGTGGATGCAACGTTCACACAGTGATTGAGCAAAAACCAAGGATCAGGTGGCATCCCTGAATAATGGGGCTATAATGCACATGCACAGTGTAAAGTGGAGAAAGCCAGGACCTTACTAGAAGAAAGATAAGTGAATCAGGGAGGAAGGTATGTCTTTTCCTCTGTGGACTTCACTTACAGAGGTAGGGGAATTCTATTACACTTTTTACATTCTTTAGACCGTTACATACATCTTATTTGATGAGAGGGTTTATCTGCATGACTACACACAGGCCTCAAGATAATATATAGTGAGAACAAAACGTGTTATATATTATTATTACTAGTGTAGCTTTGACATTTGATGTGAACCCACAGGCTTTTATGGTTCCATATCACATGTCTGGACAGGCTTGAGCCTAGTTTTCTGCTGTATTGTGCATGTGTGCTTCTAAAAAGGACACTGTCATGTTCACATAGGCCACTGTGCAGGTGCAGAATTCATAAGAAAGTGAGCAGGATTTCTGTTTATCCTCTCTGGAAGCACAAGCTCGCCTTTAGTAAATCAGGCTCAAGTGGGTGGATTTACTAAAGGCAAATAGGTTGTCCACTTTGCAAGAGAATGAGGTGATGCTCTGCTGACTTCCATAATCAAATCATCTGATTCCTTCTTTCCAACGTTTATTTATACCACATCAAGTTAAGGGAAAAGTTGCCTATTAGCCCTTAGTATATTAACCCCATGTGTGCACATATTAAAGCAAAACTGGCTTGAACAAGAGCAATATCTCTTAAGCGTAAATAAATTAACCATCAAGAAAACAGATAGGAAAATGCAAAAATAGATAACTAAAAGTCTTAGATTGTAACTCTATTTTGGAAAATTTCCACCAGTAGAGTAACCACTGCATTACTGCAAACTCATCATTACTTTTAGTAAATGGGCTTCAGTTCTACTTAAAAACCCAGCATGTTACAAATTTCACTAACATGCTCTGTTTTAAAACTATGGCAACATGTTGACAACTGACAAATCACAGTTTATCAAATATACAAAATGATCTTGGAGTGGGTTATAGAGGATCCAGCTGTGTTCATTATGTAAAATATATGCAAAAACAATTAAAATCTATGTACGGTTTTATCAGTATATGTATAACTCTGCATTACTTCTCTTATTGTTTCATAAATTTGCAAAGTATCACAAACAACTGAACAGTGGAGCCCATATACCATAACATGTAGAAGAATTATCAGTAAATTGAAAAAATACACTGACCCCAACTTGCAACAGGAAAACCTTAAGCGCGCATGCAGACAGATATACAAATACACACCCCATGACAGGCCAAGAATAACTTAAAAATATTCTGAAAATTTTATATAGAAACAATAAATTCACTGAACCTCACGTAGAGAAATGCTAGAATCGTAAGCTAAATTATCTAGTTCTGTATTATCCTATACGGAATTGTGTTTTATTATAATTTTGCTAAGAATTTTGTAAAATGTATTAGCAGTACAAATATAGTTTTGAGTCTGCATAAACGGTAGTAATTTATATTGTTAAAGTAAAACATTTACATTATCTTGATAGATTGAATCTGTTCCTTTTCACATGGCAGCACTAACAGGCTCAACCCTGTATCAGAATGGATAAGCCAAATTCCAGGTTTCACTACATCCTCACTGAAAATGTAATCTGGTATTGGATTCCTCAATTTTGGAGGGGAAGGGGAGGGCAGAGGAGGACACATCATAGTTTTTCACCCATGTTTCAGTTCAACTGATTGAGAATTTTATTTTGTTGAAAATATCCCACTTACTTGAGACCATTTCTTGTAGTCATGTAAAACTATGCTTTATGCCCTATACACACGATCGGAAATTTCCGATGGCCTAAAATCCGATGGAATTTTTCATCGGAATTCCGTTCAAGCTGTCTTGAATACACACTGTCAGACCAAATTCCGACTGTCCAAAACACGGTGACGTAAAACACTATGACGAGCCGAGTTTAAAGCTTCCGAGCATGCGTCGACTTGATTCTGAGCATGCATGGGTTTTTTCTCCGTCGGAGTTCCACACAGACGATAGGAATTTCCTATCGTTTTTTTTTTCCATCGGAAAAAAATAAAACATGTTTTATTTCTAAACACCGACAGAAAAAAGTCCGATGGGGCCCACACACGATCGGAATTTCTGATGAAAAAAGTTCATCGGAAATTCCGATCGTGTGTACAAGGCATTAGGAAGAATGTCCCAAGTTTTCCCCAATTACACAAATGCACATGTATGATGAACACAGACAACCCATTAGGTAACAAAAGTCCGGGAAAGAAAATCCAGGTTTCTTTTTAAAAAAAATCTTTATAATAGTAGTCACGGGCGACAGTCCTTTACAGTATACAAGTATATCACAAGTACACATGACAAAATGTGTGCAAAATAAAACAGTTTGTCCTGGGAAAATATAACTTGTTTAACATAATATTAAAGGCAGAGTCCAAATGTATATACATTTGGTCTATCCCTGCAAAATCTGACTTTCTTTTTTCCTTTCATCAAGGGGAATAAGGTCATCTTTTATTTATGCTTTTCAGTGTTTTAGGGTGTTAAACACTAAACAGTGTGTTGCACCAAAGGATTAAACTGGGCAACTTTTACTCTGTTCCTTAAACTCATGATGTTTGGAAGAATAATCTGCTTTGGAAAGTCTCAGTTTTTTTTTGTCTTTTTAATTTTAGGTGTTCTCTGTATGATAACAAATTTATAATATTTCTAATTAGATTAGTTTACTAATATAAAAAAAGAGACATTTGTAAAATAGTGTATTTACAGTACATATATGAATATGCAATTTAAAGAAGCTATTTGCAAAACAAATGTTCTGATTACTACAAAAGCAAAGGTGTTACCTTTCAAATACCTGCTGAGCTTAAAGCTGAAGTTTACCTAAAAAAATTAAATTAAATTCTCTAACGCTATAGAAATTGAAAAAATCTTCTGTGCAGGGATGCCTCATCCTCTTCCTGCTGAACTTCTAACACTGAGGAGTTAATAGATCTGAGTATTCTGTGAAGCTGTGGGAACCCGTTGGGAACTCGCTCTGTACACTGTAACACGATCTGTAAATGGGGGTGAATCTGAGGAGTCACAGGATTCTCTCCCCTATTTACAAATTGTATTAGGTGTGATGAAAAGTCTAAAATGAAAAAAATCTTAATGGAGGAGGACAAATAAGGGTGGTCTCCATTTGCAGAAGACTCAGAGCTAGTAACTCAATCAATGCTGGAAGATCAGCAGCATGAAGAGGACTGGGCATTCCTCCACAGAAGATTTCTACAGGATCCAGCTGCCTGCACAGTGCAGGACATACATTTTTTATTTTATTATTTTTTTTTAGTTAAACTTCAACTTTAAGTTGATTTGATAGCAGTAAATACAAATTCCACAAGAAATGCTGCCTGCTGGTAAAAATTGGTACAAAGATGTGTTTGGCACATGTGTGTTTGAGGCATTTTACAGCATTCCCTTGTTTGCCTAAACTTTATGGCCTCCAGACAGGCAAGTAAGCAGTGTGTGGGGAAGATGAAATGGGGTAAATTATGATCACACCCTACGGACTAAGACTGGGATGCCATAAAATTTCATGTGCGTGCAAAGGCAGGTGTCCCAATACTTTTGGTAATAGTATATATACAGTGGAACCTCGGATTACGAGCATAATCTGTTCCAGGAGAATGCTCGTAATCCAAAGTACTCGCTTATCAAAGCGAGTTTCCCCACTGAAGTCAATGGAAACGAAAATAATTTGTTCCGCATTGGCTTCAATGACATGCAATACCGCATGTGGCCAGAGGTGGGGGGCACCGGAGAGCCTCGGAAACACACGGAAAGGCCTGAGGACAGCTCGGCTGACCTCGGAAAACCTCGGAAAGGCTCAGGAACGTATTTCTGAGCATTTCCAAACGGCTACGAATGGCGCAGATCGGCGCCATTTGGCTACGGCGCCCCCCCACCTCAGGCCAAACGCGGTACTGCACATCGCTGTGGCTTGAAGCCTGCTCGTTTTGCGAGACAACACTCGCAAACCGAGTCAGGATTTTGAAAAATACAGTGCTCGTATTGCGAAACGCTCGTTAACCGCGTTACTCGCAATCCGAGGTTCCACTGTGTGTATATATATATATATATATATATATATATATATATATATATATATGTACAGTATGTATGTATGTGTATATTTATGTATATGTATTTTTTTCCTCCATTTGCCAGCAGCTTTGGCTTTTGCTGGCTGTTTAAGTCAGCCTTTGCGCTGTTTTTGGTCTCAGCTGGCTGGTCTCTTTCTCTCCCCCTTTTTCACTTGTCCCCACCCATTCAAGGGGATGTGCTCTGGGCCCTCATGTCGTGTATGAGAGTTTAAATTCAGTGGAAGGAACTTGTGTGGGTTGGCTCCAATGAAGAAGGTGTCACCTTCAAAATGTATTAGCCATAAAGGATCCCAGTGAGGCCCCCCTGCACTCTGGAGTGTGCCAAAACTAGGACTACTGGGCTATAGATGAGTAGTTCAATAAGCGATTTTAATTCCCATGTTTGTGGGTATTATTCTTGTTAATCTTAAATAAATGCTGTGGAATAATGCATTGGGCTGGTGCGCCCTCTCTTGTTTTTTTTTTTTTTTTAGTAAATTGTACTGTTGTCAGTGGGAGTAAAAAAAAGCATCTCTGGAATTAGGGCGAGGAATAGTGTCAGTGGGAGGAATAATGCCCCATCATTGGTGTCAATGGGAGAATTAGTGCCCCTGTTGGTAATGTAAGGAACAGGAATTATGCCCCTTTGTTGGTGTCAGTGGGAGGAATAGTGTCTTGCATCGGAGGGAGGAAAGGTGCCTCAAGGCAAGCAAGGGGCCGCAGTTTGCCTTAGAGCACTGTCTTAGAGCATATAACAGGAGAATGCAACTTCACAGAGATAAATGTTGCTGCATAGGGCAGGGGAAGAGTTCAGGATTTGGGGGGTAGGTGACTACTGAAGGAGGAGGAAATTGTGGTTTGGAAGATGGTTGATTGGGTGCGGGGACAATACTCCTGATGGTTGCACACTGTAAACTTTTCTGAACATTACATAATCCTGATTTCTACACGCTGTAAGCTGTACTGTATGTTACATACTCCTAGCTGCCACATTCTGTAAAGTGTGTAGTACATTACAATGACCACAGCACACTATAAGTTATGCTGTATGTTATAAAGATTTTACTTCTGCACACTGTAATCTGTGCTGTAAGTTGCAAGTTGCAAGTTGCTGTAAGTTTTTATTTAGGTTTTGCGATTAATGTGGATATGTTAGAACAGGGATATGCAATTAGCGGACCTCCAGCTGTTGCAAAACTACAAGTCCCATCATGCCTCTGCCTCTGGGTGTCATGCTTGCTGCTGTCAGAGTCTCGCTATGCCTCATGGGACTTGTAGTTTGGCAACAGCTGGAGGTCCGCTAATTGCATATCCCTGTGTTAGAGCTTGCTTGGGGCACATTATTTAAAGAAACATGTCACCTTGCACATACAGGGCCCCCATATATTCACTGTACCTGGACTCCCTATCAACTACCTGCTCTTACACCACCTGTGCTAAAATCAGCTGTGTTGTTAAAATGGTGATGTCACTCCCCCCAGTCATGTGAAAATGTTTGGGCATAGCAATTGGATTTTAAGCCAGGGCACTGTCAAAGTTTCAGGTAATCTTGATAAATGTGGAAGAACCATTGACTTTGCAAGAGCACAGGTGAGTACATGGTGGTCAGTGGATGCCCGATGCAGAGACACTGTCATTTTTCTCTTGATGTGCAAGGTGACATTGTCTCTTTAAAGCATATTTTTGTGGCTACATGGACGGAGACATATAAGTGCTGTGCATACAGCAATAAACTATTTAACCAGGCTCTTTTAAGCCATGCACACTGTTAAGCACTTCACACTGCTGTCCACAGTATGCTATATGTGATGCAGCTTTTCACTCTTCTGTATTTCCACGGGTGTACTTTGACTTTTGGAATCCTATGAATGCCCCCGTGCCCACAAGCACTGTAAACCACTGTAGAGCAAGTGTCTCAAGGGTTACTGTAGGAGAATGGGACCCCTACATTTTTCTATATATATATGGATACCAATTTACTAAAGGAGTTGTGTGAATATTCACTTCAATTATTGAACTGTAACATGTAAATTCCTGTTTACTTATTTCATTTGCACATCATTAGATAATTGAAGTGAATATTCACACAATTGATTTTGTGAAGATTACCAACAACTCTAGTATAGTAAATAAGCCCAATAGTGGTCCCTTGTTGAATACAGAATATCACTTTGAGCAGGTCTTCTTTTGATTGATTTATAGACCTATGTTTCATTATTTATTTAGAAGATTGCAGTTAAAATTGTTATATTGCCATTTTATTATATGCCATGCTGATCAGCAAGAAACTGCACTAACATTATTTAATCTTTAATAGAGTAACAATGGTCAGTGACTTGGTATTTATTTGAAGGTGACCCTTGCTGCTACTGCCTTAACCATATTGTTCTTATTTACCGTGTAATTTTTCTTGATTGGAAGCAGTACTATCCTGCTTTTCACGTAAATATTCCTGTATGAAGGAAGTAAATTTTTTCTGTACTTTTCAACCTAAACTCTGTTACTCCAGTGCCAAAGCATCTGTAATAAGTAGAAAATGATCTTACAACGTTCCAAATCCTTCTCAAGAGCCTTGTCAATTACATCAGTTAAATATGTTATGGCCTGTCTTGGCATGTGCAAAGGACGAGCACAGCACTCTGCAGCACCAACACTGCAACATTTTGGGACTGACCCACCTATCAGACAGGTCTAGTGACTGCCGGCTCTCCAGAGAGTGCTGCCGACTGGTGAGGCGGCTTGAACCGGAGACAGACTCCCCATCACTGCGCCCGTTAGTGGCAGAGTCTGCGCTATCGTAATGCCTGCCATGCAGGGAAAGAGGAGACAGGTCAGAGGGGATCACACACACCCCTCCATCCTGCCATCCCACAGACATTAATATAATCAGAAATGTTAACCATTATCCCAAAATCAGTTTAAAAAATAGGTTTTTAGACTACAACACAACTACTTTAACATTGCTGTGCATTAACGATCTATCTGTACCTGACCGGCCGGTGATCTGAAAAATCCATCTCGTAGCTGTGTACAGAGTCAGTATAAGAACCATGGGAGCTGTACTGGTGTCTCACAGGATATTGGTGTACAGAGGCATTTGGCTGGCATGTTGAATAGTAAGCTGGAGGGATACTATTGCTGGTCTCGCTTCGGTAATCACTATCACGATCATCAACAGCACTGTCAGGATCCTCATTGTCTGCAAGATGGAAAAATTTGTCGCAAGAATGACAATATATTGGTTATACATATAGATATAGTTGCATCACTATTATCACTATTGCACAGATGGCCACCAAATTGTAATAATTCCATCAAAATTATTGAGAAGATTATTGGTATGACTGCATTAATGTGATGACAATGTAATGCAGCTGACATGTGTATAGTCATCATAAACCATATAAATAGATGTCTACAAAAACAGGGAACTATCTTAAAGAAGTTGGTAACACATACCAGTGGCTAATGCAAACAATAACTGAAACTGAGAATGGTCAACTTTATGTACACTAACAAAACATGAATGAATATTTATCCTACATGTGCAAACGTATCATAGAGCAAAACATTTTAATCATTAAAGTAGATGTAAACCCTAAATACATTAGAAAAATTACACTTAATTTCCTACAGCACTGTGTATCATAAACAACTGCCATTTTTTAAATACTAGTTTTACAATTTTTTTCCCCTCTTTATTGCATCTCAGTGCTGCTAATGTCATGCAGCCTTTGTAGCCACTTCGTGTTTACATGCATGCACTAAAATTATGACTGCATGGCACATCTCAAGAAGAGTTTTCCTGATGGTGACCAACAGTGGAACATACATGTGAATTGGCATGGCAGCTTGTAATCTCCATTTAGATAGTGTGTAAGAGGTTTAAAATGCAGGAAAACAATTCCGAGATAACAGGAAGTGCCTGACATAGGGCCTTTATTGTAGAATCACCAGGCATTATTTTAATAAAAGCTGAAGAGTTACAAAATCTTGGAAATTACTTTTGAAATGATGTTAACAGGTTATAGATGATATAATTCAGTGGCTGAGTTTACATATACTTTAAGGATGAATTAGAAAACCTCAATCAGATGAGATAATTATACTTTGGACTTTTTGTGATAATTCAATAACCAATTAGAGACCTTGGGCCAAGCAGGTAAGCCAAATAAAACTTTATCTAAATACATTGGTTGTACCTTGTGCAACCAGGGACTGTTCACCGCCGTGACTGACTAGCTGTCAGTTTGACAAGAGGGTCCTACTCCATTCTTCAGGAGTGCTGAAAGTGGCTGCTATGTGAATAATTAAATTGTAATCTATTGAGAATTGCTAACCAATGCCCAAAAAGGGCAGGTCTGCTTTTCACAAGTCATAATCCATAGCTTCATGGAGGGATAGTAGGCCTTTTGAGGCTCCTCAGACAGATAAGGAGCAGTGAGGCCAGCTCATTTATCTCTGGGCTATCCCTCTCTTGACAAGCTAATATTAATATGGCAAGGGGTGAAGAAAATGGCTTACAGTTGCCTGGTTGCTAGACCTAACAGCTGTTTGCTGCCAACTTGAACAAGCTTTTTTTACAGCCTTAGCAAACAGTTTGGCTTTTGGTGCCCTACACTCCTGCAATGCGGATGGCTGAGATGCATTTTTACACTGTGCTGTGTTGGACCTCCAGCAAGCAAGTATTTTCTTACTGGTTCTCATGTTTCGGGTGTTACACCACCAGCAAGCAGATGCTTTCTTGTTGATCCTCATATGTTTGGAATTGCAGCTGATTAGCTAGAACCAACTGTTGGATTTGTTACTCCTTAGTCAAAGAAGCCCACTCACTATTTAAATGTCAGTTTCATAAAGAAACAGCTTTTCATTTTGTAGTATTTCTGCAGTGTGTTTGCCTAAATCTGAGCACCAGTTATAGTATTCAGAGGATTAAGGACCACTGCAAAACATGGAAGTCCTTTTTAACAATGCCTTTGTCTGCAAAAAAACTAATATTCATCACAAAAAGGCTTTGGCATCAATAAAACTCTAATCATATGGGTCAATACTGCGTTCAATCACTTCACAGGTGCAGAACAACCCCAGCTAGAGAGAGTTTCAAGAACCCAATAATTCTCATATAGAATGGTTCAACATCCTTAGGAGTTTTATGGCTCATTCATACCTTTGCAACACATTAACATGCACACTAGTGTTGCCATGCTGTCAAAAAATGCTGCATGTGCGATTTTTGGCCTGCTTTCTTTAGAAATGTTCCTTGTTTGTTCAAACTAGTGGATTTAGCTCCATGTAGCCCCTGGAGTCCCATACTTCAGTAGCCTGGTAAGTACACAATAGGCTGTTAACTTTGCTAGTAAAATGAGGTGAAAATGAGGTGAAAATTCTATTTAAAAGGAATACCCTATTATGGGTATTTTTGCCAGGAAAGTAGAAATAAATTGTATTTTTTCTTGAACATGAATGGATAATGGAAGCCTTCAAAGCTTCACTTCGTTCACTAAGCTAAGGTAAAAATCCCTTTCAAATTCAAAACTCTCTGAACAGACCATATGCCTTTAGTAATCTAACCCTGTTGCAACAATATTATTGTAATGTAGTTTGTTAATTTCTTGTCAATTGATCTGCACAAAACTTTGCAAGTGAAACATTGTATTAAAATAATAATTTCTATTTAACCTATATTACCCCTTAGTTAATCCCAATCAGTCATAGTTAACTAATTTACTACCTTCTCCCCTTACCTATTATTTTTGCATATATAAACTTTTTTGTTTGTTTTTGTTACCTGTTACGGTTTTCGCTGTAAAAGAATAAAAGTACAATCACACTTTATTACCAGAGCACTTGGGAAAAAATGTGGCTACTGATATTAACCAAACATGCAATATATATTAAACAGGTTCTGGTAAAATAAAACATAAAGCATGATACTTTTACTTGGAAAGGCATGTATATTTATTTGGTGTATACACATAAGACATCAAAAGGAATATTTTTAAACTTACTTTGCTGTTCACCCCAGCCAAAATAATTCCAGTTACCTAAGAGAAATGTTTATGAAGACTGTTAAATAAATCTGGCATACTTGAGTTAACTAAAATATTATTATTTTCCATCAGAATGGGTTGAGAGTTGCACAAAGTGGTGACCAGACTCAACATCTTTTGTGAAGAAATTCCCTATAGTTTACATACCACAGAATATTAATAAGTTAGGGCAATAAATCCCATGGCAACGAAGAACAAACCTGAAGAAGAACTACATCCATTTCGCTAGCCAATACCGCTTTCAGGGAAAGCTCACAATATCCAGACAAAATTAGGAAAGTTGGGTGAAATTTAAAAAGCAAAAGGTGACGTTTTTATTTGGAATAAAGGATTACAATCTCTAACATAATTGAGCTGATTAACTAAATGAGTTGTAAATCTTTACTCAAAAAATCATGACTATTACGTTCAATAATCCAATCATGTGAAAAGCATTTGCACATCACTGGGTATTCAAACTGAACAGGAAATTTGCCCTTCACATGATCAGATAAATGAAGTGAAAATTCACCAGATTTTTTCGAAGATTCTCAATTCCTTTAGTAAATTGGCCTCTGCAATTCAACTACCAGTATAAAATAACTAGTGAACTGTCATATCTCAACGAAATATGCAAAATATCTTTATAGTGAACTGAATAAAGCATAACACTGCATTCAGATGCAGTGTTATGCTTTATTCAGTTCATCATAAATATATTTTCACTAGTTATTTTATACTGATTTACTGATGATATGTACTGATTTACTGATCTACAAATTACCGATGATAAACAAGTATTCATAAGTATTCAGTTTTTTCATATCATGGAGTCAAAGATTAATTCATTTTTAATTGTTTTTATTTATTTAACTTTCCAGTGTACTAAGTGCATAGAGCATTTGGTCCAGTTCTTATTGGTGGCCCCAATGTCCCATTAAAAATAAACCCTATATGCTGTAGCTCCATCCCATTTTAAAGTCCAAATTATGGGTGCTCCTGTGGAGAGGGGTGCAATCAGCATGGACCCCCACCCCACTCTAAGCTCAGTGAGTTGTCGCTATCATGAATGAACAATCAGTGCTGTTGTTCATAATAGTTAAAGATCCCTCAGAGGTTTTGCTCTGTGTAATGTATCTGCCCTGTGTGTGTAAAAGCAGCTGCAGATTCAGTACATGGAGCCACAGCTCTAAATGATCTTAGTGACCCTGATAGACACACAGCATTGTTGCCTGTGTAATCTGTTTTTGTGAATGGCAGCACTGGTCTGCTGCTAGAGGGCTAGAGCTGTCAATTTCAAATCTGCCTCTTTTCTAGTAGCATTGTTGGAAAAGGGGGAAAACCTGTCCAGCAACACTGCTTAGAGAGTAAGGGAGGGATTTGAACCAGACACTATATACACAGTGCCCTAGGGAATTAAAAATAATGTATAAGGATAGATGTTTTTTAAGGACATTGGAGCAGGATAAGACTACTAGCCTTTGTGTTTTTGCACATTATGGTTTTGACTGGGAAATACCCATGGTGAGAGTTATACTTACAGCACTGAGAACCATGAACAGGTAGTGGATTCTCTTCCTCTTCTTGAAACACATACTGAAAATAAGAAATTGGGAAAAAATTGGTACAAAGGTTGTTTTAATAAACACAACTTCCCATGTTTTCTTCTCTGCTATCCATTGACTTCCAAAATAGATATTGTAGACCTAAATTAGCAAACAGGTGGTCTCTTCACAAAGAGCAGCTTGCATCTATGACAAGTCCCTTGTATAGGTCAGATGATAGTTATGAAACATAAATAATAATATGATTAGAATGATAATTTATAATGGTTATAGTAATATAGATCATATGGATAATTTCTTTAAGAATAATTATACCTTGACTATGATATTCAAATTTATCTTGACCCACCCATTTACCCCCTAAGACCACAGGAAAAGAATCATGTGTCTGGAAATTCAGATTCTTGGCAGTTACACTTCTACTATGTATAACATAGGCTAGCTCTTTCCAAATGCCACCAGATGCTATTAGGAGTTTCAAATGCCATGTATCAGTGGCAAATGTCATGTATCTGTGCTAGGTATAAGAAAATGTTTATGAGCAACTGTGGTCCCCTCTGGGGCTTCTGGGAACACTATTGGCAAACAACATTGGAATTTAAGCACTGCTGTGGGTGACATGTGCCAATGCAAAAAAAAATAATTAAAAAATAAATAAAGATATAGCACGAAGAAGCTCTTTTCATGTGGCTTCAAGAACAACACAAAAAATGAATACATTAATGTAAAAAAAAGTTTTGCCACTTGCCCTCCCTAAAAAACTAACCTGGGTCTTGTGTCGATCCAGCACTGGGACCATCTACAGGTCTTCCAGCTGTCTCCTGCTTCTCACAGGAGGATCAGGCAGTAGTGGAAGCCATTGACTCCCGCTGCTGTCAATCATCCTGTGAGCAGAGAGCAAGGGGCAGGGCCATCCAGGCTGTGTTTGTGTGATATGGTATGCTCAGACAAACAGTTCAGTTATATTTATGGTACACTTTCTGGAAGCCCCAAGTAGAAATTTGATTTTTCTGTTTGCTAGAGCAAATTGGATCATGCCTTCTAAGGGTTTTTTCCTTATTCTGGATCAACTGTGGGTATAGGGTTCTTAGAGTGCAAAGATAATAATGTATTTATTTTTGTTTAACTTGATGTAAATGTGTCTTTTTTCAACCCAACTAACTATATAACTGTGTTTGGGCCATTCTATGAGTTCAAAATCAGTAGTACCAGCAGAGATAAATATTAAAGTAGAACTACAGGCAAAACCTTTTTTTTTTTTGGAGGGTGGGTTAAGGGAGGGTTATAACCAGTGCTGTCCCTGTGTTGGATCTGTTGTTAACATCGAGGCCTGGACTCTGCACGGATTTGTATAAGGTCATTATTCCTTACCATCATTGAGGAGTCAATTGAGCCTTGTCTCCCTTATATCCTATCTGGTTTCCTATCTGAGGTCTCCCACTTGGACATGCATTCCTCTATTGTATTTATTAATTTATTAAAGTTGAAGTTCAAACGCTGATGCATTGGTTGTTAGATACTCTTGATGTATGGTAATTTTTTATCTTTGTCAATAATTTGAATATTTTACAACATTTTCTTTTATTAGTCAGTTTTGGTACCGCTAAAGTTCCACCCACTTTCCCCTTTTTGAGTAATTACAGTCCAATAGGGATGAGGTACCATTTATGACACAGATTGGTATATAGCAACAAGTATAGGGTTATAACCCATGTAAGGTTTATTTTTGTCATGTGTGTCCCATTGGGGAGATTTTCCTTCACTTCTTGTCTCATAGCCAAATCAAGAAGTGAGAGAAAATCCCTCTAAAGTGAGGGAATCCCAGGTTGTCATCAGGGTCACCAGAACTAGAGGAGTCCCCATTGGAAGATGTCTTCACTATCCTGGCTGGGGACAACCTTTCACTTTCAGTGATAATGATAAACATGACCTATATAGGGGGTGAATCTCCCTAACAGTGGCACAGACAACAATAAAAAAAACTGATAGGTGTTCTAAAACCTCTCCACTATATCCAAAACTTAAAAAAATGTTTTGCCTTTAGTTATGCTTTAATGGTCACCTGCAATTAATACTCATTTTAAAGTAAGTCTTTACAAAAGTTAAAGTAAATTTAGTGTTAAGTGCAGATACCACATACTTTTTCGTTACCATTCAGAGCATCCATGGGGACTAAAACCCAGAACCCTCTGAACGTGAGCTCAGACCTGCCTATATTTGTCTCTTGCTTCTCACTATTGGTCCATTACTATGTTGACAGCCCCGTGTTTCACTCTGCTGTCCTTCATTGGATGTGTTCTGGACTGTGTCCCACAATTACAGCGTGTGACATACCTGGCTACATTAAGCAATGACAGAAGACTTTGATCAGTGCAGGACCACCATGACAGCTCACCTGATCACTGCTGTTACTTGTAAACATAGAAACCGGTAGAGAAAGTCTTCCATTGCTCATTTTCTCTGTGGCTCTGACTGGTAAGATCATAAAGCAGAGCACAGCAGAGGATATGGGTAGCATGGGCATTAGTTGTGACATTGGGTTCCATTCTCTGTCACTACAAAAAGATTAGAAAACTTGAAATGCAAACTGTCCCTCCACTGAGCCTTTTCTCCCAGTGAACACCAATCTATTTTTTTTCCGCTGATAACAAGATTGATCACACTGATCACCAACGCTGGTGATCCTACTGACCACAGATAGCAGGGATTTTTATCCTTACACTAACAACAGTTGATGGGAATTTTTTACTCCTACTGTCAACAGATGGTGGAATTTTTTTTCCTCTTACTGACCACAGATGTTGGAAAAAAATGTCCTCCCATCAACTGATGAGGCCAAAGTTTTTTCCTGCTACTGACCACAGAGCCAAAGCACTTTTTTTCTCTACTGACCAGCAACATAAAGGTAACTATGACTCAAGGCCACTGCATTCTATGTGTTTTACAGTAAATTGTGCTGACTGCTCTAATGTATACTATATACTATTACCAATAGTTCATTACCATACGCCTGACCAAAAGTGTACATTGCCACAACAGTTACTTGTTGCTAAATAGTTTCTGACTATTCCTTCTGTAAGGTAGGATCCAAAATGTTTTAGTTCTCTGCCCAAAATTTTTAATATTTTTCCAGACATTTTCTTTAGATTTTTTCGTGTCTGTGAAACTTTTAATTATACAACTATAGATGGTAGTTAAATGTACAGTATATGTAGATTCCTCTAGGTGCGTGTATTTAACACACAGCTTCTGTTAGTTTGTTAGTTGTACTACTATTTCTATTACAGCTATTTGTTTACTTTTTGAATTTCTATACTGCTACACCTTAAAGATGACATCAATGTATTGATATTTTATACAGCTTAGACCAATGTAACTATGCATATACCATACCTGACTGATCCCCCTGGAAACTGAAAATCACTAAAGTAAACAGTGCTACTCCAGTGACCTCTATTTGCTTTTTGCTCCCACACCAAGTGGGTGCCTTGTTGTTTTCTGAACACAAGAAGCTGGTTGTTCGGCATCGGTGCCATTCTGACAATGCTTTGCATTTGTTCGATGCGAAAGAACGGGAGTTCACTGCTCCAACTCTCCATCTCTTCCAATTAGACTGTGCTTTGCTTTGCACCCTGGTATGTTATAAGTATAATTACCTTGTTCCAATGTAACTATATATATATACCTGGAATTCTTCTTTAAATAGAAGTTAAGAGCTCATGTAAACCACAACACTGAGCACTTTCAACAATTTGCCAATAAAGTTTCAGTTTTTTATTTCACTACTTACATCATCCTGATCCCTCATGGCATTCAGCTGCTCTAACTTCTTTGCCCAGTATCGAGCTTCCTCTTCTGGTATATCTAAAGAGAAACAAAATAAGTTACCACTTTATTTACATATGACCTGTTTGTTCCATCTCAGGTTTGCCAGTGTTGTTATCAAAGCAACTGCTTTTTTCATTATCTTTAAAAGCTTATATATTCAACAAATACCTAATTGAAATACAAACTTCAAGAAAAAATATATTTTTCTGTAAATACCATAATTCTCATTTAAAAAGGGACTCTTAGGAACTAATATACACTGTACTATGACAATGGGCCACAACTTACAATATTTCACCTAGAGAAACCAATCTGATATTGTGTTTCGTGCTGTCGATACAAGTAAGAAGATAAAAAGGACAATTTGATTGCTTGCTGGAGGCAACACAGTTTCCTTATTTCAGATGCCGTTGCCACAATGTTGACATTTCATTGCAAGCTTTTGTGAGAAATCCTACAAATGTGCAGTTTTGTTATAATAATAAATGTGGGAATAAGACAGTGTAGTTTTGGTAGAGAAAAAGACAACACTGCTGGCTATCCCAACTTACAGCTTCTACCTGCTGAGTATCTGAGAAAAGCAAATCAAAGTAGCTGAGAGGGAAGTCCTAACTTCCATGCTTGTGCTCCTCCTCTAATCCCTTTACCATTGGGATCAAGGAGAAAAAGCCCAGCCTCTATGTAAGCTCTAAGTACCAATTTCACTGACTTTGTCTGATTATGCTCAAAATGCAGAATCCCATGCTTTCTAATTGTCCCTGCTCACTCTTGCCCTATGCTTTATGCCTTATGCTCAAAAAAATACATGTGTTTTGTGGGGGCATATTCAAGCACTTTTACCTCTGTGTACTTCACTAATCTTCTCCTCCAAAACAGCTATCTTCCCTTTTCCCAGGCCAGGAAACAAATGCCTGAATCTTTTTTTTTTTTTGTAGATTTTTTCTTATTTAAGAAGACAATAGGAAAGTATTATTATTATTATTATTATTATTATTATTATTATTATTTATGATTTATATAGGCCCAACAATTTGCACAGTGTCTAAAGGGAGACAGTACAGTTACAATACAATAAAATAAAATACAAGAGGGTTAAGCTCATAAGAGCTTACAATATAATATGGTGGGGTACATGGTACAAAAATTTTATAACTGTGAGGGATGAGCTGATGGGAGAATTAAAAGTTCAGTTGCTAGGTAGAGGTAGGATAGATTTCTCTGAAGATATAAGTTTTCAGGGATTGCCTAAAGATGGCCAGAGTAGGATATAGCCAGATAGATTTAGGTAGAGAGTTCCAGAGGATGGGAGAGGCTCTGGAGACGTTTAGAAGATGATCATAGGAGGAGGATACAAGAGAGATAGAGAGCATGAGGTCTTGGGAGGAGCTGAACGTCCGGCTTCTGTCGAAAGGGCATGACCAAAAAAAGTCTGCCGATCAGCATCCAATCAGTGCTCTCAGAAAATGGCTGACAGTGCTTACTGGTGTGTTCTGGTGGGGGAGCCATCCCCCTGTCAGAACACAATAGCTCAACGGGGGGGGGGGGGGAGATCGCTGTACTAACATTGCATAGTTAGTAAAGGATCTCCTCCCGAGCTCTTTTTTTTCATTAAGCTCGCTGGGTTGAATGACAAAAAAGGTATAGTGTGTACTAGGCTTTAGTGAAAAGATAAACATAAAAGGAATAACTAACATGTCCCCAACTTTGTCTCCAACTTACCGACCTCAATGCACTGTTTCATTGGGCAACTGTGTGGCAAATGATGTTCAATGTTGATAAATGTAAAGTTATGCACTTGGGGGCTAGAAACATCCACACATCTTACATACTACAAGGAAAAAACGCTGAGGGAGTCAATGGTGGAGAAGGATAAGGGTGTTCTGGTAGATCATAATCTTAATAATGGCATGCAATGCCAAGCTTCAGTTTCCAAAGTGAGCAAAATCCTTTCTTGTATTAAGAGAGGTATGGACTGCAGAGATATCATTTTGACCCTGTACAAATCATTAGTAAGACCTCATCTGGAATATGCAGTTCAGTTTTTGGCACCAGTATATAAAAAGAATATTGGGGAACTGGAGAAAGTGCAGAGAAGGGCAACCAAACTAATAAGAGGCATGGAGGAGCTCAGCTATGAGGAAAGATTAGCTGAAATGAATTTATTCTCTCTTGAGAAGAGGAGGTTAAGGGGACATATGATCAACATGTATAAATACATAAGTGGTCCATATAGTGAACTTGGTGTTGAGTTTTTCACTTTAAGGTCATACCAGAGGACAAGGGGGCACTCGTTACGTCTGGAGGAAAAAAGATTTCATTGCCAAATATGGAAAGGCTTCTTCACTGATGCCTCGTACACACAACATTTTTCCCGACGTGATTCCTCTCAAGCCTGCCTTGCATACACACGTTCAGGCAAAAAAATGCTCGACCAAAGCGCGGTGACGTACAACACGTACAACGGAACTATAAAGGGGAAGTTCCATTCAAATGGCGCCACCCTTTGGGCTACTTTTGCTGATCCTCATGTTAGTAAAAGTTTGGTGAGAGACGATTCGCGCTTTTCAGCCTTGTGCTTTTCAGTCCGTTACAGCGTGATGAATGTGCTATCTCCATTACGAACGCTAGTTTTACCAGAACGAGCGCTCCCGTCTCATACTTGATTCATACTTGATTCTGATATGTTGGATAAAAAGCTGGACTAAAGCTGCAACAAAGGAGCGTTATACAACACCGATACAAATAATAAAGAAAAAAGTTGCACTCATTCATAGCGCAACTTTTTTCTTTAATACTTGATTCTGAGCATGTGCATTTTTTTCCCCTCGGAAAAGCATACACATGACCGTTTTTCGCGATGAGAAAAAGACTGACGGGAAACACGATGAGAAAAAAGAGAGCTGGTTTTAATTTTTTTGCGGGCAGTTTTTTCGTCGAGAAAACTGCTAGGGAGCATACACACGACCGGTTTTCACGACCAATATAAAAAATGGCAGTTTTCTCATCGGGAAACCGGTCGTGTGTACAAGGCATAAGAGCTGTGAAAATGTGGAATAGACTCTGTGGACAGCTTTAACCCAGATGCCTGCATACTTAGATGTGCCTGTTTTAATCATCAACCATGTGAGTTGCTAAATGATGTACCTTCATTAAATGTAACCAACCGTATTGCTACACGTAGAGGTGCCTCTCTTCTCTTTTATACTCTGTAGCTCCTGCTGGATTTTGCTTCTTATCCCCTTGTGGAGGCTGGCATTTGTGAATGGACATTTTATGGTTACACAACCTATCACATTGCTATAATATTTTTAGATGGACTATAAACTGAAAGACCTATGAATAAATGGTTGTGGAACGAATCTCCTGTTTATTCATTATTTCTTATGGGGAAATTTGATTTGATATACAAGTGCTTTGGATTACAAGCATGTTTCCGGAACCTATTATGCTCGCAATCCAAGGCTTTACTGTATATACTGTATATATATATATTTTTTTCTTTTTTCCTCCTATTGGTTGAACTAGATGAACGTGTGTGTATTTTTTTCAACCAAACTAACTATGTAACTACGTAACAATAAGTGAAACAGGAGGGGATGGGGGCAAGGGAGTAGTTGCTGAAGCTAGCCCTATAGCGTTCCCACCCAAGGAATTAATGGACTGTCTCGGTACTGATAAAAAACAATATACAATGTAATATAAAAAAGTTTATTGTAGATAAAAAACAAATATACAGTTGACATTTTAAAAGGGAAAAAACAGATGCTCAGGGTTTCCCCAAGAGATATCTGTGATGTTCAATTTATAGATTGGTCAGGGTCTCTACTAGTTTTGCGGTAAACCGCTTCCTCAGGAGAGCCAACCTATGGAACAAATAATACAGTAAGAAACACAAAAACAAAATATGGTTCAAGATAAGTAGGGTTACATCATATAATACATAAGTAGCAAAAAATAGCTTACCCAATGAATAAAGGGTCATGTGCGAACCCAGGCCGCACAACTAGATTTTGGACTAACCCGTCTTTACTCCCCCAACACCTCTCACTCCACACACAATTAACTTTCCCTGTATCTTTCCACTTTTGACATTTAGTTTGTCTAATCAATTCACCCAAGTACCTGGGATGTGTTTGTAGCACTTTAATCAATCATCATTATCGGTGACTGCTCACGGGCACCGCCCCTTCCCCTCACCCCCACGGCATAATCGAGATGCCAATTTTTAATACTGATGAATTGCTGTAGATGCCCCGACCGTATGCTCTGCCCTGCCCTATGGGTTTTGTGTCTTAATGACACTCTCCTCCCCCTTGTCCTTCAGCCGTCAATTGTGTGACAATGCCTTATGTCAACCAATATAGTGATCATTATTGTGGGAATTATACTCCCACTTGTTAATTACTGTATTATTCATGTTTTAAACTAATTTATTATATGTTTTCTTTTTTATATCTAGCACCCTTTGAGTGTCTTGTGCGATCCCCGGTTGCCTGTGCCTCCCCTTAGCGGCAGACTTGCGTTTCCCCTAGTGGGGGTGCCCTCCTGGAGCCTATCCCCCTCTTGTTCTCTCCGAGCCCAGGGCCTCAGCCCACCGGCTCGTTGTGAACGCACATGCGCAGTAGCGCGGGATCGCGCACCTGCGCAGTGCGGGGGAACTGACGTCAGATGCGTCTTGGGCATCCCCTCATTTAACGGGCACTCGGGCCCTTGTATGAGCATGGTGGATCTCTCCATTGGCGGTAATTTGTGTGGGGCGCTGACAGGAAGGACGCGGCCGGCAGTTAAGGAGTTTTATGGGTACGTCTGCCCCCTGCCTCAGCTCATGCATTACCCTGCACCCGAGGCTACCAATACGCATACTTGAAGTACATATTCTTTGCTGGTCATTTACCAGCAACACTGGGTCTATTTATCTCTTCACCCTTATGACTCCTTGTGCAGCTGTACCAGCCGAAATCCACTATTCCACCTGTCACTCTGCCCTCACAACACTAGGAGCCTCTTGTCTTCCGGGTCATGGCCCTCAAGTCATCGCCGTGGTAAGTTATAATTTTATTCAACCTCCTGTCTAATGCTTCCACTAGTTAGGGTTTGGCACCCCCTCTTTCCTCCCCTTCCTCCCTTTCCCCTTCCCTCTCTATACTTCCTCTCATCCCCCTTTCTCCCCCCTTCTTTCCTCTTCCCCCTCTTCTCCCCTTCCCTCTCCCCCTTTCCCTTCCCCCCCACCCCCCCTTCCCTCCTTTCCTTCCCTCTCTGCCTTCCACCCTCCCCCCATTCCCCTCCCTCCTCTCATTTCCCTCCCTTCCTTCCTTCCCTCCTTTCGCCCTCTCTCCCCACCCATCTTCCTCTTTCTCCCTCCCCCCCCTTTTCTCCCCTCCCCTCCCTCCTATTTCTTCTTCTCCCACTGTCCCTTGCCCTACTACTTGCCATGTACGCTGTATCTGGTTTTCCACCAATATTATACCTTTTATCACAGAGATCTACGCACAATCCCCCTTGTCCGCTGTGGGGGGAATCTAGTTGGGCGGCCTGGGTTCGCACTTGACCTTTTATTCATTGGGTAAGCTATTTTTTGCTACTTATGTATTATATGCTGTAATCCTACTTATCTTGAACAATATTTAGTTTTTGTGTTTCTTACTGTATTATTTGTTTCATAGATTGGCTCTACTGAGGAAGCGGTTTGCAGCGAAACTAGTAGAGACCCTGACCAATCTATAAATTGAAAATCACAGATATCTCTTGGGGGAACCCTGAGCATCTGTTTTTTCCCTTTTAAAATGTCAACTGTATATTTGTTTTTTATCTACAATAAACTTTTTTATATTACATTGTATATTGTTTTTTATCAGTACCGAGACAGTCCATTAATTCCTTGGGTGGGAATGCTAATAGGGTTAGCTTCAGCACCTACTCCCTTGCCCCCATCCCCTCCTGTTTCACTTTAGTAATCCGGATGATTGTACGTTGTTATGAACTATTATGTTTCTTTATATGAGGCTATACTCCAAATTTCTTCATACGTAACAATAAGACAAGCCACTCATTCTCTAATGCTAGCTGCATGTTGCTTCTTAGCTGCTTTAATGTCGCTAATGCAGTGTAAGCATATGTGTGCCCAATGACAGGTTCAAATTACAAAGAGCGGTGTCTCTAATGCAGTGGATGTATGAAGTCAGTCTACCCACATCCCTAAATACATGCAGAAAAAAGTGCACTCCAGAGAGGGCGGTTCCTCAGTGGGATTTTTTAGGGTGACTGTTGAAAACCTCTATATAAATTGTCAGATATATAAAGTCCCTGCAAGTGAGGCACCAATGGAGGAAATGGGTATTTTCTACCCTGAATACAAATTACAAAGAGCGGTGTCTCTAATGCAGTGGATGTATGAGGTCAGTCTACCCACATCCCTAAATACATGCAGAAAAAAGTGCACTCCAGAGAGGGCGGTTCCTCAGTGGGATTTTTTAGGGTGACTGTTGAAAACCTCTATATAAATTGTCAGATATATAAAGTCCCTGCAAGTGAGGCACTGTAACGGCACCCCAATCTCAAGGAGTATTAACGCCGTTTACGATGTTCCCTCTCCTAGACACACATCCACTCGCTACCGATATCCACAGCTAAACGACCCTTTCCTATAGGAGCCGACCCCTCTGGAAGAAGACGAGACGCACTCTGTCTCTTCTGTAGTAGGAATGAATTTATTAATGCCAAACATTGTAACTTTATACACAATTCAGGGCACATGATTTAACATGAACAAGGGCCCAGCTCCACCCACACATCCCAAAACTCAACACCTCATCCTGACGTCTGCTAGGCTTCAAAAGATCCCAACACAATAGAATATACGATCTCCAATACACATCTTCCCACAAAGGGTTGGCAGCCAGTCTGTCTGGCGACAACAGGTTCTAAACCCTTTACATCTTAAATCCCTTTGTATTGTAAATCCCAGTCTGCCTTTACAATACACACAAGTATAGGGTTAATTACTTCTATTCACACCAGACCTTCCCAAGTCATACTGAACAATAGAAATGCAAAACAACTTAATTCCTCACAGCAATGATACTTAACCCCCACATACAGTATACATCCAATCTATATACAATGTATATACAGCCTTGAATATGGCTATCATAGACCATATTGGGGTTTTCATTCACCCTGTGCCCCTAATAGAGACACAGGGTGATTGACACATAAGAGCCATTGGGGAAGCTGGCGCAAGGGTATTTCATACTTCCTAAGCGATTCTGAGTCCCCCGGGCCTTCCCGTTACAGGCACCAATGGAGGAAATGGGTATTTTCTACCCTGAATACAAATTACAAAGAGCGGTGTCTCTAATGCAGTGGATGTATGAGGTCAGTCTACCCACATCCCTAAATACATGCAGAAAAAAGTGCACTCCAGAGAGGGCGGTTCCTCAGTGGGATTTTTTAGGGTGACTGTTGAAAACCTCTATATAAATTGTCAGATATATAAAGTCCCTGCAAGTGAGGCACCAATGGAGGAAATGGGTATTTTCTACCCTGAATACAAATTACAAAGAGCGGTGTCTCTAATGCAGTGGATGTATGAGGTCAGTCTACCCACATCCCTAAATACATGCAGAAAAAAGTGCACTCCAGAGAGGGCGGTTCCTCAGTGGGATTTTTTAGGGTGACTGTTGAAAACCTCTATATAAATTGTCAGATATATAAAGTCCCTGCAAGTGAGGCACTGTAACGGCACCCCAATCTCAAGGGGTATTAACGCCGTTTACGATGTTCCCTCTCCTAGACACACATCCACTCGCTACCGATATCCACAGCTAAACGACCCTTTCCTATAGGAGCCGACCCCTCTGGAAGAAGACGAGACGCACTCTGTCTCTTCTGTAGTAGGAATGAATTTATTAATGCCAAACATTGTAACTTTATACACAATTCAGGGCACATGATTTAACATGAACAAGGGCCCAGCTCCACCCACACATCCCAAAACTCAACACCTCATCCTGACGTCTGCTAGGCTTCAAAAGATCCCAACACAATAGAATATACGATCTCCAATACACATCTTCCCACAAAGGGTTGGCAGCCAGTCTGTCTGGCGACAACAGGTTCTAAACCCTTTACATCTTAAATCCCTTTGTATTGTAAATCCCAGTCTGCCTTTACAATACACACAAGTATAGGGTTAATTACTTCTATTCACACCAGACCTTCCCAAGTCATACTGAACAATAGAAATGCAAAACAACTTAATTCCTCACAGCAATGATACTTAACCCCCACATACAGTATACATCCAATCTATATACAATGTATATACAGCCTTGAATATGGCTATCATAGACCATATTGGGGTTTTCATTCACCCTGTGCCCCTAATAGAGACACAGGGTGATTGACACATAAGAGCCATTGGGGAAGCTGGCGCAAGGGTATTTCATACTTCCTAAGCGATTCTGAGTCCCCCGGGCCTTCCCGTTACAGGCACCAATGGAGGAAATGGGTATTTTCTACCCTGAATACAAATTACAAAGAGCTGTGTCTCTAATGCAGTGGATGTATGAGGTCAGTCTACCCACATCCCTAAATACATGCAGAAAAAAGTGCACTCCAGAGAGGGCGGTTCCTCAGTGGGATTTTTTAGGGTGACTGTTGAAAACCTCTATATAAATTGTCAGATATATAAAGTCCCTGCAAGTGAGGCACCAATGGAGGAAATGGGTATTTTCTACCCTGAATACAAATTACAAAGAGCGGTGTCTATAATGCAGTGGATGTATGAGGTCAGTCTACCCACATCCCTAAATACATGCAGAAAAAAGTGCACTCCAGAGAGGGCGGTTCCTCAGTGGGATTTTTTATGGTGACTGTTGAAAACCTCTATATAAATTGTCAGATATATAAAGTCCCTGCAAGTGAGGCACCAATGGAGGAAATGGGTATTTTCTACCCTGAATACAAATTACAAAGAGCGGTGTCTCTAATGCAGTGGATGTATGAGGTCAGTCTACCCACATCCCTAAATACATGCAGAAAAAAGTGCAGGTTCAATAGAAGATGAGCAATGAAGAGGAGCACTAATAAACTTAACACAAAAAGGTTGGGTCCAGGCTGCTGACAGCTGCTGACAGTAAAAAAAACTCTGAATCACCTAACAGATGACACAGATGACACACTCTACCAGGGGCGGATCCAGGGGGGGGGCAACAGGGCAATTGCCCCCCCCAAGACCATCTGTCACACTCACCTGCTTGCTCTGTTTTTTTATTTTTTTGCGCCTGATCTCCCGGCCGTAGGTTCCCTGGACCCCAAACGTGGCACATATGTAGCCAAAAGTCTCCTGTGCAAAGTTTGGTGTCTGGGGGACCTACGGCCGGGGAGCACTGATTTTTTAAAGCCGGGCACCCCTTCCATAGACTCCAATGTTAAACGGTAATTTCTCCGGTGACTTTGCGGACCCGGTACCGGCCGGTCGTAGGTCCCCTGGACCCCAAACTTGGCACACATGTCCATTTCTCCTCTACAAGTGTGCAAAGTTTGGTGTCTGGGAGACCTACGACCGGGGAGAACCGATTTTTCAAAGCCGGGCACTCCTTCCATAGACTCCCATGTTAAACATCAGTCTAGTCATGGGCACAGTGAAGCATGGGCACAGTGAGGCATGGGCAAAGTGAGGCAAAGTGAGGCACAGTGAGGCATGCAGATGGACACCCTAGGCTTATACTCGAGTCAATACGTTTTCCGAGTTTTTTGGGGTAAAATTAGGTGCCTCGGCTTATATTCGGCTCGGCTTATACTCGAGTATATACAGTACTTGTTCTGCGGCTGCCGCTGCCTCTCTGAGTCTCTCTCTCTGTTTCTCACATCAGCCGATCAGCGGCGCCGAGAGAGAGACTCGTCTAATGTAGTTATGCGGCGCACTGACACGATACCAGGAGCGGAGGAGGAGGTGGGTGGAGCCTCTTCCTTGCACTCGTTGCTAACGCCTGGGCTGCTTGGTGTCTAGCAACGGGCAGGTGCGATAGCGTGCGGCTCCACAGACGGGTAAGAAAGCGGGCGGCTCTTCTTGCGGCGAGGTTTGTGGGCGGGCGGCATGGTTCGTGGGCAGACCGTGCTGCTCAGTGCATTGGCAGCGCAGGTGAGAGTGAGAGAACAGGCGCAGTGTGGCAGCTGGCCAATCAGCTAGCCGGGAGCGGCGGAGCAGAGAGATGAGATCATCTCTCACCGCCCGTGCCTGCCCTGCATTCCTGCAGTGACTTCCGCCCTCACTGTTCAGGCAGCAGAGAGATTACATTATCTCTCTGCTGCCTGACTCTGGGAGTCTGGGACACAGCAAGAGACAACCAAAACTACACCTTAGAAGGCAAGTTAGTGACAATCCGCAAGGTGTGGCAGGCGACGTGGCAAGTGACAATCTGCAAATTGTGGCAGGTGACGTGGCAAATGACAATCTGCATCTGGTGGCAGGCAAGTGACAATCAGCAAGGTGTGGCAGGTGACGTGGAAAGTGACAATCCGCTAGGTGTGGCAGGCGACGTGGCAAGTGACAATCCGCAAATTGTGTCAGGTGACGTGGCAAATGACAATCTGCATCTGGTGGCAGGCAAGTGACAATCAGCAAGGTGTGGCTAGTGACAATCCGCAAGGTGTGGCAGGTGATGTGGCAAGTGACAATCCACAAGGTGTGGCAAGTGACAATCCACAAGATGTGGCAGGTGACGTGGCAAGTGACAATCCTTAACGTGTGGCAAGTGACACGCTCAGGGCTCCCACTAATTGCAGGCGATGGTGGCAAGTGACACACTGGGGACTCCCACTGATTCTGCATTGAACTATTTAATTTTATATTACAATGTAATAATAGAAATAATGCGCTTCAATCATCCTGACACCATAACAACCATTGTGTCGGGATGATTGAAGCGCCGACACCAGCCGTTTCCCGGATAAATTTCCGACAAAAAAAAACTATTTTTTGGCAGTGCCCCTCCCGAGAAAAGACTCTGGATCCGCCCCTGCACTCTACAACAATGACCCTGTACTGGTGATGTCACCTCCTGCTTATACAGGCATTATTCAATTGGATACCACCAGTCTTGCTCAAGTGAGGCTAGTCAGGGGACCCTTCTCTCATTATATGCTCTCCTTCTCCTCCATTCTGTCCACTAGTTAACCCTTCACTGCCCAATACTGTTGTATTTCAGCTGAGATTGTGCCTCTCTCTGGCTAGGCACAATGACAAATTTGCTGGCAGGTACAGTATGTTTAACAGAGCACAATGGTTCACTGTCACCAATCAGTATGAAGTTATAATAGGACTACAGTGCCTTGAAAAAGTATCCTTACCCCTTGAAATTGTCCACATTTTGTCATGTTACAACCAAAAATGTTATTGTATTTTATTGGGATTTTATGCGATAGACCAACACAAAGTGGCACATAATTGTGAAGTGGAAGGAAAATGATAAATGGTTTTCAACGTTTTTTTTATGAATTAATATCTGAAAAGTGTGGCACGCATTTGTATTCAACCCTCTTTACTCCGATACCCATAACTGAAATCTAGTGGAACGGATTGCCTTCAGAAGTCACATAACTAGTAAATAGAGTCCAGCTGTGTGTAATTTTATCTCAGTATAAATACAGCTGTTCTGTGAAGCCCTCAGAGGTTTGTTAGAGAATCTTAGTGAACAAACAGCATCATGAAGACCAAGGAGCACACCAAACAGGTCAGGGATAAAGTTGTGGAAAAGTTTAAAGCGGTTGTATACCCTGTTTTTTAACTTTTACCTACAGGTAAGCCTATAATAAGGCTTACCTGTAGGTAAAAAGAATATCTCCTAAAGCTGTACGGTTTAGGAGAAATTCCCCTCGCAATGAGCCGCTGACTGCAGCAGCGCATGTGCAGCGGGGATTCTCGGCTAAAGCCCGGCAGCCGCCGGACCTTGCCGGCGTGCGGGAGTGACAACATCACCACTCCAGCCACTCACAGCGCTTGGAGCGGCGATACCCAGAAGATACGCCGAGGCAAGATGACATCTCCCTCGGCGTGGACCAGGTAAGTTGCCGACGCCTCGTTCTAAGGTAAGTATTTCATAATGAGCTAGTATGCGGTATGCTACTAGCTCATTATGCCTTTTGCCTTTCAGGTATGTAAAAAAAAAAGCAGCAGCAGGTATACAACCGCTTTAAAGCAGGGTTAGGTTATAAAAAAATATCTCAAGCTTTTAACATCTCATGGAGCACTGTTCAATCCATCATCTGAAAATGGAAAAAGTATGGCACAACTGCAAACCTACCAAGACATGGCCGTCCACCTAAACTGACAGGCCGGGCAAGGAGAGTATTAATCAGAGAAGCAGCCAAGAGGAGGAGCTGCAGAGATCCACAGCTCAGGTGGGAGAATCTGTCCACAGGACAACTATTAGTTGTGCACTCCACAAATCTGGCTTTTATGGAAGAGTTGCAAGAAGAGAGCCATTGTTGAAAGAAAGCCATAAAAAGTCCCATTTGCAGTTTTCAAGAAGCAATGTGTGGGACACAGCAAACATGTGGAAGAAGGTGCTCTGGTCAGATGAGACCAAAATTGAACTTTATGGCCATAGCAAAATGCTATGTGTGAAAACTAACACTGCAACATCACCCTGAACACACTATTCCCACTGTGAAACATGGAGGTGGAAACATCATGTGGGGATGCTTTTCTTCAGCAGGGACAGGGAAGCTGGTCAGAGTTGATGGGAAGATTGATGGAGCTAAATACAGGGCTCCACAGAGAGCCCGTTACAATCGTAGAAGAAAATCTGTTAAAGTTTACAAAAGACTTGAGACTGGGGTGGAGATTCACCTTACAGCAGGATAGTGACCCTAAACATACAGTCAGAGCTACAATGAAATGGTTTAGATCAAAGCATATTCATGTATTAGAATGGCCCAGTCAAAGTCCAGACCTAAATCCAATTGAAAATCTGTGGCAAGTCTTGAAGATTGCTGTTCACAGATGCTCTCCATCCAATCTGACCAACCTTGAGCTATTTTGGGCAAAAATGGCACTCTCTAGATGTGCAAAGCTGGTAGAGACATACCCAAAAAAGACTTGCAGCTGTAATTGCAACGAAAGGTGGTTCTACAAAGTATTTACTCAGGGGGACTGAACACCACACTTTTTAGATATTTATTTGTAAACAAATTTGACTCAGTGACATGATGGGCACAGTGAGGCTGAATGATGGGAACAGTGAGGCTGTACTGATGGGCACAGGGAGGCTGCATTGATGGGCACAGTTACTCTCCATTGATGGACACAGTGAGGCTGCATTTGATGGGCACAGTGAGGCTGCATTTGATGGCAACATGTTTTTTTAAACCACATACCTATTTCAGCACATGGTCCCCAATATAATTTGGAATTCAAGAATGTTGTATTCTTATTTACAAAACAAACGATAAAATATACTGTTAAAAGTAAAAACACACTTGCAGTTTGTTACCTAATGGAAGTTCAAACCGAGTGTCAAGTAAGATGCTATGGAAGGTGGGCTCTTTGGTTCCACAGATCTCATTATCTGTCATTATAACTTGAGAGTCAAGGGTCAACCATTCACCTGGGCCTTCCTGTCATGGAGAAAAAATTACCATAAATCTGGTTTATGACAATGAAAAAGAAAGTTGAGAGAATGAAGGCATACAGTATTTGTTCATTTGCATTTATTATTGTTGGCTCTGTATTTATCAGTGAAAAATACAAAAGTAATATATCTGGATACATATACATATATACACGTACAGAATCAGTAATGTATCTGTACAGTATACATATACCTATAGTGGATATAAAAAGTCTAGACACCCCTGTTGAAATGTCAGGTTTCTGTGATGTAAAAAAATTAGACAAAGATAAATAATTTCATAACTTTTTCCACCTTTAATGTGACCTATAAACTGTACAACTAAATTAAAAAAACAAACTGAAATCTTTAAAGGGAAGTAAAAAATTAAATAAATGTGGTTGCATAAGTGTGCACACCCTCCTATAACTGGAGACGTAACTGTGTTCAGAATTAAGCAATCTCATTCAAACTCATGTTAAGCCCAGGTTCACACCGGGCTGCGAGAGTGAAGCCATGCGAGTACAGCTGAACTTGCACGTTTTCATTCCCGCTGGTCAGTCCCAATTTTGGCTGCGATTACAGAGACATCTGTGCAGGTTTCTGCACAGATGTCAATGTAAATCGCGGGCCAAAATCGCAAAACGTAGTACAGAAACTACTTTTTGAAATCGGTGCAGCGCCGCAGATGCGGCGTCACACCGATTAGGATGGTGCCATTGCCGCCGTTTTGACATGCGATTTGACATGCCAAATCGCATGTCAAAACGCACCAGTGTGAACCAGATCTAAATAGGAGTCAGTACACACCTGCCATCATTTAAAATGCCTCTGATTAACCCCAAATAAAGTTTTGCTGTTCTAGTAGGTCTTTCCTGACATTTCATTAGTCGCATCCTACAGCAAAAGTCATGGTCCACAGAGAGCTTCCAAAGCATCAGAGGAATCTCATTGTTAAAAGGTATCAGTCAGGAAAAGGGTACAAAAGAATTTCCAAGGCATTAGATATACCATTAAACACAGTGAAGACAGTCATTATCAAGTGGAGAAAATATGGCACAACAGTGGCATTACCAAGAATTGGACTTCCCTCCAAAATTGATGAAGAGACGAGAAGAAAACTGGTCAGGGAGGCTGCCAAGAGGCCTAAAGCAACATTAAAGGAGCTGCAGGAATATCTGCCAAGTATTGGCTGTGTGGTACATGTGACAACAATCTCCAGTATTGTTTATATGTCTGGGCTATGGGGTAGAGTAGCAAGATGGAAGCCTTTTCTTACGAAGAAAAAACATCCAAGCCCTGACAAATTTTGCAAAACCACATCTGAAGCATGTGGGAAAATGTGTGTAGCAGGATGTCCATATGTAAGAAGGAATCCGGCTCCCTCCGGTGGTATAAGTGTTACAATGCAACTAATGCACTTTGGGACAGATATCAGCTAGGAGAAAAGACTTTGTTGCTTTTAGTAAAAGACAGACTACTGTCACGTACCTAGCGGTGATGAGCCCGGACTTGCAGAGGAAGGCCTCCCTTACGGCTCCCACCAGCGGCCCCTGGTAAGGTAACAGCAGGCGCGGAGGTAGGAGGGGTACGAGTGCCTGGCAGGATCAACCAAGGTGAAGGTAGGTATGCAGACTTGGTAGGCACACTGGAACACAGCAGGTCGAACTGGAATCAGGAACACTCAGCAAACTGGAATCGTTCAGCAGACGGGACCGGAACCAGGAACACAGGAACTCAGCAAACTGGATCAGCTTAGCAGACTGGACCGGAACCAGGAACACAGGAACTCAGCAGACTGGATCAGCTTAGCAGACTGGACTGGAACCAGGAACACAGGAACTCAGCAAACTGGATCAGCTTAGCAGACTGGACCGGAACTAGGAACAGTGAGCTTGGTCAGACAAGCCGGGTCGGTTAACTGGCTGGCAGCAAGGTACAGAGGGATCAGACAGAGGAGAGGTCACAACAAGCCAGGGGTCGGATGCAGGCAGAAAACTGGAGAAGTCACAGGCAGGCCGGGTCAAACACAGGTAAGTCTTCAGATCAGGTTTTCAGGTACTCAACGCTGTAGAGCAGACAGCAGGGACTGTCTGCGATTGACAGGTTTAAATAGCCCCTCTGGCGCCACCTGCAGGGCGGAGCATGCGCAACCGAAAATCAGGAAGACCAGGACGCCTGCTTCTGGCAGGACCTCCATGACATTGCCCCCCCCCAAGGGGCAGCCTCCGGATGCCCATCCGGGCAAACTTCTCAGGGTGAGATCTCTTGAAGGACTGCACCAGGCTTCTAGCATGGATGTTCTCCTCAGGCTCCCAAGAGTTTTCTTCGGGTCCGTAGCCCTTCCACTTAATCAGGAATTGGTTCTGGTTATTCCTTCTTCTAAAATCCATAATGGCTTCCACTTCGAATTCCTCCTCCCCGTCTACAATGACAGGATCAGGGAGAGCCGGACTTCGGCCTGGAAATGGGTTGGGAACCGAGGGCTTCAGCAGAGATACATGGAAGACCGGATGGATCTTGAGGGAGTCAGGGAGCTCCAGTTCATAAGCCACTTCATTGATTTTCCTTTTGACTGGAAACGGCCCTAAGAATTTGGGGCCCAGTTTCTTAGAGGGACATGCCATCCTCAAGTTTAAAGTGGATAACCATACTTGGTCGCCGGGTGCCAGCATTAATTCACCCCGTCTCTTCCTGTCAAAAATTGTTTTGTTGTGTTCCTGAGTCTTGGTCATGGTTTCCTGCAGAAGTTGGTTGTTGGATGAAAAGAAGTTCAACTTTTCCTGGACTGCGGGCACCGTACATTCAGGAAGGGAATTGGGCAGGAATGTAGGATGGAAACCGTAGTTTGCGAAGAATGGGGACTGCTTGGTAGCGGAATGCGTAGAGTTGTTATAGGCAAACTCGGCCAATGGGAGCAGGGAAACCCAGTCATTCTGAGCGAATGAAGAGAAGCAGCGCAGGTACTGCTCAAGGGTCTGGTTAGTCCTCTCAGTCTGTCCATTGGTCTGGGGATGGTAAGCAGAGGAAAGTGACAATTCTATCTCCAGAGCCTTGCAGAGGGATCTCCAAAACCGGGAGGTAAATTGTACCCCTCGGTCGGAGACAATATTGGCTGGTACCCCGTGGAGTCTGACGACCTCTCTGATGAACACCTGTGCAGTTTCGGGAGCTGAGGGAGTCCCCTTCATGGGAATGAAATGTGCCATCTTGGATAGACGGTCTACTATCACGAAGATAGTGGTGTGACTCTCAGCCGGAGGCAACTCGACGATAAAGTCGATGGACAGCATTTTCCAGGGTCTGTCTGGGACGGGTAGGGGTCTCAGTAGTCCCCAGGCCTTGGATTTGTAACCCTTGTTTCGGGTACAAACTATGCAGGACTCCACAAACTTCCTACAGTTCTCGCGGAGCCGAGGCCACCAAAAATAGGATTTTTATAACAGCTTACCTGTAAAATCCTTTTCTTGGAGTACATCACGGGACACAGAGCGACATAGTCATTACTAATGGGTTATATAGATACCGTCAGGTGCTGGCACTGGCAACTTCCAAAACCGGAAGTACCCTCCCCTATATAAGCCCCTCCCATCCGGGAGCACCTCAGTTTTGTAGCAAAGCAATAAGTGTCCCCAAAGAGGGGCGGGAGCTCTGTGTCCCGTGATGTACTCCAAGAAAAGGATTTTACAGGTAAGCTGTTATAAAAATCCTATTTTCTTTCTCGTACATCACGGGACACAGAGCGACATAGTCATTACTAATGGGATGTCCTAAAGCAATGCCAAATGAGGGGGGGGATACACCATATATAAGCTGAGCGCTATCAGACATGAGGATCTTTTGCGGCCTGCAACACACTGCGCCCAAAGGCGACATCCTCCTGACTTCTAACGTCCACCTGGTAGAACCTAGTAAACGTGTGAACTAAAGACCATGTTGCGGCCTTACAGATTTGAGCCAGGGAGGCCTGGTGATGCACTGCCCATGAAGTTCCAACTGCTCTCGTGGAGTGCGCTCTAACTTTGAACGGAGGCGGTCTCCTTCTCAAGCCATAAGCTTGCATAATGACCTGTCGAATCCACTTGGCTAAAGTAGATTTTGACGCTGCCTGACCCTTTCTGGGGCCTTCCGGCAGAATAAACAAAGTATCCGTTCTGCGAATCTGAGCAGTGGCTTTTAGATAAGCTTTAACTGCTCTTACTACATCCAAAGAATGCAATAACTTTTCCTCTACCGAAGTAGGTTTGGGGAAAAAAGAAGGAAGAACCACATCTTGGTTCAAATGAAACCTCGATACCACCTTAGGAAGAAAGGCTGGATGAGGACGTAACACTACTCTGTCCTTATGGATAACCAGATATGGCTCCTTACAGGACTTAGCTGCTAATTCCGATACTCTTTTAGCCGAACAAATGGCTACTAGAAAAATCAATTTCCTGGTGAGAAGCACCAAGGAAATATGCTGTAATGGTTCAAATGGTTGTTTCTGTAGAACCGACAGAACCAAGTTTAGATCCCATGGATATATGGGAATATTAACCGGAGGACTAATACGCATCACTCCTTGTATAAAGGCTTTGACTAGTGAATGCGAAGCCAAGGGCCTTTGAAAAAATATTGACAAGGCCGAAATCTGACCCTTGATAGTACTCAAGGCAAGCTTCCTATCTACAGCCCACTGTAGGAAGTCCAGAATCCTACCTATTACGTACTTATGTGGATGCCATTTCTTGGCCTCACACCACGCGATGTACGCCTTCCAGATTCTATAGTAGATCTGCCTGGATACCGGCTTCCTGGCATTGATCATGGTAGATACCACAGCATTAGAGAGCCCTCTCTTTTTTAGAATGTGGGCTTCAATAGCCAGGCCGTCAAACCTAGGGCTGGTAAGGAAGGGTGGTATATCGGTCCTTGCGAAAGCAGGTCCGGACGACGTGGGAGAGTCCAAGGACTCCCCACTGAAATTTTACAATCTCCGCGTACCACGCTCTTCGGGGCCACGCTGGAGCCACCGGAATCACTGGTTTCTTTTCTACCCTGATTCTGCGGAGTAATCGAGGTAACCATTGTGGCGGTGTGAATGCATATATCAGCTTGAACTGATCCCAAGGGAACACTAGGGCATCCGAGCCGCAAGCTAGGGGATCCCTTGTCCGAGAGACAAACCTGTCCCCCTTTGCGTTGAATCTGGATGCTAGAAGATCTACATCCGATGTTCCCCACCGCTGACATATTGTCCAGAAAACCTCGGGGTGAAGGGACCCTTCCTCTGGGCCTAATTGCTGGCGACTTAGAAAGTCCGCCTTCCAATTCTCCACTCCTGGAATGAATACCGCAGATATGGCTGGGACATATTTTTCTGCCCATTTCAGGATGTAATTTACTTCCCTCTGGGCTGCACGACTCCTGGTGCCCCCCTGATGATTGATATATGCCACTGCTGTGGCATTGTCTGATTGAATTCTGACAGGGGACCCTTGGAGTTTGGATGTCCATGCTACTAGGGCATACCGGGCTGCTCGTATCTCTAAGAGATTGATGGGCAGGGCCTTTTCTGCATCCGACCATCTGCCCTGGAGAGACTATTGCTCCAGTACTGCTCCCCAGCCTATAAGGCTGGCATCTGTAGTGACCACCTTCCAAGAAATCGGACTGAAGGATTTCCTTTTTTCCAGATTCTGGGGAACCAACCACCAACGGAGGCTCTTGCGAACGGAAGGGGACAAGGACATTGTAAGTCTAGGGCCTGAACTTTTTTGTTCCAGGCTGACAGTATGGCCCCTTGCAAATTCCTTGAATGGAATTGACCGTAGGGTACTGCTTCGAATGATGCCACCATTTTTCCCAGCAGCCTCATATACAGGCGTATGGACGGCTGTCTTTTTTGTACCCACTAAGTGGATCAAATCTTTCAAAGACAACACCTTTCCTCGAGGCAAGAATATTTTTCTCTGGCCTGAATCCAACCTTAGCCCCAAGTATTCCAGACTTTTGACTGGTTTTTAGGGCTGACTTGTCTCGGTTGATAATCCAACCGTGAGATTCCAGATACTTGATTGTCTTGTGAACGACCACGTCTAGTTTTTTCACTGAGTGGTCTATCAGCAACAAGTCATCCAGATATGCCATTATCATTACACCTTGTGTTCTTAGATTGGCCAATAAAGGGCCAGAATTTTTGTAAACACTCGTGGTGCTGTGGCCAAACCGAAGGGTAAGGCTCTGAACTGAAAATGGCGCCCTTCTACTGCAAAGCGTAGAAATTTTTGGTGGACTGGAAAGATGGGAATGTGCAAATAAGCATCTTTGATGTCGATCGCGGCTAACCAATCCTCCCCTTGTAGGGCAGTGGCCACCGATCGGATCGACTCCATCGGAAAGTCCTGATATACAGGAATTTGTATAGCCCTTTTAGAATTAATATGGGCCTCCCGTCCGCGTTTGCTTCGGGACTGTAAAGAGGTTTGAGTAAAACCCGAACCCTCATTCTTCCAGGGGAACCTCCATAATTACTCCTTGGAGCAATAGTTGTTCTAGTGCCAACAGGAGGGACTCTCTCTTCCGGGGATCCCTTGGCACGTTTGACCTCAAAAATGGGAAGGAGGAGAGTCTTTTAACTCCAAACTGTATCCCAAACCTACTGCGGAGAGCACCTATCTGTCTTGATCGTGTCCCGCCAGGTCTCTTGCGAACAACTGGAGTCCTCCCCCCACCCGACTGAGTGGGGGCTTCAATGAATTTAACTTTGGGGGAGGTTTTGTACCTCCCCTGACCCAGGGTTTCTCATTACCCTGCTACTGTCCCTGTTTTTTACCCCCGGGAATTGACCGAGGAGGCCGTCGGAACTGTTACACAGCCGATGCCCCAGGGACTGGAGAAGCAGGCCTCTTAAAGAGGGACCTCTAACTCTGTTTTTAACCGGCAAGAGCGTATTTTTACCGCTGGAAATTTTCTGGATATATTTGTCCAGGTTTTCCCTGAATAAGCATTCACCATGAAATGGGACGCTAACCAGCCATTCTTTACAGGGAGCTTCAGCAGACCAGTTTTTGAGCCATAGGAGCCTACGCATATGTACTATAGACAGCATAAGGCGGGAGGCCTGATGGACTGAATCCTCTATGGCGTCAACCGCAAAGCCTAAGGCTCTAGGTAGATCAGCTAGGGCAAAGCCTGCTGATCTGTCAAGTCCCTCAAGACCTGTTTCAACTGATCCTTCACTGCTTAGCAGACCCCAATAGCTGCTACTGCTGGTTGTATCACCAAGCAGATTTTCATAAGGACTCCAATCTTTTATCTATTGGGTTCTTGAACATTTGGACATTATCCACTGGACATGTCAGTGATTTATACATACAAGAGATGGCTGCGTCCACTGTAGGGACCTTCCATTTTTTTTTTTTTTTTGATGAACTTATCCTCCATGGGATAGACCACCGGAAATCTCTTGGGGGAATAAATATTTTCTCAGGACGTTCCCAATCCTGGTAAATGAGCCCTTTCAGTAAAGGGTGAAGTGGAAAAGAACAAACAGTCTGGGGGCTTCTAGCGACCCCAACGAGGATACAGTAGTGGTTGATGGTTCCGCAAGGTGCATTTTTAAATGCTGATCGGACCATGTTAGTCAGAGACTGAACCCATAATCTTTCAGCTTGAGATGCTGAGAAAAGGTTCCCCCACTGTTGATTCCTCTATAACAGAATCAACCTCATCCTGATCCCCTTCAGGCAGGTCGATCCCTGTATGGGACTGTTGCTCTGCTAACAGGCACTCTGAAGGAGGAGACGGAGATCGGGCGTGCTTTCCCTGACAGGGAGGCAGCGATAAATGTTGACAATCTCTCTCTAATCCTCCCAGAGCTGAGGAAAAAACCTCCTCTGTTACATACACAGGAGCAGGTGAACTGAGGACAGCCACAGTACCAAGTACCCCTGCGGGGTCTCTACGGTCACTTACCTCTGAACTTCAGGGGAGACTGGTGCAGCAGAAGTATGCCCAAGATCCTCCGAGCCCGATGAGACCCCCTTCGCTTCCTGGAAGATTCAGTTCCGGAGCTTCTGGACGGCATATTCCTAAGCCTAAAGCTGAGGTATTCCAGCCGTAATACACCACTTTTACTGAGAATAGTCTAGCACAATTGCTGCTATATCACAGTTGGTGTCTACTAATGTGCCTTTCTAGGGGATGCCTTTATCAACCGCTTGCTGTATGCCCTTTTTTTAAATGTTGCCAGCTCTGTCTCTGTACTTCATAGCCAGCTCACCACACAAAACTGTGGTTTTTACATGCTGGGACGCCCGCACATGCGCAGAAGCGCTGCGGCGCACACAGAGCGTCATCCCCCAGGCTCCGCCCCCTTTCCTGGCTCACTTCTATATATAGAGGCGCGTGCACGCGCACGCGCGCGGCCACGTGCGCCTTCGGCGCTAATTTTGAAAAATGGAGACTAGGGACAAGAGCCAGGGCCCCTCTTTGCCGCAGGCCGGGGGATGGACGAGCATTGCAACATGGCAGAGGAAGCAGTTTCCCATAAGAGAACTCACCATCTGCCTGGACTTGCTCTGCTGAGAAGAAACTAGTCCACATGACAAGAAAACATTCCACAGCGGCCTCTAGTGGACAAACACAGGTACCGCAGTCTAATATCTTAAATATATATAAAAAATTTTTTTTTTTTTTTTTTTTTTCTTGACCACCATTAAAAATTATTACATTTTTTTTAGTAGTTACAGGCATGCACAGAATTTTGCGGGAATACCATTAGGTAACAGACAGAAAGACAAATTAGGCTTGGGGGTCCCCCAATAGAACCAAGTTCCTGGGGGCCCCCACTTACCTGTTCCCCGCCGCAGGACTTTGTTTGGTCCACAAAAGCCCAAACTTCACCTATCACGGCAGGCATTGTAATCAAACCTTCAGGGACCGGGTTCCCAAGGATTCCACTCCCCTGGACCTGTATAGCACCCTGCACAGAAAACATCTTGGTCGTGGGTATGACCAGAGCTCTGGATCCCAGGGTCCAGCTCTCCTAAGAGAAGCATTACAGGCAAAACCTTGCTCTTCTCTGCAAGGCCCGGGTACCGACCGTTTAGCTATGAAGCTTTTTTGGTCGGATCCGGAATAGCTTACTGAGGCCCAAAAGAACCTGTACGCAAGCTCAGTGAAAAACACATGTTTCTTCTTGGCCAACACCTTAGACACTGGCAAAAAACTGAGGTGCTCCCGGATGGGAGGGGCTTATATAGGGGAGGGTACTTCCGGTTTTGGAAGTTGCCAGTGCCAGCACCTGACGGTATCTATATAACCCATTAGTAATGACTATGTCGCTCTGTGTCCCGTGATGTACGAGAAAGAAAGGTACGCTGTACCAAGTCGGTGGTCTTGGCAATGCCAAAGTGCCCGGCAAGGGCATGGTCGTGGCAGAGTTCCAGTACGGTTATTCTCAGCTCTTCAGGTACGTAGATCCTGTTCTGGTACCAAAACAGCCCATCTTTGGCCTGCAATTCCGGTTCGGAGGGGAGTCTCTGCCCAGTGGAGGCTTGCTTGATCCGGGAGAGTAGAAGCAGAAGGAAGTTTCCAGGAGCAAGAATGGTGTCTGGAGGAGAGGTTTCCTTAGACTTATGGAACATCCGAGAGAGGGCATCGGGCTTAATGTTCTTGGAACCGGGACGGTAAGTGACATGGAAGGAGAACCGGGAGAAGAAGAGCGCCCACCTGGCTTGTCGTGGTTTTAGCCTTTTCGCTGCCTTCAGGTACTCCAGGTTCTTGTGGTCAGTGAATATCAGAATCGGGTGGGCAGCCCCCTCCAACAGATAACGCCACTCCTCTAATGCGGACTTGATCGCCAGCAATTCCCGATCCCCCACGTCGTAGTTCCTCTCTGCCGCAGATAACTTGCGAGAGAAAAAAGCTACTGGGTGGAGCAAGGCTCTGGTCCCCTGTCTTTGGGACAGTATTGCTCCTACCGCAATTTCTGAGGCGTCTACCTCCAGGACGAATGGTAATGAGGAATCTGGGTGCTTCAAGATAGAGGCAGAGGTAAAGAGACCCTTCAGGGCCTCAAAGGCCTTTTGGGCCTCAGGGGACCAGTGGAAACGGATCCCTTGTTTGGTCAGCTGGGTGATGGGTGCGATGATGGCTGAGAACCCTCTGATGAATTTGCGGTAGAAGTTGGCGAATCCAATGAAACGTTGGATCCCCTTCTTGTCCGCCGGGACTGGCCAGTCCAGGATTGCAGCAATCTTTTGAGGGTCCATCTTGATGCCCTCGCTGGAGATAATTAGTCCCAAGAACGATATACTTTCCAGCTCAAATTCACACTTCTCGGCCTTCGCATACAGGCCGTGCTGGCGAAGCCGAGCCAACACACTTCTGACGTGCCTGCGGTGGGAATCAAGGGAGGAAGAAAAAATTAGTATATCGTCTAGGTAGACAATGACAAAGAGATCTAGGAAGTCCCGGAGCACATCGTTAATGAAATACTGGAAAGTGGCAGGGGCGTTGCACAACCCGAAGGGCATTACCCGGTACTCGAAATGTCCGAATCGGGTGCGGAAAGCGGTCTTCCACTCATCCCCCTCCTTGATGCGGACCAGATTGTAGGCTCCGCGGAGATCAAGTTTGGTAAAAATGATGGCTGTTCCCAGTCTCTGAAATAGTTCCGGTACCAAGGGGAGAGGGTAGTGTTTTTTTACTGTGATTTTATTTAATTCACGATAGTCCACACAGGGTCGAAGGGTATGATCCTTCTTCTCTACGAAAAAGATGCCTGCACCGGCTGGAGATGTGGACGGACGAATGAACCCTTTCTGTAGGTTTTCATCGATATAGTCTTTTAGTGCCCCCTGTTCTACCTCTGTTAACGGGAAGATCCTGCCAAACGGAATTGCCGCTCCGGGAAGTAGGTCAATGGGGCAATCATAGGCCCGATGAGGTGGTAGAGTCTCTGCCCCTTGTTTGCTAAACACATCAAGAAAGTCATGGTAGACCTCAGGGATGGATTGCCGTATTCCAGCCTCCATATTGATACATAAGAGGGTGGCCGGCCCAGGGGTTTTGAGTGTCCCGCAGGATTGCTGGCAGTAAGGAGAAGAAAAGGTCACCAACCCCGTGGCCCAGTTGATGGTAGGGTTGTGGACCTGTAGCCAAGGTATACCAAGGATCACAGGGAACAATGGGGAAGAGATAATGTCCAGGCGTAAGTATTCTTGGTGGGTTCCGGAGATGGTGGAGATGGTAGCGGGTAAAGGGGCGGTCTCTTGGACCACTGGTCCAGACTTAATGATGGACCCATCAGCCAAATGCACACATAGTCCATGGGTCTTGGTGACAAGAGGGATCTGGTGCTTGATGGCAAAGGCTGAGTCCATAAAGCAGCTGCAAGCCCCGGAATCAATAATAGCGGGCACTTGCAGAGTCCTTCCTGGGAGCTGTAACGAGACAGAGAGAGCAAGGTGAGATGTGGACTTGGCCTGTGGGTTGGTAGTGTCAGAAGATACTGAAAGACACTTACGAAGTTTCAGGGGACAATTTATAACGAAGTGTCCGGGTTCCCCGCAGTACAGGCACAGATTGTTCACTTGGCGACGTTGGCGTTCCTGTTGGGAGAGGGGAGGACGAAGCACTCCAAGCTGCATGGGCTCGGGTATGTCAGATGTAGCGGCTGGAGGTGCAACAGGTGCTGGGTGCAGATGGCTGGGAGCCCGGGGAAGCATCCAGGTCGGGCGGGAGAAGCCCGTGGACCTCTCAGCCCTACGTTCCCTGAGACGTCGGTCGATCTGGATTGTTAAGTCAATTAGTGAATTCAGGGTTGGTGGTATGCCAACCCTAGCGAGCTCGTCCTTCAGAGGGTCGGACAGACCTATGCGGAACTGATGGCGGAGGGCGGCGTCATTCCAACTGGTATCTGCGCTCCACCGTCTAAATTCCGCTACGTAGTCCTCTGCTGCTCTGCGCCCCTGCTGAAGGGTGCGCAAGGCGGTCTCTGCGGTTACTGAGAGCTGGGAATCTTCATATAGCTGAGCCATGGCGTCGAAGAAGGCAGTAAGGTTGTTTAACGCCATATCTTTCCGTTCCAAGAGACGGTGGGCCCAGCTCTGAGGGTCTCCGGAAAGCAGGGACATCACAAAGCCCACCTTGGTGGCTTCCAAGGAGAAGGTGCGAGGCTGCAGAGCGAAGTAGAGTTCGCAGGAATTACGAAAAGCCCTAAACTTGCTTCGATCCCCGGAGAATCTTTCGGGTGTAGGGACCCTGGGCTCCGGAGGAAGCATAACAACTGTGGGTGAGGATCCTGCCCCAGCAGTGGAGGTAGAGGTATGGGATCCCCCTTGGGCTCCAGAGGGGTTGGAGAGGACCTGCACTTGTTCTTCCAGATGGGTGTAGCCTTGCTGGAGGTTCTTGACGGCTTCAGCCAATCCTGCCAGGTGCCGACATAGTTCCTCCATAGGTGAGGCTCCCTGCTCGGGCTCAGACATGGCTGTCTGCTACTGTCACGTACCTAGCGGTGATGAGCCCGGACTTGCAGAGGAAGGCCTCCCTTACGGCTCCCACCAGCGGTCCCTGGTAAGGTAACAGCAGGCGCGGAGGTAGGAGGGGTACGAGTGCCTGGCAGGATCAACCAAGGTGAAGGTAGGTATGCAGACTTGATAGGCACACTGGAACACAGCAGGTCGAACTGGAATCAGGAACACTCAGCAAACTGGAATCGTTCAGCAGACGGGACCGGAACCAGGAACACAGGAACTCAGCAAACTGGATCAGCTTAGCAGACTGGACCGGAACCAGGAACACAGGAACTCAGCAGACTGGATCAGCTTAGCAGACTGGACTGGAACCAGGAACACAGGAACTCAGCAAACTGGATCAGCTTAGCAGACTGGACCGGAACTAGGAACAGTGAGCTTGGTCAGACAAGCCGGGTCGGTTAACTGGCTGGCAGCAAGGTACAGAGGGATCAGACAGAGGAGAGGTCACAACAAGCCAGGGGTCGGATGCAGGCAGAAAACTGGAGAAGTCACAGGCAGGCCGGGTCAAACACAGGTAAGTCTTCAGATCAGGTTTTCAGGTACTCAACGCTGTAGAGCAGACAGCAGGGACTGTCATCGATTGACAGGTTTAAATAGCCCCTCTGGCGCCACCTGCAGGGCGGAGCATGCGCAACCGAGAATCAGGAAGACCAGGACGCCTGCTTCTGGCAGGACCTCCATGACAACTACATTACCCAGGGTGCATTGCAACACCGCAAAGCATTCTGGGCAGACTACTTAAACCAGGGGAGGGGCCAGCGTCTCTGTCTCTGGATCCAGCTCTCAATCAAGCAGGAAGTTGGCACGGAGGCCTGCTTCCTAAGGATTAGGCCAGAAGCCTGGGCCTAAATTACGGGAGTGCCTGAGTGATTTCCAGCAGAGGATCGTCCACAGCGTCCTGTGATTGCCCAGCAGAGACCGGAGTCGTCCATCACCATATGCTGTTAGTGACGGAGTCCGGAGACTGCAGCTGAAGCAGAAGCGTGGAGATCGAGTGACCGGGACAAGCCAGAGGAGACTATCTGAAAGTCGGGCCTGTTTGGTGAGAAGGGCACCTGCCCAGAATTGACTACTACCTTAGAGGAAAGTGATTTAGTTAGTGCCAGCCACACTTCACCTATCACGCCACAGCTTGCGGCCTAGTGTATCTCACTGGAGACTATGTGATCAGAGATTGGTGCATCCGTCATTAGTGGGTGGCAGGCACACGAGTACTCAGGTATATTGCGGATAATTACAGCATCTTGTTGAAACCCTGTGGATTACAATTTAACTTGTGCACCGACGGTGGCTAGCGAAGACTTCATTGGAGAAAGGAACTTTGAGTGGGACGCAGATAGGCCTTGCTTACCTATTATAGGGAATGAACACGTGCAAGGTATTGCAACAAAGGGGGAGCTTGCGAGCAACCAGTTAGCCGTGCAGAGACACATATAGATACATGTACATATATATAGCTGATGTTATTTCCTGTTATTACCTAATCTCAGTGATACCTATCCTTATTGGTTTATTGACTCTGCAATGCCCATGCAGAGTCAACTGTGTGTATTAATGTGATTCTTTACCCTTCCCTTTTATACTGAGTAAAGGTACCTTTGATTAAGCATATAACTTGTGTGAAGTATCTCTGTCACTTAGAAGGACTAGTGACCAGCAAAGGTAATAACATTTACAGGTTATTGTGTGATGTATGCAGGATTGTGTCCCCTAATACTCAATAGGTCTCACACTCCTTATTCATATCAGTTGTGCTAAGGGAAGGTTTGAGCCACTTCCAGGGGTTGATAGGCAGGACGTAGACCCAAATCAAACAAACAGCAGCTCCTACGGGGGTAATGCTACACGTGGGGGCTCGTCCGGGATATTCTACGGTTCTGCAATCAACTTTCCCCCTAGACAGAACCCCTACAGCACAGAAATGGACCCTGCTGCCGTAGCCCGGTGGTGCAGGGATGAAGGCATCCTACCCGGAAATGGCCTGGTGGTTGAAATCCAGAGAGAGGCCTGGGTAGAGGAGCAGCTAACTCCAGTCTTGAGAGCATTGTCCACGGACAGGAAGCCATGGGTGATTGACATAAAGACAGATACTGTAAATCCCCACACCTATGCATTATGTGAGTGGAGGAACGGAATCTCTGACTACTTCAAGGGTGCCAGCATAAAAACTACAAACCAAGTAGAACTCCTCCTGATACACCCAGAAGAGAATAAAGATGGCCCCACATCCACTACTTCAGGAGGCCCCAGCACAGGAGGGAGCGCCCAACAAAAGGGTCCCGGTTCACCACCATTGACCACCCTTAGCTCAGAATTGTGCGCTGTCCTGGGGGAGATTGTGACCAAGTGTAAAAAGGACCCTCCAGACTACCTGATGTCAGGATACAGGAAACTCAGGACCTTTTCTGGGAAGAAACCTGTACCTTCAGTGGAAGATGGATTTGAAGAGTGGCTAGATGGCGCCACTCAGGCCCTAGAAGAATGGGAGGTGCCAGAACAACAAAAAAACAACGGATTGTGGAAAGCTTAAAGGGGCCTGCTCTGGAGGCCATACGTAACCTCAAGTTAAGCAAGAAGGACTGCAATGCACAGGATTATCTGGATATTCTGCAGAATGTGTTCGGCGGGACGGAAAACGTCACTGAACTCACTTACCAGCTGGGGCATTGCTACCAAAAAGAGGGAGAGAAGCTGTCAGAATTCATAGGACGCCTGGATAAGATCCTGCATCGGATCCTACTGAAGAAAGGGATCGATCCAAGAAAAGTGGATGAGGCCCGTGCCCAGCAGGTGTTGAGGGGAGCTCAACCCTTGGACCCCATCGCATTATTGCTACGCACCCGGTGGGCCAGGAGCAGCCTGGAATACCCCGACTTGATCCGGATAGTCAGGGAGGAGGAGGCCATGTTGGAAGACAATAGGAGGAGTCAACACACCGAACCAACTGCCCGAGTCAGAATGTTAAGTGCAGAAGAAGGTGATTCAGAAGTTGAACTCCTAAAGACCCAGGTGTCACAACTAGTAGAAATGGTGTCCATGCTGACTAGCCAGGCCTCTGTGCCACACAACAAGAACACGTCAGAGGAACCAAAAAAACCTCCTAGCTCCAATATGGAACTAGTACAGAAGCCTAAGAGATTGATAACATGCTTCAATTGTGGGGGAATCGGGCATGTTAGAGCAGTGTGTCCCAGCCCAGATGAAGTTGCATCCAGATATCGCAAGCCGGCGGAAAACTTCAGAGGGCCCCGGTGAAGGAGTCAGCCGGGGCGCCCACCAGTTTCCACAAACTCCTTCAAGAAGTCCAATGATCCAAAACATCAGAGTCAGGGACCTAAACCTCTGCCAATTAGGCCCCGTCCCACAACTCAGGCTGCTGTTGAACAGAAGGCCAGTGCACACCAGACCCAGAAGGGACTGAGACCCACCGGAAACTCAAGAAAAAAAGAAGTGAGGGTACAGGTAACTGAACCCAGCAAGAAGTCTGTGTTGAAGGAGTTCCCTGCCAAGTTAGTGGGGCCTTCTCCAGTAGTCTCCATACAAGTAGAAGGGATCTACACCAAGGCTCTTCTTGACACTGGGGCTCAAGTGACTCTTCTGTATAGGGATTTCTATGATAAACATCTTAAACATCTGCCCCTACAGAAATTAGAGGAACTGGAAATATGGGGTATTGGAACTCAGAGCTTTCCCTATGACGGTTACCTGCCAATCAAGTTGACTTTTGATCCCTCAGTGGCTGGGGAGACAGAGACCTTCGATACTCTGGCAGTAGTGTGCCCTCGCCCACCAGGGGCCAGCAAGAGCTCACTCATCATAGGGACCAACACTGATCTAGTCAGGCGACTGCTGACACCGTTGGCCCAACAGGAAGAAGCCCCGACCACAAGAGTCCACCCCATGTTAAGGCAAGCCTACCAGCGCCTGGTACTGGAGCAGAAGGCCCCGGCTGAGGGAGTTGGCAAGATTTGGAAGCTAGACAAGACGGAGAAGGTATTACAACCGGGAGAGGTGACTTGCCTGAGGGCTTCTGTCAAGCTCACATGGAAACAGCCAGGCCCCTTCATTGTCTTCGAACCAGGCCCACAGGAAAGACAGAAAGGGATTGAAGTAATCCCCGAAGTGATCCCATTGAAGGCCCTACAGAAAAGCCATGGGAGGGTTTCAGTGAGTATAAGGAACACTGCTAATACACCAGTGAAGGTGCCGGCCAGAATGCTGTTGGGCCAGGTGAATCCAGCCACCCCCATTGCCCCGTGTGAATTGAAGAAAGAAGAAAGGGGTGAAGTCACCATAGAGAAGCTCTGTTCTGAAGACACGACCCTCCCACCAGAATGGAGAAAAAGGGCCAAAGCTCAACTTGCAAGGTGGGAAAAGATCTTCTCTAAAGATGAGTTCGATGTGGGGTGCGCAAGGAGTGCCACTCACAAGATACGCTTACAAGAAAATAAGCCCTTTAGAGAGAGAGTTCGACGGGTCCCACTGGGTGACTTAGAAGACTTGCGGGAACAGTTGGCTGAGCTGAAGAGGACGGGGATTATTCGAGAATCCAGGAGCCCTTACGCTTCTCCAATAGTGGTAGTCCGAAAGAAGAACGGGTCGCTGAGACTGTGTATCGACTACAGAACACTAAACAGAAGGACCATCCCAGATCAATACACCACTCCCCGAATTGAAGACGCCCTGCAGAGTCTGTCAGGGGCCAAGTGGTTCAGTGTAATAGATCTAAAAAGTGGATATTACCAAATCCCCATGCACCCTGAGGATCGGGAGAAGACAGCCTTCATCACCCCTGTGGTGTTCTTTGAGTTCAACCGTATGCCTCAAGGGTTATCAGGAGCCCCCGCCACTTTCCAAAGGCTAATGGAGAGAACCATCGGGGACATGAATCTAATAGAGGTACTGGTATATTTGGACGACGTCATCGTGTTCAGGAGAACCCTAGAAGAGCATGAAGAGAGACTGGAGAAGGTCCTGAAGAGGCTCAGTGAAGAGGGCCTGAAACTCTCCCCAGAGAAGTGTCAATTTTACCAGTCCTCAGTCCATTACCTGGGCCATATCGTTTCTGCAGAAGGGGTGGCCACGGACCCAGAGAAGCTGGATGCCGTCACCTCTTGGCCGAGACCTACCAACGTGACTGAGCTTCGGTCATTCCTGGGGTTCTGTTCTTACTACAGAAGATTTGTAGAAGGATTCGCCAAGATTGCCAGACCCCTGAACGAGTTACTCAGAAACGAAGGGGAAGATGATGTTCCAGAGCTGGTCAAACCAGTGAAACTCACCATGGGACCCCGAAGGCCCAAAGAGTCGATTCAAGACCAGTGGACAGGGGAGTGCGAGGAAGCCTTCCAGATGTTAAAGAAGAGTCTTACCACTGCACCAGTCCTGGCCTATGCTGATCCAAAGAAGCCTTATGAACTGCATGTAGATGCCAGCCGAGATGGGCTGGGTGGGGTGCTGTACCAGGAACATGATGGTTACCTAAGACCCGTCGCATATGTGAGCAGGAGTCTGATACCTGCTGAGAAGAATTACCCCACCCACAAGCTTGAATTCCTGGCCTTGAAATGGGCAGTGGTAGACAAACTGAGAGACTACCTATATGGGGCGGAGTTTGTGGTGAAGACAGATAATAACCCGCTCACCTACCTTCTGACCACTGCCAAGTTGGATGCAACGGGACACCGGTGGTTGACTGCCCTTTCAAGCTTCACCTTCAGCTTGAAGTACCGACCCGGAGTGGGAAATAGGGATGCAGATGCCCTGTCCAGGAGGTCTCATGCCCCCACCGACCCTACCAAAGAATGGGCCCAACTAGACCCAGAGGGAGTGCGAGCCCTATATCAGGGGACAGAACTTCAAGCCAGAGGTGGGTCAAGAGCCGAAGAAATTGGGGTCTCAGCTGTTGGAGTACCGAAGTGCTATTGCAGTGTGACCCAAGTCGAAGGGGAGGGCTTGCCCAAGCTGACAAAAAGGGATTTGAGAAAGGAGCAAGAAAAAGACTCTTTAGGGAAACTCCTGATAAAGGCCCTGGAAAGCCAGCGTCCCGAGATGCTTGAAACAGACTCCCCAAGAGAAGCCCGATTGTTGCGCAGGGAGTGGGATCGGCTACACATACGTCAAGGGGTGGTCTACCGAAGGGGCCCCTCTGACGACTCAGAAGAGAAGTGGCAGCTGTTTCTACCAGCCAAATATCGAGAAGCGGTCCTAGCTGCCCTCCATGACAACCATGGTCACCTAGGGTCCGAACGGACTTTTCACCTTGTACGGGATAGGTTCTATTGGCCCTGCATGCGGGCTGAAGTGGAAGGATATTGCCATTCCTGTGTCCGATGCATTCAAAGGAAGACCTTGCCACGTCAAGCAGCCCCAATGGGCCATCTGCAAAGTCAGGGACCTATGGAACTGGTGTGCATTGACTTCCTTTGCCTGGAGCCTGATCGGAGTGGTCAAGGGAATGTCTTGGTGATAACAGATCACTTTACCAGATATGCTCAAGCATTCCCAACAAAAGACCAGAAGGCCTCAACAGTAGCCAAAGTACTGGTAGAAAAATTCTTTGTGCACTATGGTCTACCCCAACGCCTTCATTCAGATCAGGGCAGAGACTTTGAAAGCAAATTAATAAAGAAGTTATTAGACCTGTTAGGCATCCAGAAGACCAGGACAACCCCTTATCACCCACAAGGAGATGCTCAGCCTGAACGGTTTAACCGGACTCTCTTGGATATGTTGGGGACTCTGAGTTCAGAGAAAAAGCAGCATTGGAGCAAGCATGTAGCTGCCATAGTGCATGCCTACAATAGCACTGCCAGTGATGTCACCGGGTATTCCCCATACCGTTTGATGTTCGGGCGGGAGGCTCGGTTGCCAGTGGACTTGGCCTTTGGCATATCGCTGGATCATACCTCAGCAGCATCCCACAAGGGGTATGTAGACCGATTGAGAAAGAGTCTGAAGACAGCTTTTGAAAAGGCCCAAGCAGCATCTGACCAACGGGGGCTGAGAAATAAAAGAAACTTTGACCTAAGAGTCAGAATTCAAGATTTACAGCCAGGAGATAGAGTACTGTTGAGGAACTTGGGAATTCCGGGAAAACATAAGTTGGCTGACCGTTGGAAATCCCAACCTTATGTTATCTGCAAGAAGCTGAAAAACCTTCCTGTGTACCAAATTAGGCCAGAAGGAAGTGTGGGACCGTTAAAGACCTGGCACAGGAATCACTTGTTGCCCCTCTCCGAGGCAGTTCGCATGCCTCCTGCATCTGACTCACAAGAAACCCCTTCAACTTCTCAAGGTTCCAGACCCATCACCCGATCTCAAACAGTGCTTCCAGATGTGAGAGATGGAGACTCTGACAATGAAGGTCAAGAGGATGAAGAAGCAGAATCTGACTGGTTGTGGTCATCCCAATTGCCAGAACCCATGACCACCTCCCAAACTTCACCCAAAACAGTTGACAATGGAACTCTTCGGGCAGAAGCTCCTGAATTCGTGCCTTCAAACATTCTCATTGAGGAGGTAGCTGATGACTCAGACTCTTTGTCAATGGAAGACCCAGAAGAAGGGTCGTTGTCTCTATCTGAAGGAGAGCGGGACACTCCTGAAGTTCTGGAGCCCAACATGCCTGAACTAGATGAGGAAGCCCCTGAAGAGCTTCTAGAAACAGCCAGCCCCAATGTCCTTGAGAATATGATACCTAAAGAGCAGAGGGAAAGAAGAGTAATTCACCCCCCAAAAAGACTGACGTACGACCAATTGGGTGAATGCTCTGAGGAGGCCATCATCACTTCTAAGAGAACCATTGATCAGTCTAGCTCTTCCACTCCAGATTCAGATTCAGTGGAAGACAACCCCAGCTCACTCCCTAGCACATCTGAAACAGACACCCAAGTGTCGGTGGTCTGTATACAGGACAACCTCCCTCCTTGTGATAATTGGTGGGAGGTTCCTCTGTCGGCTCTGTGTTATGATATGAGCTGTTTAAGTTTAAATCCTGCTTATGAAAAGGCAAGTTGTTTATTGTCATGCATAAACTAACAAATTTCCCTGCAGGTATTGCCAAAGTATGTGTTAGGTTACATACTGTTGTCCTCTTTGGGGACCAAAGATTTTAAGTGGGGGGAGTGTGTAGCAGGATGTCCATATGTAAGAAGGAATCCGGCTCCCTCCGGTGGTATAAGTGTTACAATGCAACTAATGCACTTTGGGACAGATATCAGCTAGGAGAAAAGACTTTGTTGCTTTTAGTAAAAGACAGACTACATTACCCAGGGTGCATTGCAACACCGCAAAGCATTCTGGGCAGACTACTTAAACCAGGGGAGGGGCCAGCGTCTCTCTCTCTGGATCCAGCTCTCAATCAAGCAGGAAGTTGGCACGGAGGCCTGCTTCCTAAGGATTAGGCCAGAAGCCTGGGCCTAAATTACGGGAGTGCCTGAGTGATTTCCAGCAGAGGATCGTCCACAGCGTCCTGTGATTGCCCAGCAGAGACCGGAGTCGTCCATCACCATATGCTGTTAGTGACGGAGTCCGGAGACTGCAGCTGAAGCAGAAGCGTGGAGATCGAGTGACCGGGACAAGCCAGAGGAGACTATCTGAAAGTCGGGCCTGTTTGGTGAGAAGGGCACCTGCCCAGAATTGACTACTACCTTAGAGGAAAGTGATTTAGTTAGTGCCAGCCACACTTCACCTATCACGCCACAGCTTGCGGCCTAGTGTATCTCACTGGAGACTATGTGATCAGAGATTGGTGCATCCGTCATTAGTGGGTGGCAGGCACACGAGTACTCAGGTATATTGCGGATAATTACAGCATCTTGTTGAAACCCTGTGGATTACAATTTAACTTGTGCACCGACGGTGGCTAGCGAAGACTTCATTGGAGAAAGGAACTTTGAGTGGGACGCAGATAGGCCTTGCTTACCTATTATAGGGAATGAACACGTGCAAGGTATTGCAACAAAGGGGGAGCTCGCGAGCAACCAGTTAGCCGTGCAGAGACACATATAGATACATGTACATATATATATAGCTGATGTTATTTCCTGTTATTACCTAATCTCAGTGATACCTATCCTTATTGGTTTATTGACTCTGCAATGCGCATGCAGAGTCAACTGTGTGTATTAATGTGATTCTTTACCCTTCCCTTTTATACTAAGTAAAGGTACCTTTGATTAAGCATATAACTTGTGTGAAGTATCTCTGTCACTTAGAAGGACTAGTGACCAGCAAAGGTAATAACATTTACAGGTTATTGTGTGATGTATGCAGGATTGTGTCTCCTAATACTCAATAGGTCTCACACTCCTTATTCATATCAGTTGTGCTAAGGGAAGGTTTGAGCCACTTCCAGGGGTTGATAGGCAGGACGTAGATCCAAATCAAACAAACAGCAGCTCCTACGGGGGTAGTGCTACACGTGTTATGGCCTGATGAAACCAAGGTTGAACTTTTTGGCCATAATTCCAAAAGATAAGTTTGGCACAAAAACAACACTGCACATTACCAAAAGAACACCACACCCACAGTGAAGCATGGTGGTGGCAGCATCATGTTTTGGGGCTATTTTTCCTCAGCTGGAACAGGGGCCTTAGTCAAGATAGAGGTAATTATGAACAGTTCCAAATACCAGTCAATACTGGCAAAAAACCTTCAGGCTTCTGCTAGAAAGCTGAACATGAAGAGGAACTTCATCGTTCAGTATGACAACGACCCAAAGCATACATACAGATCTACAAAGGAATGTCTTCACAAGAAGAGGATTAAAGTTTTGGAATGTCCCAGCCAGAGCCCAGTCCTTAATCCCATTGAAAATCTGTGGGGTGCTCTGAAGAGGGCTGTGCACAGGAGATGCAGTCGCAATCTGACAGATTTGGAGTGTTTTTGCAAAGAAGTTTTGGCAAATATTGCCAAGTCAAAATGTGCCATGCTGATAGACTCATACCCAAAAAGACCGAGTGCTGTAATAAAATCAAAAGGTGCTTTAACAAAGTATTAGTTTAAGGGTGTGCACACTTATGCAACCGTATTATTTTAGTTTTTAATTTTTACTTCCCTCCACCTAAAAGATTTCAGTTTGTTGTTCAACTGAATTGTATAGTTTATAGGTGACATTAAAGGTTGGAAAAAGTTCTGAAATGATTTATCTTTGTTTCATTTTTTTACATCACAGAAACCAGACATTTTAACAGGGGTGAGTAGACTTTTTATATCCACTGTATATACAGTATCTGCCAAAAGTGAGTACACCCCTCACATTTTTGTAAATATTTTATTATATCTTTTTCATGTGACAACACTGAAGAAATGACACTTTGCTACAATGTTTTAATGTAATAACTGCATAATCAATTGCATTGTTTCATCAAACTGTATATTAAAGTGAAAGGCTTAAAAAATACACACAAAACCAAGTATAAATTAAAACAGTAAACAATACTCAGTTTTGTCCTCAGATGCTGTAGATATAGCTCCTTTATGTAAGTTCTTCAATGAAGCTGCCAGAGTGTGGCTCATTAGAGATCATCTAGTCGGGCTCCTGTGTGCTGACTCATACCACACAGAAAGAGCTCACCCCAGTGATGAATGTCCATTGAAACCAATAAAATTGAAATGCAGTCTTTGTGGCATGGAGGGTTAAACTTGCTAAATCCAATTATCCACAAAAGCCTTAAACTTTGTAACTCCTGACATTTCTGGAAATAGCTGAATCACGCGTTGTGAAAAGAAATCCAACAAAAGCGCATTAGACTACTGCATGAAATCTGCTTGTGTATAAAGAAAGTTCTGCTCACAGGGATAAAAAGAAAATCTAGAATAGTGCATGAAATCCACTTTAATAAAACACATGGCTCTGTTGCACTTACTTTATGGTTTTGAAAATCAACTGCGACAAGATTAGGAGTGTCTGTGATGACTGTGAAAAGGAATACAAGCTCATGCTGGTGCCCAACTATCTATAGCTGGCCACATGGAAAGCAGACATATATGTATCTGTAGAGTGGAGCCACCTGCAATCACCTGGTGGCATCCAGTGAGCATCCCACTTTTACTATGTATGCATACAAAAAAAAACGTAATTTGTTTTGGTTACAGTGGGGAAGTGTTAAACACTTTGTCAAATTATTTTTAGCCATGTCCTACTGGGGAGATTTTCCTTCATTCGTGGCCCCGTTATGCATCAGGCAGTGAGAGAAAATAACCAGAAAGTGAAGACACTTCCTCACTTAGGCTGGGTTCACACTATTGCGAATTGGATGTGGGTTTCCCCGCATCCAATCCGCATGTCAGGAAATTGTAACCGGCTCTCTATGGAGCCGGTTCACACATCTCTGGAGTGGCTCCGGAGAGAATTGCACAGGAGTTCTGTGTGTCTTCTGGTCCGTTTCAGGTGTAAATTCAGCCCAAAATTCGGACCAAAATCGGACCATAAAATTGGTAAACAGGGACGCACTGGACCCCTGCTGTGAGCCGCTCCGTACTGCAGTGTGAACCCAGCCTTAGACAACTGTCACTAGCACAGGTATCCTAATTAGAAGATTAACCCTCACCTCTTGTTCTAGTAACATCTGTAATATTTAGGATTTCCCATTACTTTCTGTCTCAATTACAATGGTCAGAAAAACAAATAGAGGAGGTAAAAATAAATAAATAATAATAATTGACAATGGTTCTAACCCTTTCCCACGTTATACACAATTAAAGAAAAGATTTGGGCTATAAAGAAACTTTTATTAATGGCGAGAAAATACTCACACCGTAGCATAAGTGGACAAAAACAATTGTATACAACTAGCAGTATATCGGAGTGTTCCAACAGGTTTTTCTAACTATTCTAACTATTCTAAATATTTTAATATCAATGCAGGTTTGAATTAGAACTGCTAACATTTTTAGTAATTGGTGCCAAAGAGAAGCCTAATAAATTATACCTTCTTCAGCTTTGTGTATACAAGAAAAACTGGGGGAGCTCAAGTCCATAAAGGGAATTGTATTGACATAGCCCACAAAAAACCCAATGGCTCAAAATGTATACAATCCAGAAAAGCTTAGAAACAATTATGCTGAATAAAGCACCTGGACCAGACTGGTGCAAGGTCATTATGGTGCCCTATAATTAAAAAGAGATCAAAATCTTTACCAAGTAACTAATAAAAGGTTATTTTATACTTTTTGTTAAAGTGAATGTAAACCCTCTCCTATACCCAGTGAAGTGAACAGTCTCAGATGATAGACAGAGATGAAACAAATCTCCCTACATAGGTTTTATCTATATCTGATGTCTTCCCCTTTCTACACTCTTTGGAAAGTGCAGATCATGTTACAAATCTTTCTTCCTTTTTTAGCAGTGGGAGGGGAGTCTGGGCATACACTGTGTGAGAGCTGATTGGAGGAAAGGCACATCCTCCACTCCACATAGGCAGAGGAAGAAGGAACATGCAGAGCTGTATTACGAATAGACCAGCTTTCTGCTTATCTACCTCTAAGCTCCTCCGCCGACACAATTTTACAGCTGCTATCGCGTGTCTCTGAGAACGTGTCAGAAGTGACCCTGCTGATAACAAAGGAATGGAGCAGGAGAAAGACACAGCACAGAGACATAAATAAACACTACAGATATATGTGCCTTGGTCAAATTTCATGAATGGGGTTTACAACCACTTTAAAACGTGCAAAAATCTAAAAATAAAAATCTTTAAAAAAAACAATAACAGGTTAGTTTAACTTCTATAGTTAGGAAGATACAGAAGAGTCCAATAAAGACCACATAAAAGAGTTTTTGTTTGAAAATATTTAAAGCAATATTCAGCATGGATTCATGAAAGACCGAAGTTGGTAAACAAATCTGATTTCTTTTTATGAGGAATAAAGCAAAAATTTAGACAAAGGAGTGGCTGTGAGTATACTTGGACTTTGCAAAAGTGTTTGACACAGTTCCACACACATGACTAATGTGCCCAGAGGTAGAGATAGTCAGCGCGGAACATATTCCAGAGGGTAGTATTGGGGGCATTAGTGGCAGGTTGACTAAAGCACATAAACCCAAGATAAGTATAGTAACAAGTCCTATTAGCAATCTCGGAACACCCAATAATAGGATAGTATGCGACCGGTCTTAACTACGTGGCATGTTCACCAATGCCAGGAGCCTGGCGGAAAAGATGGGTGAACTAGAGCTACTGTTATATGAGGAGGATTTGGATTTTGTAGGAATTTCAGAGACCTCGTTCAACAGCTCTCATGATTGTCTGGTGGCAACCATTCAAGGGTGTACCCTTTATCGCAGGAATATAGAGGGTAAAAAAGGGGGGGGGGTATGTCTATATATCAAGAATAATTTACAAGTGAATGTGAGAGATGACATCACTAGGGGAGCTAGGGAGGAGGGGGAATCCTTATGGGTAGAGCTTAAAAGGGATGAAGCTAAGGGGAAAATAATACTGGGAGTATGCTATAGGCCCCCTAACCTGAGAGAGTAGGGGGAGACAGATCTCCTATCACAAGTTGGATTAGCAGCAAGGATGGGAAGTGTTATCATAATAGGGGATTTTAATTATCCGGACATCGACTGGGCGGAGGGAACCACGCATTCGTCTAAGGCTCATCAGTTTATGGTTCATGGTTCAGATGGTAGACGCACTAACTAAAAATAAAGCGTTACTGGATCTACTGATTACCAACAATACAGACTTGATCACGGATGTGAAAATACAGGGCAATTTAGGAAACTGCGATCAAAAGTCAATTGGCTTCAGTATAAATCACACAAATAGGAAACAAGGGGAATACAAAGATACTGAATTTCAAAAGAGCCAACTTCCCTAAACTACGAACCTTGCTAGAAGGCATGAATTGGGATAAAATCTTAGGGACAGGAGACATGGGTTTGCTTTAAGAGCATATTAAATAAGGGCATTAGCCAATGCATCCCATTGGGTAATACATTTTAAAGAGCGAACAAAAGGCCTGGATGGCTTAACTCCAAAGTAAAAATGCATATAAAAGCAAAGGAGAAGGCCTTCAAAAAATACAAGGTTAAGGGATCATCATCAGCATTCAGACTTTAGAAAGAATGCAACAAGAAATGTAAGGGTGCAATTAAGACGGCAAAGATAGAGCACGAAAAACACATAGCGGAGGAGAGCAAAAAAAATCCCAAGAAATTCTTTAAGTATGTAAATAGTAAAAAAGGGAGGGCAGACCATATTGGTCCCATAAAGAATGAGGAAGGACATCTGGTTACAAAGGATGGGGAGATGGTGAAGGTATTGAATTTATTATTTTCCTCAGTCTTCACGAGGAGGGCTTCAGTAACCAAAACTGCAGTGTTTATCCTTATGCCACATCACAGGAAGCACCTCCATGGCTAACAGAGGACAGAATTAAAATTAGACATTAATAAATCACCGGGACCAGATGGCTTGCATTAGAGGGTACTTAGGGAACTCAGTCAAGTAATTGTCAGACCATTGTTCCTAATTTTTACTGACATTCTGACTGGAATGGTACCAGCTGATTGGAGAAAAGCCAATGTAGCACCAATATTTAAAAAGGGCCCAAAATACATCACTGGGAATTACAGACCAGTTAGCCTAACATCAATAGTATGCAAGCTCTTGGAGGGGATGATAAGGGACTATATACAAAATTTTAGTAATGAGATTGGTATCATTGGCAGTAATCAGCATGGATTCAAGAAGAATCGTTCTTGCCAAACCAATCTATTAACCTTCTATGAGGAGGTGAGTTGCCATCTAGATAAAGGAAGGCTCGTAGACGTGGTCTATCTGGATTTTGCAAAAGCATTTGACACAGTTCCCCATAAACGTTTACTGTACAAAATAAGGTCCGCTGGCATGGACCATAGGGCGAGTACATGAATTGAAAACTGGCTACAAGGGCGAGTTCAGAGGGTGGTGATAAAAGGGGAGTACTCAGAATGGTCGGGGGGGGGGTAGTGGGGTCCCCCAGGGTTCTGTGCTGGGACCAATCCTATTTAATTTGTTCATAAACGACCTGGAGGATGGGGTAAACTGTTCAATCTCTGTATTTGCGGGCGATACTAAGCTAAGCAGGGCAATAACTTCTCCGCAGGATGTGGAAACCTTGCAAAAAGATCTGAACAAATTAATGGGGTGGGCAACTACATGGCAAATTAGGTTTAATGTAGAAAAATTTAAAATAATGCATTTGGGTGGCAAAAGTATGAATGCAATCTATACACAGGGGGAGAATCTCTGGGGGAATCTAGGATGGAAAAGGACCTGGGGGTCCTAGTAGATGATAGGCTCAGCAATGGCATGCAATGCCAAGCTGCTCAGGCTGACCCCATCAGCATCAGCACATAGTCACTGTGCCGCACAACTCCCGGAGATGACCCATAAACGGAAGAATGCCGCACACCCGAAAAAACTGAGCGATTTCTTCCCTCCTAAGGACCGCAGCGCGCTCCAAGATGGCGCCGATGGCTGCTCCCCGGCCTCCACGAGCGGATCCCTTTCTGCCACACCGAGCTCGAGATCGAGGCAGGGCTCACACCAGCATTCACCTGCAGCCTCTACACCTCTCTCCTGCAGCCCAGTGAAATCTAAGCCCGCATGTCGGCTGACTCACACGGCACTAAGGTGAGTGAACTCCAGGCCTCTATGGAAGACACGAGGGAGCTGGCAGACACCATTAACTCTTTCCCTACCACTAACCAGCCAGTTTCTGACAACACTTTAAAAGATATGCTGGTATCCCTGCGCAGCACCCTCCATGCAGATATGATGAAGTGTATGAGAAATTTCAAAGCTGAAGTAGGAGAGCTGGGGGGCAGAATTGACCATGTGGAAAAGAAGATGGGTGAATATGCATCCTCATATAAAACACTAGTTGATGCACACAATGATCAGTCTGATGAAGAGACGTGGCTTAAAGCAAAGGTCGTCGACCTCGAAGACAGATCACATAGGAACAACGTGAAATTGCGTGGCATACCTGAAACTATACTACCCGCACAGCTCAACCAATATGCCCAAGATTTCATGGCGGCCTATCTCCCCTTTGTACTTGAACTGATTATTGATAGGATTCACCGCCTACCCAAGCCGTCCCATCTCTCGAATAACATCCCCAGGGATGTGTTGATGCAGGTGCATTTCTTCCATGTAAAAGAACAATTTATGCTGGCCTTTCGCAAAAATGCTCCACCCCCTGAGCAATATTCCACCATTCAATTATTCACAGATCTCTCACACTATACTATGCAGAAGCGTAAATCCTTGCTACCTGTGACCAAAGTGCTTCAAAACCATAGTATACTATACAGGTGGGGCTACCCAACAAAGCTGACTATCACCAGGGAAGGCATCCTCTGTGATTACCAGTCTAGAGGAAGGTCTGGCCCTGCTAAGAGACTGGGACATTTTACCAGAGCAACCTCTTGAGGGATCCCCATCCACCTCATAGCACCTGAGTACCTCCGCAGTACTAAGCAACCTAATCTACACGATTCCCATGTCAATATGGAGTTCACAGTCCACAAGTTTCCCCTCCTTGAGTAATGTGCAGCAAACCTGCCCCCAGATTCTGGATGGAATCTACCTTTTTACTTTGTCAGTTACTTGTTTGCTCTTTGACTTTCTCCCTATTGTTTTTTATGTTCTTCACTCCCTACCCCATCCTGTACGAGATGGAAAGAGAATGTACACCTGTGAAGATGGCCTATTCTACAATAGCGCTCACAATCTGCTGATTGCAGACCCTCTGGAAGAGTCCTGGTCTATATAAGGTACTGTTAGCTCTCCCTCCCACTTACCAGGCATGGCTATCAAAGTAACTCCCTTTAATTTGCATGGCCTGAACCACCCAGCTATACGAGCTTTGGTCTGGGGAGAAGCCCTCAAACTGCACTCTGACATTCTGTGCATACAGGAAACGCACTGGCTGACCCTACCTTTAGTCACAGGAAATTTCCACATATATTTAAAGCTTCAGCCTCCAAAAGGCAGAAAGGGGTTCTTATTGCCATCAGGGACTCTGTGGCCTTCTCCCTCCTGGAGACGTACACAGACCCAGAGGGTAGATATCTGATTCTGGTGAGCACATTCAACAATAACCTCTACACTATAGTCAACCTATATGCACCCAATACCCACCAGCTCTGCTTCTTGAAAAAGTTATTTTGTAAAGTACAATCAATTAAACGTGGGGCTTTTATAATGTGTGGGGACTACAACATGACGGTGGACAATAGGATGGACACTACCTCTAAAGCACAATGTCCCCTACCCTCATTACATTCACTACTACATGCGGAGGAAATGTATGATGCCTGGAGATGTCAACATTCGAATGAACGTGACTTCACCTTTCATTCCTCCAGGCACAACTCCTATTCCCGCATTTATCTAATCCTGGTTGACAAATTCCTGCTTCAAAAAATCTCCTCCGTCATACACAACATCACATAGTCAGACCATGCTCCTGTATCCTTCACAGTGCCTGAAGGCCACACCTCAACGCCTGCCTATATTTGGCGTGCTAACTCTTGGCTATTTCAGCAGCCTTCCCAGGTTGCTACCTTAACCAACCATCTTAATGAATATTTTGCTCTAAATGGTCAGTCTGTATCCAATCAATTTATTGTATGGTGTGCTCACAAAGCCTTTATTAGGGGCATTATACTTCAACTGTGCTCGAGGGCAAAATGGCAGAGGACACAAAAGTTAGATTCCTTTCTCTCTGATATCAAATCCCTAGAAGCTCAAAATAAAAGCACTTCCGATATCTCTATAGCAAATAAATTAACTAAACTGCGTTCCGATCTCAGGCTCTTGTTGTTGGAACAGTATGACAAACATATCCAATCCCTTAAATTGACCCACTACTCTTCTGGCAACCGAGCTGGAAAATTCCTGGCTCAGCGGCTGAAAGATCGTAAAGCAAATACTAACATTCCCTCCTTATCCGTAACAAAGCAAAATCTACAATCCCAAGGAAATAGCAAACTCCTTTGCGGATTATTACTCCTCTTTATACAATCTAAAAGAAGACCCTAACACTCCACAACTTTCTGATGAAGCTATTCAAACTTTCTTAGCAGACCTTGCACTCCCTTCATTGTCAAAATCACAATTGGAGTCCCTCAATTCACCCATCACAGAGCTTGAGATTCGGAAGGCGATCAAAACCCTCCCTAATGGTAAGTCCCCGGGCCCAGATGGATTACCACACAGCTACTATAAGACCTTCTATGAGGTCCTCTGTCCCACGTTGCAGTTGGTTTATTCTGAAGCAATGTCCTCTGCCTCGTTTCCCTCTGAAATGCTTAAATCATATGTTGTCACTATACCGAAGCCAGGTAAACATCCCACCACACCAGCCAACTTTAGGCCTATTTCTTTGTTAAACACTGATGTTAAGCTTTATGCCAAAATCCTGGCCCATAGACTTCTTCCAATCCTACCAACTTTGATCAAACCTGACCAAACAGGCCTCACCACGGGTAGACAGGCATCTGATGCCACGAGAAGAGTTATAGACATCATACACCATGCTGTGGCCTGTCGGGTGCCTTCTCTGCTGCTCTCTTTGGATGTGGAGAAGGCATTCGACAGGGTGCATTGGGGCTACATGACCAAGACCCTCAAAAAATTCGGATTCTCTGGGCTAATACTATCTGCTATCCTAGCTTTATATTCCTCCCCCTGTGCACAGGTCTACACCTCAAATATGTTATCTCTCCCATTTTCCATCGCTAAGGGAACGAGACAGGGGTGCCCCCTGTCCCCCTCAATTTTCAACCTTATTATTGAACCCCTAGCGAAAAAAATCAGGACACACCCGGGTACACCAGGCTTCTCTCTCCAAGGTAAATAACATAATATTAACCTTTTTGCTGACGACATTGTCCTCTTTCTAACTTCACCAAACACATCCCTGCCTTATGCCCACGACGTTCTTAATCAATTTAGCCAAATCTCCTACTATAAGGTCAATTTAACAAAATCTCCCATACTAGGCTTGAACCTACCCCCCGTCTCCAATCCTACCTGCAAACTACCTTCCCCTACACCTGGAATAAAACAAGCATAACCTACTTAGGACTAAAAATAACAGCAGATCCCTCACAATTAGCGGATGCCAACTACATTCCCCTAATAGATAAAATAGCCAAAGAAACAAACTGGTTAGCCAGAGTGTAATTATCCTGGTCCAGATGCCTGGCATCCTTCAAAATGCTCTTACTCCCCCAAATTCTGTATATCTTGTGAACGCTACCTATCAAGAATAATCACCTTAAATCACTAAACACTCTCCTCAACCAATATATCTGGGGCTCCAAGTGACCCAGATGTTCTAAATCCCTCCTACTCAAACATAGGTCGGTGGGTGGAATGGGCTTAATCGACATACAGGACTACTTCTGAGCGTCCATACTTACCCAGCTCAAATCCTGGTTCTCACCATCTTCTGATATAATTTGGAGTGGTATTGAACAAGCCCTCAGTCCGAATTTAGACCTACGGAAACTCCTACTACTAGACGTATTGAAACCGCTTCCCCTACGCCAACTCCCACTCACCATCCAAGCTTCTCTTCTGGAATGGAGAGACCTACACAAACTGACATCCCGGTCCTCCAACAAAACAGACATTCCTATACCTATAGAGATTTTAACACATGCAATTCCGCATACTTCATACTCAGATTGGATTACCAGGGGCATATCTTATCCTATACAGTGGCAACACCCTTAAACCATTTGAAGTACTCAAAAAAGAATTCACCTTAACGCCCACCGACTTCTATAAACATATCCAAGTTTCTCACTTTTTGAAATCATTAAAATCCTTTTACATATTCATTCTAGACGCAGCATGGCAATTCTATACAAAGTCCCCTACCCCTCCCAAAGGGATCTCCCTCGTCTACAATCTTTTTCAAAACAAGCTTACCTTCACTAACTCCCTCCCTTATCAAAAATGGGAATTGGATCTAGGTAAATCCATCACACCAATCCAATGGCAACGTGCATTCAGAACTACATACAAAGCCACTAGATGCGTAAACCACTGGGAACTTTCCCAAAAACTGGCTCAGAGATGGTACCTCACACCGTACAGAATGGCAACATTTTCTCACTCCAACTCCCCACTGTATTGGAGATACTGCGGTGCAGTAGGAAACTTCCTACATGTGTTCTGGTCCTGCAAACATCTCCCCAGTTTTTGGAAGAGTCTATTTAAGTGCATTTCACAAATCACAGGAATTCTGACACCACCGGATCCTGGGACAGCCCTACTAAATTTAGGCATTGAGACCTTCCCCCCTTGCTTTCGCATGGTGGTCACACACATCTTACTAGCGGCCAGATCATTAATAGCTAGAAATTGGAAATCCAATAAGGTATCCAACGTCTCGGAAGTACTTGAAATTACACAGACTAATTACACCTATGAATTCTTGCTGGCAAATAAGGTTGGTAAGAGGAAAATGTTTGATAACCAGTTGAAAATATAGACAGATTGGCTCAAAGTAGAATAAGGCATGTCTTTAGGAATCTCTAGTTATGATTGTATTAATGCTCGTATTTCACCCAAACTACTTATCCGGAAACAGTTAATGTTACACCCGTTGCTATCCACCTAAACCCTTACTCTATCTGTCTTTCTCTACAGTTATTGTTTTATAGAAATACACTGCATTGTTTTTTGATGACAAGCTATGCCTACTCGAACCTTTGCACCATCACACCTGTTATAGTATATCTTAATATTAGATGCAATGTATAGTCTGGCTACATATCGCTGTATTGTGTATCCTCTGTACTTTTCATATTTTGTACTACTTTATACTGTTTTGTACTTTGTAAAAACTCTTTAATAAAAAACAATTGAAAAAAAAAAAGTTTACAAGCTTAGAAAATTCAGTCTGTTAATGTATAGAAAACTGACTTAAAGACTGTATTCAGAGAGTAGTAGTTACATAGTTACATAGTTACATAGTAGGTGAGGTTGAAAAAAGACACAAGTCCATCAAGTCCAACCTATGTGTGTGATTATATGTCAGTATTACATTGTATATCCCTGTATATTCAGGTGCTTATCGAATAGCTTTTTGAAACTATCAATACCCCCCCGCTGAAAACACCGCCTGTGGAAGGGAATTCTACATCTTTGCCGCTCTTACAGTAAAGAACGCTCTACACAGTTTAAGGTTAAAACTCTTTTCTTCTAATGTTAATGAGTGGCCACATGTGTCTTATTAAACTCCCTTCCACAAAAAAGTTTTATCCCTATTGTGGGGTCACCAGTCTGGTATTTGTAAATTGAAATCATATCTCCTCTCAAGTGTCTCTTCTGCAGAGAGAATAAGTTTAGTGCTCGCAACCTTTCTTCATAATTTTGCCACCCAAATGCATTATTTTACATTTTTCTACATTAAACCTCATTTGCCATGTAGTTACCCACCCCATTAATTTATTCAGATCTTCTTGCAAGATTTCCACATCCTGCGGAGAAGTTATTGCCCTGCTTATCTTAGTGTCGTCCACAAATACAGAGATTGAACTGTTTACCCCATCCTCCAGGTCGTTTATGAACAAATTAAACAGGATTTGGACCCCTGACCATTCCAAGTATTCCCCATTTATCACCACCCTCTGAACTTGCCCTTGTAGACAGTTTTCAATCCATGTACTCACCCTATGGTCCATGCCAACGGACCTTACTTTGTACAGTAAACGTTTTTGGGCAACTTTGTCAAATGCTTTTGCAAAATCCAGATACATCACCATACTTAGAATTACTTACTAAGGTTATTAGTGGCGTACCCCCCAGTTCGGTGTTGGGACTTTTTATTATATTTATAAATAATACAGAGTCTGGATTAAAAGCACCATTTCAGTGTTTGCACATGACACCAAGCTATGCAGTGAAAAAACATCCTTACAGGATGTCTCCAAATTACATGTAGGCTTTAATGCATTGTTTGACTAGGAAACTATTTGCCAAATGAAGTTTAACTACTTGTCTACTGAGCACTTTTATCCCCTTCCTGCCCAGGCCAATTTTCAACTTGTCACACTTTGAATGACAATTGCGCGGTCATGCAACACTATAACCAAATGACATTTTTATAAAAAAAATTCACACAAATAGAGCTTTCTTTTGATGGTATTTATTCACCCCTGGGTTTTTACATTTTTGGTAAGCAAACGAAAAAAGACTCTACATTTTGAAAAATAAATAAAAAAATCATAGTTTGCTTGAAAAAATGTATATTTTTTTCTTCTTCACTGATGTGCGCTGAAGAGGCTGCACTGATAGGCTGCACTGATATGCACTGATGAGGCAACACTGATGGGCTATGATAGATTGCACTGGTGGGCACTGATGAGGAGGCACTGATGAGGTTGCACTGATAGGTGGCATTGACGGTCTCTGATAGGTGGCACTAATAGGTGGCATTAATAGGCGGCACTAATAGGTGGCACCCATGGGCACTGATAGGCACTGATGGGCACGGATAGGCAGCACTGATAGGTGACACTGATGAGAAGGCACTAATGGGAAATGATTGGCAGCACAGAGGAGCACTGATTGGAAGCACTGGTAAGCACTGATTGGCTGCATTGGCAGCACTGGTGGGCACTGTTGGAACTGCACTGATAATCAGGACACTGCCCTGATTATCAGTGTCAATGTCCCTTTAACAAAATCCAGTTATTGGCTCTTTCCTTCTCTCCTCACGTGCTCAGCGCGGTTTGTGTTGACATCCGTGATCAGCTGTCATTGGACCTTTACCCGATCTGTGATCAGCTGAGTCCGAAGTACTTAGCGATTACACTGCGTGCCACCCACCAGACTCTGGAAGGATCCCAACAATAATGCCAGTACCCACCCAGATGCTTGATTGACAGCTGGCTCAGCCTCTCAGAGTTCCACTAAGAGCCTGAGCCAGCTGATCTTGACCCCTCCCCAGCCCAACACTCCAGTGAGCACTGGAAGGGACGAGCAGAGTCTCACTACTGACTGACTGACTGATTCACTGCTCTCTACTCAGAGCGGACGAAGAACTGAACAATCAGCCGTCAAGTGATCACTCAGTTCTCGGCTTTCGAGTCAGTGGGGGACAGCTGCAGCATTAGACTGATGCTGCAGCAAAGAGGTGAGTATGTATGTTCACACATATGCCCACTCATATCCTTAAATGTTGGTGAATGTAAAGTTATGCACTTGGGAGCTAAAAACATGCATGCATCATACATTCTAGAATGGGAAAACCTGGTGGAGTTAATGGCTGAGAAGGATCTGGTTGGTAGCTCATAAATGTAATAATAGCATGCAATGCCAAGCTGCAGTTTCTAAAACTATCAAAATACCTTCTTAAAAGATGTATTTACTCCAAAGAGAAAGACATAATTTTGCCCCTGTACAGAACATTAGTAAGACCTCATTTGAATTATATAGTTCTGTTTTGGCACCAGCTCACAGAAAAGGATATTGAGGAAATGGAGAAATTGCAGAGAAGGGCAGCCAAACTGATAAAAGGCTGAATTTATTCTCTCTTGCAAAGAGGTGATTAATGGGGGATATGATCAACATGTATAAATGCATGGGTGGTCTATATCGTAAACTTGGTGTAGAGTTATCCACTTTAAGGTCATTACAAAAAAAAAAGGGGGAATCTTTATATCTGGAGGAAAAGAGTTCTAACCTCTACATATGGAAAGGCTTCTTCCCATTTGAAGCTGTGAAAATATGGAAGAGGCTCTCTCAAGAATTGGTTCTGTCCATCTCGGTAGATTGTTGTAAAAAAGAGCTGGATGCATTTCTAAATGCACAACATATAACAGTATACTAACATTTATAGGTAATAACATCAGGAATCTGGGGAATATTCAATTCCCTTCTGTGGGATCAGGAAGGAATTTCATTTTTTCCTGCTGGAGTAAATTGGACCATCCTTTATACAGGTGTTTTCTTGCCTTTCTCCGGATCAACTGTGGCTATAGAATTGAGTATTTAAATGTTTTTCTATTAGCTTTTTTCTATTGGTTAAACTAGATGGATTTGTGTCTTTTTTTAACCTGACAAACTATGTAGCTTAAGGCCTCATTTACTCACACATTGCACTCTAAAGAGCAATCCATGTTTGTGTCGCTCTTCAGAGGGAATTTGACAGGGGGTGAGGAGTCATTATATCGCCTCTACACTGCCTGTTTTAACCCCTTAAACACCACACTAGCATGCCGCATCCACATGCACTGTTGCAAGGCTCCCCTATTTGGTTAAAAAGGTCATGTTCCTTGGGCAGTACTGTAAAGCATTGCAGTCCTGGCGTATGTACATGCCCTACGCTGCCTTTGCAGCTTAAGGGGGAGTCATTGGGTGCTGTGCAAATATGTCTAAATGAGGCCTAAAAGCCAGTGCAGGCTGTATAAAGGGGCAATAGGGGAACTTGAACTGGGGCCCCTGCCAGAGGGGGACCCTGACTTCCTTTATATAAAAAAAAAATAATAATAATTGTATTATTTAAAAAATTAAAGATGTGTGGGTGTCAGGGTATGAAACAGTTAAGACTGACTTCAAAGGCAAATAAAGGGATGGGGGCTTCTGGCAGATGTTTGACATTTCAACTTCTCATATTATTTTACTATTCGAGATGTTTGCTTTAACATGACTGTGTCATGGAATTTATTGCCTTGTTTACGAGAGACAAGTCATTGGGACAAGGGAAAAGTTAAAAAAAATTTGGAAAGTACCAGACAACAGGCCCAACCCCATCGTGTTGGAGTGAAGTTAATGACCAGCTTTGATTTATCACAGTGAGAAACATGAGAGAGAAGCTCACTACCCCTGCTTGACTCTGATAGGTTCAAGGGGCGAATCAGACACTCTGCGATTTCGAATAGGGTAAAACTTTGTTAGCAAGTTTTACCCAAAATTTTGAGATTGGTTGAATTAACCACTTAAGCCCCGGACCAATACGGGCCATTATGACCAGGCCCCATTTTGCGATTCGGCACTGCGTCACTTTAACTGACAATTGCGCAGTCGTGCGACGTGGCTCCCAAACAAAATTGGCGTCCTTTTTTTCCCCACAAATAGAGCTTTCTTTTGGTGGTATTTGATCACCTCTGCGGTTTTTATTTTTTGCGCTATAAACAAAAATAGAGCGATTTTTTTTTTCAAAAATGACATATTTTTTACTTTTTGCTATAATAAATATCCCCAAAAAATATATAAAAATTATTTTTTTTTCCTCAGTTTAGGCCGATACGTATTCTTCTACATATTTTTGTTAAAAAAAACCGCAATCGGCGTTTATTGATTGGTTTGCGCAAAAATTATAGCGTTTACAAAATAGGGTATAGTTTTAAGGCATTTTTATAAAAAAAATTTTTTTACTAGTAATGGCGGCGATCAGCGATTTTTTTCATGACTGCGACAATATGGCGGACACATCGGACACTTTTGACACATTTTTGGGACCATTGTCATTTTCACAGCGATCAGTGCAATAAAAATGCACTGGTTACTGTGAAAATGACACTGGCCGTGAAGGGGTTAACCACTAGGGGCGCTGGAGGGGTTAAGTGTGCCTAGGGGAGTGTTTACTACTGTGTGGCGGCGTGGCTATGACTGACACATCACCGATCTCCGCTCTGATTACACAGAGCGGAGATCGCTGACATTGTCAGTAGAGGAGCGGGGAGATGTTGTGTTTACACACACATCTCCCAGCTCCGAGCCTCCGTGAGACGAGCGCGGGGATACCCGCGGCGATCGAGTCCGCGGGACCCGCGGTCCCACTGACGGGGAAGGCAGGGGGTCGCGCGCGCGACCCCGATGTCGGCAGTTAAAGGGCCACGTACAGGTACGTGATTGTACCTGTACGAGCCATTCTGCCGACGTATACATACCATGAGTGGTCGGCAAGTGGTTAAAGACAGGTCTGGCCCTGGATGGGAATTCAGCCAGAATGACATAGCAGAGTGTCGGACAAAATTGGCAAAGTGTAGATGACCTTTCTTCCTTATGTGTCTTGCACCGAGTGTAGTAGTGAAGTCAACTCCTAACCAGTGGGTTTTTCCGTGTCCTGAATCCTGTCATATAATTTAATTTCTATGTTCAGAGGCCCCGAACTTGAAGTGCCCCAGGCCCCCCAAGGTCTAAATCCAGCACTGCTAAAGACAATATCCCAAAGGGATTGCATTAGGTGATGGGGTGTCACGCAGGGAGTCAATATTGATTCACATGTATTGTTTGAAGCTTTTTTTAATGTTGTCTTATATTCTAAATTTAGATCTAAAATATAAAAGATAGGTGTATATAATATTTTTACTTTGAAATATGCTGTTTGTGATCTATGAATTATTCGATACAGTGATCAACTTTTTCTTTAAATGCTTACCACGTGTTGCATATAGCACTCTTTTTTCAAACCAGTAGAAGGCTTCCCAACAGAAATGTTTGACGTCACCAAAAGCTAGTGAACTATCTGTTCTGGCTATCTGTTGTTTTCACATGCTTCAGGGTATATAAGCGAGCTCTCAAACGTAATTTTCTTCAACTAGATGGACAGAGGTAAGAAACCCACTAAAATACAGCTTTCTCCAGTTTCCCTTAGCTATTTCTCCAATCACTGCACAGTAGCAACAGTTATCATTAAACCCTGCAAGCTGCTTTCACTTTGTATGCAAATGGTAAGAAAAGACATCCCAGTTCGCACCGAATCACACTTTGAAATCGTGCAACTTTACTTGAAATCGCACGATTTAAAAGCCGCAGGTCAGTGCGACTTCAGGTGCAGCGATCATTTGTCTGATATTCTCATTATGTGTATGAGGCAAAAATGCTGAGATTAAAATATACCTCTTAAGCCCTGTACACACGATCGGATTTCCTATGGATTCTAATCCGATGGATTTTTCCATCGGAAATACGATGAAGTGGACTTCCATCAGTCTTGCCTACACACCATCAGTCAAAAATCCGACCGTCCCAAACGCCATGACGTAAAACACTCCGACAAGCCGAGAAAAATTAAGTTCAATGCTTCTGAGCATGCGTCGACTTGATTCTGAGCATCCGTGGGTTTTTTGTCCGATGGAGTTCCACACAGACGATCGGAATTTGCTATCGTTTTTTTTCCCATCGGATAAATTTAAAACATGTTCTATTTTTTCTCACCGATGGAAAAAAGACCGATGGGGCCCATACACGATCGGTTGGTCCGATGAGAAAAGCCCATCGGACTGTTTTCATTGGTACAACCGGTCGTGTGTACACGGCATAATAGTCCTATTGTGCATAAACACGTAGGATTGAGCTTCTTCTACAGCCAGGAGAAAAGGAGAGTTCTACGCTGTGCTAAATATGTATATTAAGTTTACCTGATAAAGTGGCCAATGAGTTTACCTATATTTACAGTACTGTAAATTTAAAGAACTTTAATCAATTCTAGTGCAAGGGTATACCAAGTGGTCCCTGTAGAACTTCAAGTTAAGCCTCAGGGGTTTACCTGGTATATCCTAGCAAAATTTTTTTGGGGGGTTTTACAAATGTATTTCCCAGTTAACTTACCAATTTAAAGATTACCATACGCTGTGCAAATTTCCTCTGGTTCCTGATGAATCAGTCAAAATTTGATTAGTGTGTGGCTCTGTGGCCACCCTCCCGCCCAACATCCTTTGAAGCCTGGTGGAATAATTGTCAACGAAACAGCAGCTACATCAGTCAGATGCAGCTGGTCTTTGCGCATTTTGACCAACTTTTTTCTATTATTTAAGGTCTATCATGCTTACCTCATTGGACTGTCGAATGGTTCTTAATGGAATCCATACGGTTCCTAGCATTGTGTCCCAAATGAGTCCTTTATTCCAGACTTCCACTGTCAATCCTAAATCCAGTCTGTTGATCTCACTGCAGAAAAACAGAAAGTAACTTTACTTTATGATGTCTGACACAACTGATGATCAGATTAGGAATTGCTGCTCTTTACTCACAACATAAAGTCTTGCTCCCAACAGGGCAAGTTGCCCCTGACTGCAATAGTTGTGCTCTTCACATTTTGTACTTTTAAGGTTACATAAGCATTAAACTTTTCTGTCAAAAAAAGAAACACACAATTATTTCAGCAATCCCATTATAAAAGTGACATAGTCAAATTATGTACAGCAGGGGTACACAAGTTGCATGGGTACTGCATGCTTATGGGGTATAATGATTTTTACATGTAATGTAATTTTTTTTCTTCTAAAAATGTTTGCTGCATGAATTTTTTTTTTGAGTTGGTGGACCAGTTTAGAACTACATAGTAGCATTTGAACAAAAAATAACAGCATTCCAAAATGTTGTACACCTTAATTAATATACCCCCACGTTTCTTTTAACTTAATAGGAGGCATAGGTAGCATACACAAATACAAAGTACCTTAGGCATACTTGCTGCATATTGTTCTCCCCCCTGTCATGGCTCCACAGTTGTTTGAAATTGCTGTGATTGGCTGTAATTTTGAAAGCTAGGACCCAGTCTATGTTGCAAGAGCAGTTACAGCCACTCCTGCATAAACAAAGTCAGCATATACTGCTTGCAGTTCTTTATGTGCAGATCAAAGACATTTTCTTTAATATGTACAAAATGTCAGTTAAAGCAACCTTGCAAGTGAATAAATGTATTTATTTCAGGGGCTTAGCTACAAGGGTCACAATTGCGACCCAGACGAATGCTGTAGTGGGGTTGTGAGGCCCCCCTGTACGCCTGGATAGAAAGAGACTCGAGGGCGGCTCACAACTGTACATAGAAGAACTGATCTCTCCATATTCCTCCTACAGCCACCGAATGCCTGCGGGAGGGAAAGGAAGAGGAACGGACATTCAGCGGCTGCAGGAGGAAAATGGAGAGATTGATCCATCCATATGCAGCCGCTCCTCCTATCAAGCTTCCTTCCACTGCAGAAGAGTTCTGCTACCCCCAGCACCAGCCCTGTGCTTGCCAGTCTCTAGTGTCACTTGTAAACACAAAGGCCCAGCTTTAAGTGACTTTGCTCCACCTCTTCTGAACATCCTACCTGCCATCATACACTCCGCACTCCTCTCCCTGTACATCCTACCTGCCGTCATATACTCCACACTCCTCTGCCTGTACATCCTACTTGCCATCATATACTCTGCACTCCTCTCCCTGTACATTCTACCTGCTGTCATAGAGTCCAGGCTCCCTTCTCTGTACATCCTTCCTGCCGTCATATACTCCACACTCCTCTCCCTGTACATCCTACCTGCCATCATATACAGTAGGTGCCGCTGATTTTGTGTCAATCTCGCCTCTTCTAGCGGCGAGATTGACACCCTACGAGCCCCGTCGCGAGAGCCAGCGCCGAGCTGTCTCGTCATCGGGAAAGGAACAATGTTGTTTTTCCTTTCGCAATGAGCAACACACATTGCTGACATTGAGGCCGGTGGACAGAGATCCGACGTGGATTCCCGCCAATACCAGGCACTGTGTTTGGTATGAATCCTGAGCGGGAACTCCACGCCAAATTTTAAATAAAAAACCAGCATGGGTTCCCCCTCCAGGAGCATACCAGGCCCTTCGGTCAGGTATGGATTTTAAGGGGAATCCCCTAAGCCGAAAACACGGCGTGGGGGTCCCCCTCGAAATCCAAACCAGACCCTTATCCGAGCACGCAACCTGGCAGGCCGCAGGAAAAGAGGGGGGGCGGGAGAGCGGCCCCCCTCCCTCCTGAACCGTACCAGGCCGCATGCCCTCAACATGGGGGGTTGATGCGTCCCAAAGTCTAAAGCCTGAACTTTTTTGTTCCAGGCTGACAGTATGGCCCTCTGCAAGTTCCTTGAATGGAATTGACCGTAGGGTACTGCTTCGAATGAAGCCACCATTTTTCCCAGCAGCCTCATGCACAGGCGTATGGATGGTTTTCTTTTTGTACCCACTAAGTGGGTCAAATCTTTCAAAGACGACACCTTCTCTGGAGTTAAGAAAATCTTTCTCTGATTTGAATCCAGCCTTAGCCCCAAGTATTCCAAACTTTTGACTGGTCTTAGAGCTGACTTGTCTCGGTTGATAATCCAACCGTGATATCCCAGATACTTGATTGTCTCGTGAATAGCTACTTCCAGTTTTTCCACTGAGTGGTCTATTAGTAGCAGGTCGTCTAAATATGCCATTATCGTTACACCCCGTGTTCTTAGATTGGCCAATAGTGGGGCCAGAATTTTTGTGAACACTCGTGGTGCTGTGGCCAGACCGAAAGGTAAGGCTCTGAACTGAAAATGGCGCCCTTCTACTTCAAAGCGTAGAAATTTCTGATGGGCCGGAAAGATGGGAATTTGTTTAGCCCTTTTAGATTTAATATGGGCCTCACGTCCCCATTTGGTTTGGGGACTGTGAAGAGGTTTGAGTAAAACCCGAACCCGCATTCTTCCAAGGGAACCTTCATGATTACACCTTGGAGCAATAGTTGTTCTAGTGCCAGAAGGAGGGATCCTCTCTTCTGGGGATCGCTTGGCACGTTTGACCTCATAAAATGGGCAGGAGGAGTGTCTTTTAACTCCAGCTTGTATCCCTGACTTACTGCGGAGATCACCCATCTGTCTCTGATGGTGTCCCGCCAGGTCTCTGTGAACAACTGAAGTCTTCCCCCCACCCGATTGAGTGGGGGCAACCCTTCATGACTTGGGGGGAGGTTTCGTACCTCTCTTGACCCAGGGTTTCTTGTTACCCTGTGCTTGTCCCTGATTTCTGCCCCCTGGATTTGACCGCGGAGGCCGTCGGAACTGTTTCACAGCCGATGTGCCAGGGACTGGAGAAGTAGGCCTCTTAAAAGAAGGACTTCTAACTTTGGAACATTATCTACTGGACATGTCAGTGATTTATTCACAAAAGAGATGGCTGCGTCCACTGTGGGCACCTTCCATTTTTGTATGAACTTATCCTCCATGGGATAGATCACGGGAAATCTCTTGGGGGGAGTAAATATTTTATCAGGATGCTACCCTGTGCTTGTCCCTGATTTCTGCCCCCTGGATTTGACCGCGGAGGCCGTCGGAACTGTTTCACAGCCGATGTGCCAGGGACTGGAGAAGTAGGCCTCTTAAAAGAAGGACTTCTAACTTTGTTCTTAACCGGCAAGAGTGTACTTTTACCGGCAGAAGTTTTCTGGATATATTTGTCCAGATCATCTCCAGATAAGCGTTCTCCATGAAATGGGAAGCTAATCAGCAATTTCTTACAGGGAGCTTCAGCAGACCAGTTTTTGAGCCATAGAAGCCTACGCATATGTCTACAGACAGCGTAAAGCGGGATGCCTGTTGGATCGTATCCTTTATGGCGTCCACCGCAACACAAGGCTCTAGGTAGGTCAGCTAGGGCAAGAGCCTGCTGATCTGGTAAGTCCCTTAAGACTTGTTTCAACTGATCTTTCATTGCTTGGCAGACTCCAATCGCTGCTACTGCAGGTTGTGTCACCATGCTTGCTGTAGAGAAAGCAGATTTTAGTAAAGACTCCAATTTTTTATCTATTGGGTCCTTGAACATTGGAACATTATCTACTGGACATGTCAGTGATTTATTTACACAAGAGATGGCTGTGTCCACTGTAGGGACCCTCCATTTTTTTTTTTTTTTTTATGAACTTATCCTCCATGGGATAGATCACTGGAAATCTCTTGGGGGGAGTAAATATTTTACAGGATGCTCCCAATCCTGGTAAATAAACCCTTCCAATAAAGGGTGGATTGGGAAGGAACATACAGTCTGGGGAGCTTTTAGCGACCCCAGCGAGGAGACAGTAGTGGTTGATGGCTCCGCAAGAGGCATTTTAAATGCTGATCGGACCATGTTAGTCAGAGACTGAACCCATAATCTTTCAGCCTGAGATGCTGAGAAAGGTTCTTCCACTGTTGATTCCTCTATAACCGAATCAACCTCATCCTGATCCCCTTCAGGCAGGTCGATCTCTGTGTGGGGCTGTTCCTCCACTAACAGGTACTCTGAAGGAGGAGACGGAGATCGGACGCGCTTTCCCTGTGACAGGGAAGCAGCGATCAATGCTGTTAATCTCTCTTCCAATCCTCGCAGAGCAGAGGAAAAAACCTCCTCTGTTATATATACAGGAGCAGGTGGACTGGGGACAGCCGCAGCACCAGGTACTCCTGCGGGGTTCCTACGGCTACTAACCTCTGAAATTTCAGGGGAGATTGGTGCAGTACAAGCATGCCCAAAATCCTCAGAGCCCGATGGAGACCCCTTTGGCTTCTTGGAAGACTTATTTCCAGAGCGTCTGGACGACATATCCTTTAATCACAGAGCTGAGGTATTCCCGTTGTCATACACCACTTTTACTGGTAATAGTCTAGCACAGTTGCTGCTATATACCAGCTGGTGTCCACTAAAGTGCCTTTCTATGGGGATGCCTGCATCAACCGCCTCTGTGTGCCACCGTTTTGTTGCTAGCTCTGTTTGCATCCAGCTGACACTTGTACTGTGTCTTTTATCCATGCTGGGACGCCTGCACATGCGCATCGAGCGTCATCCACCAGCCCCGCCCCTTTTTTCGCTCATCTCTACATAGGAGGCGCGTGTACGCGCACGCGCGCGCGCCCGTGCACCTTGGGCGCTTTTTTTTGAAAAATAAGCAGGGACTAGGAGCCAGGGCCCTTTTTGCCGGAGGGCCTGTGCGGTGGATGAGCGCAGCAACAGGGCAGAGGAAGTGGATTCCCACAGAGAACTTACCAACTGCCTGGATCTTTTGACTTGAAAAGAAAAAGATCCACATGACAAGAAAAATGGACCACAGCGGCCTCTAGTGGTTTAACACAGGTACCGCTGTCTCCCTTTTTTTTTTTTTTTCTTGACTACTATTAAAATTTTACATTTTCCAGTAGTTACAGGCATGCACAGATATTTAGCGGGAATACCGTTAGGTAACAGACAGAAAGACAAATTAGGCTTGGGGGTCCCCCAATAGAACCAAGTTCCTGGGGGCCCCCACTTACCTCTTCCCCGCCGCAGGACTTTGTTTGGTCCACAGAAGCCCAAACTTCACCTCTCACGGCAGGTATTGTATTTAAATCTTCAGGGACCGGGTTCCCAAGGATTCCACTCCCCTGGACCTGTATAGCACCCTGCACAGACAACATCTTGGTCGTGGGTATGACCAGAGCTCTGGATCCCAGGGTCCAGCCCTCCTAAGAGAGGCATTACAGGCAAAACCTTGCTCTTCTGTTGCAAGGCCCGGGTACGGTACCGACCGTTTAGCTATGAAGCTTTTTTGGTCGGATCCGGAACAGCTTACTGAGGCCCATAAAAGAACCTGTACGCAAGCCCAGTGAAAACACATGTTACTCTTTGGCCAACACCTTAGACACTGGCAAAAAACTGAGGTACTCCCGGATGGGAGGGGCTTATATAGGGGAGGGTACTTCCGGTTTTGGAAGTTGCCAGTGCCAGCACCTGAAGGTATCTATATAACCCATTAGTAATGACTAAGTCGCTCTGTGTCCCGTGATGTACGAAAAAGAAAATAATAACACAAAAAAAACTACTGACACTCGTGGTGGAACTACCAGGGTCACAAAAGTCATACTTGCAACCGGGCCCTGCCACCATGCTCGGAGGGAAGTGCCACGGCTGGGGGTTAGGGGGGCTTTTCATGGTTTCTTGCACCGGAGGCCCTGAAGGTTCTAATTACGACACTACTTTATTCTATTTCAAACTTGTATCCCTTGTTAAGCCTAATCCGCAATCTCTCTTTTTCTTTATTTAATTCTTTAGTTTTACTCCCTCAAGTGGCATTTAATAACATTCAGGTGGCATTATAAATTCATAATCACCTTAATTATAACAAGAATAAGTACCAGGTGAATGGGTCAGCTGGTGAACAGCTGTTGAATGTCACAAGTACAGTAAACTGTGAAAACAGAGAACCTGTGAACAGACCAATATTTTCAACAATGTTCCCATGAGAATATATGTGCATTGAATTGTATTCATCTGTAAATGCCTCCCTTGTGTGCACATCCAAAAGGTCTGAGGCTGCTGCTGACAGACTCAAAGTAGTTCCTCAAGTGACACTCTATAATACTTTCCTCCCCCCAGCAGCTGCATGAAAGGTTATGTAGTGAGGCAAGGGGAGAGATGGAGGAGCTGGGCAAGGACTGACAGTAATTACACAGTCCTAGTAGGAAAGAGCTAGAGATGGCAGGAAGGATGGGGATCTGTGAAAATTCTAGGGAACTGGATCTTCCTTCCAGTGGTGAAATTGCCTAGTTCAAAAGAAAATTGCAAAGCATTTTTAATTATCATGGGGTTGATTTACTAAAGGCAAATAGACTGTGTACTACAAGTGCAATTGCACTCTTGCATTAATCATGGGTATAGGAATCCGCGGTTCTTCTCAGGGAATGTTCCTGTCCCATCAGTAGAGGAGGACTTTGAAACCTGGATAGATCAAACCTCTCAAGCATTAGAGGAATAGAACATCCCAGAAGCCTTAAAGAACCAGAGAATCAGGGAGAATCTGAGGGGACCAGAAGCAGAAGTGCTAGCTAAACTATGTAACAGGACTGTGTAGCCTTAGACTACATTGAGGCACTGTATGTTGTGTTGAGGAGAGTAGAGAAACTTTCAGATCTGATGTACAAGTTTGAACTTACCCAACAACATACCGGTATCTATGAACAAGATGCTGCACCAGATCATCCAAAAGAAAGGGATAAATCCACAGAATGCTGAAGATGCTGACAGGGTCTGGCTGGACCAAATTATACAAGGCGCCCACCAAAATCATCCTATTATTCTCAAGTTTCTTCTGAAAGGAGAACTACAGAACTACTTGCACCTACCCAGAGTTGGTGACGGTAATAAGATAAGAAGCGCTACTGAAGGAGAAATATCGAGATTCCAACACCAAGCCAATACAGGGACCCAAGAAAAACAAGGTCCTCACGTGTCTTACTCAGATGGGAGAATACTTCTCAGAGGATAATAATGAGTCGGACGCTGAGCCGTTAAGAAAGGCTACATCCCAAGCACCATCCGATCCAATAACGACAAATCTGCTGGCCCAGAAGGTGCAGACGCGGCTCTAGGTTCATACAACAATATGATGGAAACCCAAGTGAACTTACAGAAATCTCTCACTGATGTGAAACAGGCAGTGGTTGCTTTGACTTCATAAAAAATGTCACCAGAAGAAGCCAAGTCAAATACCGTGCTGCCCTTTTTGGGGAAACAGATGCTACAGCTGTGGAGAAGCTGCACACTTCAGAGCACAATGCACGAGAGAGACTTTGCCTGACATTACTGCAGAAGCTCCAAAGGTTTTGCAGAAGTTGCTACCTGGGAAGCCGATGGGAAACTTCAGAGGGCCCCAGTGAAGGAGCAAACTGGGTGCCCATCTACAACAGCTAGCTTTAAACCTAATGTCACTAGGAAACAACAGCAGTGGTCCAAAGCCTCACAAAGGCACTCCATGCTGTCTCTGAGTGACCATGCAACTCACCCTCTTTGACTTTGAGTAGGCAGTCCCAGAAAAACAATGCACACCAATCTCCTAAAGCTCCACCTAGACATCAGCAAAACTGAAAGCCAAATGAGAAAGGGGTGCAAATACAGACTGCAAGGCCTGCTGTCCCAGCTGCTCTAGCAAAATCACTGACAAGTTAGTAGGGCCCTCTCCCATAATGCCAGCAGTCCATCTACACCCACTGTACATCTGGGTACAGGAGCACAGGCAACATTGCTATGCTGGGATTTTTTTTCGACAAACACCTCAAACACCTACCCATACAGAAGTTAGAAGAGTTAGAGATTTTTTGGGGATCGGGATCAAGAAGTTCCCCTACGACGGATACGGGCAATCTGAGAAGTTTGATACCCTAGCTGTGGTGTGCCCTCGTCCATTTAGGGTTAACTCAAACTCTTTGTTAGTGGGGACAAACACAGATCTTGCAAGAAGACTGCTCACTCCTGCAGCAAAACGGTATCCATTCCATGCTACAACAAGCATACCAGCGCATGGTAGGAGGACAAAAAGTCCCAGAAGAAGGAATGGGGAAGTTGTGGCAACTGGACAGAGGCGAGAACATACTGCAGCCAGGAGAAGTGACATGTCTACGAGCTTCAGCCAAATTTAATTGGATTCAACCTGGGCCCTTTGTTGTCCTTGGGGAGAGGACACGGGGTAAAGTTGTTCCCAGATGTATTGCTGACAAGGACTCTGCAAGTAAGTCAGGGGAAGATTCCTGTCAGTGTTTGGTCCTTGATGACGCATTGGAGGTCCTTGATGACGCCTTGTGGGAGGGTGAAACATGTTGATGCAATTTCTGCTTTTCGAGTCCAAACAACGTCACTTCTGGTTTCGATGAAACGCACGCTGGATGCAGCGTTTCCTTTGTTTTCTACTACTGCAATAACTCATGCGATACCAATTTTTCTAGTCTGTAAGTACCTTACCACGTTTGCGCAATAAAATCCTGCCAAACTGTACTTTACTATTAGTCCCTTCTTTCATTTTTGGTGCCAATATGACCATCACGATTGGGGGAGATCTTCATTGGACCCTTCTATGAATTACTATTCATGGCCAATGTTCTAGCCTGAATGACTCCTGGACTGAAAAGCTAGGGGTCCATTCCTTTTGGTGAGTGGGGACACAGGAGGGGTGTGTAATGCACCTTAAATTTTGAAGCGCAGCGGCACTTTATTGATTGGAGCACATTTGCACAATATATATGGAAGTTTTTTTCACTAATTATTAGATCTGTTTATGATGTTTAAATTATTGTTGTCAGGTCACCTGGAGCCAGATGACAGATGCACACCGTTGAGGTCAGGAGTGCACCACTACGGTAGTGGACCCTACGGCTGACTGCTGCGGATGGAACTCTGGGTGGTTAAGGAAGGCAGGTCAACTGGAGAACCAACACAGATCCCACAGGGACCTAGAGCATAAGATTCCCCAGGGCGTGGAGTCTAAGAGCTAGCAGGTGTTCACCAGAGCCTCTAGTGGTGAGGATGGACTGGGCTGCAGCTAGCTCCAGGTCGCGGCCCCCAGAGTCTCCCAGCTCACGCTCACAGTAGGCTACAGGAGGATAGTAAGGGGATAAGCCAAAGGTCGGGCGACTAGCAAACAAGGATAAACGTAGGACACGCCAAGGTCAGGGTCACAGGCAGGCAGGGATAGTCGAGAACAAGCCAAGATCGGTAACTGGAATCAGACGTAGAAGACACAGCAAGTCGCACATGAAAGCTAACATACAAAGTTGATCAGCAGGGCTGAGTGCACAGGTTAATATAGAGTTCTCTGATAGGGCCTGGGGTGGAGCCATGCTAGGAGGAGAGATTACTTAAGCAGCCAGGTGAGAGTGGCTGGCCTCTAAGGTGAACACATGGAGGAGAGGTGAGCTGACAGACAAACATTAGTGCATATCCATGACAATTGTGAGCGCTGTAATCCCTTGTTTTTTTGACAAGTGTATAGCACTTGGTGTACAGCAGCTGCAATGACCTTAATCATCTTAATAATTTCACTTCTAGCGCAAGTCAATATATATATAGTGCTGGTGTACCTAGACAATATCATTGTCTTCAGCAGAACCCTGGAAGAGCATGAAGAAAATCTGGAGAAGGTCCTGAAGAGACTTCATGATTAGGGGATGAAGCAGTCACCTTGAACATGTTGTCTCTGCTGAGGGAAAGGCCACTGACCCCAAGAAGCTGTCACCTCTTGGTCAAGACCTGCCAATGTGACCGAGTTGAGGCAATTCCTGGGGTTCTGCTCATACTTTCGAAGACTCGTTGAGGGATTAGTAAGATAGCCTGGCCACTCAAAGAGTTGTTGAAGAACGAAGGTGAGGAAGACGTCACAGGCTTACCTAGGTCATCTAAACAAGCCAAAGGGCCCCCGAAGGCCTCGAAAGTTGATTCAGGATCAATAGATTGATCAGTGCGAACAAGCCTTCCACTAGCTGAATAGGAGCCTTATGAGTGCCTCTGTTAAAGCCTATGCTAATTCAACCCAGCCCTATGAACTGCATGTCGATGCTAGCCAAGATGGGCTAGTTGGGGTATAATACCAAGAGCATGACAGACACCTTTTACCTGTTGCCTATGTGAGCCGAAGCTTCAGCACTGCCAAGAATAACTATTCCACCCACAACCAAAAGTTAATTTAATGAATAAGTTCAAAGACTACTTGTATGGTGCAGAATTCGTGGTCAAAACTTATAATAACCCACTCACATACATTCTCAACACAGACAAGTTAGATGCTACTGGGCACAGATGATTGGCCACTCTGTCTCGTTTCTGCTTCAGCTTTAAGTTTTGCCCAAGGGTTGGAAACAGAGAGGCTGATGCCCTGTCAAGAGGGCCTTATGACCCTGAAACTCTTTTGGAAGATTGGACTCAACTGACATCAGAAGGGGTGCAAGCTCGGTGCCAAATTGCTGAGCACTGGGACAAGTGAACAACTGGGGCTGAAGACATTGGAGTTTCTGCTGCAGTTGTTCCCAAGCTGTACTTTAACCTCACTCAAATAAGAGATGGGGGCCTACCCAAACTCTCTAAGAAGGACTTGAGAAAGAACCAGCTGGAAGACCCTCTTTGCAGTATGACCCTGAAAGCCTTAGAAAGTGGGTGCTCAAATTTGCTACTGGGGAATGCTTCCAAAGAAGCATGTCTGGTCGATAAGGAATGGGATCGGTTACAGTTATCTAACAGGGTGGAATACCAAAAGGGCCCCCTGGACGATCCTGAAGACAAGTGTCAACTGTTCCTGCTGGAGAAGCATAGGAAAACAGAATTGACTGCCCTCCATGATGAACATGGCCACTTAGGGCCTGAAAGGACTTTCAAAACTAGTGAGAAACCATCTCTTCTGGCCTTGTGTGCGGGTCACAGTCTAGCACTATTGCCACTCCTGCCTAAGCTGCATGCAAAAAAAGACATTGCTGTCCGGAGCTGCCTCCAAAGCCAAGGGCCTATGGAGTTGATGTGCATTGATTTCTTATGCCTAGAACCTGACTTTAGTGGACAATTTTGACAAATTCATCCACAGCAACCTAGGTCTTGGTGAAAAAGCTCTTTGGGCATTACGGACTGCCTCAGAGAATACATTCCCATCAAGAAAGAGACTTTGAAAGCAACTGTGACATGTTAGGCATTCAGAAATCAAGAAAAACGCCATATCACTATCAAGTGGATCCACAGCCAGAAAGGTTTAATCAAACTCATGACATTCTGAGGACTCTCTCCACAGAAAGAAAGCAACATTGGAGCAGGCAAATCTCTGCTGTTTTGCATGACTACAATAGCACAGAAAATTATACCAATGGCTGTTCCCCTTATAGACTCATGTTCGGAAGGAAATCCTGCCTGTCAGTGGATCTTGCTTTCGGCACCTCCATAAACGGCAGGTCGGCTACAACTCAGAGGCTATGTAGAAAGGCTCTGTAAAATCTAAAGATGGCCTACGTGAAAGCTTGAGAAGCTTTGGATGCCAGAGGGCAGCGGAATAAAAATAATTATGATCTGAAAGTTGGGGTTCATGATCTTCAGCTGGGAGACAAAGTGTTGCTATGAAACCTGGGGCCCACTAGGAAGCATAAGATAGCTGACTGGTGCAGTTCCCAGAAATATGTTGGCTGCAAACAGTTGCCCAACTTTCCTGTGTACCAAATCCCTCCTGATGGGAGGACAGGGCTTCTGAAGACTTGGCATCAAAACCATCTGCTTTCTCTAGGAAAAGTCATCAGGGTACCTGTAAGGACTGAAATGCCATTGCACAGTCCATCCTCTTCCAGGTGAGTTCCAGTGACCCAGCCACAGCCTCCATCACCAGTAGTGATGAGCCGAACACCCCCGGGTTCGATTCGCACCAGAACCCGCGAACGGACCGAAAGTTTGCACGAACATTAGAACCCTATTAAATACAATGGATGCGAACTTCGGATTCTAAAGTGCTAATTATAACGACTATTATCCATGTTATTGTCCGAAACAGAGTTTAGGAACCCGGGTTCTGCACCAGGGGACATGTATCAATGCAAAAAGAAGTTTTAAAAACGGACGTTTTCCGGGAGCAGTCATTTTAATGATGCATAAAGTGAAAAAAAAAGTCAAATATTCCTTTAAATATTGTACCTGGGGGGTGTCTAAAGTATGCCTGTGAAGTGCCACGTGTTTCCCGTGTTTAGAACTGTCCCTGCACAAAATAACATTTCTAAAGGAAAAAAAGCCATTTAAAACTGCTTGCGGCTTTAATGCAATGTCTGGTCCCGGTAATATGGATGAAAATCTTTAGGAAAAATGGCATAGCTACCCCATCACCCCCCCCCCCCCCTACCCCAGCCCATTACCAGCCCCTTTGGGTCTTGTATGGATATTAAGGGGAACCCCGCACACAAAATAAAAAAGGCCCTATATACTCTGAACAGCCGTATACAGGCGGTGCATACAAGACAGGGACTGTAGGTTTGTTCTTATGTAGAATCTGTTTGTAATTTTGAACAGCTGCATCGTTTAAGTGTAGCCCCATGCCAAATTCCTTTTTTTTAGCTTTTTGGAAAACATAGGGAACGGTTATCACCCCTGTCACATTTTTTTTGCTGTCTGTGCCCCTGTTCAGAACATTTCACCTCACTTTGCGTCCCAATGACAACTGTTTTTGAAATGTGGTGTTTGCATTGAAACAAGGATTGGTGATAAAGCATCAGTAGAGAGGAGACACCATTCTCCCATATTAATTCTTACAGGAGAGAATTTTCCTTCCATGGGGTAGATTTCCTCTCACTTCCTGTTGTCTTCTTCCGTTTGCAAGTAGTAGTCGTTTGTAAGTTGGATGTTTGAAAGTAGGGATCTGCCGTATATACTCTGCAGAAATTGGCCCCTTAGGTGTTGGTGTTGGCACAACACTGAAAGCACTCACAGTTACTCTTGGTGGGCGCTGGAATGCCCTGCTGTCAACTATTATATCAGGAATTGTAATAACATATAATTGTTGATCAGTGGTACTAAAAATTGGGCCTTTGATGGTGGTGCTGGTGCCACAACACTGTAAGGCCTGACAGTTACTCTTGGTGGGCGCAGCAATGGGCCCTGCTGTGAATTATTAGATCAATAATTATAATTGCATGCCCCTGTTGAATAGGGGCTGAAAAATTGGGCCTTTGGTGGTGGTGGTGGTGGTGGTTAGGGATGAGCTCAGTGTTCGAGTCGAACATACGTTCGACTCGAACATCGGCTGTTCGATCGTTCGACGAAGATCGAACGATTTGGGCCGTTCGCGCCTAATTCGAGTGACGCGAACGGCCCACAATGCACTACGCCATCGCAGTGTCATCCAGGCGCTGTGATTGGCCAAGCATGCACTGTGACCCCGCATGCTTGGCCAATCACAGCGCCGGCAGCGAGGAGAGCAATGATTGGCCACAGGCAGGATGCCTGTGGCCAATTATTGCTGAGGGTGTTTAGTACACGCCCCACACTATAAAAGGCCGCCAGCACGGCGGCCTAGTGTAGTGTGTTCCGGAGCAGGGAAAGAGAAGCATAGGCAGGGACAGTGACATTTTTTTTTCTTGCTTAACCTGGATTCCTTTAGTTTAGGGAAAGAGAAGGATAGGTAGGGAGAGTGTCAGTGTGTTTTACTGTGCTAATCCTTGTTTGTAGGGACAGGGAAGGACAGTGAGGGAAATTCTCCTTGTGCTATACTGTGCTAAAGCATTGATCATCAACCATCTTTAAAAAAACATTTTTTATAGGGACAGAAAACTATAGGTAGGGAGAGTGTCAGTGTGTTTTACTGTGCTAATCCTTGTTTGTAGGGACAGGGAAGGACAGTGAGGGAAATTCTCCTTATGCTATAGTGTGCTAAAGCATTGATCATCAACCATCTTTAAAAAAAAAAAATTTATAGGGACAGAAAACTATAGGTAGGGAGAGTGTCAGTGTGTTTTACTGTGCTAATCCTTGTTTGTAGGGACAGGGAAGGACAGTGAGGGAAATTCTCCTTGTGCTATAGTGTGCTAAAACATTGATCATCAACCATCTTTAAAAAAACATTTTTTATAGGGACAGAAAACTATAGGTAGGGAGAGTGTCAGTGTGTTTTACTGTGCTAATCCTTGTTTGTAGGGACAGGGAAGGACAGTGAGGAAAATTCTCCTTGTGCTATACTGTGCTAAAGCATTGATCATCAACCATCTTTAAAAAAACATTTTTTATAGGGACAGAAAACTATAGGTAGGGAGAGTGTCAGTGTGTTTTACTGTGCTAATCCTTGTTTGTAGGGACAGGGAAGGACAGTGAGGGAAATTCTCCTTGTGCTATAGTGTGCTAAAGCATTGATCATCAACCATCTTTAAAAAAAAAATTTTTATAGGGACAGAAAACTATAGGTAGGGAGAGTGTCAGTGTGTTTTACTGTGCTAATCCTTGTTTGTAGGGACAGGGAAGGACAGTGAGGGAAATTCTCCTTGTGCTATACTGTGCTAAAGCATTGATCATCAACCATCTTTAAAAAAAAAATTTTTATAGGGACAGAAAACTATAGGTAGGGAGAGTGTCAGTGTGTTTTACTGTGCTAATCCTTGTTTGTAGGGACAGGGAAGGACAGTGAGGGAAATTGTCCTTGTGCTATAGTGTGCTAAAGCATTGATCATCAACCATCTTTAAAAAAACATTTTTTATAGGGACAGAAAACTATAGGTAGGGAGAGTGTCAGTGTGTTTTACTGTGCTAATCCTTGTTTGTAGGGACAGGGAAGGACAGTGAGGGAAATTATCCTTGTGCTATAGTGTGCTAAAGCATTGATCATCAACCATCTTTAAAAAAAATTTTTTTATAGGGACAGAAAACTATAGGTAGGGAGAGTGTCAGTGTGTTTTACTGTGCTAATCCTTGTTTGTAGGGACAGGGAAGGACAGTGAGGGAAATTCTCCTTGTGCTATACTGTGCTAAAGCATTGATCATCAACCATCTTTAAAAAAAAAAATTTTATAGGGACAGAAAACTATAGGTAGGGAGAGTGTCAGTGTGTTTTACTGTGCTAATCCTTGTTTGTAGGGACAGGGAAGGACAGTGAGGGAAATTGTCCTTGTGCTATAGTGTGCTAAAGCATTGATCATCAACCATCTTTAAAAAAACATTTTTTATAGGGACAGAAAACTATAGGTAGGGAGAGTGTCAGTGTGTTTTACTGTGCTAATCCTTGTTTGTAGGGACAGGGAAGGACAGTGAGGGAAATTCTCCTTGTGCTATAGTGTGCTAAAGCATTGATCATCAACCATCTTTAAAAAAACATTTTTTATAGGGACAGAAAACTATAGGTAGGGAGAGTGTCAGTGTGTTTTACTGTGCTAATCCTTGTTTGTAGGGACAGGGAAGGACAGTGAGGGAAATTCTCCTTGTGCTATACTGTGCTAAAGCATTGATCATCAACCATCTTTAAAAAAACATTTTTTATAGGGACAGAAAACTATAGGTAGGGAGAGTGTCAGTGTGTTTTACTGTGCTAATCCTTGTTTGTAGGGACAGGGAAGGACAGTGAGGGAAATTCTCCTTGTGCTATAGTGTGCTAAAGCATTGATCATCAACCATCTTTAAAAAAAAAATTTTTATAGGGACAGAAAACTATAGGTAGGGAGAGTGTCAGTGTGTTTTACTGTGCTAATCCTTGTTTGTAGGGACAGGGAAGGACAGTGAGGGAAATTCTCCTTGTGCTATAGTGTGCTAAAGCATTGATCATCAACCATCTTTAAAAAAAAAATTTTTATAGGGACAGAAAACTATAGGTAGGGAGAGTGTCAGTGTGTTTTACTGTGCTAATCCTTGTTTGTAGGGACAGGGAAGGACAGTGAGGGAAATTCTCCTTGTGCTATACTGTGCTAAAGCATTGATCATCAACCATCTTTAAAAAAAAATTTTTTATAGGGACAGAAAACTATAGGTAGGGAGAGTGTCAGTGTGTTTTACTGTGCTAATCCTTGTTTGTAGGGACAGGGAAGGACAGTGAGGGAAATTGTCCTTGTGCTATAGTGTGCTAAAGCATTGATCATCAACCATCTTTAAAAAAACATTTTTTATAGGGACAGAAAACTATAGGTAGGGAGAGTGTCAGTGTGTTTTACTGTGCTAATCCTTGTTTGTAGGGACAGGGAAGGACAGTGAGGGAAATTCTCCTTGTGCTATAGTGTGCTAAAGCATTGATCATCAACCATCTTTAAAAAAACATTTTTTATAGGGACAGAAAACTATAGGTAGGGAGAGTGTCAGTGTGTTTTACTGTGCTAATCCTTGTTTGTAGGGACAGGGAAGGACAGTGAGGGAAATTCTCCTTGTGCTATACTGTGCTAAAGCATTGATCATCAACCATCTTTAAAAAAACATTTTTTATAGGGACAGAAAACTATAGGTAGGGAGAGTGTCAGTGTGTTTTACTGTGCTAATCCTTGTTTGTAGGGACAGGGAAGGACAGTGAGGGAAATTCTCCTTGTGCTATAGTGTGCTAAAGCATTGATCATCAACCATCTTTAAAAAAAAATTTTTTATAGGGACAGAAAACTATAGGTAGGGAGAGTGTCAGTGTGTTTTACTGTGCTAATCCTTGTTTGTAGGGACAGGGAAGGACAGTGAGGGAAATTCTCCTTGTGCTATACTGTGCTAAAGCATTGATCATCAACCATCTTTAAAAAAAATGTTTTTATAGGGACAGAAAACTATAGGTAGGGAGAGTGTCAGTGTGTTTTACTGTGCTAATCCTTGTTTGTAGGGACAGGGAGGGACGGTGAGGGAAATTCTCCTTGTGCTATAGTGTGCTAAAGCATTGATCATCCACCATCTTTAAAAAAACATTTTTTATAGGGACAGAAAACTATAGGTAGGGAGAGTGTCAGTGTGTTTTACTGTGCTAATCCTTGTTTGTAGGGACAGAGAAGGACAGTGAGGGAAATTCTCCTTGTGCTATACTGTGCTAAAGCATTGATCATCAACCATCTTTAAAAAAACATTTTTTATAGGGACAGAAAACTATAGGTAGGGAGAGTGTCAGTGTGTTTTACTGTGCTAATCCTTGTTTGTAGGGACAGGGAAGGACAGTGAGGGAAATTCTCCTTGTGCTATACTGTGCTAAAGCATTGATCATCAACCATCTTTAAAAAAACATTTTTTATAGGGACAGAAAACTATAGGTAGGGAGAGTGTCAGTGTGTTTTACTGTGCTAATCCTTGTTTGTAGGGACAGGGAAGGACAGTGAGGGAAATTCTCCTAGTGCTATACTGTGCTAAAGCATTCCTCATCAACCATCTTTGAAATCCTTGTTTTTTGGACAGTCAGAGAAATTGTCGTTGTGCTATTCTGTGCGAAAGCAATCATCCTCAACCATATTTAGAAATCCTTAAGTAAAGGGACAGAGAAGGACACCTGAAGGTAGCCCTTATTGCTTTTTTCCCATCTCCCTGCAGGCCATCCATTAGAATGTCTGGAAGGCAAACAAGGAGAGGCAGACAGTCAGGAGGCAATAAAAGAGGGCAAGCAGGCTCTGTGTCTGGGGGCAACAGTGCTGGTCGTGGACGCGGTGCATTGTCATCAGCACATGGCCATGGGACACGCTTGTCCTTCTTTTCGGCAGCTGGACATGTTGAGCCACATCATGCCGAAGACTTGGTAGAGTGGATGACCAAGCCCTCCTCCTCCTCCTCATCCTCTCTCACCCAGGCTCAGGGTATTGGCAAAGCAGCTGCCAAAGCGTCCTCTTCCCTGGTATCAATGTCAGACTCATCATCAGTCACTCCTTCCCTAGACCCACCATGTCCTCCTCCTGAGGAGTCCCCCGAACTGTTTGAGCACAGTGTTGGGTACATGCTCCAGGAGGATGCCCAGCGTTTCGAAGGGTCTGATGATGAAACCCAGCTACAGGAAGGCAGTAGCGTGAGAGCAGACAGAGGGGATGCTCAAGAAGGACACCAATCTGGCAGTCATGTTCCAGCAGCTGCAGCATACTGCCAGATTGGCTCCAGTGATGAGGAGGGAGGGGATGATGAGGTCACTGACTCCTTGTGGGTGCCTAATAGGAGAGAGGAGGAGGAGGAGGATGAGGAGGAGGCACATCTCCAACGAGGCAGGATGCCCTTTGGTGGCCAGCGTAAGGGCAGTACACCGACGGAATTACACCGCAGAGCTCCGCCTGTGCAGGGCGCTGCCTCTGCCCGTCATTCAAAAAGTTCTTTGGTGTGGGCCTTTTTTGAGGCTAGTGCATCAGATCGCACAGCTGCTGTTTGCAACATATGTCTCAAGCGTATATCGCGTGGCCAAAACATCAGCCGCTTGGGTACCACATGCCTGACCAGACATATGTTGACCTGCCATGCAGCTCGTTGGCAAGCCAACCTCAAAGACCCACACCAAAGAACAAAGCGGACCTCTCCTTGCACCGCATCAGCTGGGATCTCCAACCCCACTATAACTTCAGTCCTCTCTGAAACATGCACTGAGAGGAATGAAGGTGTAGAATTAGGTGTGTCACAGCCAAGTACTTGCGGCCACTCTGCTAGCAGTACACCGACGTCCGATTCTAGCAGGCAAATTTCCCTGCCCCAGCTGCTGGACCATCGAAAGAAGTTCACTCCCAGCCATCCACATGCCCAGCGGTTGAATGCTAGCTTGGCTAAATTGCTAGCGCTTCAACTGCTGCCTTTTCAGTTGGTAGACTCGGCCCCCTTCCGTGAGTTTGTGCAATGTGCGGTTCCTCAGTGGCAGGTTCCCAAACGCCACTTTTTCTCACGGAAGGCTGTTCCGGCTCTCTACCGGCATGTGGAAGGCAATGTCTTGGCCTCGCTGGACAGGGCGGTCAGCGGTAAGGTGCATATTACCGCTGACTCATGGTCCAGCAGGCATGGACAGGGACGTTACCTTTCTTTCACGGCCCATTGGGTCACTCTTTTGGCAGCTGGGAAGGATGCAGGACAAGGTGCAGTAGTGTTGGAGGTTGTTCCACCGCCACGCCTCCAAAATGCTACTACTGGTTGTGACACACCTCTCTCCTCCACCCCCTCCTCTTCTTCTTCCTCCATGGCCTCTTCCTGTGCTTTGTCCTCTGAACCAGCGGTGCTCCGTAGCCGTTCAAGGGGCTACGCAAGTACGCAGGCAAAAAGATGCCATGCCGTGCTTGCGCTGGTGTGTTTGGGGGACAGAAGCCACACTGGGGCAGAGGTCCTGTCTGCTCTGCAGGGCCAGGCCGAGAGGTGGTTGACGCCATGCCAGCTTAAGCCAGGAATGGTGGTTTGCGACAATGGCACCAACCTCCTCTCCGCCCTCCGACAGGGACAACTGACCCATGTGCCCTGTGTGGCTCACGTCCTTAACCTGGTGGTGCAGCGGTTCTTGGGCAGGTACCCGGGCTTACAGGATGTCCTGAGGCAGGCCAGGAAAGTCTGTGTGCATTTCCGCAGATCTTATAATGCCAGTGCTCGCCTGGCTGAGCTGCAAAAGGAGTTGAACCTGCCCAAGAACCGCCTTATATGCAGCAGAGGGCCATCAATGAGTACCTGTGCGACTACGGCACCAGGACAGGGTCAGGGGAGCTTGGTTTTTTTTCTCCACGCCAGTGGGGCATGATCAGGGATGCATGCACTGTCCTGGCACCATTTGAGGAGGCCACGAGGATGGTGAGCAGTGACAGTGCATGCATCAGTGACACTGTACCTCTTGTCCACCTGTTGGAGCACACGCTGCGTGGAATAATGGACAGGGCACTTGAGGCAGAACAGAGGCAGGAAGAGGAGGACTTCCTTGCCTCTCAAGGCCCCCTTTACCCAGACAGTGTTCCTTCTGTCCCACCCATCGCACAGGAAGAGGAGGAGGAGGAGGAGGATTGTGTCAGCATGGAGGTGGAGGCTGGCACTCAGGATCATCAGCAGCAGTCTTTTAGGGATGATTTACAGTCCCAAGAAACCAGTGGACTTGTACGTGGCTGGGAGGAGGTGGCTGCGGATCATGTCGTCCTTAGTGACCCAGAGGACTCCGGACCGAATGCCTCAGCTAACCTACGCTGCATGGCCTCCCTGATCCTGCAAAGTCTGCGGAAGGATCCTCGTATTCTTCGGATCAAGGAGAGGGACCATTACTGGCTGGCCACTCTCCTTGATCCACGGTACAAGGGTAAGGTTGCGGACCTTATGTTACCGTTGCAGAGGGAGCAGAGGATGAGACAACTCCGGGAGGCCTTGCAGAAAGGTCTGTGCAACGCGTTCCCAGAGACTGGGAGGTTACAAACTCCTGGTCCTGGACAACGAGTTGCTGAGGCTTCGGCCAGTCAAAGAAGGAGCGGTGGGGAAGGTGGCCGTCTGACCGATGCGTTCAGACAATTCTTTAGTCCGCAGCCCCAAAGTATGATCGGTTCCAGCAACCATCGCCAGCGTCTGATAAACATGGTGCAGGAATATCTAGGGGCAAGGTCAGACTTGGACACCTTCCCCACCGAAAATCCTCTGGCTTACTGGGTCTTGAGGATGGATCACTGGCCAGAGCTTGCACAGTATGCAATTGAGCTACTGGCCTGTCCTGCATCCAGCGTTCTTTCGGAACGCACATTCAGTGCTGCTGGAGGATTTGTCACGGATCACAGGGTGCGCCTGTCCACCGACTCGGTTGATCGACTGACTTTCATCAAGATGAACCAGTCTTGGATCACCACCAGCTACCACACACCTGATGCTGATATAACAGACTAATTGATTTTAACATGTCACATCCCTTCAAGACTGATGCTGATGCTGAGTGCCTGTGCTGTTATGTTGACTGGCTATCCTCCTCCTCCGAGTCCTCAATGATACGATTGATGATGATAGCTTGGAAGATCATTTTTGTTTATGGGTGCCGCCACCAGTGGCTAAGGCCCAATTTTTCAGCCCCTGTTTAACAGGGGCGTGTAATTACAATTTTTGAAGCAATACTTTGCAACAGGGCTCATTGCTGTGCTCCAAGTACAGTATCTGTGAGGGGTTGGAGTGTTGTGCCACCAGTGCCTAAGGCCCAATTTTTCAGCCCCTGTTTAACAGGGGCGTGTCATTACAATTTTTGAAGCAATACTTTGCAACAGGGCTCATTGCTGTGCTCCAAGTACAGTATCTGTGAGGGGTTGCAGTGTTGTGCCACCAGTGCCTAAGGCCCAATTTTTCAGCCCCTGTTCAACAGGGGCATGTAATTACAATTCTTGATCTAATAATTCACAGCAGGGCCCATTCCTGCACCCACCAAGAGTAACTCTGAGGGCTTACAGTGTTGTGGCAACGCCACCACCACCACGAAAGGCCCAATTTTTCAGCCCCTGTTCAAAAGGGGCATGTAATTACAATTCTTGATCTAATAATTCACAGCAGGGCCCATTCCTGCACCCACCAAGAGTAACTCTGAGGGCTTACAGTGTTGTGGCAACACCACCACCACCACGAAAGGCCCAATTTTTCAGCCCCTGTTCAACAGGGGCATGCAATTACAATTCTTGATCTAATAATTCACAGCAGGGCCCATTGCTGCACCCACCAAGAGTAACTGTCAGGGCTTACAGTGTTGTGGCACCAGCACCACCATCAAAGGCCCAATTTTTACTACCACTGTTCAACAATTATATGTAATTACAATTCCTGATATAATAGTTGACAGCAGGGCGTTCCAGCACCAACCAAGAGTAACTGTGAGTGCTTACAGTGTTGTGCCAACACCAACAACTAAGGGGCCTATTTCTGCAGAGTATATACAGCAGGTCCCTACTTTCAAACATCCAACTTACAAACGACTCCTACTTGCAAACGCAAGAAGACAACAGGAAGTGAGAGGAAATCTACCCCTAGGAAGGAAAATTCTCTCCTGTAAGAATTAATATGGGAGAAAGGTGTCTCCTCTGTACTGATGCTTTATCACCAATCCTTGTTTCAAGAAAAACACCACATTTCAAAAACAGTTGTCATTGGGACGGAAAGTGAGGTGAAATGTTCTGAACAGGGGCACAGACAGCAAAACAAATGTTACAGGGGTGATAACCCTTACCTATGTTTTCCAAAAAGTTTAAAAATAGATTTTTGGGCTGGAGCTACACTTCAACAATGTACCTGTTCAAAATTACAAACACATTCTACATAAGAACAAACCTACAGTCCCTGTCTTGTATGCACCGCCTGTATACAGCTGTTCAGAGTATATAGGGCCTTTTTTATTTTGTGTGCGGTGTTCCCCTTAATATCCATACAAGACCCAAAGGGGCTGGTAATGGGCTGGGGTAGGGGGGGGGGGGGGTCATGGGGTAGCTATGCCATTTTTCTTAAAGATTTTAATCCATATTACCGGGACCAGACATTACATTAAAGCCGCAAGCAGTTTTAAATGTTTTTTTTTTCCTTTAGAAGTGTCATTTTGTGCAGGGACAGTTCTAAACACGGGAAACACGTGGCACTTCACAGGCATACTTTAGACACCCCCCAGGTACGATATTTAAAGGAATATTTGACTTTTTTTTTTTCACTTTATGCATCATTAAAATCACTGCTCCCGAAAAACGACCGTTTTTAAAACTTCTTTTTGCATTGATACATGTCCCCTGGTGCAGAACCCGGGTTCCCAAACCCTTTTTAGGACAATAACATGCATAATAGTCGTTATAATTAGCACTTTAGAATTCGAACGTTCGCATCCATTGTATTTAATAGGGTTCTAATGTTCGTACGAACGTTCGGTCCGTTCGCGGGTTCTGGTGCGAACCGAACCCGGGGGTGTTCGGCTCATCACTAGTGGTGGTGATGGTGGTGCTGGTGCCACAACACTGTAAGGCCTGACAGTTACTCTTGGTGGGTGCAGCAATGGGCCCTGCTGTGAATTATTCGTTCAATAATTATAATTGCATGCCCCTGTTGAACAGGGGCTGAAAAATTGGGCCTTTGGTGGTGGTGGTGGTGGTGATGGTGGTGCTGGTGCCACAACACTGTAAGGCCTGACAGTTACTCTTGGTGGGCGCAGCAATGGGCCCTGCTGTGAATTATTAGATCAATAATTATAATTGCATGCCCCTGTTGAACAGGGGCTGAAAAATTAAGCCTTTGGTGGTGGTGGTGGTGGTGATGGTGGTGCTGGTGCCACAACACTGTAAGGCCTGACAGTTACTCTTGGTGGGCGCAGCAATGGGCCCTGCTGTGAATTATTAGATCAAGAATTATAATTGCATGCCCCTGTTGAACAGGGGCTGAAAAATTGGGCCTTAGGCACTGGTGGCACAACACTGCAACCCCTCACAGATACTGTACTTGGAGCACAGCAATGAGGCCTGTTGCAAAGTATTGCATCCAAAATTTTAATTACACGCCCCTGTTAAACAGGGGCTGAAAAATTGGGCCTTAGCCACTGGTGGCGTCACCCATAAACCAAAATGATCTTCCAAGCTATCATCATTAATCGTATCATTGAGGAGGAGGAGGAGGATAGCCAGTCAACATAACAGCACAGGCACTCAGCATCAGCATCAGTCTTGAAGGGATGTGACATTTTAAAATCAATTAGTCTGTTATATCAGCATCAGGTGTGTGGTAGCTGGTGGTGATCCAAGACTGGTTCATCTTGATGAAAGTCAGTCGATCAACCGAGTCGGTGGACAGGCGCGCCCTGTGATCCGTGACAAATCCTCCAGCAGCACTGAATGTGCGTTCTGAAAGAACGCTGGATGCAGGACAGGCCAGTAGCTCAATTGCATACTGTGCAAGCTCTGGCCAGTGATCCATCCTCAAGACCCAGTAAGCCAGAGGATTTTCGGTGGGGAAGGTGTCCAAGTCTGACCTTGCCCCTAGGTATTCCTGGACCATGTATATCAGACGCTGGCGATGGTTGCTGGAACCGATCATACTTTGGGGCTGCGGACTAAAGAATTGTCTGAACGCATCGGTCAGACGGCCACCTTCCCCACCGCTCCTTCTTTGACTGCCCGAAGCCTCAGCAACTCGTTGTCCAGGACCAGGAGTTTGTAACCTCCCAGTCTCTGGGAACGCGTTGCACAGACCTTTCTGCAAGGCCTCCCGGAGTTGTCTCATCCTCTGCTCCCTCTGCGACGGTAAGATAAGGTCCGCAACCTTACCCTTGTACCGTGGATCAAGGAGAGTGGCCAGCCAGTAATGGTCCCTCTCCTTGATCCGAAGAATACGAGGATCCTTCCGCAGACTTTGCAGGATCAGGGAGGCCATGCAGCGTAGGTTAGCTGAGGCATTCAGTGCGGAGTCCTCTGGGTCACTAAGGACGACATGATCCGCAGCCACCTCCTCCCAGCCACGTACAAGTCCACTGGTTTCTTGGGACTGTAAATCATCCCTAAAAGACTGCTGCTGATCATGCTGAGTGCCAGCCTCCACCTCCATGCTGACACAATCCTCCTCCTCCTCCTCCTCTTCCTGTGCGATGGGTGGGACAGAAGGAACACTGTCTGGGTAAAGGGGGCCTTGAGAGGCAAGGAAGTCCTCCTCTTCCTGCCTCTGTTCTGCCTCAAGTGCCCTGTCCATTATTCCACGCAGCGTGTGCTCCAACAGGTGGACAAGAGGTACAGTGTCACTGATGCATGCACTGTCACTGCTCACCATCCTCGTGGCCTCCTCAAATGGTGCCAGGACAGTGCATGCATCCCTGATCATGCCCCACTGGCGTGGTGAAAAAAACCTGAGCTCCCCTGACCCTGTCCTGGTGCCGTAGTCGCACAGGTACTCATTGATGGCCCTCTGCTGCGTGTGCAGCCGCTGCAGCATGGCCAACGTTGAGTTCCACCTGGTGGGCATGTCACATATAAGGCGGTTCTTGGGCAGGTTCAACTCCTTTTGCAGCTCAGCCAGGCGAGCACTGGCATTATAAGATCTGCGGAAATGCACACAGACTTTCCTGGCCTGCCTCAGGACATCCTGTAAGCCCGGGTACCTGCCCAAGAACCGCTGCACCACCAGGTTAAGGACGTGAGCCATACAGGGCACATGGGTCAGTTGTCCCTGTCGGAGGGCGGAGAGGAGGTTGGTGCCATTGTCGCAAACCACCATTCCTGGCTTAAGCTGGCGTGGCGTCAACCACCTCTCGGCCTGCCCCTGCAGAGCAGACAGGACCTCTGCCCCAGTGTGGCTCCTGTCCCCCAAACACACCAGCGCAAGCACGGCATGGCATCTTTTTGCCTGCGTACTTGCGTAGCCCCTTGAACGCCTACGGAGCACCGCTGGTTCCGAGGACAAACCACAGGAAGAGGCCATGGAGGAAGAAGAAGAGGAGGGGGTGGAGGAGAGAGGTGTGTCACAACCAGTAGTAGCATTTTGGAGGCGTGGCGGTGGAACAACCTCCAATACTACTGCACCTTGTCCTGCATCCTTCCCAGCTGCCAAAAGAGTGACCCAATGGGCCGTGAAAGAAAGGTAACGTCCCTGTCCATGCCTGCTGGACCATGAGTCAGCGGTAATATGCACCTTACCGCTGACCGCCCTGTCCAGCGAGGCCAAGACATTGCCTTCCACATGCCTGTAGAGAGCCGGAATCGCCTTCCGTGCGAAAAAGTGGTGTTTGGGAACCTGTCACTGAGGAACCGCACATTGCACAAACTCACGGAAGGGGGCCGAGTCTACCAACTGAAAAGGCAGCAGTTGAAGCGCTAGCAATTTAGCCAAGCTAGCATTCAACCGCTGGGCATGTGGATGGCTGGGAGTGAACTTCTTTCGACGGTCCAGCAGCTGGGGCAGGGAAATTTGCCTGCTAGAATCGGACGTTGGTGTACAGCTAGCAGAGTGCCCGCAAGTACTTGGCTGTGACACACCTAATTCTACACCTTCATTCCCCTCAGTGCAGGTTTCAGAGAGGACTGAAGGTATACTGGGGTTGGAGATCCCAGCTGATGCGGTGCAAGAAGAGGTCAGCTTTGTTCTTTGGTGTGGGTCTTTAAGGTAGGCTTGCCAACGAGCTGCATGGCAGGTCAACATATGTCTGATCAAGCATGTGGTGCCCAAGCGGCTGATGTTTTGGCCACGCGATATACGCTTGAGACATATGTTGCAAACAGCAGCTGTGCGATCTGATGCACTCGCCTCAAAAAAGGCCCACACCAAAGAACTTTTTGAATGACGGGCAGAGGCAGCGCCCTGCACAGGCGGAGCTCTGCGGTGTGATTCCGTCGGTGTGCTGCCCATACGCTGGCCACTCAAGGGCATCCTGCCTCGTTGGAGATGTGCCTCCTCCTCATTCTCCTCCTCCTCCTCTCTCCTATTAGGCACCCACGTGGAGTCAGTGACCTCATCATCCCCTCCCTCCTCATCACTGGAGCCAATCTGGCAGTATGCTGCAGCTGCTGGAGCATGACTGCCAGATTGGTGTCCTTCTTGAGCATCCCCTCTCTCTGCTCTCACGCTACTGCCTTCCTCTAGCTGGGTATCATCATCAGATCCTTCGAAACGCTGGGCATCCTCCTGGAGCATGTACCCAACACTGTGCTCAAACAGTTCGGGGGACTCCTCAGGAGGAGGACATGGTGGGTCTAGGGAAGGATTGACTAATGAAGATAATGATACCAGAGAAGAGGACGCTTTGGCAGCTGCTTTGCCAGTACCCTGAGCCTGGGTGAGAGAGGATGAGGAGGATGAGGTGGGCTTGGTCATCCACTCTACCAAGTCTTCGGCATGATGTGGCTCAACATGTCCAGCTGCCGAAAAGAAGGACAAGCGTGTCCCATGGCCATGTGCTGATGACAATGCACCGCGTCCACGACCAGCACTGTTGCCCCCAGACACAGAGCCTGCTTGCCCTCTTTTTTTGCCTCCTGACTGTCTGCCTCTCCTTGTTTGCCTTCCAGACATTTTAATGGATGGCCTGCAGGGAGATGGGAAAAAGAGCAATAAGGGCTACCTTCAGGTGTATACTGTGCAGGAGGCTTAGCAACAATGACACTGACACTGTCCCCTGCCTATCCTTCTCTGTCCCTAAACACAAGGATTTGCAATATGCTTCAGCAAGATTGGTTTAGCACAGAACAGCACACTGACAGTTTCCCTCACTGTCCTTCTCTGTCCCTACAAACAAGATTTAGCACAGAATAGCACACTGATAGTTTCCACGAGTGTCCTTCTCTGTCCCTAAACTCAAGGATTTCAAATATGGAACAGCAAAATTGGTTTAGAACAGAATAGCACACTGTCAGTTTCACTCACTGTACCTCTCTGTCCCTAAACTCAAGGATTTCAAATATGGTTCAGCAAAATAGGTTTAGAACAGAATAGCACACTGACACTTTCCCTCACTGTCCTACTCTGTCCCTCCCTACAAACAAGATTTAGCACAGAATAGCACACTGATAGTTTCCACGAGTGTCCTTCTCTGTCCCTAAACTCAAGGATTTCAAATATGGAACAGCAAAATAGGTTTAGAACAGAATAGCACACTGACACTTTCCCTCACTGTCCTACTCTGTCCCTCCCTACAAACAAGATTTAGCACAGAATAGCACACTGATAGTTTCCACGAGTGTCCTTCTCTGTCCCTAAACTCAAGGATTTCAAATATGGAACAGCAAAATTGGTTTAGAACAGAATAGCACACTGTCAGTTTCACTCACTGTACCTCTCTGTCCCTAAACTCAAGGATTTCAAATATGGTTCAGCAAAATAGGTTTAGAACAGAATAGCACACTGACACTTTCCCTCACTGTCCTACTCTGTCCCTCCCTACAAACAAGATTTAGCACAGAATAGCACACTGATAGTTTTCACGAGTGTCCTTCTCTGTCCCTAAACACAAGGATTTCAAATATGGAACAGCAAAATTGGTTTAGAACAGAATAGCACACTGTCAGTTTCACTCACTGTACCTCTCTGTCCCTAAACTCAAGGATTTCAAATATGGTTCAGCAAAATTGGTTTAGAACAGAATAGCACACTGACACTTTCCCTCACTGTCCTACTCTGTCCATCCCTACAAACAAGATTTAGCACAGAATAGCACACTGATAGTTTCCACGAGTGTCCTTCTCTGTCCCTAAACTCAAGGATTTCAAATATGGAACAGCAAAATTGGTTTAGAACAGAATAGCACACTGTCAGTTTCACTCACTGTACCTCTCTGTCCCTAAACTCAAGGATTTCAAATATGGTTCAGCAAAATAGGTTTAGAACAGAATAGCACACTGACACTTTCCCTCACTGTCCTACTCTGTCCCTCCCTACAAACAAGATTTAGCACAGAATAGCACACTGATAGTTTCCACGAGTGTCCTTCTCTGTCCCTAAACTCAAGAATTTCAAATATGGAACAGCAAAATTGGTTTAGAACAGAATAGCACACTGTCAGTTTCACTCACTGTACCTCTCTGTCCCTAAACTCAAGGATTTCAAATATGGTTCAGCAAAATTGGTTTAGAACAGAATAGCACACTGACACTTTCCCTCACTGTCCTACTCTGTCCCTCCCTACAAACAAGATTTAGCACAGAATAGCACACTGATAGTTTCCACGAGTGTCCTTCTCTGTCCCTAAACTCAAGGATTTCAAATATGGAACAGCAAAATTGGTTTAGCACAGAATAGCACACTGTCAGTTTCACTCACTGTACCTCTCTGTCCCTAAACTCAAGGATTTCAAATATGGTTCAGCAAAATAGGTTTAGAACAGAATAGCACACTGACACTTTCCCTCACTGTCCTACTCTGTCCCTCCCTACAAACAAGATTTAGCACAGAATAGCACACTGATAGTTTCCACGAGTGTCCTTCTCTGTCCCTAAACTGAAGGATTTCAAATATGGAACAGCAAAATAGGTTTAGAACAGAATAGCACACTGACACTTTCCCTCACTGTCCTACTCTGTCCCTCCCTACAAACAAGATTTAGCACAGAATAGCACACTGATAGTTTCCACGAGTGTCCTTCTCTGTCCCTAAACTCAAGGATTTCAAATATGGAACAGCAAAATTGGTTTAGAACAGAATAGCACACTGACACTTTCCCTCACTGTCCTACTCTGTCCCTCCCTACAAACAAGATTTAGCACAGAATAGCACACTGATAGTTTCCACGAGTGTCCTTCTCTGTCCCTAAACTCAAGGATTTCAAATATGGAACAGCAAAATAGGTTTAGAACAGAATAGCACACTGACACTTTCCCTCACTGTCCTACTCTGTCCCTCCCTACAAACAAGATTTATCACAGAATAGCACACTGATAGTTTCCACGAGTGTCCTTCTCTGTCCCTAAACTCAAGGATTTCAAATATGGAACAGCAAAATTGGTTTAGAACAGAATAGCACACTGTCAGTTTCACTCACTGTACTTCTCTGTCCCTAAACTCAAGGATTTCAAATATGGTTCAGCAAAATAGGTTTAGAACAGAATAGCACACTGACACTTTCCCTCACTGTCCTACTCTGTCCCTCCCTACAAACAAGATTTAGCACAGAATAGCACACTGATAGTTTCCACGAGTGTCCTTCTCTGTCCCTAAACTCAAGGATTTCAAATATGGAACAGCAAAATAGGTTTAGAACAGAATAGCACACTGACACTTTCCCTCACTGTCCTACTCTGTCCCTCCCTACAAACAAGATTTAGCACAGAATAGCACACTGATAGTTTCCACGAGTGTCCTTCTCTGTCCCTAAACTCAAGGATTTCAAATATGGAACAGCAAAATTGGTTTAGAACAGAATAGCACACTGTCAGTTTCACTCACTGTACCTCTCTGTCCCTAAACTCAAGGATTTCAAATATGGTTCAGCAAAATAGGTTTAGAACAGAATAGCACACTGACACTTTCCCTCACTGTCCTACTCTGTCCCTCCCTACAAACAAGATTTAGCACAGAATAGCACACTGATAGTTTCCACGAGTGTCCTTCTCTGTCCCTAAACTCAAGGATTTCAAATATGGAACAGCAAAATAGGTTTAGAACAGAATAGCACACTGACACTTTCCCTCACTGTCCTACTCTATCCCTCCCTACAAACAAGATTTAGCACAGAATAGCACACTGATAGTTTCCACGAGTGTCCTTCTCTGTCCCTAAACTCAAGGATTTCAAATATGGAACAGCAAAATTGGTTTAGAACAGAATAGCACACTGACACTTTCCCTCACTGTCCTACTCTGTCCCTCCCTACAAACAAGATTTAGCACAGAATAGCACACTGATAGTTTCCACGAGTGTCCTTCTCTGTCCCTAAACTCAAGGATTTCAAATATGGAACAGCAAAATTGGTTTAGAACAGAATAGCACACTGTCAGTTTCACTCACTGTACCTCTCTGTCCCTAAACTCAAGGATTTCAAATATGGTTCAGCAAAATAGGTTTAGAACAGAATAGCACACTGACACTTTCCCTCACTGTCCTACTCTGTCCCTCCCTACAAACAAGATTTAGCACAGAATAGCACACTGATAGTTTCCACGAGTGTCCTTCTCTGTCCCTAAACTCAAGGATTTCAAATATGGAACAGCAAAATAGGTTTAGAACAGAATAGCACACTGACACTTTCCCTCACTGTCCTACTCTGTCCCTCCCTACAAACAAGATTTAGCACAGAATAGCACACTGATAGTTTCCACGAGTGTCCTTCTCTGTCCCTAAACTCAAGGATTTCAAATATGGAACAGCAAAATTGGTTTAGAACAGAATAGCACACTGTCAGTTTCACTCACTGTACCTCTCTGTCCCTAAACTCAAGGATTTCAAATATGGTTCAGCAAAATAGGTTTAGAACAGAATAGCACACTGACACTTTCCCTCACTGTCCTACTCTGTCCCTCCCTACAAACAAGATTTAGCACAGAATAGCACACTGATAGTTTCCACGAGTGTCCTTCTCTGTCCCTAAACTTAAGGATTTCAAATATGGAACAGCAAAATAGGTTTAGAACAGAATAGCACACAGACACTTTCCCTCACTGTCCTACTCTGTCCCTCCCTACAAACAAGATTTAGCACAGAATAGCACACTGATAGTTTCCACGAGTGAACTTCTCTGTCCCTAAACTCAAGGATTTCAAATATGGAACAGCAAAATAGGTTTAGAACAGAATAGCACACTGACACTTTCCCTCACTGTCCTACTCTGTCCCTCCCTACAAACAAGATTTAGCACAGAATAGCACACTGATAGTTTCCACGAGTGTCCTTCTCTGTCCCTAAACTCAAGGATTTCAAATATGGAACAGCAAAATAGGTTTAGAACAGAATAGCACACTGACACTTTCCCTCACTGTCCTACTCTGTCCCTCCCTACAAACAAGATTTAGCACAGAATAGCACACTGATAGTTTCCACGAGTGTCCTTCTCTGTCCCTAAACTCAAGGATTTCAAATATGGAACAGCAAAATAGGTTTAGAACAGAATAGCACACTGACACTTTCCCTCACTGTCCTACTCTGTCCCTCCCTACAAACAAGATTTAGCACAGAATAGCACACTGATAGTTTCCACGAGTGTCCTTCTCTGTCCCTAAACTCAAGGATTTCAAATATGGAACAGCAAAATTGGTTTAGAACAGAATAGCACACTGTCAGTTTCACTCACTGTACCTCTCTGTCCCTAAACTCAAGGATTTCAAATATGGTTCAGCAAAATTGGTTTAGAACAGAATAGCACACTGACACTTTCCCTCACTGTCCTACTCTGTCCCTACAAACAAGATTTAGCACAGAATAGCACACTGACACTTTCCCTCACTGTACCTCTGTCATGGATATGCAGTAGTGTTTGTCTGTCAGCTTACCTTCCTTCCCATGTGTTCATCTTAGAGGCCTGAGCCCTTTCACCTGGCTTCCTTTATAATCTCCTCCCAGCCTGACTCCACCCCAGGCCCTATCACAGAACACTATATTAACCTGTGCACTGCAAGCCTGCTTTGCTGATCAACGTGTTTGTTAGGCATTGTGTGTTTGGGTTCCTGCCTGCCGTGTGCTACGTCTGTCTCTCTGTTACGTTATTGGCTTGTCCCCGACTATCCCTGTCTGCTCGTGACCCTTGACCTTCGGCTCGTTCTTTCGTTATCCTTGTCTGCTTGTGGCCCCTGACCTTCAGCTTGTTATTCGGTTCTCTCATATCTTGTGCTGCTGCTTCCCCTCTTTTCCCCTTATCCTACGGGGCGTGAGCTAGGAAACTCCAGGGGCCGCGACCTGGTCCCAGCCTGCAGCATAACATCCTCACCACTAGAGGCCCTGGAGAAGACCTGCTGGGTCTTAGACTCCGCGCCCTGGGGAATCTTGGCTCTAGCTTCCGTTAGGATCCCGGTTGTGCTCCTCTGGTCCCGCTTTCCACAACCACCCAGTTTCCTATCCGCAGCAGTCAGCCATAGGGTTCACTACCTTGCGGTGCACTCCTGTCCCCCTACGGTGTGCATCTGTCACCTGGCTACAGGTGACCTTGACAGTTTGATCAGCCATGAACCCGGCTGACATCCCGTTACCCGTGGATGATCCGTTGCAGGGCATAGTTTGCAGACTTGAAACCCAGGAATCGAATCAGACTCAGGTGATGCGATTCCTCCAGGATCTGGCTTCTCGCTTTGAGCAGCTTCAGGCCTCCTTGGGAACCCTGAATCCGCAACCTCAAATACAACCAGCGGCTGCACCTATTGCACCAGTCGCAGCCACACACTCACTACAACTGCCAGCTCCGTCCCGTTTCTCTGGGGACTCCAAGGCTTGCAGGGGGTTCCTTAGCCAATGCACAATTCATTTTGAGCTCCAGCCCCAAAACTTCCTGTCTGATCGGGCTAAGGTAGCCTATATCATTTCCCTCCTCTCTGGTGAAGCTTTAGCCTGGGCAGCCCCTCTGTGGGAACTGAATGATCCAGTGGTTTCTAGCCTGTCTGGCTTCTTGAAACTTTTTCGGAATATCTTTGAAGAACCGGCTCGTGTCTCTTCAGCGGCCAGCGCCCTTTTACGTCTCCGCCAAGAGTCTGCTTCTGTGGGACAGTATGCCCTTCATTTCCGCATACTGTCGGCTGAGTTGAGCTGGAACAATGAGGCCTTAGTCGCAACCTTTTTGCATGGCCTGTCTGATAGAGTGAAGGATGAATTAGCAGGAAGAACCATCCCCACTGATCTGGCCGGCGTTATCTCCTTGTGTAACCAGATCGATATTCGCTTTCAGGAGAGGACCTTAGAAAAGCAACGCCAGCACTCCTTGGTTCTTAGTCACCCTGAGCTCTCCTCTCTTCGACCCGTAGAGCATCTCCTACCAGCTGAGGAACCCATGCAGCTGGGTCGGGCCAGGCTATCCCCCGAGGAACGTGCTAGGCGCAGAACTCTTGGTCTGTGTCTTTACTGTGGGGGCAAAGGTCATTTTCGTGACACTTGCTCTCTTTGTCCAGAAAAACGTTCGGGTCCACTTCATCTGGAAAGTGGAGTATTGGACCCAGAAATATCACCTTCCCCTTCTCGTCTTCTGCTTTCTGTGTTCCTTCATGTTGGTGCTTCTTCTCATTCGGTCTCAGCATATCTGGATTCCGGAGCCGCTGGTAATTTTATGGACTGGGAAATCGCATCGTCCATGAGACTTACTCTTTTGCCCCTCACCACACCATTGGTGGTCTTGGCGATTGATGGTACTGTTCTCCCAGGGGGACCTATCCGCTTCCAGACCCTCCCTGTTAAGATGTCGGTAGGGACACTCCACCAGGAGTGGATATCCTTCCTTATCTTACCCAAGGCCTCAACGCCTATAATTTTGGGTCTCCCATGGTTACAGCTCCATTCTCCTCATGTGGACTGGACTACTGGACAGATCCTGGCTTGGGGTCCCTCCTGTTCCTCGTCCTGCCTACCCAAGGTTGCCCCCTGTGAATCTGAGCCGGTCATTCATTCCAGGTTGCATAACCATTTACATTTCTCTGTCCCTAACCACCCTTGGACGCACAGCCAGGCTAGCTTGTCTACAAGTCCTGCAGTCGCTACGTCTTGCGATGCGATTCAGGTAGTCGCTACACCTGACTCAGCTATTCACTCTGCCTCTGTACTAGTTATGCCAGTCCAGCCCATGCCCAGTGAGCCTCCTACTTTTTCTTGTTCGGGACATTCTGCTTGTCCTTCAGCTATTCAGTTTGACTCCGGCGACATGTCACCTTCTAACCAACCTGACTTCAGGGTTCCACTGACATCTGCCCAGTCTGATGGTCCTGTGCAAGATGACCAGTTCCCCTTTAAGGGTCTAGGGGACCCTCCTCAGATTCCTGTTGATCCTCTCATGCCCTTGCTTATTCCTAGAGAGCCTTTGGTCCTCAATAGATCTTCTTGTCATCTCCCTACCTCGTTTTCGGTCTCTGAGGATAATCTTAAGTACGAGGTTAGACAAGTTCTGGATTCTCGGCTCTGCAGAGGCATTCTTCAGTACCTTGTGCATTGGAGAGGTTTTGGTCCTGAGGAGGCGTCTTGGATCGCTGCATCTGATGTCGCTGCACCTCATCTGTTGAGAAGGTTTCATCAGAGATTTCCCTTTAAGCCTGGGCCCAGGTGGGGGAGGGCCCATAAGAGGGAGGGTACTGTCATGGATATGCAGTAGTGTTTGTCTGTCAGCTTACCTTCCTTCCCATGTGTTCATCTTAGAGGCCTGAGCCCTTTCACCTGGCTTCCTTTATAATCTCCTCCCAGCCTGACTCCACCCCAGGCCCTATCACAGAACACTATATTACCTGTGCACTGCAAGCCTGCTTTGCTGATCAACGTGTTTGTTAGGCATTGTGTGTTTGGGTTCCTGCCTGCCATGTGCTACGTCTGTCTCTCTGTTACGTTATTGGCTTGTCCCCGACTATCCCTGTCTGCTCGTGACCCTTGACCTTCGGCTCGTTCTTTCGTTATCCTTGTCTGCTTGTGGCCCCTGACCTTCAGCTTGTTATTCGGTTCTCTCATATCTTGTGCTGCTGCTTCCCCTCTTTTCCCCTTATCCTACGGGGCGTAAGCTAGGAAACTCCAGGGGCCGCGACCTGGTCCCAGCCTGCAGCATAACATCCTCACCACTAGAGGCCCTGGAGAAGACCTGCTGGGTCTTAGACTCCGCGCCCTGGGGAATCTTGGCTCTAGCTTCCGTTAGGATCCCGGTTGTGCTCCTCTGGTCCCGCTTTCCACAACCACCCAGTTTCCTATCCGCAGCAGTCAGCCATAGGGTTCACTACCTTGCGGTGCACTCCTGTCCCCCTACGGTGTGCATCTGTCACCTGGCCACAGGTGACCTTGACAACCTCTCTGTCCTTAAACTCAAGGATTTCAAATATGGTTCAGCAAGATTGGTTTAGAACAGAATAGCACACTGTCATTTTCACTCACTGTCCTACTCTGTCCCTACAAACAAGATTTAGCACAGAATAGCACACTGACACTTTCCCTCACTGTACCTCTCTGTCCCTAAACTCAAGGATTGAAAATATGGTTCAGCAAGATTGGTTTAGAACAGAATAGCACACTGACACTTTCCCTCACTGTACCTCTCTGTCCCTACAAACAAGGTTTAGCACAGAATAACACACTGACACTCTCCCTACCTATCCTTATTTGTCCCTAAACACAAGGAATCCAGGATTAGTAAAGGAAAAAAAATGACACTGTCCCTGCCTATGCTTCTCTTTCCCTGCTCCGGAACACACTACACAAGGCCGCCGCGCTGGCGGCCTTTTATAGTGTGGGGCGTGTACTAAACCCCCTCAGCAATAATTGGCCACAGGCATCCTGCCTGTGGCCAATCATTGCTCTCCTCGCTGCCGGCGCTGTGATTGGCCAAGCATGCGGGGTCACAGTGCATGCTTGGCCAATCACAGCGCCTGGATGACACTGCGATGGCGTAGTGCATTGTGGGCCGTTCGCGTCACTCGAATTTGGCGCGAACGGCCCAAATCGTTTGATCTTCGTCGAACGATCGAACAGCCGATGTTCGAGTCGAACGTATGTTCGACTCGAACACGAAGCTCATCCCTAATCACCAGACATGGATGAAGGAAAAAGCATTGAGAATAAGGAGGTTTACATGGGCTGGCTGGATGCTCCTGCAGAGGCTGAATCAGAGACCTTCAGGTCTAAAGCCCCAGAATTAATACCACAGTCCAGGAAGACCTGTCAACTCCACTGGATTCAAATGAAACAGAGACTTTCCAATCACCTCCAGAGCTGGGAGAAGAATCTGCTGGAGAGTGGTCATCAGAAAGGATCGGAGTAAAAAAAGGGCAAAAGGGTGAGAGTTCTGAAGAAGCTATCTATACCAAAGAGCTCCAGAACCCCAGTTCCAGAACCCCCTGACACATCTTGGTGGATGCTAGCGGTATCTACGTGCAAGGCAACCCCTCTCCCTCTGACAAATGGTGGGAGATTCCCTTGTCAGATTCCTATGTAAATGCCAATTGCTTGTGTTTGTATGTTTACTAACCTGCTTTTGCCTCCTGATGGACCCTAAAAGCTTGTACCAGGTTATGGGCTTTTACATGGTACTGAACTCAGTCTTTCCTTTGTAGGATCAAAGCGTTGTTTGGTGGGGAGGAGTGTGCAGCCATGTTCCGCCAGTTATGTGTCCACCCACTCAGTTCCCCCCCCCTGCCACTGTGCTTCTGTTAAGCCCCTTTCACATGGAGCAGATCCGCACAGCTTAGCGGGAGATCGCTTCGTTAAACTCCACTGAGTCGGCTGTCAGAGCCCCGCTGATTTCTATGGGGAGATCGGACAAAAACGGACAGCATGTCCGTTTTCATCAGATCTCATCCGATCCGCCAGACAGATGGTGAATGTATCCCCATAGGTCTGTCTTGAGCGGATTGGATGGCAGACGGGTGTCAGTGGACACATCTCTGCTGACATCCACCTTGCCCATAGGAGTCAATGGGTGGCCCGCTCGGATCCATCTGAAAAATGGACAGGCGGATCTGAGTGGGCTTATCGTATGAAAGGGGCCTTAGAGAGAGAGAGGCTGCAGGCGTCAATGCCAGTTCTCCTCTTTTCTAAGCTGTTGGCTGTGTAACTTCCCGCTTGCATCCTGACGCCACTGCAGAGAGGGACAAAAGTGCAGCAGCTGGCTCTTTCTATTCACTTTCTCACCACTGCTGTGGAACTGCTCTGTGTAATCTCCCGCTTGCTCCTTTCCCCCTCCCTTCTGGCAGCCACAGAGTCAGGGAGCAGAAGAACTGGAACAAGTCAGGGTCGGGGAGAGGACTTGCATACAGGCACAAGAAGATGCTGGGAAGTGTAGTCTTAAAGGGCCCTGTGTAATCCAAGCGAGTGGCTAAATAACTACAGGATCCACAATCCCTGCATATTAGCGGAGGGGAGATCTAAACCTTTCCCGGGCAAACTTACCAAGACTCAGGAAGTCTAAGGCTTGAGCAAGAAGTGGGCACAAAAAAGTCTATTAAATCCCCAGTCTCTGGAATTGCTAAAAGTCCAGGACATGGGCTGGTGGTCCTTGGGCCCAGTGCCAACACTTTGGCAGGTGACTCATCATCCATAACATCCTCCGATGAAAAGTTAAGTAAATCTATGCTTTCTGTGATGCTGGGGAATGAGGACAGCTTCTTCTCCCGAGCCCTTGAACTGTTGGACAGAGGCATTTCTCATCCAAGCTCATCCTGTGCAGAAACAGGTGAGTCAACACTTGCTGCATCCGCCATAAGACCTCTGCTTCCATAGCTGTGGACGGAGATGGGCAAAGCACACTGTTACTCTGTTCTATTGCTGACACTTCAGCCGAGGTTTCGGGACTGTCGGCTGGTACTTATGGATAGTCCCAGGCAAAGGGAGCCCAGCCACATCTACCAGCCATCTGTAGGTGATCTCCAGCTTCCATTCCTGCAAGGCCAGAAACTCTATATCTTCCAGTGCCCAGTGTACTTCTGAGATATTCAGTATCTCTTCTCTGAAATCCATGTTTTCATCCAACCACCACTCCAAATCGCTCCCAAAGTTAGGGTCCCCTGACAGCTTTACGTTCAACAGCCCCAGGCCGCCGTAGCCAAAGCCTTCCCTTGGGCTGTCATCCGCTATCCAAGGGCATGCTTGGGATACATGCCACCAGAGGGCTCTGTAGTTCTCGTTCAACAGCATCTCTGCCCACACCAGCCTGCTTAACTCAGCTGTCTGCTCCTTGTGCGTTTTTTCTCCCAAAAACAGCACCCACAGTCCATATTGCGACCAGTAACTTTTCTGGATGGAGGGGAGAATTTTTCCCTGGTGGCGCTGCTCAAGGGCTAGCATTCCTTCCAGAGTTCGCAGCGGATACCATCCCAGCAGGACCTGCTCTGATACTAATCCTCTGTGCTGTATCTGCATCTCTCGCAACCTCCTTCCCAATTCCTCTTTCATGGCAGCTGGTATCTGTATCTCTCCTCTTCTGCTATCCGGACCTTGGTCCCCAGTGGAGGTTTAGATGTCCCAGACTGCAGGAAGCATCCCATTGCTGCCTCCAAATGTCATGGAACCCCGTTGCACTCCGCTTGAGTGCTTCCGACAGTATACAGCCTCCTCCAGTCTGAACATCAGATATTATAGCCGCCCGTATAACACTAGCCGCTACTAACTTGTAAGAACATGGAATGTTTATTTGAGCATCCCCCCCCCCCCCCTCCTGATCAGATTACCCTAACAATACAAACTGTAACCAAGAACATAATTAACAAAAGCTAATTAACTTGTCACTTAAACCTGCCTAGGTGACTCAATGCCCACCCACACAATGTTGTGATTAATCAGATATCCACACTTCAGGTCAGACTTGCTGGCATCAAACTCCTAAAGTACAATACACATTGTTACAAGTGTAAACACATCCTCCAAGGGTTTGCTAGGAGAGACAAAGGGTGTTCCAATTAGCACAATTACAATACAAACAGTGATTTCCACCCTCCTCAGACTTGTAGGCAATAGACTATAGCAGGAGACCTCAATAGCAGACTGATCGGCTCCAGCATTGAAGAACATGAAACAGAGGCCAATGTGCCCAGCTATTTCAATTAACATGTATAGTTCAGAATCAAACAAACCAGGAATATTTAGGTCTGTCACACCATTCGTCTTAAGGTGGTAGGTATGGACACTTGCAGAATCTTTTAAGACCATCTCAGTTTGACTAGTTGAATTTCATCCACTTACAACCCAGTGTTGTAAAAGGCCTGTAGTTTGCATACCTTAATAAATCCACCTGAAATTTACACACATAAATTAATGTAATTAAAACAAGTCAAATTTTCAAGCAGGCTGATTAGGGGTGTTGAAATTAATCGTAGTATCGATGCATCGCGATTCGACCAGCCACGATGCGGCATCAATGCTATGACCTTGCATAATCGATTTTCTGATGATGTCACCCGCGCGCCGCTATATGCGTTGTCTCTGAGTCTGATCTGAACCGAAAGCAGCCGAAGGAGCCGTGGGCGCCAGCCGCGCCTTTTTTCCCGCCTCCCGCTGACATCATCCCCAGTGTCGCCGCGTTGAGCTTGGTGCTGTGAGACACGTGGAGCGAGTGTCTCCCAACTCCGCATGAGTCATCCTCTGTCTATAGGGCTTTGATTACGGTGGGGGGCAGTGATAACAGTTACAAGGAGCAAATGGCCTCGTCACTAATAGGCAGGGCTGATAGGTGGTGTCACGTGCTGTGAACTCTTGGTCAGGGTGAAGATCACGGAGGAAGATGGACGGGGCTCGCTGTGTTTGTGTCTTACTATGTTTGTTTCCTGCTGTGTCTGCTTACTGCGGCCGCCGCGGATCATACCGGTGAGTGTAACAGAGGGTGAGGATCGCTGTGTACACAGGGGGGAAGGACTGTGCCACCTCTGATCCCAAAGGGGGCACAAAACAAGTTCTGAGCCTCTTCTATTTACTTTGTGATCTCTTCTCCCCGTCCCAGTGCTCCGGTCACCCCTACACTGTACACTTCCGTTACTCTGTCCCCTCTGATTACACTCTATGTTCCTGATCTGTATCCCCCCATCCCATATCTGATGGTCATACACATAGCAATTTGTGATTGATCTCCCTAGTGATCACAAACAAGCGATGTGTTATTGATGGAAATACTGAATGATGAAACAATACAATATCATAACATTAATTATGGTTTATGTATACCTTTGTTTTTTGTCTATTGTCTTATTGTCTTATTTATTGATTCACATCACAACTTCATTGATTTGAAATTGATACCCTTTTTTGTATGATTTATGGTTTTGCTCATCACTGCCCCACACATGCAGCCATGCATTGCATGTGTGGGGCAATAATGAGCAAAACCAGAAATCATACAAAAAAAAAGTATCAATGAAGTTGTGATGTGAATCAGTCACTAAGACAATAAGACATACATAAACCATAATTAATGAAATGGCATACATCATCTCCGCAGTCTCTGACCCTCTCTTGTATCATGTCCGCAGTCTCTGACCCTCTCTCTTGTATCATGTCCGCAGTCTGACCCTCTCTTGTATCATGTCCGCAGTCTCTGACCCTCTCTCTTGTATCATGTCCGCAGTCTCTGACCCTCTCTCTTGTATCATGTCCGCAGTCTCTGACCCTCTCTCTTTTATCATGTCCGCAGTCTCTGACCCTCTCTCTTGTATCATGCCCGCAGTCTCTGACCCTCTCTCTTGTATCATATCTGCAGTCTCTGACCCTCTCTCTTGTATCATGTCCGCAGTCTCTGACCCTCTCTCTTGTATCATGTCCGCAGTCTCTGACCCTCTCTTGCATCATGTCTGCAGTCTCTGACCCTCTCTTGCATCATGTCTGCAGTCTCTTATGCTCTCTTGAATCATGTCTGCAGTCTGTGACCACTTTGCTACATGTAGGTAGTGTTGTCTTTTTTAAGAACAGATAAAATAAAAAAATTTAGTTCTTCTGAGTGCTTGAATTTTTTGGATGAAAACCGTGCACAGTAATCATGATGCATCGTGATGCATCGCGGAATCAAATCGAATCGAATCATGGACAGGATAATCAAATCGAATCATGAGGCCTGTGAAGATGCGCACCCCTAAGGCTGATGATGCTGTGCTTTCTTGATAGCTACCCTAAATGTTATACAAAACCTATGTCATATATTAAATGTTTATTAATAAAACAAAGTTTGTACATATATAGTTAAAAATGCACAATTTTTTTTAAAAAACTCACCCAAAACCATTATGGTTTCTCTTTAAAGTGATTTTAATCCTTTACATTTTTTTTGTACATAGACACTGTATGACAAGCCCAGCTTTATGGGGTTTTCACATGTCACGTCACATGACACACTTCCTCTCTTCCCCTAACCTGCACTATATTCACGCCCACCAGCACCTATTACCCATTCAGTGCACCATTAGTAAATCAGGAAGCAGTATGGCAGAATGCCCACCCATATTCTGTCCTGGGGGCAGTGCTCTACTCCCTACAGGTGAGTGGGGAAGTGGGGTTACTAGGCGCAAAAGAGTAACTGCACTAAGCTAGAAGGGCTCATAGCCGGTCCAACATTAACGCCTAATTTCCTCCCTCCTTTTCACCTGAGAGAAAATATGGGTTGGGATTCTACTTTGCAGCCTCCTGATAGGCTATCCCTGGTTATCAAGGTTGAAGAGACCGGACCAGAGTGTCGGGCTCCATCTTTTCCACCAATTGATGAGCTGTGTAGTTGGGGAAGCGCTGAGTAGATGGGTGAAGGTGCTGCAGAGTGCACTGACCATTTATCAACAGACGCTCACAGTAGAAGACATACTGACCCCCCCACCTCACACCCCCCCCTCTCTCTAACCCCCCTCTCTCACTCACTCTCCCTCGCTCTCACCACCCTCTCTCTGTCACACACCCCTCTCTCTCACCCCCTTTCTCTCTCATCCCCCCTCTCGTTCACCCCCTCCCTTGCACATACCCCTCTCTTGCTTACACCCCTCTCACCCCCTATCTCACCGTCCCGCTCTCATCCCCTCTCCATCAGCTTCCCATTCTTTCTCACTCCCACTCTTTCACCCTCCCTCTTACACCGTCTTCTTTCTCCCACCCCCTTTCTCCCACTCCCCTCTTATACCCTCCCCATCACCCCATCTCTTTCACCATCCCCCTCTCTCTAATTTCCCTCTCTTTCATACCCCCTCTCTTTCACCCCCCCTCTTACTATCAAGCTCTCTCTTTCTCGCTCTCATCCTCTTCTCTATCACCCCCCTCTCATGCCCTCTCTCACCCCCCCCCACCATCCCCTTTCTCTTATCCCCTCTTTCTTTCACCCCTCACCCCTTCTTTCTTTTACCCCCCACCCCTCCTCTATTTAATTTAATTTGTTTTAACAACAAAAACTTAGCATTTTCATTTTATTTAAGGGGCCACCAAAATCCTCAGCACCAGGCCCATTAAGTTCTTAATCCAGTCCTGTGGTGGGGGCATATCTTTTGCGAACAGCTGTCTAAGAGGAGAATTTCCCTCACGTTGGTGAAATATCCTCTCTTTTTTGTGTATCTAGGACAAATAGTGAAGGTAAATCTACCCAGTGGAACACAGACACCAAAAAAAAACCTGAAAATAGTTTTAGACCTTTCCAAGACGTTAAAAGACTATATAATAGAGTGCTGGCTACATGCTGTGGTAGTGTGGTACCCCACCAGTGTATGAATACAGGATTCTCAACCAGGCAGGTTGAGGGGCTCCAGGGTATTTGCTTGTTTGGGAGGAAACTGGCTTTTCAGTTTCCTCATGATTTACTAAAGTCCACTTTGGGACCCGGAGCTTTGGGATTTCTTAGAGATCCAGGTGGGATGAAATCCCAAGTCCTGGATCCGGGTTTTGAGACTCAACTGCACACTGATTGTTCAGGTGTGTGTGGGCCTGATAGTAGAATCAGGACCAGCATTCTGGGCTCCACCCTCCCGACGAGTGCAGGTGTGCACTGGAGAAGCCACAGAGTGCAAGTGTGCACTGGAGAAGCCAGAGAGTGCTTGTCTGCACACTGGAAGCCAGAGACCCAGGTCTGAGGGTCAGAGCAGTGGACCCAAGTCTGAGGATCAGAGCAGTGAGGGGCTGCTATCTAAATGGACGGTGTTGCCAAGGGAATAGTCTGTAGGAGACAGATGAAAGCCTGAAGTGGAAGGCCTGAGCAGCACTGCTGTATGTATAAGCCAGGAGGCTAAATAACATTTTGTTGATGAATAGGAGTGCTGAAACCCCTGCGAGGGAAACCTTTAATTTTGTTTTGAACTTCTTTTAATAAAAATGGGCAAACAAAGCCCTTAAAAAGAAGAACCAGCGAGTGGCGGTGTCCTTCAAGTTCTACATTTGATGCTAGTCCTTCACAATGCACATAACATATATTTCTGCTTTTATTTATAACATATTTAAAAAATCAGCAATGTCTTTTTTATACTTTACGAATTTCAAAGGAAAGCTTGTACATGGTCTAGGTGGGTTTTTCTCAATGGCTGCAACCTTGGCTAGACTCCAAGTGTACCAATAAACTCTGCACCTTTCATCATTAAGAAATTGCCTTTCTAGCTACAACACAATCAGTGATTCAATATGTAAAATATGGTACAGTGTACTTTCACTTTTCATAACAAACATGTGCATGTTCTACAAAAAAATACATATTTGCAATATATATATAACATGTGTACTTCTTACCTTGGGGGCCATCAAACTTAGCCTTTTTCACTGTAAGAAAAAAAAAAAAGAAGAAAAAAATAACTTAGTTCAAATGCACAACAGCAAAAATTGCAGCATTTTCTGAATATTTGGTGCACACATTAATGCTATTACGGTATGTGTTATCTAAGAAAAGATTGATTGCATTTTGTTTAAAAATTTGTGTTGACTTTTCCAATTACAATGGTTATTGGTGTCTCATGATCATCAAAAAAAGATCATCAGAATCAGAATCAGCAGAATCAGAATCTCACATGCACTGAACATCCACCAGACATTCCTGTTTTATTTACTGGTTAATCAGTTTCTGTATTTATAGTACACATCTACCAGGAAGAGTCACCTGCATGTTCACTGGATCAAGCAACCATAACCAACATCCACCAACATCTGTTCTTCAATGTGAAAAGATGCTTTCTGTACTATTTATGCTGTTTATACGCTAATTATAACCCAATGAATTGGATACAGATCCCCAGAAAACCTTTACTCTGTACATTCACTACTATGAAGAGGTGAATCTGCATTTTGAAACATGTTCTAGGCCCCCTTTAGTTGTGCTCCGCATTGGGTCAGCCCAATCATTTTCATTTTAGAATGAGCTGACAATGCAGCACAATGCATAAAAAACTGGGCAAGTAGCTTTTTTTTTTTTTAACAACACCACTGCACACATGGTACCTATTTGTGCATCATAATATGCTGCAATGTTTGTGTATTGGGGTGCATTTGAACACTGATCATACGTTACTGTGTTCTGTGGTAACGTGTGGTAAAACAGGTGTGAGCATTGTACAAGTGCGATTTTTTTTTTTTTTTGCATGAACGGCATATTTAAAATTAAAATCCTTTATTTCTCACGAATAGGTGTACCTTAATCTCACAGAACCTCCACATTTTCATCAATCAGAAGCATGTGGTATTCAAGTAGAATCAACAAATAATGCTTTTGAACTGACATCAATTTCATATTAACAAGTGTTAAAATGTGGCATACAGATAATGCAAGGTAATAGCTAATGCAGTATTTCTATACAGAGCGTGAAAATACCTTATGTAACACATATAACAGAAGCTTTGTGAATGGTTCCATTTTTTTCTGTGCTAAATCAGAGCTTTTAAAACATTCAAACAAAAATACTCCTGTATGTAGCGGGGTGCTAAATTTAGGGGAAGTGTTTGGGTGGTAGTTATGCCCAAACACCCTAATTTGTCAGGGTTTTGCAACCATTTTATCCGCAGGGAGAGTATTGGTGTACAGTTCCCTGTGGCCTACGGGTGGCGCTGCCATAGTAGGCTAGGGTTGAACCACTAATACAGGGCTGTGCTTTTTGTGTCCCCTCTCAGCAAACGCACGGTAGGGCGGGGTTGGCCTGCTGTGCATGCTGGGGGAGGAGATAAAAGGGGGAGATTCCCTAGGCCCAGGGGCGGGTGTTCTCTGTTCCTGTTCCATCCTGGGCACCTTTAGTCCCAGGGTGAGGTACTGCTCTGCTGTTCCTGTCCGTCCTGGGTGCGTGGACTCGGGAATTGCAGCAAATGCCTGGGCCCAGCACCTTTGGCTGGAGCCCATCGGGGATCGAGGAATCTCAGGGTGCCGCCTTGCGAGGGGACCCGTATCTGAGTAGAGGAGGCCTGGGTGAGGAACCGTTCTGAAGGACTGATGCGGTAGTCACAGTGAAGGAAAGGGTCCCGGTAACTCTCCGGAGGGATGTCTTCTCCCTAGGCCAAGGCCAAGTTCACCAGGTCTGTGATAGAGGCCTTGAGTAAAGCCTGAGTGTCATTTGGCTGCTAGTCTTGTCCTAAATAGACTATCCATTTGAGTCTGTTCGAGAAGCTGAACAGTGAAGTGAGTGAGATTGTGCCTGGACCTCTCCACACATCTTGTGCTGTCCTTTTTCTTGCTCCAACCTTTGTTCCTATCAAGAGACTGTTATTTGCTAAGAGAAGAAATAAACTCTCTGTTGGAGTTACAGCAAGTGTGGACATTCTATTCACTGGGGGAAACAAGTACTCAAATCTGTTATCCACAGAGGTGAGAAAACATTTTCTGGCTCGACTGTGAAATGACCCACCAACAACACCGCTCAACCTCTTAATACAGGAGGGTACGGGCTTGTGGCATGGTGTGCCCCTTCTTCCTGCGAAGAGCCGAAGCACAAGGCAGGTAAAAGGGGGTCTGTGTGCTACACGTATAAAGATTCACTGCACATTCTGTTCTTTAACATTCACTGACATCACATTCACCGTGTTATAAAAATGGTGAATGTTGACAGGAAATGTGTTTGAATAAAAAGGTGACTGTCATTCAATGCATTAAGATGAATGTAATTGGAGTCCCCTGAGTATAAATGATATCCCCCCTATTTGACAATCCAGAGGTATTTAATAACAATGCCATAAACAGAAAGGTACTTTGAAAAACATTTCCCAGGATAACAGATATAATTGCACTGTAACCAACAGATCTAAACTTTTCCACAAAACAGGAGAACAGATTTTCTACATTTCAATTTTTTTTGTTAAATTAGATATATTTGTAGTAGACATGTCTTACCCTATGAAATAAATTAAAGCTAAATGATTGTAATCAATCGGCAACAAGTCTAGAGCCATGCATACATGAGTCAAACCCATTTAAAAAGCTGGTATGAAATCCAAAGTACCAGCCAGTTAGGTTCAAAAGTTTGCAGCATGGGCTTTGACTACAAGGTGTCATTAATATTTTTTAGCACTGCTGTCTATCTCACTTCTCTCACTTGGGTCATCTTAAAGTAAACTTGTGCTGAAGTCATGAACCTAAAACAATAATGTACATTTTATATTGTTTTCCTTATTGATTTCTGCACTACTTGCCCATAAACAATGTCTCTGTGCTTTTGGCTGCATCTTTAAATATGCGAACAGTGACTTTTCTTATTAGCTGTCTGCAAACACTTTTGTGCTCGCAAAGCTACCCTCAGGAGAGATCACAGAACCACAGCATCTGGCCAGTAGCATCCACAGCAATATAACAGCAACGTTTTCAATTGGAAGTACCTACTAAAACTTCTTGATACAGTACTGGTTCACTTTTAGACATGAGGCCTTTAAGTATGGATCCTGACATCAGGTTCTGCATACGTAATGCTACAGAAGAAGGAAAAAACTGTATAGAACATTCTACAAGAAATCTACAAGACATGTAGCAGAGTGCCAAATTACTCACCTTGCTCAAAGGTACCCACATGCCCCTTTAACTCTTTTTCCCACAATTCCCTCTTTTGGATTCCTGGACATGCCAAGAGAAGCCTTCTCTGCTTTCCTCCCTCCACAACATAGAGAGACCTCACCCGATGAGGCAGAGGTAGTTGGGAAGGTGATCTGTGAAAGTATGCAGCTTCTCCAAAAGACCCAGTTGCCGTGGGAAGTTCCCTCCCCAATTACTATCAGAGTACTCTAATTCCAGTGGAGTGCCCATCCTGTGTTTTCAGGCATCGTGTATCTCTAGCTGTTCGTCTGTGTTACCAGCGCTATTCTGGACTTCACTGAGAGGGATGCTGTTTTTGAGGATAAACAAAAGTGAAGCCTCGTACACACGGGCAGGAATCCCGTCGGAAAAAAAACGTCAGTTCTCTCGACGGGATTCCTGGCAAGCTTGTCTTGCCAAGCCCTGTGTACACACACACCTTTCAAAAGAACCGCCGTTCTTTTGAATGGCAAGAACGCGGTGACATCATTGACTACGACGAGCCGGCGCTCGTCACATTCGATGCCGTCGCCGCCATCTTGCTACACCCTACACTACCCTTGTATGCTACCTCGCATGCGTCAAAGTTTTATCGAGCATGCGCGGGCTTACCGGGGACAGGTAAGCATACACACTCACGGTTTTCTCGGCAGGAAATCTCTGCCAAGAATCCCGATGAGAAAAATAGAGAGCAGGTTCTCTATTTTTCTCGTAGAGAAACCATACACACGGCCGTTTTCTCTGCAAAAAGCTCTCCCAGCAGCTTTCTTGCAGAGAAAACCGGCCGCGTGTACGAGGCTTAACTGTTCAAGTAGTGATTCTCAGCTGGACTCCCTGATGCATAGAGACTAGGGATGGGCCGAACACACCCCGATTCGGTTCACACCAGAACATGCGAACAGCCAAAAAGTTCTAGCGAACATACGAACCATATTAAAGTCTATGGGACACGAACATTAAAAATCAAAAGTGCTAATTTTAAAGGCTTATATGCAAGTTATTGCCATAAAAAGTGTATGGGGACCTGGGTACTGCCCTATGGGACATGTATCAATGCAAATAAAAGTTTTTAAAACAACAGTTTTTTTAGGAGCAGTGATTTTAATAATGCTTAACCACTTAAGGCCCGAGCCTCTTTCTGAGATTTGTTGTTTACAAGTTAAAAAAAATTTTTTTTGCTACAAAATTACTTAGAAACCCCAAACATTATATATATTTTTATCTAACACCCTAGAGAATAAAATGGCGGTCGTTGCAATACTTTCTGTCACATCGTATTTGCGCAGCGGTCTTACAAGCGCACTTTTTTGGGAAAAAATATACTTTTTTGAATAAAAAAATAAGACAACAGTAAAGTTAGAACAATTTTTTTTATATTGTGAAAGACAATGTTACGCCGAGTAAACTGATACCCAACATGTCACGCTTCAAAATTGCGCCCGCTCGTGGAATGGCGACAAACTTTTACCCTTAAAAATCTCCATAGGCGACGTTTAAAAAATTCTACAGGTTGCATGTTTTGAGTTACAGAGGAGGTCTAGGGCCATAACAACGGTATTCCTCTTCAAAGTAGCAACATAAACCTGCGGCGGGCGGACCGTAAGTGGTTAAAGTGAAACAATAAAAATTAAATATTCCTTTAAATATCGTGCCTTAGTCTGCCTGTAAAGTGGCGCATCTGTGCAATGTGTAGAACAGTGCGACAGCAAAATTATATTTCTAAAGGAAAAAATGTAATTTAAAATTGCTTGCAGCTGTAATGTATTGCTCCCGGCAATATAGATGAAAAATCAAGGAAAAAATTGGTGTGGGAGTTTTTTTTTTTTTTATATATATTTTTCGGGTCAGTCGGGCAGCGTGATTGATGATGGATGGACATCGTGGGACACTTTTTTTTTTAAATAAATTAGTTGTCAAAAACTATCTGTTGTGGTTTTTACTTTTTGACACTTTTTTTGGTGAATTGGTAGGGTTACAATGTACCTGATACCCATTCACATAGAGGGGGTGGGGGGGGGTATTCCTCTTGAAAGTAGCGACATAAACCTGCGGCGGGCGGTCCGTAAGTGGTTAAAGTGAATCAATAAAAATGAAATATTCCTTTACATATCGTGCCTTAGTCTGCCTGTAAAGTGGCGCATCTGTGCAATGTGAAGAACAGCGCGACAGCAAAATTATATTTCTAAAGGAAAAAATGTAATTTAAAATTGCTTGCAGCTGTAATGTATTGCTCCCGGCAATATAGATGAAAAATAGAGCAAAAATTGGTGTGGGAGTTTTTTCTTTTTTTTATATATATTTTTTGGGTCAGTCGGGCGGCGTGATTGATGATGGATGGACATCGTGGGACACTTTTTTTTAAAATAAATTAGTTGTCAAAAACTATCTGTTGTGGTTTTTACTTTTTGACACTTTTTTTGGTGAATTGGTAGGGTTACAATGTACCTGATACCCATTCACATAGGGGGGTGGGATCTGGGGGCCCCCTTATTAAAGGGGGCTTCCAGATTCCGATAAGCACCCCGCCCGCAGACCCCGACAGCCAATGGTCAGGGTTGTCGGGAAGAGGCTCTTGTCCCCATCAACATGGGGACAAGGTGCTTTGGGGGACACCCTCCCCATGTTGAGGGCAAGCGGCCTGGTATGGTTCAGGAGGGGGGGGACGCCTTAAAATCTATGCCAGACCCAAAGGACCTGTTATGGATTTTGGGGGTGACCCCATGCCGTTTATTTCTTAATTCTGCCATAGGGTTCCCCTTAACCACTTCAATGCACTGTATTATATACTCTGCACTGTATATATAGTCTACACTGAATGCACTGTATATATATATATACATACTACACAGTATGTATATATATATATATATATATATATATATATATATATATGTAGCGGGTATGTACTTTCCCGGGTGTAAATTTGAACTTGGCAGAGACATCAGTGGTGTGTAATTCCCTGCAGCCCAGTGGGTGGCGCTGTCGCCCTGGGCTGGGGTTGAATCATTGCTGTGTGCTGTGCCTCCTTTTTGTCCTCCCTCGGCAGCGGTATGGTGGGGCGGGGAACCCGCCGTGCTTGCTGGGAGAGGGTATAAAGGGCCGGCCATCTTTGTCACGGGGTGGGAGTCCCAAGCACCTTCAGCTTGTGGACGGTGGTTCGTGTCGGTCCTCTGGGTGGCCTAGGCCTAGAGAACAATCGGAGGTCGTGTTCCATCCCAGGCACCTTTAGCCTGGGGTGAGGTACTCGGATGGAGGTCCGGAGCTCAGTGCCCAACACTGAGTTCCGCGAGGGAAGCAGATCCTAGGGAACCCCGGGAGTGGGTACCCGAATCTGGAAGGCGCAATGGACCGGGGGGAGCTCCTCACTTGAAGACCCGGTGCAGCATATTGCCGGTGATAGGTGAGCCTCTCGTCGGAGACCGCCTGGAAGGAAATTCCCCCTCGTGCGGAGACCGTAACCCACTTTCAGGAAGGAAAGTGGAGAACTACATTGTGTCTGGGCCTATTCGCATCCACACCTCCTTTTCTGTTCTGTTTCTACCAAGGGAGTTCAACTGATTGTGTTCATTCGAGAAGAATAAAGGAGTGTTGAACTTTTATGGTGTGGGGCTCATTTCTTGACAGACATTGTTCAAGGTGACTCTTGGAGGGAGGATCCAGGTGCACAACACTGACCCGAAGGTAATACAAGAACGTTGCTTATACCGCACTGACACATGTGGTGGAAGCCAGGCGTGGTGTCCCCGCTCCCTCCCCTCTAAGATACCCCTAGACAAGAGAAAGACGAGACGAGAGGGGAGTGAGGAGGGCGCTACATATATATATATTAAAACACTGCCTGCACTGCAGTGGCGTAGCGTGGGTTGTCAGCGCCTGGGGCAAGGCAAGTAATTTGCGCCCCCCTAACCTGCAGACTTTTAGCTCTCCCCGAGTCCTATCCCTTCCCTTCCTACAATAGTATTGACCAGCCTGATCCCTACACTGACCACTACACTGACCTACCTGATTCCTATACTTACCACTACACTACACTGACCTACCTGATTCCCACACTGACCACTACACTAACCACTACACTGACCTACCTGATTCCCACACTGACCACTACACTAACCACTACACTGACCTACCTGATTCCCACACTGACCACTACACTGACCACTATACTACACTGACCTACCTGATTCCCACACTGACCACTACACTACACTGACCTACCTGATTCCCACACTGACCACTACACTAACCACTATACTGACCACTGTACTACACTGACCACTACACTACACTGACAAGGGCCAGTGCAAGGATTTTTGCCACCCTAGGTGAAACCTAATTTTGCCACCCCATTGGCTCCGCCCCTGACTATATGGTGTAGGTGGAGATTTTTGTGGCGCCTTCCAATGAACCCCCCGCCTTATAGTGGAGGTGTGCGGTGTAGTGGAGGTGTGCTGTGCGGTGCAGTGGAGGTGTGCTGTGCGGTGCAGTGGAGGTGTGCTGTGCGGTGCAGTTGGGTGTGCTGTGCGGTGCAGTGGAGGTGTGCTGTGCGGTGCAGTGGAGGTGTGATGTGCGGTGCAGTGGAGGTGTGCTGTGCGGTGCAGTGGAGGTGTGATGTGCGGTGTAGTGGAGGTGTGATGTGCGGTGTAGTGGAGGTGTGCTGTGCGGTGCAGTGGAGGTGTGCTGTGCGGCGCAGTGGAGGTGTGCTGTGCGGTGCAGTGGAGGTGTGCTGTGCGGTGCAGTGGATGTGTGCTGTGCGGCGCAGTGGAGGTGTGCTGTGCGGCGCAGTGGAGGTGTGCTGTGCGGTGCAGTGGAGGTGTGCTGTGCGGTGTAGTGGAGGTGTGCTGTGCAGTGTAGTGGAGGTGTACTGGGATTGTGATGTCCAGGATGGCATAGCTGTATGACAGGTGGGGGGAGTGGGCTGGTGTGTGGAAGTCCTGCGGATCTCATTGTTCATAGAACACACAGTAAGGGTCCATGCCTCCACCCACGTTTCTCTCCTGTCCCTGTGTGTGTTGTACCCCTATTTATGGACCCCTCTCAGCTCCCATACATGGACCCCTCATCTCATGTGACAGTCCCAGCTCCTGTTAGTGTCATCTCCCACTGATTCCATGTGTCCCCCCCCCATGGATGTGACGCTCCCAGCTCCACTGATTTCCTCCTGTCCCATTCATGTGTATATAGAAGTGTGTCTTTCCTCTCTTCCCTCCATCTCTCCTCCAGGCTGCTCCCCCTCTCCTCTCTTCTCCTCTATGCTGTGACTTTCCCTCTCCCGCATTCCTCTCTCCTTCACCCCCTGCTGCCTGCGCTCTATTCCCGGCTCCATGCTCTCCTTCCTCCCCAGCATTGGCTCAGCCTGCCTGGAAGAGTGTCAGCGGCTGCCCTCCTCCCGATCTCCGGTACCTTACTGAAGTAATCCGACTCGCCATGTTCGGCACCTGCTTTGCTCTGCAGCCTCTGCTCGGCGATATTCCCCGCCACCATGTTCAATCTCAGGCGCCCTGTGATTGGGCGTATGGGGTCATGTGCGGCGGCGGGGCTGGCCTGTCCACGATCGCGGTAGATCCTGGAGTCCCGCCTCCACCCATGTTCAGTCTCCTGCACCCTGTGATTGGGCGAAGGCGGGACTCCAGGATCTACCGCAATCATGGACAGGCCAGCCCCGCCGCTGCACATGATCTCATACGCCCAATCACAGGGCGCCTGAGACTGAACATGGTGGCGGGCATGGGGACACGGGGACACAGTACATTTAGGAGGCAGCCACTGGGACACATACTGCCGGGCGCCCCCCTAAATGTTGCGCCCGGTGCGACGGCCCCCCCTGCCCCCCCACGCTACGCCAGTGCTGCACTGTATATATAGTCTATACTGACTACACTGTATAATTATATATACACACCACTAAATAACCTGCCTAATCTAGCTCAAGTTCTCTCAATCTCCTTCACTTATCACACTACATATGGTTGCCGTGTAAGCAGCCATATATAGTGGGAGGTGTGGATTTAGCCCCCTGAGCCATGATTGGCCAAAGGCACCCTGCCTTTGGCCAATCATGGCTCTCACAGCAGATCGCGCTGTGATTGACCAAAGCATGCAGGTCAGGTGCATGCTTTGGCCAATTAGCAGCCGTCAATGCACTGCGATCTGCCGTGCATTATGGGGTGCTACGCGGTGCTTGGATTTTCCATGAATGCCCCATATGTTCGGTTCGTCTGTGAACAAACAAACGCCCAATGTTCGAGTCAAGCTTAAATCTGATTCGAACATCCGGACCATCCCTAATAGAGTCTTACAGAGACTATTCTATGCAGCCATGTTACCCTAACTGAACAACAGAGACACTGCTGTGAAGAGCCCATGTTTGTATAGCTTTCGTAATCTTTTTTTACATCATTCTGCAGTGAATGCATGCTGTTTACCATTTTGACCATGTTTAGTAAACTGCAAATTACATCTATTCTCTGTCTGATTGTTTGGCCAATTACAAATCTACTAACAGGATTAGCCACCTGAGACAATGGTGATGGAAGTAGTGTGACAGCAGCACCCAGTAACTTATCACCCCTGCAATAATGCCCCACTTATTCCAAACAAGATTTCTGATGTAACAATTACCCAAGTGCACAGGTCCAGGTCAGGACTTAGATGGTTGAACCTAGAGATTGCTGGGCCTGATCCAATCATATGGTATCCTGCATGCTCCACAGGCAGAACAGGCAATTAACAGGCAGGAATGAACCAAAAGTGAGCAGGAGCACAAATGCTACCACCTCTACAAGTGATCAGTGAGGAACTGACAACTACTCAGTTAGAACAAGCTAGGAAACTACTGGATAAGTAATAATGGTACTCTATTAGAGGGACCATGACCTGGCCTGGAACAATAGGAATGAATGTGAACACAAGATACCTACAGGCCTTGACAACTCTATAAAGAAGTCAGGCAGATGCTTTAGCAGAGATGCAACAAGGGTTGATGAAAGAGAGAGAGGAGTTCATAGTCAGCTCTAATAGTCTTGGTGAGGAAAAAGGACGGCACCCTCTGCTTTTGTGTGGACAATCTTTGTGTGGCGTCTGAACTTTGTTACCACAAGGAATGCCTATTCTCTTCCATGGATTAACCACTTAAGGACTGCCCACCGCATATATACTGCAGCAGAGGAGGGCGGCTCTATTGCACGAAACAATGTACCTGCACGTTGTTTCATGCAATAAATAGTGTGGACACGCACACACTGCCAGAGGCGCGCACACCCTGCCGGATGCGCGCGCAGCTGCTGCACAGAGAAGGAGCTGATGTGCGTGTTCGGCGGACCCGATGTATGCCGGCCACCCGCAGTCGCTTCACAGAGAGGCAGAACGGGGGTCTGACTATGTAAACAAGACAGATCCCCATTCTACAGGGGAGAACATGGAAATCGTCTGTTCCTAGTAGCCAGTAACAGTGATCTCTGTGTTGTTCCTGTCAGTACTTCCCCCACACAGTTAGAAACACACTGAGAGAATACATTTAAACCCTTTGATCGCCCCTGATGTTAACCTGTTCCCTGCCAGTGCCATTTATACAGTGATCCGTGCATTATTTTAGCACTGATCACCGTATTGGTGTCACTGGTCTCCAAAAAGTGTCACTTAGGGTCAGATTTGTCTGCCACAATATCACAGTCCCACTAACAATTGCCGATTGCCGTTATTACCAGTAAAAACAATAAAAAAAATTAAAAGCTCATAAATCTATCCCGTAGTTTGGAGACGCTATAACTCATCAAACCAATCAATATACCGTATATACTCGAGTATAAGCCGACCTGAGTATAAGCCGAGGTACCTAATGTTGCCACAAAAAACTGGGAAAACTTACTGACTCGAGTATAAGCCGAGGGTCAACAATGCCTCACTGTTCCCATCCTTACTGTTCCCATCCTTACTGTTCCTATCCTCACTGTTCCCTAGCTCACTGTTTCCTATCCTCACTGTTCCTATCCTCACTGTTTAAATTTTACACTGTGTTGGGTGTTCCGCCAATCACAGACGTCTGCTGGGAAACTGAGGATGAGAGAACGTTCGTGATAGGCGGAGAGTGTCTGCTGAGAATCGCCTATCACGTAAAGGACCAGGAAGAGACCGTGGGATTTGAAAGATGGACGCCGCAGCCTCAACTTTTTTTCAGGTACTATTTACAATGTAAAATTTTGCTGACTCGAGTATAAGCCGAGGGGGGGGGGGACACTTTCAGCCCAAAAAAAAGGGCTGAAAATCTCGGCTTATACTCGAGTATATACGGTACGCTTATTGGGATTTTTTACCAAAAATATGTAGCAAAATACAAATTGGCCTTCATTGATGAAGAATTTTTTTTTTTTTACTTCTTTTTGGGGGGGGGGGGGGGGGATATTTATTATAGCAGAAAGTAAAAATTTTTTTTTTTTTTAATTGTTAGTCTTATTTTGTTTATAGCGCAAAAAATAAAAACTACAGAGGTGATCAAATACCACCAAAAGAAAGCTCTATTTGTGGGGAAACAAGGACATCAATGTTATTTAGGTACTGCATTGCACGCCCGCGCAATTGTCAGTTAAAGTAATGCAGTGCCGTTTCGCATAAAATGGCCTGGTCATTAAGGGGGTAAATCCTTCCGGGGCTGAAGTGGTTAAGAAATCTATATGCCACCCTAGGGCGGGCCAAATTTTTCTCCACACACAATCATGCAAGGGTATTGGCAGATCTCCCCAAAGCGGACTGGCCAAACACTGCTTTTATTACCCCCATGTGGTTAAACCAGTTTAAAAGGATGACCTTGGGGAAGAACAACATGCCTGTCACACTCCAGGGGATGATGGAACACTGCCTTGAGGATGTAAATCTGGATAGTATCTGTGACGGGAGTCACTTTGGGTCGGGGGGCTTGTGGAACCCTGCTTACCTTGGAGAGCTTTGGAAACTCCTTGTCCAGCTCCCGAGGCCCCTCCTATATGTAAGTCACCCTGTGTCTATTAGGGGCACAGTGTGACCGAGAACCCCAGTCAGGTCTGCACTAACCAGACTCACCCTACAACCACACCGGACTCAGCATTTCCTTTTACCCCTGTTATCCAGGGTTCTATATGTGTGGCTTGTGTTGAAAGAATAAGGGGGCTCTTTCACTTGGGACAGAAATATTTCTGAACAATATCCCTCAAGAATTATATGAAGATAATTTAATTCCACCTTTCCGAATTCTGAGATATTGTATGAGCTTGGTCTCATGGACTGTTGTATACTTTTTACTAGATTGTTTGAGGTGTGGCTGTATCCCATTGTTCTATTGTTTCTGTTTGCCTTGGGAGCAACCTATTATGGGATGTATATGCGTATGTGGATTGGTTTACATGTTAATGAAACCCCTGTCAGCTATTAGATGCTAGAGAGGAGGGGAATTTCTCCAGCAGCCACTCCTAAAGACAGTCTACTATTGGAAAGTTGAATACACTTGTGTGTCTCTTATTACTGAATGTAGTTTACCCCACCCTGAGTCATTATGCAAAGAAGGGGAGGGTTGTCCCCTGAGTGTATATCTCTTTGTGCCTGTGTTTGAATAAACATTCTTATTGTTCTCTTCATCCTACACTGATGTCTCGACAAGTGACTGGGTGGGCTAAGGGACCTGGGATAGTGTTGGTACCGGACAAGGAAAGCTTATACAGTGGACAACCCGGTAAACCTTCAGCAGAAGAGATGGCTTTAGAGCATGGCGCTGTTGACTTCTGCCCACAACAATGTCAAGCTTCTGTTGAAGGGACATGACCAAAAAGGTCTGCCGACTGACTCCCGTTCAGCTCTCTCAGCCGCTGACTAGAATGTTCTGGCTGGGGGTCCACCCCCATGTCAGAACACAATAGAACAGCAGGAGAGATCGCTCTACTAACATCAGATTGTTAGTACAGCAGCTCCGACCTGAGCTGTCAGTTTTTTTCTGTTCAGCCCACTGGGTTAAAAGAAAAAAAAAACCTAGCAGTGTGTACTAGGCTTTAAGGTAGAAGACATATGTTTTGCAATTGATGACTCCTCAGTGCTCCTGAAATCAAGCTCATTCAATTATAAATAGACAGCTGCATCCCGGACTCCTAGGGGTGAGTGAAGGTGGAGATTTCTTGTGATGACTGGTGGCTTGTGCCATTGTCACATATCCCAGCCACTGTAACTCATGTATGCATCCCAGCTGCTGTCATGTATGCATCATCAGTTGGGAATACAGACATGTTTATCCAGCCGATATCACTCAAACGGTACACGGCTGTGGGGGAGGCATGTCATCAGAAGTTCTACGGGAGTACAGTCATGATCTCCCAGCCACTGTCATTGGCTGGTTTCTGGGGGTGTCAGCAGCAACCTGACTAAATGATTACAGGCTCGACATGCTGCAGCTTTCAAGTAAAAAGCAGAGATGCAAACTGACTGGGCTAGGACTGATTACGTGCATGGCGTGGTCCACATTAAACAGGAAGGAAGGGGGATTGACAATATCGCTAGGTATTTCACAGCAAACAAAGCAATAGAAAGAAAACAGACTACATTTACAAACAAGTATTGATAACATATTTTAAAAGATATTAAATCTTTTTTTTATATACAGCTTTCTTTAAAAAAAACTCCTAGTGATTCTGGTATTAATGTGTAATCCACAACAAAAAAATTTCTTTGTTTTGGAGAGATTCTCCAAAGACAAGAAATCCGGTTTGGTTTTTACTGCTATCCAGAGAGATTTACCTTCACTTTGGTATCCATTTATGAAACTGAGATGAGCTGCGATCCCGATGATCGCAGCTCATCTTAAATCATTAGCAATTTATGTAACTCAGAATCTTAGCAGAGAACATGTTCTGTGTACTCCCACTGAGCTATTGTATTCTGTCAGAGGGGAGCCATTCTTGCCAGCAGAATACAATGATAAGTGTTACCAGCTATAGCTGATGGCACTGATTGTTTGGGAAAAACAGGCTGGTTGTACACAAGTCAACTTGTGTACTACCAGCTAGCCTATACATGTATTGAAATTTGTCCAATCTCTGCTGAACTTCGATCCATGTATGGCAGGCTTTTGAAAAGTATTGAAAATGTACAGGCCATTGGCAGAAGGTAAAGAGACAGAAAACTGCACAAGACAGACCAACACAGTCTTCTATATGAACGAGGGCCCCACCGGTTCACATACAAATCTATTTTCTATATAATTTACAACAGACACAATGGTAAAAGCAATCGGAGGATAAGACCGCCTTGGTGCAATTTCAGTAAAAAATATTGTAGATGACTTTCAGCAAACAAAGATTGGCAGAAGACAATAGCTAAACCTGTATGTAACCAGCACCTAACTGATTACAAATTGGAAATATACGTGTAGCGGTACCCTCAGCTTAAGAGGGCTGCTTGTTTGTTTGGGCCCTGTAATGCACTGCTACCAACCCCTGGCAATCGGCTCTGACTTCTCTTTGACACAGTTATGAAAAGGGAGGATGGTATAATTGTATTATCTCTATACACTATTATACAGTACAACCCCCTTTGTATACCAGCACAGTAATTGACACTCACCACTAGTGATGAGCCGAACACCCCCGGGTTCGGTTCGCACCAGAACCCGCGAACGGACCGAAAGTTCGTACGAACATTAGAACCCTATTAAATACAATGGATGCGAACGTTCGAATTCTAAAGTGCTAATTATAACAACTATTATGCATGTTATTGTCCTAAAAAGGGTTTGGGAACCCAGGTTGTGCACCAGGGGACATGTATCAATGCAAAAAGAAGTTTTAAAAACGGTCGTTTTTCGGGAGCAGTCATTTTAATGATGCATAAAGTGAAAAAAAAAAAGTCAAATATTCCTTTAAATATCGTACCTGGGGGGTGTCTAAAGTATGCCTGTGAAGTGCCACGTGTTTCCCGTGTTTAGAACTGTCCCTGCACAAAATTACATTTCTAAAGGAAAAAAAGCCATTTAAAACTGCTTGCGGCTTTAATGTAATGTCTGGTCCCGGTAATATGGATGAAAATCTTTAAGAAAAATGGCATAGCTACCCCATGACCCCCCCCCCCCCCTACCCCAGCCCATTACCAGCCCCTTTGGGTCTTGTATGGATATTAAGGGGAACCCCGCACATAAAATAAAAAAGGCCCTATATACTCTGAACAGCCGTATACAGGCGGTGCATACAAGACAGGGACTGTAGGTTTGTTCTTATGTAGAATCTGTTTGTAATTTTGAACAGGTACATTGTTGAAGTGTAGCTCCAGCCCAAAAATCTATTTTTAAACTTTTTGGAAAACATAGGTAAGGGTTATCACCCCTGTAACATTTGTTTTGCTGTCTGTGCCCCTGTTCAGAACATTTCACCTCACTTTCCGTCCCAATGACAACTGTTTTTGAAATGTGGTGTTTTTCTTGAAACAAGGATTGCTGATAAAGCATCAGTACAGAGGAGACACCTTTCTCCCATATTTATTCTTACAGGAGAGAATTTTCCTTCCTAGTGGTAGATTTCCTCTCACTTCCTGTTGTCTTCTTGCGTTTGCAAGTAGGAGTCGTTTGTAAGTTGGATGTTTGAAAGTAGGGACCTGCCGTATATACTCTGCAGAAATAGGCCCCTTAGTTGTTGGTGTTGGCACAACACTGTAAGCACTCACAGTTACTCTTGGTTGGTGCTGGAACGCCCTGCTGTCAACTATTATATCAGGAATTTTAATTACATATAATTGTTGAACAGTGGTAGTAAAAATTGGGCCTTTGATGGTGGTGCTGGTGCCACAACACTGTAAGCCCTGACAGTTACTCTTGGTGGGTGCAGCAATGGGCCCTGCTGTGAATTATTAGATCAAGAATTGTAATTACATGCCCCTTTTGAACAGGGGCTGAAAAATTGGGCCTTTCGTGGTGGTGGTGGTGGTGGCGTTGCCACAACACTGTAAGCCCTCAGAGTTACTCTTGGTGGGTGCAGCAATGGGCCCTGCTGTGAATTATTAGATCAAGAATTGTAATTGCATGCCCCTGTTGAACAGGGGCTGAAAAATTGGGCCTTTCGTGGTGGTGGTGGTGGTGGTGGTGTTGCCACAACACTGTAAGCCCTCAGAGTTACTCTTGGTGGGTGCAGCAATGGGCCCTGCTGTGAATTATTAGATCAAGAATTGTAATTGCATGCCCCTTTTGAACAGGGGCTGAAAAATTGGGCCTTTCGTGGTGGTGGTGGTGGTGGCGTTGCCACAACACTGTAAGCCCTCAGAGTTACTCTTGGTGGGTGCAGCAATGGGCCCTGCTGTGAATTATTAGATCAAGAATTGTAATTGCATGCCCCTGTTGAACAGGGGCTGAAAAATTGGGCCTTAGGCACTGGTGGCACAACACTACAACCCCTCACAGATACTGTACTTGGAGCACAGCAATGAGCCCTGTTGCAAAGTATTGCTTCAAAAATTGTAATGACACGCCCCTGTTAAACAGGGGCTGAAAAATTGGGCCTTAGGCACTGGTGCCACAACACTCCAACCCCTCACAGATACTGTACTTGGAGCACAGCAATGAGCCCTATGGCAAATTATTGCTAAAAAAATTGTAATTACACGCCCCTGTAAAACAGGGGCTGAAAAATTGGGCCTTAGCCACTGGTGGCGGCACCCATAAACAAAAATGATCTTCCAAGCTATCATCATCAATCGTATCATTGAGGACTCGGAGGAGGAGGATAGCCAGTCAACATAACAGCACAGGCACTTAGCATCAGCATCAGTCTTGAAGGGATGTGACATGTTAAAATCAATTAGTCTGTTATATCAGCATCAGGTGTGTGGTAGCTGGTGGTGATCCAAGACTGGTTCATCTTGATGAAAGTCAGTCGATCAACCGAGTCGGTGGACAGGCGCACCCTGTGATCCGTGACAAATCCTCCAGCAGCACTGAATGTGCGTTCCGAAAGAACGCTGGATGCAGGACAGGCCAGTAGCTCAATTGCATACTGTGCAAGCTCTGGCCAGTGATCCATCCTCAAGACCCAGTAAGCCAGAGGATTTTCGGTGGGGAAGGTGTCCAAGTCTGACCTTGCCCCAAGATATTCCTGCACCATGTTTATCAGACGCTGGCGATGGTTGCTGGAACCGATCATACTTTGGGGCTGCGGACTAAAGAATTGTCTGAACGCATCGGTCAGACGGCCACCTTCCCCACCGCTCCTTCTTTGACTGGCCGAAGCCTCAGCAACTCGTTGTCCAGGACCAGGAGTTTGTAACCTCCCAGTCTCTGGGAACCCGTTGCACAGACCTTTCTGCAAGGCCTCCCGGAGTTGTCTCATCCTCTGCTCCCTCTGCGACGGTAACATAAGGTCCGCAACCTTACCCTTGTACCGTGGATCAAGGAGAGTGGCCAGCCAGTAATGGTCCCTCTCCTTGATCCGAAGAATACGAGGATCCTTCCGCAGACTTTGCAGGATCAGGGAGGCCATGCAGCGTAGGTTTGCTGAGGCATTCGCTCCGGAGTCCTCTGGGTCACTAAGGACGACATGATCCGCAGCCACCTCCTCCCAGCCACGTACAAGTCCACTGGTTTCTTGGGACTGTAAATCATCCCTAAAAGACTGCTGCTGATGATGCTGAGTGCCAGCCTCCACCTCCATGCTGACACAATCCTCCTCCTCCTCCTCCTCCTCCTCCTCCTCCTCCTCTTCCTGTGCGATGGGTGGGACAGAAGGAACACTGTCTGGGTAAAGGGGGCCTTGAGAGGCAAGGAAGTCCTCCTCTTCCTGCCTCTGTTCTGCCTCAAGTGCCCTGTCCATTATTCCACGCAGCGTGTGCTCCAACAGGTGGACAAGAGGTACAGTGTCACTGATGCATGCACTGTCACTGCTCACCATCCTCGTGGCCTCCTCAAATGGTGCCAGGACAGTGCATGCATCCCTGATCATGCCCCACTGGCGTGGAGAAAAAAAACCAAGCTCCCCTGACCCTGTCCTGGTGCCGTAGTCGCACAGGTACTCATTGATGGCCCTCTGCTGCGTGTGCAGCCGCTGCAGCATGGCCAACGTTGAGTTCCACCTGGTGGGCATGTCACATATAAGGCGGTTCTTGGGCAGGTTCAACTCCTTTTGCAGCTCAGCCAGGCGAGCACTGGCATTATAAGATCTGCGGAAATGCACACAGACTTTCCTGGCCTGCCTCAGGACATCCTGTAAGCCTGGGTACCTGCCCAAGAACCGCTGCACCACCAGGTTAAGGACGTGAGCCACACAGGGCACATGGGTCAGTTGTCCCTGTCGGAGGGCGGAGAGGAGGTTGGTGCCATTGTCGCAAACCACCATTCCTGGCTTAAGCTGGCGTGGCGTCAACCACCTCTCGGCCTGGCCCTGCAGAGCAGACAGGACCTCTGCCCCAGTGTGGCTTCTGTCCCCCAAACACACCAGCGCAAGCACGGCATGGCATCTTTTTGCCTGCGTACTTGCGTAGCCCCTTGAACGCCTACGGAGCACCGCTGGTTCCGAGGACAAACCACAGGAAGAGGCCATGGAGGAAGAAGAAGAGGAGGGGGTGGAGGAGAGAGGTGTGTCACAACCAGTAGTAGCATTTTGGAGGCGTGGCGGTGGAACAACCTCCAACACTACTGCACCTTGTCTTGCATCCTTCCCAGCTGCCAAAAGAGTGACCCAATGGGCCGTGAAAGAAAGGTAACGTCCCTGTCCATGCCTGCTGGACCATGAGTCAGCGGTAATATGCACCTTACCGCTGACCGCCCTGTCCAGCGAGGCCAAGACATTGCCTTCCACATGCCGGTAGAGAGCCGGAATAGCCTTCCGTGAGAAAAAGTGGCGTTTGAGAACCTGCCACTGAGGAACCGCACATTGCACAAACTCACGGAAGGGGGCCGAGTCTACCAACTGAAAAGGCAGCAGTTAAAGCGCTAGCAATTTAGCCAAGCTAGCATTCAACCGCTGGGCATGTGGATGGCTGGGAGTGAACTTCTTTCGACGGTCCAGCAGCTGGGGCAGGGAAATTTGCCTGCTAGAATCGGACGTCGGTGTACTGCTAGCAGAGTGGCCGCAAGTACTTGGCTGTGACACACCTAATTCTACACCTTCATTCCTCTCAGTGCATGTTTCAGAGAGGACTGAAGTTATAGTGGGGTTGGAGATCCCAGCTGATGCGGTGCAAGGAGAGGTCCGCTTTGTTCTTTGGTGTGGGTCTTTGAGGTAGGCTTGCCAACGAGCTGCATGGCAGGTCAACATATGTCTGGTCAGGCATGTGGTACCCAAGCGGCTGATGTTTTGGCCACGCGATATACGCTTGAGACATATGTTGCAAACAGCAGCTGTGCGATCTGATGCACTAGCCTCAAAAAAGGCCCACACCAAAGAACTTTTTGAATGACGGGCAGAGGCAGCGCCCTGCACAGGCGGAGCTCTGCGGTGTGATTCCGTCGGTGTACTGCCCTTACGCTGGACACCAAAGGGCATCCTGCCTCGTTGGAGATGTGCCTCCTCCTCATCCTCCTCCTCTCTCCTATTAGGCACCCACGTGGAGTCAGTGACCTCATCATCACCTCCCTCCTCATCACTGGAGCCAATCTGGCAGTATGCTGCAGCTGCTGGAACATGACTGCCAGATTGGTGTCCTTCTTGAGCATCCCCTCTGTCTGCTCTCACGCTACTGCCTTCCTCTAGCTGGGTTTCATCATCAGACCCTTCGAAACGCTGGGCATCCTCCTGGAGCATGTACCCAACACTGTGCTCAAACAGTTCGGGGGACTCCTCAGGAGGAGGACATGGTGGGTCTAGGGAAGGAGTGACTGATGATGAGTCTGACATTGATACCAGGGAAGAGGACGCTTTGGCAGCTGCTTTTCCAGTACCCTGAGCCTGGGTGAGAGAGGATGAGGAGGAGGAGGAGGGCTTGGTCATCCACTCTACCAAGTCTTCGGCATGATGTGGCTCAACATGTCCAGCTGCCGAAAAGAAGGACAAGCGTGTCCCATGGCCATGTGCTGATGACAATGCACCGCGTCCATGACCAGCACTGTTGCCCCCAGACACAGAGCCTGCTTGCCCTCTTTTATTGCCTCCTGACTGTCTGCCTCTCCTTGTTTGCCTTCCAGACATTCTAATAGATGGCCTGCAGGGAGATGGGAAAAAAGCAATAAGGGCTACCTTCAGGTGTCCTTCTCTGTCCCTTTACTTAAGGATTTCTAAATATGGTTGAGGATGATTGCTTTTGCACAGAATAGCACAACGACAATTTCCCTGACTGTCCAAAAAAACAAGGATTTCAAAGATGGTTGATGAGGAATGCTTTAGCACACTATAGCACAAGGAGAATTCCCTCACTGTCCTTCCCTGTCCCTAGAAACAAGGATTCGTACAGTAAAAGACACTGACACTCTCCTTACCTATAGTTTTCTGTCCCTAGAAAAAATGTTTTTTTAAAGCACACTATAGCACAAGGAGAATTCCCTCACTGTCCTTCCCTGTCCCTAGAAACAAGGATTCACACAGTAAAAGACACTGACACTCTCCCTACCTATAGTTTTCTGTCCCTAGAAAAAATGTTTTTTTAAAGCACACTATAGCACAAGGAGAATTTCACTCACTTTCCTTCTTTGTCCCTAGAAACAAGGTTTATCACAGTGAAAGAAACTGACACTCTTCCTTCCTATAGTTTTCTGTCCCTAGAAAAAAATGTTTTTTTAAAGCACACTATAGCACAAGGAGAATTCCCTCACTGTCCTTCCCTGTCCCTAGAAACAAGGATTCGCACAGTAAAAGACACTGACACTCTCCCTACCTATAGTTTTCTGTCCCTAGAAAAAATGTTTTTTTAAAGCACACTATAGCACAAGGAGAATTCCCTCACTGTCCTTCCCTGTCCCTAGAAACAAGGATTCACACAGTAAAAGACACTGACACTCTCCCTACCTATAGTTTTCTGTCCCTAGAAAAAATGTTTTTTTAAAGCACACTATAGCACAAGGAGAATTCCCTCACTTTCCTTCTTTGTCCCTAGAAACAAGGTTTATCACAGTGAAAGAAACTGACACTCTTCCTTCCTATAGTTTTCTGTCCCTAGAAAAAAATGTTTTTTTAAAGCACACTATAGCACAAGGAGAATTCCCTCACTGTCCTTCCCTGTCCCTAGAAACAAGGATTCGCACAGTAAAAGACACTGACACTCTCCCTACCTATAGTTTTCTGTCCCTAGAAAAAATGTTTTTTTAAAGCACACTATAGCACAAGGAGAATTCCCTCACTGTCCTTCCCTGTCCCTAGAAACAAGGATTCGCACAGTAAAAGACACTGACACTCTCCCTACCTATAGTTTTCTGTCCCTAGAAAAAATGTTTTTTTAAAGCACACTATAGCACAAGGAGAATTTCACTCACTTTCCTTCTTTGTCCCTAGAAACAAGGTTTATCACAGTGAAAGAAATTGACACTCTTCCTTCCTATAGTTTTCTGTCCCTAGAAAAAAATGTTTTTTTAAAGCACACTATAGCACAAGGAGAATTCCCTCACTGTCCTTCCCTGTCCCTAGAAACAAGGATTCGCACAGTAAAAGACACTGACACTCTCCCTACCTATAGTTTTCTGTCCCTAGAAAAAATTTTTTTTTAAAGCACACTATAGCACAAGGAGAATTCCCTCACTGTCCTTCCCTGTCCCTAGAAACAAGGATTCGCACAGTAAAAGACACTGACACTCTCCCTACCTATAGTTTTCTGTCCCTAGAAAAAATGTTTTTTTAAAGCACACTATAGCACAAGGAGAATTCCCTCACTGTCCTTCCCTGTCCCTAGAAACAAGGATTCGCACAGTAAAAGACACTGACACTCTCCCTACCTATAGTTTTCTGTCCCTAGAAAAAATGTTTTTTTAAAGCACACTATAGCACAAGGAGAATTCCCTCACTGTCCTTCCCTGTCCCTAGAAACAAGGATTCGCACAGTAAAAGACACTAACACTCTCCCTACCTATAGTTTTCTGTCCCTAGAAAAAATGTTTTTTTAAAGCACACTATAGCACAAGGAGAATTCCCTCACTTTCCTTCTTTGTCCCTAGAAACAAGGTTTATCACAGTGAAAGAAACTGACACTCTTCCTTCCTATAGTTTTCTGTCCCTAGAAAAAAATGTTTTTTTAAAGCACACTATAGCACAAGGAGAATTCCCTCACTGTCCTTCCCTGTCCCTAGAAACAAGGATTCGCACAGTAAAAGACACTGACACTCTCCCTACCTATAGTTTTCTGTCCCTAGAAAAAATGTTTTTTTTAAGCACACTATAGCACAAGGAGAATTTCACTCACTTTCCTTCTTTGTCCCTAGAAACAAGGATTATCACAGTGAAAGAAACTGACACTCTCCCTACCTATAGTTTTCTGTCCCTAGAAAAAATGTTTTTTTAAAGCACACTATAGCACAAGGAGAATTCCCTCACTGTCCTTCCCTGTCCCTAGAAACAAGGATTCGCACAGTAAAAGACACTGACACTCTCCCTACCTATAGTTTTCTGTCCCTAGAAAAAATGTTTTTTTAAAGCACACTATAGCACAAGGAGAATTCCCTCACTGTCCTTCCCTGTCCCTAGAAACAAGGATTCGCACAGTAAAAGACACTGACACTCTCCCTACCTATAGTTTTCTGTCCCTAGAAAAAATGTTTTTTTAAAGCACACTATAGCACAAGGAGAATTCCCTCACTTTCCTTCTTTGTCCCTAGAAACAAGGTTTATCACAGTGAAAGAAACTGACACTCTTCCTTCCTATAGTTTTCTGTCCCTAGAAAAAAATGTTTTTTTAAAGCACACTATAGCACAAGGAGAATTCCCTCACTGTCCTTCCCTGTCCCTAGAAACAAGGATTCGCACAGTAAAAGACACTGACACTCTCCCTACCTATAGTTTTCTGTCCCTAGAAAAAATGTTTTTTTAAAGCACACTATAGCACAAGGAGAATTTCACTCACTTTCCTTCTTTGTCCCTAGAAACAAGGATTATCACAGTGAAAGAAACTGACACTCTCCCTACCTATAGTTTTCTGTCCCTAGAAAAAATGTTTTTTTAAAGCACACTATAGCACAAGGAGAATTCCCTCACTGTCCTTCCCTGTCCCTAGAAACAAGGATTCGCACAGTAAAACACACTGACACTCTCCCTACCTATAGTTTTCTGTCCCTAGAAAAAAAGTTTTTTTAAAGCACACTATAGCACAAGGAGAATTCCCTCACTGTCCTTCCCTGTCCCTAGAAACAAGGATTCGCACAGTAAAACACACTGACACTCTCCCTACCTATCCTTCTCTTTCCCTAAACTAAAGGAATCCAGGTTAAGCAAGAAAAAAATAAATGTCACTGTCCCTGCCTATGTTTCTCTTTCCCTGCTCCGGGCGGCGTTCAGAGAGAGCGAACGAGCCCCGACTCTCCCCTTTTAAAGTCCACCCCAGCAGTCCTTGCACGGGGAATGGCACCCTGGGTGCCGCAAAGCGTGCTGGGAAATGTAGTCTTGCGGGTAAAACGATACACCGCTACACACATATACTGTATTTAATTTCAAGAATGCAGTCGGAATGGCAGCAGCACCTCAACATGACACAGTCCCCACTGTTTCAATTCTGAAAATCATGTGGGAAAACTCCAGTAAGCAGGCAGAAGGCAGAAAATCCCAAATAGGGAAAACACTGCGCTAGATAATAAATGGTGAACTTCGCTGTGAAAGGGAATACGAAGCCACCAGTACCAAAAATTTAGATACAAAACTCAAATAATGTGTGAAAAATAAGATACAGCGCTAAGTGATTACCGTTTATACTCGAGTATAAGCCAAGTTTTTCAGCACATTTTTTGTGTGCTGAAAATGCCCCCCTCTGCATATAATTGAGTCACCTTTTTGCACCTGATCTCCCGGACTTTGGGGACCTGGTACCCAAACTTGGCACACATATAGCCCCACTCTTCCTCTACAAGTGTGGGGGGACCTACGACCGGGGAGCACCGATTTTTCAAAGCCGGGCACCCCTTCCATAGACTCCCATGTTAAATGGTAATTTCTCTGGTGATTTTGGGCACCCGGTATCAGCCGGTCGTAGGTCCCCTGGACCCCAAACTTGGCACACATGTAGCCCCATTTCTCCTCTACAAGTGTGCAAAGATTGTTGTCTGGGGGACCTACGGCCAGGGAGCATCGATTTTTCCAAGACGGGCACTCCTTCCATAGACTCTTATGTTAAAAGTCAGTTTAGTCATGGACACAGTGAGGCATGGGCACAGTGAGGCATGGACACAGTGAGGCATGGGCACAGTGAGGCATGGACACAGTGAGGCATGGGCACAGTGAGGCATGGACACAGAGAGGCATGCACATGGACACAGTGAGGCAAAGTGAGGCACAGTCAGGCATGCAAATGGACACCCTAGGCTTATACTCGAGTCAATACTTTTCCCCAGTTTTTTGTGGTAAAATTAGGTGCCTCGGCTTATATTCGGGTCGGCTTATACTCGAGTATATACGGTAAGTAAGATCCTGACAAAGGAATAAGTTTAAACATATGCAAATAAAAAACACATGTGAAAAAGGCTAATGTGAATGCCTTCAAACTAGAACACCAAACAAATCAGTGACTGCAAAATACAGTTGCAAAAAAAAGTATGTGAACCCCTTTGGAATGATATGGATTTCTGCACAAATTGGTCATAAAATGTGATCTGATCTTCATCTAAGTCACAACAATAGACAATCACAGTCTGCTTAAACTAATAACACACAAAGAATTAAATGTTTTTCCAACAGTAGCATTTTATAAATAGTTTCCTGGCTCTACTGCCCTGTATATTGGTGTTCCCCTCCCTAAGTTACTCAGACCTCCTGTGAAGACGGGGATGCTATACAGGGGTTCAAAGACCAAAAGGTTCATTACCCATTATGCCGCGTACACACGACCGTTTTTAATGTCATTGAAAAAAACTGTGTTTTTCTCGACGTGATTCTTCTCAAGCCTGCCTTGCCTACACACTATCGTGGAAAAAAATGCTCGAGTACAACACGTACGAAGGCACTATAAAGGGGAAGTTCCATTTGGATGGCGCCACCTTTTGGGCTGCTTTTGCTGTTCCTCGTGTTAGTAAAGTTTGTTGAGAGACGATTCGTGCTTTTCAGCCTTGTGCTTTTCAGTCCGTTACAGCGTGACGAATGTGCTATCTCCATTACGAACGCTAGTTTTACCAGAACGAGCGCTCCCGTCTCATACTTGATTCTGAGCATGCGCATTTTTTCTCACATCATTAAAGCCTACACACGCCCGTTTTTCATGACGAGAAAAACGACAATGTGAAAAACGACAAGAAAAATTAGAGCATGTTCCAATTTTTTCATGGCCATTTTTCACGTTGTGAAAATCGCTCTGAAGCCCACACACGGTAATTTTTAATGACCATTTAAAAAAATTGCATTTTTCTCGTCATTAAAAACGGTTGTGTGTACACGGCATAAGAGGTGTTCAGGGAGAACTAAGTAGAGGCCTATGTGCTGAGGACCTGGATTGCCACAATCTAAATGCCTGTGGAAGGTAGGCACACTGCTTAACTAAAGTCCTAAAGCCCAATATATATATATATATATATATATATATATATATATATATATATATATATATGGACAGATTGGGGAAGGGACAGAACCACTGTCAGTTTTTTTATTACAATCTGTGCCCCTACTGGGTGGATTTCTCCTTACTGCTGGGATGTAATAGGAAAGCTCTGCAGCGGGGACACAAACTGCTACAAAACACTTTTTAGTAAAATAGGGAGAGGTTAGAACCCTGTCCAGTTTATATTAATCCGCGTGTTTTCTTGTCCCAAAGACAACTGCTTCCTTCAGTTCCTGTTCTGTTGGTAAATGTGTCACAGAGACAGGAAACGTTGGTAAATATCCACAGACTATCAAAGGCAGCAATAAAAACTTAATGGAAGTACCGTAATTACTTTTCCGATACCAAACTATAAAAGTTTTGAATGGCATTCAAATTGTATATATGGCAAAAGTTTGTTTGTTTTGGATAAAGTACAGAATAGTTATAACATTGTCAGATTATGTATATATTGAGTACTGTGCAAAGGTTTTCAACAACTGTCAAAAAATGCAGCTACACGAGGATGCTTTTAAAACAAAAAAAATTATAGTTTTCTTTTAGCAATTAACAACCTACAAGTAAAAACCCATCAAATCAATATTTGGTTTTCCCATCCATTCCCTTTTAAACAGCATCAAATCTTTTAATAAAAACTTGCAACCAGTTTTTTAACCATTTCATTTTCCATGTAGTCCATTGATAAAAATCTTTACAAAATATTACAAAATATGCTTTTTTCTACTTTGACCGGTGTTAAGGTTAGTAAAATCGTGTGTTACTGATATAAAATATGCAATATATATTCCATCATTTGTCCCATTTAAAGTGGCACTAAAATGATGGTTCTGGTACAAAGTATTTTAAAGTTATTTACAATGCCGGCTTTTTCTTTTTCAATTTTTCAATTTTAAATTAAACCAAAAACGACAAAAACGAATAACAATCAAAAAAGGTTTAAAACTAACGGTTAGAAAAATAATAATAAAAAACAGCAGGGAGTAATTGTTAAAGTGCTACTAAACTCAGTAATATGAAAATAGTTTATCCACCAATGCCCCCCCCCCCCCCCCCCACAGTGCCCAGAGCTATAAATCTTCTTTTTACATTAAAATACTGCCACTATATACATTTTTGGGCTGATCGGTATACCATGGTCAAGCGATAAACTGCAGGGTCTGCCCGAGTGCTGAGTGTTCAGGTAGGGGAAGATTTCAACTACAGCCTGTGTCCTCATGCTGTAATGGGAGACGGATTATCCATCAATCAAGATGCGACATCCCACCCACTGTGTTCTTTTTTAGTTACTGGGCATGGAGGAGGAGATATCTGTATACACGCCCAAAGGTGTGATGTCAATACCATGTGACCTGAAAAGCTTAGCTCAACAAGGAAATGTTCTCGCCAGCAAAAGAGACCAAACTGAGTATGTGCAGCTTTACTACTCTGACTGTGTCTTATCTGGCCTTGCCAAGAGAGATCCTGCAGGAGGGGAAGGATCTGTACATACAGGATCAAAGAGCCTTTTTACACATTACAAAGGATTACCCCTTAAGTTCCACAGTGAGTATAACAAGCATGATATTCTGCATATACAGACAGACTTTACTGTTGTGGGTTTAGTAACACTTTAAGGGGAGAAGGGGAAGATGGGGTATTTAGGGCTGATGAGGGTAAACTAAGGGTTAAGAGGGTAAATTGAACACATTTTATTTAAATACATTTAGTTTTACTTGTCAGGTTGCTTTAGCTAAATTATAGGTGCAGAGAAAGGAGGAAGGAAATAGTTACCTGCAGGCATACTAGACTTTAATTCATTTATTACTAAGTATGTCCGAGAATGGGAGCTCAATTAGATTAGATAGGGAGCTTTCTACACAACAAAATTCCACATAGATCTGCAAATATATGATACTAACATCCTTTTTTTTATTATAGTGTTTATAGAATGATTGCTATTTATTTAATTTCAATCCGTACAGTGCCATCATTGGCCTTGCACCCTTCTATACTGACTGTGGAACATGATGTTGAATGTTAGGCTGCTGTCATCATATGCAGATTGCAGCTCATCCCTTTGATTTGCAGATGAATGAAACAGAGTAGATATAAAGTAACATTACTATAAATCTCACTTTCTCTAATCTGAACAGTGTTTATAAACAGTATGTCAGATAATCTATTTTTTGACAGTAGCAGCTATCACAGCTGCTGTATTTTTACAGCAACTCCTGACTGAAATGTTATTTAAAGATGTGTCACAGGTACAATAAAAAGGTAACTTCTCAGAACAAACAATCAATGTCAAACTTGTGAGGTACTGCCATTACTCCGTACTAAATTATGAAATGTCAAGACAAATATTGAAGGCAATAAGAAATACAAGACATTCTTATCTTCTTGTAGGAAACCCCTCAGGCAGGTCTCACCGAAAGCGAGCCTGTCTGAGGGGGGAAACCCCTAGATTGCCAGAGAAATCCATCACATCATAGAGGGAAGTCTAAAATGGGGTAGAGAACGCTATCCTGTACACACCATGTTTTTATTCATTTATTTGAAAAGAGTTAGAAAAGGAACAGAAAAAAAAAAATGAAGGCAAGGTAGGAAAAGGCGGAGAAAAAAAAAAGTGGGGGGGGGATCGCCTCCCAGGGGAAGACATCCACAGCGTCAGTCAGGCAGCGGGAACCACCGACAAAGAATCTTAACTAGGTATATTGGAGGAATTCATCTGAGAAGCGGAAGAGGTCCCAGTGTATCCATCTGGACTTGTGTTACTCAGACTTATCCTGCAATGCTGCTGTCAAATCTTCCATCTGCCCTATGTCTTTCACTCTCACAAACCATTGGGCCACCGTTGGGGCAGACTGTTGCTTCCACAAAGGCAGAATGCAAGCCCGTGCAGCATTAAGGAGGTGTTTGAGAAGGGATTTGTGGTAACGTTTCCTTGACAATGGGGTGAGGTTAAGCAGGACTTCAGCTGGGTTATCCTGCAGTGAGATGTCAGTGAGCTTATGTATGAGCTTAAGCACTGGTTGCCAGAAAGTGGCAAGTGTAGGACACTCCCAGAAAATATGCAGAAGTGTACACGAATGGAGGCCACAACGCCAGCAACGATCTGTCTGAAGAGGGACTGACTGACATTTTGATAGTCAGCAAATGCCAGAAAGTGCGAGGGAGGGAGCACCAGAAGGACAGGGCATGTGTAGTATGTCCACCAACGCTGTATCCTGGCCTAGGCCAACAAGGCCCAGGCCTAGGGCAGCACTTTGCAGGGGGGCAGCACGGAAACAGTCCCCACCGGCTTGCGCTACACTGTTAGTGTAGTGCCAGTCTTATGGGGCGGACTGGGCTGAGAGGCAAATTAGTCTAGCGCCCCCTTAAAGCAGCCGCACTGCTTCTGGCATGCAAGCGGCCGGCATTCCGAAACTGTGGGGGGGGGGGGGGGTGTGGCGCAGCTTCTAATTTTGACTGTCCTATCATCCTGGACCACAAACCTTCGTCTTTGTGCTATATGTTTTCTGCCTGCACCATTAGCATGGTTATATCTTCTTAGTCCTCTCCATAAAATTATCAGAAATTTGTGCTTAAAGTAGAACTATAGGCGACACTTTTATTTTCATTTTGGATAGAGTAAGGGAGGGTTATAGTCCCTGTCAGTTTATTTTTTACCATCCCTGTCCCATTACAGAGATTTCCCTTTATTTCCTGCCCCATAGCCAAACAGGAAGTGAGAGGAAATCTATGCAAATTAGGGGAATCCATTGCCCCTCCCCCCAGGCCCTCAGAACTAGTGTCCCCACTCGAAAATTTCAGGGCGGGTCTTAAACAGAAAGGGATGTGGCCTTGACAGGAAGGGGTGGGTCATATTTAAATTAGGGCGTGCACAAGTTTAGTCAGGCCTAGGGCAGCACAAAACCTAAATACACTACTGATGTCCACAACTAATTAAGAAACTCTGCAGGTAGGTTGCTCCATACATCCAGGAGAACTACAGATCTTCTGTGGAATTAGGCTGTCTCATTTGCTTAGTTGATATTGAGATCAGAGATTTTTGGAGGCCATACCATCTCTTTTAGAACTCATTGTTCTTCTATTCAATAAAGATAATTCTTTATGCATGTTTGGGGTCATTGTCCTGCTGCAGAATGAATTTGGGTATGGTCAAACACATCTCTGATAGTACTGCATGAAGAATAAGTATGTGCCTAGCTGTCAGGACACTAATAGAAATGCACAGGTGCCAGCACACAGACAAGGAATTCCTGACATTAGGCTGTGTAGGTTCACACGTTGGTGGATCAATATGTACAGGCCTGTGCGCACCAGCGTATGCTCACATATTGGCACATGTTTGTGCATGCTCAATCTCAAAACGGGTGCCAACCACCCTATCTAAAAGAAGGAATAGTGACTGATAATTGCTGGATGATCTTCAGATACCCATGGTCCTTTTTCTGTGTTTCCTGATTTTTCTTACTGCTTGACTACTCAGTACTGACTTGGCTTGTCCCTGGATATCTTTTTGACTCTCTCCTGATCATGATCTCAGCTTGCTACTTGGCCTTGTTTCTGTCTGATCTCCCCTGTATGACCATGTTATTGGCTGCTTACCTGTACATGACCCCAGCTTGCCTCTTGACCATGCTACTGCTACCAACTGCCTACCTGTGCATGACCAAAGCTTGGCTCCTGACCATGTCTACTCTTCCAGTTGTCCATGTTTGACCTCTTTTTAACTTTCAGACCAAGTCTGCCGACCTACCTGCACCAGGTCCTGGCTACCCTGCCTTCCAGATCTGCCTTTTGGGTTCTACCCTGCTCCTCCATGCTACAAGTGCACAAGCTACCTACCACAGCTCCTTTCATGGGTGTTCATGGGACATCCTTCTGCTGCATCAGTCACTATCTCCACAGATCATCCCTGTTGACCATCATCTACTGTACAGAACTCCGGGCACCCATGCTACCCTGAGCCTCGCACCCATTTTCACATTCAGGTGTGTTTGGATCAGAGCCGCAAGGGAAGCCCTCTCACCACTTTGGCCCCACCCAGGTACGTGGCACTAGCATAGTATATTCAAGCATTGAGAAGACCAATAAAACTGACCTGCCCCTGCCAACGCTATCTGAAACAATTTATTTTATATTTTTATCCACATTCATCCATTCTGCCTGTGTCCCTGTGCCATTATTTGTAAAAAAAATAAGGTAATCGGGGCTAGCTTCTTCTTTCTTTTTCTCTGCCAGTCCACCAATGATGTTTGCCTCTTATTTTGAGTTTAATGTCATACAGTGAATGTGCATAATAAGATGCAGTACATGGAGATCAGCCAGAAAGGCACTGGTAATGTAGCCTTACAAGGGAGCATATGTGATGACCTGGATACATCACCAGTGCCTAAGAAGAACCAGGAAGTGGGAACATGTTAAAAGTAAGTAAAAGCAAAATCACTTTTTTTAAAGAAATGATTGTTAGATTATTTCACATCAGCATTTGGAGTTGAATGCTGATGTGAATTTTAGTGAAAGAAAAGAAAGATCAGCTTTTATTCTGACCAAATACCCAACTACACGTGCAGAAATTCTGCCCCAAACTGCAGTGAACCACCAGCATTCTTCACTGCTGCCAGCAGACACTCATCCTTTTACTGCTCTTTAGGCCTTTGGTGACCAAATCAAAGCAGTCGGATTCCAACACAGTCCCCGTCCTCAGCCATGCCCCTCTTATGCATTTTACCCCATTTGGGCTTATTCTAAGAGGTCTGCCCTCTATGGATAAGCCTAATCAGCATTTGAGTGGCATGGCTGAAGGAAGTGACTGTGTCAGAAGCCAACTGGTTTGACTAAATCACATGGTTTGATTTTATAGAGTGTGGCTCTGTTCATTTTTTAATCTGTTGCAGTTAAACATTTTAAGTTTGTTTTTTTGCACACCAGTTTTTGTGTTTTTTATGCATAGGTGGGTGGTGGTTGGATGAAAAAAAAAAGCATTTTGTGGGGGCTGCCTAAGCAGTTGGTGCAACTGGACATCTTTCTACTAGGAAGGGGTGTCAACATGATGTGTCTTTCATCCTTGTTCTCAACTTTGCCTGTTTCCTTGTGCTATTGCAGAAGAGTTTGGACAGAAAATCTGTTAACACCTGCCTTCCTTGAAATTTCTGCCTATGTTCACCCTGTGTCTTGTTGCTGTCCTCTGTCTTGCCATGGTATAAGAGTTTTTTACACTGAAGCCTCGTACACACAGGCGGGAATCCCGTCAAAAAAAAAACGTTGGTTTTCTCGACGGGATTCCTGGCAAGCTTGTCTTCCCAAGCCCTGTGTACACACGCGCCATTCAAAAGAACCGCCGTTCTTTTGAATGGCAAGAACGCGGTGACGTTATCGACTACGACGAGCCCGTGCTCGTTACATTCGATGCCGTCGCCGCCATGTTGCTACACCCTACACTACCCTTGTATGCTACTGCGCATGCGTCGAAGTCTCATCGAGCATGCGCGGGTTTCCCTGGACAGGTAAGCATACAGACGACCGGGTTTCTCGGCAGGAAAAACTCTGCCGAGAATCCCGACGAGGAAAATAGAGAGCAGGTTCTCTATTTTTCTCATCTAGATTCTCGGCAGTTTTCCTGACAAAAAACCATACACACGAACGGTTTTCTCGGCAAAAAGCTCTCCCAGCAGTTTTCTTGCCGAGTGTGTACGAGGCTTGAGCTGTCTTCAACAAGCTCAAGTTGTTAATAAAGCACAGCATTTTCTATCCTAACCCAATTTAATTTCTCCTAATTCTTTTTGATTTCGTATTCTAACCTAAATGGTGTCTTGTTGATCACATGGTTTGATTTAGTTCTTGTTCTGTTTATGAAGTTTATAAGTTTGTAAATTAATAAGTTAAACTGTTAAGTTCATTACTTGTAAAAGTACCCTCTCCTTACAGCAGTTTTAAACAAGTCCTTTAAATGTTGCACAGTACTGTATATAACATCTACCACTTTTTTTGTCTGGACACAACACTGTAGAAATAACAAGTGAGTGAAAATCTTTCTAAAGTAAGCATAAAGTGATAGTAAAGGATAAAAATTTTTTGTCTTAAAATGAAAAAGGATATTGTACTTACCTGCTCTGTGCAACGATATTGCACAGTGGGCATATGAGGGGTTTTGGGGCTTTCAATGAGGCCCAATAATATTGTATAGAGCAGTCCCTTACCTCCTATTTGGCAGTCCCCAACCAGTGTTATCTGCTTCTCCTTCCTCTGTGTGCCTCCTTAATAAGCCAGGTGTTATGGAAGCACCCTTGCAAGCATGCTCCTGAGCCGGGCTATGTGCGTCCACAGACACACATAGGGGCTGATTTACCAAACGTTTGCGCCATGAGTATTGGCGCATCTGCGTGCGCAATGGCTGTTTTGGTATTTACAAAAAAATAGCGCCTGTAGCGCAGCCCTATTTGCCATTTACTATAGTGTTCTCTGCGCCCGGGAGGAGGCGCTCAGTGCGCTACTATGGACCTGGCGCAGGGCATGTTAAAATCAAAATATAAAGAAGCTGGAAGTGTGAAAATATTGGGGGTGACATGGGGTGATGTGAGGAAGTGTAGTGACACCTGCCCAAATAACTAATATGCCCAAAATTGAGTGATAAATTAACTTTTTCAAAAGCAGCCCGCTGCGCCGGCAATTCCGATTCGAGCTGCGGGAGGTTTTTTTTAGCTCAGCGCGGGAATTTCAATGGTTTAAATGCGCCGGTTCACTGCGCCGGCAAAATCTTAGTAAATGTCAAGTCACGTAAACTAATTTACATAAGTTGAACCGGCGCAGCCCTGAACTTGCCACTGCGCCAGCAAAATGACATTTCTAAAGGAAAAAAAAGGCATTTAAAAGCAGCCGCGGCTATAATGAATTGTCGGCTCCCGGCAATATAGAGAAAAGTTATAGAAAGTCTTTGCTAACCAAAAAAAAAAAGCGTGGGGGTCCCCCCAAATTCCATAACCAGGCCCTTCAGGTCTGGAATGGATATTAAGGGGAACCCCGCTGCAAATTTTTTAAAAAAAGGACGTGCGGGTTCCCCCCAAATATCCAAACCAGGCCCTTCAGATCTGGCATGGATTTTAAGGGGAACTCCACCCCAAATTTTATAAAAAAAATGGCGTGGAGTTCCCCCAAAAATCCACACCAGACCCTTATCCGAGCACATAACCTGGCCGGCTGCAGGGGAAGAGGGGGGGACGAGAGCGGCCCCCCCTCCCTCCTGAACCGTACCAGGCCACATGCCCTCAACATGGGGAGGATGTCCCCATGTTGATGGGGACAAGGGCCTCATCCCCACAACCCTTGCCCGGTGGTTGTGGGGGTCTGCGGGCGGGGGGCTTATCGGAATCTGGAAGACCCCTTTAACAAAGGGGACCCCCAGATCCTGCCCCCCCTATGTGAAATGGTAATGGGGTACAAATGTACCCCTACCATTTCACAAAGAAAGTGTAAAAAATTTAAAAAATGACAAGAGCCGGTTTTTGACAATTCCTTTATTAATGTCTTTTCTTTTCTTCCATCTTCTTCCTTCTTCTTCTTCCATCTTCTTCTTTTCTCCATTCGGGTTTCTTCCTCCATCTTCATCTTTATCTTCATCTTCCTTCTTCCTTCGGTGTTCTTGTCCAGCATCTTGCCCCGGCGTCTTCCCTTCTTCTTTCTTCTCCGGCCGCTCCGTTTGAATTGGAGGTTCCCGCTGTGCGACGCTTCAGTTCTCCACTTGGTCCGCTAACCACCCGGTGGCTCCGCCCCCCTCTGTCACCACGGGGAAAGTCCCCGTGAAATCCATGTGCGTCAGAGGGGGGCGGGGTCACCGGGTGTATGCGGACCCGATGGGGAACTGAAGAACTGAAGCGTCGCACAGCGGGAACCTCCAATTCAAACGGAGCGGCCGGAGAAGAAAGAAGAAGGGAAGACGCCGGGGCAAGATGCGGACGAGAACACCGAAGGAAGAAGGAAGATGAAGATGAAGATAAAGATGAAGAGGAAGATGGAGGAAGAAACCCGAATGGAGAAAAGAAGAAGATGGAAGAAGAAGAAGAAGATGGAAGAAAAGAAAATACATTAATAAAGGAATTGTCAAAAACCGGCTCTTGTAATTTTTTCATTTTTTTACACTTTCTTTGTGAAATGGTAGGGGTACATTTGTACCCCATTACCATATCACATAGGGGGGGGCGGGATCTGGGGGTCCCCTTTGTTAAAGGGGTCTTCCAGATTCCGATAAGCCCCCCGCCCACAGACCCCCACAACCACCGGGCAAGGGTTGTGGGGATGAGGCCCTTGTCCCCATCAACATGGGGACATCCTCCCCATGTTGAGGGCATGTGGTCTGGTACGGTTCAGGAGGGAGGGGGCCGCTCTCTCGTCCCCCCCTCTTCCCCTGCGGCCTGTCAGGTTATGTGCTCGGATAAGGGTCTGGTGTGGACTTTTAGGGGGACTCCACGCCATTTTTTTTTAAATTTGGGGTGGAGTTCCCCTTAAAATCCATGCCAGATCTGAAGGGCCTGGTATGGATATTTGGGGGGAACCCCACGTCATTTTTAAAAAAAAAATTGCAGCGGGGTTCCCCTTAATATCCATTCCAGACCTGAAGGGCCTGGTTATGGAATTTGGGGGACCCCCACGCATTTTTTTTTTGGTTAGCAATGACTTTCAATGACTTTTATCTGTATTGACGGGAACCAGCAATTCATTACAGCCGCAAGGACTTTTAAATTACTATTATTTTACTTTAGAAATGTCATTTTGCTCTCCAACTGTTATAAACATGGAAAACATGTGCTACTTTACAGGCATACTATAGACACCCCCCGGGGATGATATTTAGGGCCAGTTCACACCGGATGCAGTGCAGTGCGTTTTTTTTGATGCCTGAAAAACGCAAAGAAAGTCCGTTCCAGTGCATTCCAGAAGGCCAAAAAATAATTGGTCATGCTGCATTTTTTAGGTACAAAACTGTACTGGACCCCAGTAAAACACATCAAAAACGCGACGGAACGTACCAAAAATGCACTGGAATGCACCGCAACGCACCTAAATGCACCAAAGACGCACGGCAACACACTTGTCCTAAGTGAAAAGAGGGGGAAAAAAACACTGGACTGCATCAAAAACGCCTCAAAAATGCACTGGAATGTGTCAAAAACGCGCATGCAGAAAAGCACCTGGAACGCACCCAGACTGCGTTTCTATAGTGTGAACTAGGGCCAGTTCACACCATAGAAACACAATCCGGATGTGTTCCAGGTGCTTTTCTGCATGCACGTTTTTCATGCGTTCCAGTGCATTTTTGGTAAGTTTTTGATGCAGTCCAGTGCTTTTTTTTCACCCCTCTTTTTTATTAACCATAGATAAGGACAAGTGTGTTCCAGTGCATTTTTGGTGCATTTAGGTGTGTTCCTGTGCGTTCCAGTGCGTTTATGATGTGTTTTGATGCGTTCCAGTACAGTCCAGTGCAGGTAAAATGCAGCATGTTCTACTTTTTTGGTGGAACTGGAACGCACTGGAACAAACACTGCCATTTAGAACCATGTAACCAACTTTCCATGCATTTTGGATGCATAAAAAACGCAATGGACTGTATGTGGTGTGAAATGGCCCTTAAGCAATTTGGCATATTTAAAGGCACTTCTCCTTGTTTTGTTTTTGGTGTTTTCCAAATTGGTGACATTGATATATGTCCCTTAGGGTGGGACCTGGGCCCCCATTTTAAGGCCAATAACTAGAAGATAAGCCAGCCAAGTGGGGACTAGAAAAATTAACAAGTCAGTTCCCATAGACTGCAATAGTATTTGTTGGTGGGGGGGGGGAGGGGTGATTGTCCCATCTCTAACTTTGTAGCATGCTGGATGATGTGCTTAATTTTGGACGGGGGGAGTTATTTTTTGCTAGCTGCATTGGTGTTGTTCTGCACATGCCCAGCCAGTTAGTTTTTTTTTGGGCGTGCTTTCTGTGTGTGAACAGCGCTTGGATATTTCTGGGCATGCTCACTCAGAGAGTGTTTTTATGGGTAAGAAATTGAAGGACATCTTAACAGGTGTGCCCACTTTGAATTTCAGTCTCTACATTGGGAGAACTTGCATTCTGGGTGTTTCATGGACTGTGCATGTGTTTTCAATTGCCTCATTAGCACACAAACCTATGTTATATAAAGCTTGCAGAGCATTTGGTCGTTTGCGTTGAGAAGAGGCAAGTGTGTGTGTGTGTGGGGGGTAAAATGTACATGTTGGTGTCCTTATCGAGTTTGTAACACATGTATTTTATTTGTTATGTCTTTGCAAAACAGGTGTTTGGTTTATTTTGTGGATTGTATATTTTTTGTGTGGGGGAGATATGTTCCCCTGAAATAATTCTGATGTTGTTAATGTGTGTTGTTTGTTCACTTTGATTTAATTGTCTGTGCTGCATATTTTTGGCCAAAAATTGCTCAAGATGTTGAGTCTGTAACTGTTTCAAATTGACCATGTTTTTTATTTTGCTTTTTGTTTTGTTGAACAATAAAATTAGATGCAAAATTTTGATGTTTGTTTTGTGTTTTCTTTGCAACAAATGTGACAGCTGATTGGCATGTCAAAACAAAACAGGTGTAATTTGTCTACCCTGGTGCCTTCATGGTAGTATATGCATGGATTGTATTGTGTGCTGCCATGGAGAGTCACCAGGAAATGAAAAATACAGAGCGATAAGTATTCAATTTTCCTTTTTTTTACTGCAGTGGTTCTCAGCCTCAGTCCTCAATAGTGATGAGCCGAACACCCCCGGGTTCGGTTCGCACCAGAACCCGCGAACGGACCGAAAGTTCGAACGAACATTAGAACCCTATTAAATACAATGGATGCGAACGTTCGAATTCTAAAGTGCTAATTATAACAACTATTATGCATGTTATTGTCCTAAAAAGGGTTTGGGAACCCGGGTTCTGCACCAGGGGACATGTATCAATGCAAAAATAAGTTTTAAAAACGGTCGTTTTCCGGGAGCAGTCATTTTAATGATGCATAAAGTGAAAAAAAAAAAAGTCAAATATTCCTTTAAATATCGTACCTGGGGGGTGTCTAAAGTATGCCTGTGAAGTGCCACGTGTTTCCCGTGTTTAGAACTGTCCCTGCACAAAATGACACTTCTAAAGGAAAAAAAAGCCATTTAAAACTGCTTGCGGCTTTAATGTAATGTCTGGTCCCGGTAATATGGATGAAAATCTTTAAGAAAAATGGCATAGCTACCCCATGACCCCCCCCCTACCCCAGCCCATTACCAGCCCCTTTGGGTCTTGTATGGATATTAAGGGGAACCCCGCACATAAAATAAAAAAGGCCCTATATACTCTGAACAGCCGTATACAGGCGGTGCATACAAGACAGGGACTGTAGGTTTGTTCTTATGTAGAATCTGTTTGTAATTTTGAACAGGTACATTGTTGAAGTGTAGCTCCAGACCAAAAATCTATTTTTAAACTTTTTGGAAAACATAGGTAAGGGTTATCACCCCTGTAACATTTGTTTTGCTGTCTGTGCCCCTGTTCAGAACATTTCACCTCACTTTCCGTCCTAATGACAACTGTTTTTGAAATGTGGTGTTTTTCTTGAAACAAGGATTGCTGATAAAGCATCAGTACAGAGGAGACACCTTTCTCCCATATTTATTCTTACAGGAGAGAATTTTCCTTCCTAGTGGTAGATTTCCTCTCACTTCCTGTTGTCTTCTTGCGTTTGCAAGTAGGAGTCGTTTGTAAGTTGGATGTTTGAAAGTAGGGACCTGCCGTATATACTCTGCAGAAATAGGCCCCTTAGTTGTTGGTGTTGGCACAACACTGTAAGCACTCACAGTTACTCTTGGTTGGTGCTGGAACGCCCTGCTGTCAACTATTATATCAGGAATTTTAATTACATATAATTGTTGAACAGTGGTAGTAAAAATTGGGCCTTTGATGGTGGTGCTGGTGCCACAACACTGTAAGCCCTGACAGTTACTCTTGGTGGGTGCAGCAATGGGCCCTGCTGTGAATTATTAGATCAAGAATTGTAATTACATGCCCCTGTTGAACAGGGGCTGAAAAATTGGGCCTTAGGCACTGGTGGCACAACACTGCAACCCTTCACAGATACTGTACTTGGAGCACAGCAATGAGCCCTGTTGCAAAGTATTGCTTCAAAAATTGTAATGACACGCCCCTGTTAAACAGGGGCTGAAAAATTGGGCCTTAGGCACTGGTGGCACAACACTGCAACTCCTCACAGATACTGTACTTGGAGCACAGCAATGAGCCCTGTTGCAAAGTATTGCTTCAAAAATTGTAATTACACGCCCCTGTTAAACAGGGGCTGAAAAATTGGGCGTTAGGCACTGGTGGCGGCACCCATAAACAAAAATGATCTTCCAAGCTATCATCATCAATCGTATCATTGAGGACTCGGAGGAGGAGGATAGCCAGTCAACATAACAGCACAGGCACTCAGCATCAGCATCAGTCTTGAAGGGATGTGACATTTTAAAATCAATTAGTCTGTTATATCAGCATCAGGTGTGTGGTAGCTGGTGGTGATCCAAGACTGGTTCATCTTGATGAAAGTCAGTCGATCAACCGAGTCGGTGGACAGGCGCACCCTGTGATCCGTGACAAATCCTCCAGCAGCACTGAATGTGCGTTCCGAAAGAACGCTGGATGCAGGACAGGCCAGTAGCTCAATTGCATACTGTGCAAGCTCTGGCCAGTGATCCATCCTCAAGACCCAGTAAGCCAGAGGATTTTCGGTGGGGAAGGTGTCCAAGTCTGACCTTGCCCCTAGATATTCCTGCACCATGTTTATCAGACGCTGGCGATGGTTGCTGGAACCGATCATACTTTGGGGCTGCGGACTAAAGAATTGTCTGAACGCATCGGTCAGACGGCCACCTTCCCCACCGCTCCTTCTTTGACTGGCCGAAGCCTCAGCAACTCGTTGTCCAGGACCAGGAGTTTGCAACCTCCCAGTCTCTGGGAACGCGTTGCACAGACCTTTCTGCAAGGCCTCCCGGAGTTGTCTCATCCTCTGCTCCCTCTGCGACGGTAACATAAGGTCCGCAACCTTACCCTTGTACCGTGGATCAAGGAGAGTGGCCAGCCAGTAATGGTCCCTCTCCTTGATCCGAAGAATACGAGGATCCTTCCGCAGACTTTGCAGGATCAGGGAGGCCATGCAGCGTAGGTTTGCTGAGGCATTCGCTCCGGAGTCCTCTGGGTCACTAAGGACGACATGATCCGCAGCCACCTCCTCCCAGCCACGTACAAGTCCACTGGTTTCTTGGGACTGTAAATCATCCCTAAAAGACTGCTGCTGATGATGCTGAGTGCCAGCCTCCACCTCCATGCTGACACAATCCTCCTCCTCCTCCTCCTCCTCCTCCTCCTCCTCTTCCTGTGCGATGGGTGGGACAGAAGGAACACTGTCTGGGTAAAGGGGGCCTTGAGAGGCAAGGAAGTCCTCCTCTTCCTGCCTCTGTTCTGCCTCAAGTGCCCTGTCCATTATTCCACGCAGCGTGTGCTCCAACAGGTGGACAAGAGGTACAGTGTCACTGATGCATGCACTGTCACTGCTCACCATCCTCGTGGCCTCCTCAAATGGTGCCAGGACAGTGCATGCATCCCTGATCATGCCCCACTGGCGTGGAGAAAAAAAACCAAGCTCCCCTGACCCTGTCCTGGTGCCGTAGTCGCACAGGTACTCATTGATGGCCCTCTGCTGCGTGTGCAGCCGCTGCAGCATGGCCAACGTTGAGTTCCACCTGGTGGGCATGTCACATATAAGGCGGTTCTTGGGCAGGTTCAACTCCTTTTGCAGCTCAGCCAGGCGAGCACTGGCATTATAAGATCTGCGGAAATGCACACAGACTTTCCTGGCCTGCCTCAGGACATCCTGTAAGCCCGGGTACCTGCCCAAGAAGCGCTGCACCACCAGGTTAAGGACGTGAGCCACACAGGGCACATGGGTCAGTTGTCCCTGTCGGAGGGCGGAGAGGAGGTTGGTGCCATTGTCGCAAACCACCATTCCTGGCTTAAGCTGGCGTGGCGTCAACCACCTCTCGGCCTGGCCCTGCAGAGCAGACAGGACCTCTGCCCCAGTGTGGCTTCTGTCCCCCAAACACACCAGCGCAAGCACGGCATGGCATCTTTTTGCCTGCGTACTTGCGTAGCCCCGTGAACGGCTACGGAGCACCGCTGGTTCATAGGACAAACCACAGGAAGAGGCCATGGAGGAAGAAGAAGAGGAGGGGGTGGAGGAGAGAGGTGTGTCACAACCAGTAGTAGCATTTTGGAGGCGTGGCGGTGGGACAACCTCCAACACTACTGCACCTTGTCCTGAATCCTTCCCAGCTGCCAAAAGAGTGACCCAATGGGCCGTGAAAGAAAGGTAACGTCCCTGTCCATGCCTGCTGGACCATGAGTCAGCGGTAATATGCACCTTACCGCTGACCGCCCTGTCCAGCGAGGCCAAGACATTGCCTTCCACATGCCGGTAGAGAGCCGGAATAGCCTTCCGTGAGAAAAAGTGGCGTTTGGGAACCTGCCACTGAGGAACCGCACATTGCACAAACTCACGGAAGGGGGCCGAGTCTACCAACTGAAAAGGCAGCAGTTGAAGCGCTAGCAATTTAGCCAAGCTAGCATTCAACCGCTGGGCATGTGGATGGCTGGGAGTGAACTTCTTTCGACGGTCCAGCAGCTGGGGCAGGGAAATTTGCCTGCTAGAATCGGACGTCGGTGTACTGCTAGCAGAGTGGGCGCAAGTACTTGGCTGTGACACACCTAATTCTACACCTTCATTCCTCTCAGTGCATGTTTCAGAGAGGACTGAAGTTATAGTGGGGTTGGAGATCCCAGCTGATGCGGTGCAAGGAGAGGTCCGCTTTGTTCTTTGGTGTGGGTCTTTGAGGTAGGCTTGCCAACGAGCTGCATGGCAGGTCAACATATGTCTGGTCAGGCATGTGGTACCCAAGCGGCTGATGTTTTGGCCACGCGATATACGCTTGAGACATATGTTGCAAACAGCAGCTGTGCGATCTGATGCACTAGCCTCAAAAAAGGCCCACACCAAAGAACTTTTTGAATGACGGGCAGAGGCAGCGCCCTGCACAGGCGGAGCTCTGCGGTGTGATTCCGTCGGTGTACTGCCCTTACGCTGGCCACCAAAGGGCATCCTGCCTCGTTGGAGATGTGCCTCCTCCTCATCCTCCTCCTCCTCCTCTCTCCTATTAGGCACCCACGTGGAGTCATTGACCTCATCATCCCCTCCCTCCTCATCACTGGAGCCAATCTGGCAGTATGCTGCAGCTGCTGGAACATGACTGCCAGATTGGTGTCCTTCTTGAGCATCCCCTCTGTCTGCTCTCACGCTACTGCCTTCCTCTAGCTGGGTTTCATCATCAGACCCTTCGAAACGCTGGGCATCCTCCTGGAGCATGTACCCAACACTGTGCTGAAACAGTTCGGGGGACTCCTCAGGAGGAGGACATGGTGGGTCTAGGGAAGGAGTGACTGATGATTTGTCTGACATTGATACCAGGGAAGACGACGCTTTGGCAGCTGCTTTTCCAGTACCCTGAGCCTGGGTGAGAGAGGATGAGGAGGAGGAGGAGGGCTTGGTCATCCACTCTACCAAGTCTTCGGCATGATGTGGCTCAACATGTCCAGCTGCCGAAAAGAAGGACAAGCGTGTCCCATGGCCATGTGCTGATGACAATGCACCGCGTCCACGACCAGCACTGTTGCCCCCAGACACAGAGCCTGCTTGCCCTCTTTTATTGCCTCCTGACTGTCTGCCTCTCCTTGTTTGCCTTCCAGACATTCTAATAGATGGCCTGCAGGGAGATGGGAAAAAAGCAATAAGGGCTACCTTCAGGTGTCCTTCTCTGTCCCTTGAAACAAGGACTTTCACAGTGAAAGAAACTGACACTGTCCCTACCTAGAGTTTTCTGTCCCTAGAATAAATGTTTTTTTTAATCACAATATAGCACAAGGAAAATTAACTCACTGTCCTTACAGGTCCCTGGAAACAAGGACTTGCAGAGTGAAAGAAACTGACACTGTCCCTACCTAGAGTTTTCTGTCCCTAGAATAAATGTTTTTTTTAAGCACAATATAGCACAAGGACAATTAACTCACTGTCCTTACAGGTCCCTGGAAACAAGGACTTGCAGAGTGAAAGAAACTGACACTGTCCCTACCTAGAGTTTTCTGTCCCTAGAATAAATGTTTTTTTTAAGCACAATATAGCACAAGGACAATTAACTCACTGTCCTTACAGGTCCCTGGAAACAAGGACTTGCAGAGTGAAAGAAAAAAAACACTCTCCCTACCTACAGTTTTCTGTCCCTAGAAAAAATGTTTTTTTTAAGCACAATATAGCACAAGGAAAATTAACTCACTGTCCTTACAGGTCCCTGGAAACAAGGACTTGCAGAGTGAAAGAAAAAAAACACTCTCCCTACCTACAGTTTTCTGTCCCTAGAAAAAATGTTTTTTTTAATCACAATATAGCACAAGGAAAATTAACTCACTGTCCTTACAGGTCCCTGGAAACAAGGACTTGCAGAGTGAAAGAAACTGACACTGTCCCTACCTAGAGTTTTCTGTCCCTAGAATAAATGTTTTTTTTAATCACAATATAGCACAAGGAAAATTAACTCACTGTCCTTACAGGTCCCTGGAAACAAGGACTTGCAGAGTGAAAGAAACTGACACTGTCCCTACCTAGAGTTTTCTGTCCCTAGAATAAATGTTTTTTTTAAGCACAATATAGCACAAGGACAATTAACTCACTGTCCTTACAGGTCCCTGGAAACAAGGACTTGCAGAGTGAAAGAAACTGACACTGTCCCTACCTAGAGTTTTCTGTCCCTAGAATAAATGTTTTTTTTAAGCACAATATAGCACAAGGACAATTAACTCACTGTCCTTACAGGTCCCTGGAAACAAGGACTTGCAGAGTGAAAAAAAAAAAACACTCTCCCTACCTAGAGTTTTCTGTCCCTAGAAAAAATGTTTTTTTTAAGCACAATATAGCACAAGGACAATTAACTCACTGTCCTTACAGGTCCCTGGAAACAAGGACTTGCAGAGTGAAAGAAAAAAAACACTCTCCCTACCTACAGTTTTCTGTCCCTAGAAAAAATGTTTTTTTTAATCACAATATAGCACAAGGAAAATTAACTCACTGTCCTTACAGGTCCCTGGAAACAAGGACTTGCAGAGTGAAAGAAAAAAACACTCTCCCTACCTACAGTTTTCTGTCCCTAGAAAAAATGTTTTTTTTAATCACAATATAGCACAAGGAAAATTAACTCACTGTCCTTACAGGTCCCTGGAAACAAGGACTTGCAGAGTGAAAGAAACTGACACTGTCCCTACCTAGAGTTTTCTGTCCCTAGAATAAATGTTTTTTTTTAAGCACAATATAGCACAAGGACAATTAACTCACTGTCCTTACAGGTCCCTGGAAACAAGGACTTGCAGAGTGAAAGAAAAAAAACACTCTCCCTACCTACAGTTTTCTGTCCCTAGAAAAAATGTTTTTTTTAAGCACAATATAGCACAAGGAAAATTAACTCACTGTCCTTACAGGTCCCTGGAAACAAGGACTTGCAGAGTGAAAGAAAAAAAACACTCTCCCTACCTACAGTTTTCTGTCCCTAGAAAAAATGTTTTTTTTAATCACAATATAGCACAAGGAAAATTAACTCACTGTCCTTACAGGTCCCTGGAAACAAGGACTTGCAGAGTGAAAGAAACTGACACTGTCCCTACCTAGAGTTTTCTGTCCCTAGAATAAATGTTTTTTTTAAGCACAATATAGCACAAGGACAATTAACTCACTGTCCTTACAGGTCCCTGGAAACAAGGACTTGCAGAGTGAAAGAAAAAAAACACTCTCCCTACCTACAGTTTTCTGTCCCTAGAAAAAATGTTTTTTTTAAGCACAATATAGCACAAGGAAAATTAACTCACTGTCCTTACAGGTCCCTGGAAACAAGGACTTGCAGAGTGAAAGAAAAAAAACACTCTCCCTACCTACAGTTTTCTGTCCCTAGAAAAAATGTTTTTTTTAATCACAATATAGCACAAGGAAAATTAACTCACTGTCCTTACAGGTCCCTGGAAACAAGGACTTGCAGAGTGAAAGAAACTGACACTGTCCCTACCTAGAGTTTTCTGTCCCTAGAATAAATGTTTTTTTTAATCACAATATAGCACAAGGAAAATTAACTCACTGTCCTTACAGGTCCCTGGAAACAAGGACTTGCAGAGTGAAAGAAACTGACACTGTCCCTACCTAGAGTTTTCTGTCCCTAGAATAAATGTTTTTTTTAATCACAATATAGCACAAGGACAATTAACTCACTGTCCTTACAGGTCCCTGGAAACAAGGACTTGCAGAGTGAAAGAAAAAAAACACTCTCCCTACCTACAGTTTTCTGTCCCTAGAAAAAATGTTTTTTTTAAGCACAATATAGCACAAGGAAAATTAACTCACTGTCCTTACAGGTCCCTGGAAACAAGGACTTGCAGAGTGAAAGAAAAAAAACACTCTCCCTACCTACAGTTTTCTGTCCCTAGAAAAAATGTTTTTTTTAATCACAATATAGCACAAGGAAAATTAACTCACTGTCCTTACAGGTCCCTGGAAACAAGGACTTGCAGAGTGAAAGAAACTGACACTGTCCCTACCTAGAGTTTTCTGTCCCTAGAATAAATGTTTTTTTTAATCACAATATAGCACAAGGAAAATTAACTCACTGTCCTTACAGGTCCCTGGAAACAAGGACTTGCAGAGTGAAAGAAACTGACACTGTCCCTACCTAGAGTTTTCTGTCCCTAGAATAAATGTTTTTTTTAAGCACAATATAGCACAAGGACAATTAACTCACTGTCCTTACAGGTCCCTGGAAACAAGGACTTGCAGAGTGAAAGAAAAAAAACACTCTCCCTACCTACAGTTTTCTGTCCCTAGAAAAAATGTTTTTTTTAAGCACAATATAGCACAAGGAAAATTAACTCACTGTCCTTACAGGTCCCTGGAAACAAGGACTTGCAGAGTGAAAGAAAAAAAACACTCTCCCTACCTACAGTTTTCTGTCCCTAGAAAAAATGTTTTTTTTAATCACAATATAGCACAAGGAAAATTAACTCACTGTCCTTACAGGTCCCTGGAAACAAGGACTTGCAGAGTGAAAGAAACTGACACTGTCCCTACCTAGAGTTTTCTGTCCCTAGAATAAATGTTTTTTTAAATCACAATATAGCACAAGGAAAATTAACTCACTGTCCTTACAGGTCCCTGGAAACAAGGACTTGCAGAGTGAAAGAAACTGACACTGTCCCTACCTAGAGTTTTCTGTCCCTAGAATAAATGTTTTTTTTAAGCACAATATAGCACAAGGACAATTAACTCACTGTCCTTACAGGTCCCTGGAAACAAGGACTTGCAGAGTGAAAGAAAAAAAACACTCTCCCTACCTACAGTTTTCTGTCCCTAGAAAAAATGTTTTTTTTAATCACAATATAGCACAAGGAAAATTAACTCACTGTCCTTACAGGTCCCTGGAAACAAGGACTTGCAGAGTGAAAGAAACTGACACTGTCCCTACCTAGAGTTTTCTGTCCCTAGAATAAATGTTTTTTTTAATCACAATATAGCACAAGGACAATTAACTCACTGTCCTTACAGGTCCCTGGAAACAAGGACTTGCAGAGTGAAAGAAACTGACACTGTCCCTACCTAGAGTTTTCTGTCCCTAGAATAAATGTTTTTTTTAAGCACAATATAGCACAAGGACAATTAACTCACTGTCCTTACAGGTCCCTGGAAACAAGGACTTGCAGAGTGAAAGAAACTGACACTGTCCCTACCTAGAGTTTTCTGTCCCTAGAATAAATGTTTTTTTTAAGCACACTATAGCAGAAGCACAAAACACACTGACACTCTCCCTACCTATCCTTCTCTTTCCCTAAACTAAAGGAATCCAGGTTAAGCAAGAAAGAAATAACAGTCACTGTCCCTGCCTATGCTACTCTATCCCTGCTCCGGAACACACTACACTAGGCCGCCGTGCTGGCGGCCTTTTATAGTGTGGGGCGTGTACTAAACACCCTCAGCAATAATTGGCCACAGGCATCCTGCCTGTGGCCAATCATTGCTCTCCTCGCTGCCGGCGCTGTGATTGGCCAAGCATGCGGGGTCACAGTGCATGCTTGGCCAATCACAGCGCCTGGATGACACTGCGATGGCGTAGTGCATTGTGGGCCGTTCGCGTCACTCGAATTTGGCGCGAACGGCCCAAATCGTTCGATCTTCGTCGAACGATCGAACAGCCAATGTTCGAGTCGAACGTATGTTCGACTCGAACACGAAGCTCATCCCTAGTCCTCAAGTACCCCCAACAGGACATGTTTTGTGAATTTATTTTATCGAGAATTGCTGTCCAAAAATCAAAACCATTGACTGTGATTTAAAGCACATGTGCAAGATGAAGGAAAACCTGCAAACATGGCCTGTTGGGGGTACTTGAGAAGCACTGATTTAGAGCACTGCGCTTAAAAATAGCTCAAGGCCATACAATTCTAATTGTGGGCATTTTGAGGGAAACAAAGTGTTAGAACCCCTGCGTGTGTGTTTTTTTTTTTTTTTTTTTTGTAGTTTGGTCTTGGTCTCCTTTTTTCTTAACATTGGCTTCACTTCCTGTTTAGCCGTTTGACAGGAAGTGAAGGTAAAACCCTACCAATGGCTTTTCTTGGGGACACACAGATCAATCTAACTAGTGTCCCCATTAAGCAAATTGCACTCTAGCACTTTGTTGTGTACACCCCAAATCATTGGGTAGTTTGGGGTTTAGTAAAGACAAATCCACTCTGCAGTAAAAGTGTAGCTGCTGAAAATCTGAGGGAAAGTACTGGTGATTGGATGTTGCAATCATGTAAAAGCAAAGATGGTTTTTTTTGGCTTGCATGTACCCCTCAGATATACAGCAAGTGCACTTGTAGTGCAAAGTAGATTTGCCTTTAGTAAATAAACCCCACAGTCCAAACTACCTAATAAATTGTGGTGTACCCCGCAATATGCTCGAGTGCAATGTGCATAATGGGGAAAGTATTTAGACTGACCTGTGTGTCCCCAAGGAAAGACATTGTTAGGGATTTTCCCTCACTTCCTGTGTGGCTATGTGACAGGAAGTGAATTATTTGGAAGGATAAAGTGGCCAAATTATTTAGTTTAACTTTTCAAAGACTCATTCCTAAGTTGAATTGTGATGCATGTCAATGGCCCATTTAGACCCTGTAACGGCACCCCAATATAAAGGAGTAAAACGCCGTTTACGATGTTCCCTCTCCTAGACACACATCCACTCGCTACCAATATCCACAGCTAAACGACCCTTTCCCATAGGAACCAATCCCTCTGGAAGAAAACGAGACACACTCTGTCTTCTTCTGTAATAGGAATCACTTTATTATTGAGAAACATTGTAACTTTATACACAATTCAATCCACATGATTTAACATGAACAAGGGCCCAGCTCCACCCACACATCCCAAGACTCAACACCTCATCCTGACGTCTGCTAGGCTTCAAAAGATCCCACACAATACACATCTTCTCACAAAGGGTTGGCAGCCAGTCTGTCTGCCACTTTACAATACACACAAGGACAGACTTAATGAACAATAGAATGCAAAACACCTTAATTCCTCACAGCAATGATTACATAACCCCCACACACAGTATACATCCAATCTATATACAATGTATATACAGCCTTGAATATGGCTATCACAGAACATATCGGGGGTTTCTTTTATTCACCCTGTGTCCAAAGTGACCCCACTGTCACACATCTCCCCTTTCGGCAGGGGACTAACAGAGGAGGGGACCCCAGACGGGTCTACTCCGAAGTTAGTCCATGGGTCCATTCTTCCAATGCTGGTATCCACCCAGTACCACAAATGAATTGCTCCAAGCAGAGCATTACTTACCCAGCCAACCTCTGCCTCTCTCAGAGAACATACCCGCCGCTGGGGAGAAGACAGGGTGACTGGGCTCAGTCCGTCATGCTGTTGGGGATCTGGGTCGACTGCCCGGCATCCCTGGGGTATACAAGTGGAGACCGAAGTCCCATCCACTTGTGGTAGGTGGAAATCCCCCAGTGCTTGCAAAGCAAGGCTGACATCCTCCTGTCCCAGTGTCACACCATTTTCTGGGGTTGTGTCAGTGAGGACTGAACTCCCATCTACTACCACAGGAACTCCCTCTTCTGTTAGTTGAGAGCAGAGGCCCGTGGCACTCGGCTCTGTTGCCAGCTCTTCTGCTGGGTTGCTGTGAGTGGAGACCGCAGTCCCATCCACCGATAGCCGCTCAAGTGGCAGTTGTGTGCAGCGGCCAGTAGCATTCTGCCCTGCTGCCAGTGATTCAGCTGGGGGTAAAAGCTTTACCACCCCAGCTTGTTGCTGGAGAGAGGGGCCAACTGCCCCGGCTCCCTGAAACTCCACAGTTGTTTCCGGTGCTGGGCAGAGGTTGCTATCACTCTGCCCTGTTGCCAGCACTTCTGCTGGGGACTCCACACCATCTGCTCTGGCTACCTGTTGGGGAGGGAAAATGGCTGCTTCTCCTCCCTGCATCTCTGAAATCCACTCAGAAAGAGGAACCATCACCTTCTCAACTCGGGCCTCCAAAACTGCCATGGGTGTAGAGCAGGGGTCTGTAGTACTCTGTCCTGCTGCCAGTACTTGGGCAGGCGATGCATAATCCCTAACATCCTCTGAACAGTCCCTTAAGTCCATATCTTCTGTAATCTGTGGCTGGGGAGATGAGCCAACTGCCCTAGCTCCCTGGAACTCCATATCATCCACTTCGGCTTTAGGGAGGGCAATCTTCAGCTTTTCCACTGCCGATTCTTCAGCCAGGCTAGCTCCCTGGAACTCCATATCATCCACTTCGGCTTTAGGGGTGGCAATCTTCAGATTTTCCACTGCTGATTCTTCAGCCAGGATTTCATAGTTGTCAACTGGTATTTCTTTCTCGTACATCACGGGACACAGAGCGACATAGTCATTACTAATGGGTTATATAGATACCGTCAGGTGCTGGCACTGGCAACTTCCAAAACCGGAAGTACCCTCCCCTATATAAGCCCCTCCCATCCGGGAGCACCTCAGTTTTTTGCCAGTGTCTAAGGTGTTGGCCAAGAAGAAACATGTGTTTTTCACTGAGCTTGCGTACAGGTTCTTTTGGGCCTCAGTAAGCTATTCCGGATCCGACCAAAAAAGCTTCATAGCTAAACGGTCGGTACCCGGGCCTTGCAGAGAAGAGCAAGGTTTTGCCTGTAATGCTTCTCTTAGGAGAGCTGGACCCTGGGATCCAGAGCTCTGGTCATACCCACGACCAAGATGTTTTCTGTGCAGGGTGCTATACAGGTCCAGGGGAGTGGAATCCTTGGGAACCCGGTCCCTGAAGGTTTGATTACAATGCCTGCCGTGATAGGTGAAGTTTGGGCTTTTGTGGACCAAACAAAGTCCTGCGGCGGGGAACAGGTAAGTGGGGGCCCCCAGGAACTTGGTTCTATTGGGGGACCCCCAAGCCTAATTTGTCTTTCTGTCTGTTACCTAACGGTATTCCCGCTAATATTCTGTGTATGCCTGTTACTACTGAGAAAATGTAAAAATTTTAATAGTAGGCAAGAAAAAAAAATAAAAATAAAAATGTAAGACCGCGGTACCTGTGTTAGACACTAGAGGCCGCTATGGTTCTTTTTCTTGTAATGTGGATTTTTTTCTTCCAGAATCAAATCCAGGCAGTTGGTATGTTCTCTGCTGGGAAGCTGTCTCCTCTGCCCTGTTGCTGCGCTCATCCATCCCCGGGCCCTGCGGCAAAGGGACCCTGGCTCCCATCTAGCTCCTGGTTGTTTTCAAAAAAGGCGCCGAAGGCGCACGTGCCCGCGCGCGTGCGCGTGCACGCGCCTCTATTCATAGAGGCGATCTGGAAAAAGGGGCGGAGCGGGTGGATGACGCTCAGGTGTGCGCCGCGGCGCTACTGCGCATGTGCGGGCGTCCAGCGTGTTTTGAAGCACATTATAGCTGGCTGTTGAAGTGCACAGACAGAGCTAGCAACAATATAAAGGCACATAGAGGCGGTTGATGCAGGCATCCCCTAGAAAGGCACTTTAGTAGACACCAATTGTGATATAGCAGCAATTGTGCTAGACTATTCTCAGTAAAAGTGGTGTATTACGGCTGGAATACCTCAGCTTTAGGCTTAGGAATATGCCGTCCAGAAGCTCCGGAACTGAATCTTCCAGGAAGCGAAGGGGGTCTCATCGGGCTCTGAGGATCTTGGGCATACTTCTGCTGCACCAGTCTCCCCTGAAGTTCAGAGGTAAGTGACCGTAGAGACCCCGCAGGGGTACTTGGTACTGTGGCTGTCCTCAGTTCACCTGCTCCTGTGTATGTAACAGAGGAGGTTTTTTCCTCAGCTCTGGGAGGATTAGAGAGAGATTGTCAACATTGATCGGTGCCTCCCTGTCAGGGAAAGCACGCCCGATCTCCGTCTCCTCCTTCAGAGTGCCTGTTAGCAGAGCAACAGTCCCATACAGGGATCGACCTGCCTGAAGGGGATCAGGATGAGGTTGATTCTGTTATAGAGGAATCAACAGTGGGGGAACCTTTTCTCAGCATCTCAAGCTGAAAGATTATGGGTTCAGTCTCTGACTAACATGGTCCGATCAGCATTTAAAAATGCACCTTGCGGAACCATCAACCACTACTGTATCCTCGTTGGGGTCGCTAGAAGCCCCCAGACTGTCTGTTCTTTTCCACTTCACCCTTTGCTGAAAGGGCTCATTTACCAGGATTGGGAACATCCTGAGAAAATATTTATTCCCCCAAGAGATTTCCGGTGGTCTATCCCATGGAGGATAAGTTCATCAAAAAAAAAAAAAAAAAATGGAAGGTCCCTACAGTGGACGCAGCCATCTCTTGTATGTATAAATCACTCACATGTCCAGTGGATAATGTCTAAATGTTCAAGAACCCAATAGATAAAAGGTTGGAGTCCTTATGAAAATCTGCTTCTTTCTACAGCAAGCTTGGTGACACAACCAGCAGTAGCAGCTATTGGGGTCTGCTAAGCAGTGAAGGATCAGTTGAAACAGGTCTTGAGGGACTTGACAGATCAGCAGGCTTTGCCCTAGCTGATCTACCTAGAGCCTTAGGCTTTGCGGTTGACGCCATAAAGGATTCAGTCCATCAGGCCTCCCGCCTTACGCTGTCTATAGTACATATGCGTAGGCTCCTATGGCTCAAAAACTGGTCTGCTGAAGCTCCCTGTAAAGAATGGCTGGTTAGCGTCCCATTTCATGGTGAACGCTTATTCAGGGAAAACCTGGACAAATATATCCAGAAAATTTCCAGCGGTAAAAATGCGCTCTTGCCGGTTAAAAACAGATAGAGGTCCCTCTTTAAGAGGCCTGCTTCTCCAGTCCCTGGGGCATCGGCTGTGTAACAGTTCCGACGGCCTCCTCGGTCAATTCCCGGGGGTAAAAAACAGGGACAATAGCAGGGTAATGAGAAACCCTGGGTCAGGGGAGGTACAAAACCTCCCCCACAGTTAAATTCATTGAAGCCCCCACTCAGCCGGGTGGGGGGAGGACTCCAGTTGTTCGCAAGAGACCTGGCGGGACACGATCAAGACAGATAGGTGCTCTCCGCAGTATGTTTGGGATACAGTTTGGAGTTAAAAGACTCTCCTCCTTCCCATTTTTGAGGTCAAACGTGCCAAGGGATCCCCGGAAGAGAGAGTCCCTCCTGTTGGCACTAGAACAACTATTGCTCCAAGGAGTAATTATGGATGTTCCCCTGGAAGAATGAGGGTTCGGGTTTTACTCAAACCTCTTTACAGTCCCGAAGCAAACGCGGACGGGAGGCTCATATTAATTCTAAAAGGGCTATACAAATTCCTGTATATCAGGACTTTCCGATGGAGTCGATCCGATCGGTGGCCACTGCCCTACAAGGGGAGGATTGGTTAGCCGCGATCGACATCAAAGATGCTTATTTGCACATTCCCATCTTTCCAGTCCACCAAAAATTTCTACGCTTTGCAGTAGAAGGGCGCCATTTTCAGTTCAGAGCCTTACCCTTCGGTTTGGCCACAGCACCACGAGTGTTTACAAAAATTCTGGCCCTTTATTGGCCAATCTAAGAACACAAGGTGTAATGATAATGGCATATCTGGATGACTTGTTGCTGATAGACCACTCAGTGAAAAAACTAGACGTGGTCGTTCACAAGACAATCAAGTATCCGGAATCTCACGGCTGGATTATTAACCCGAGACAAGTCAGCCCTAAAAACCAGTCAAAAGTCTGGAATACTTGGGGCTAAGGTTGGATTCAGGCCAGAGAAAAATATTCTTGCCTCGAGGAAAGGTGTTGTCTTTGAAAGATTTGATCCACTTAGTGGGTACAAAAAGACAGCCGTCCATACGCCTGTATATGAGGCTGCTGGGAAAAATGGTGGCATCATTCGAAGCAGTACCCTACGGTCAATTCCATTCAAGGAATTTGCAAGGGGCCATACTGTCAGCCTGGAACAAAAAAAAAAGTTCAGGCCCTAGACTTACAATGTCCTTGTCCCCTTCCGTTCGCAAGAGCCTCCGTTGGTGGTTGGTTCCCCAGAATCTGGAAAAAAGGAAATCCTTCAGTCCGATTTCTTGGAAGGTGGTCACTACAGATGCCAGCCTTATAGGCTGGGGAGCAGTACTGGAGCAATGGCCTCTCCAGGGCAGATGGTCGGATGCAGAAAAGGCCCTGCCCATCAATCTCTTAGAGATACGAGCAGCCCGGTATGCCCTAGTAGCATGGACATCCAAACTCCAAGGGTCCCCTGTCAGAATTCAATCAGACAATGCCACAGCAGTGGCATATATCAATCATCAGGGGGGCACCAGGAGTCGTGCAGCCCAGAGGGAAGTAAATTACATCCTGAAATGGGCAGAAAAATATGTCCCAGCCATATCTGCGGTATTCATTCCAGGAGCGGAGAATTGGAAGGCGGACTTTCTAAGTCGCCAGCAATTAGGCCCAGAGGAAGGGTCCCTTCACCCCGAGGTTTTCTGGACAATATGTCAGCGGTGGGGAACATCGGATGTAGATCTTCTAGCATCCAGATTCAACGCAAAGGGGGACAGGTTTGTCTCTCGGACAAGGGATCCCCTAGCTTGCGGCTCGGATGCCCTAGTGTTCCCTTGGGATCAGTTCAAGCTGATATATGCATTCACACCGCCACAATGGTTACCTCGATTACTCCGCAGAATCAGGGTAGAAAAGAAACCAGTGATTCCGGTGGCTCCAGCGTGGCCCCGAAGAGCGTGGTACGCGGAGATTGTAAAATTTCAGTGGGGAGTCCTTGGACTCTCCCACGTCGTCCGGACCTGCTTTCGCAAGGACCGATATACCACCCTTCTTTACCAGCCCTAGGTTTGACGGCCTGGCTATGGAAGCCCACATTCTAAAAAAGAGAGGGCTCTCTAATCCTGTGGTATCTACCATGATCAATGCCAGGAAGCCGGTATCCAGGCAGATCTAATATAGAATCTGGAAGGCGTACATCGCGTGGTGTGAGGCCAAGAAATGGCATCCACATAAGTACGTAATAGGTAGGATTCTGGACTTCCTACAATGGGCTGTAGATAGGAAGCTTGCCTTGAGTACTATCAAGGGTCAGATTTCGGCCTTGTCAATATTTTTTCAAAGGCCCTTGGCTTCGCATTCACTAGTCAAAGCCTTTATACAAGGAGTGATGCGTATTAGTCCTCCGGTTAATATTCCCATATGTCCATGGGATCTAAACTTGGTTCTGTCGGTTCTACAGAAACAACCATTTGAACCATTACATCATATTTCTTTGGTGCTTCTCACCAGGAAATTGATTTTTCTAGTAGCCATTTGTTCGGCTAAAAGAGTGTCGGAATTAGCAGCTATGTCCTGTAAGGAGCCATATCTGGTTATCCATAAGGATAGAGTAGTGTTACGTCCTCATCCAGCCTTTCTTCCTAAGGTGGTATCGAGGTTTCATTTGAACCAAGATGTGGTTCTTCCTTCTTTTTTCCCCAAACCTACTTCGGTAGAGGAAAAGTTATTGCATTCTTTGGATGTAGTAAGAGCAGTTAAAGCTTATCTAAAGGCCACTGCTCAGATTCGCAGAACGGATACTTTGGTTATTCTGCCGGAAGGCCCCAGAGAGGGTCAGGCAGCGTCAAAATCTACTTTAGCCAAGTGGATTCGACAGGTCATAATACAAGCCTATGGCTTGAGAAGGAGACCGCCTCCGTTCAAAGTTAGAGCGCACTCCACGAGAGCAGTTGGAACTTCATGGGCAGTGCATCATCAGGCCTCCCTGGCTCAAATCTGTAAGGCCACAACATGGTCTTCAGTACACACGTTTACTAGGTTCTACCAGGTGGACGTTAGAAGTCAGGAGGATGTCGCCTTTGGGCGCAGTGTGTTGCAGGCCGAAAAAGATCCTCATGTCTGATAGCGCTCAGCTTATATATGGTGTATCCCCCCCCTCATTGGGCATTGCTTTAGGACATCCCATTAGTAATGACTATGTCGCTCTGTGTCCCGTGATGTACGAGAAAGAAAATAGGATTTTTATAACAGCTTACCTGTAAAATCCTTTTCTTGGAGTACATCACGGGACACAGAGCTCCCGCCCCTCTTTGGGGACACTTATTGCTTTGCTACAAAACTGAGGTGCTCCCGGATGGGAGGGGCTTATATAGGGGAGGGTACTTCCGGTTTTGGAAGTTGCCAGTGCCAGCACCTGACGGTATCTATATAACCCATTAGTAATGACTATGTCGCTCTGTGTCCCATGATGTACTCCAAGAAAAGGATTTTACAGGTAAGCTGTTATAAAAATCCTATTTTCCTGATAGTCCCAGGCAAAGGGAGCCCCACCCTGCTGCTGAGCAGATTCTAGCAGCTGTCTGTAGGCGATCTCCGATTGTCGTATTTCCGCCATTCTCCACTCATGTTGCCGCTCTAGTTCTCTCTTTTGTCGCGCATCCTGCAGCTGGATGCCTCTAATGGCTTCCTGAATGGCGGTCTCTGATGGGTTAGCACCATATAATGCCAACCGCTGTCGCACTCCTTGCTGAAACAAATCTTCAACTGACCGGGGTCCTGCATCACCATCTCTCTGGTCCATCTCGGCTCTCAAGTAAGTCTTTCAGCGTGACTTTCCTGCAGGCTGCATAGCTGGTCATTCACTGTGGTGGCTTGGAGTGTCCCAGGAACTGGAGGGAAAATCCCGCTGCTGCCAACCAATGTAACAGCACCCCAATATCAAGGAGTAAAACGCCGTTTACAATGTTCCCTCTCCTAGACACACATCCACTCGCTACCAATATCCACAGCTAAACGACCCTTTCCCATAGGAACCAATCCCTCTGGAAGAAAACGAGACGCACTCTGTCTTCTTCTGTAATAGGAATCACTTTATTATTGAGAAACATTGTAACTTTATACACAATTCAATCCACATGATTTAACATGAACAAGGACCCAGCTCCACCCACACATCCCAAGACTCAACACCTCATCCTGACGTCTGCTAGGCTTCAAAAGATCCCACACAATACACATCTTCTCACAAAGGGTTGGCAGCCAGTCTGTCTGCCACTTTACAATACACACAAGGACAGACTTAATGAACAATAGAATGCAAAACACCTTAATTCCTCACAGCAATGATTACATAACCCCCACACACAGTATACATCCAATCTATATACAATGTATATACAGCCTTGAATATGGCTATCACAGACCATATCGGGGGTTTCTTTTATTCACCCTGTGTCCAAAGTGACCCCACTGTCACAGACCCTCTTTAATCACTTGGGATCAGCGCTATAACTGATGGACGGCCACAGTATGGTCCTCAATTGCCGGGAGTCCGTCAATAAACGTCCTCCCCTTTGCGCGCGCTGTGGTCACAGAGTCACTGAGACTCAGGTGATGACAGATCCGAGTAAGGGGCCGATCCCTGCCCTTTACCATGTGATCAGCTGTCAGCAAATGACAGCTGATCACGTGATGTAAACAAAAGCTGGGTAATGGTTTTTGTTTTCTCCTTGTGCTGACAGCGTGAGCATAAAAAAAGGCAATCACCGACTTATGTGCAAGGGACATGGGGCCCCGAAGAGGAAGAGGCAATTCTGCATCATCTGTGACAATTAGTAGCCCCTGCCAGTGCCACCTATCAATGCCCACCACTGATGCCAATCAGTGGCACCTAGCAGTGCTGCCTATCAATGCCCATCACTGCCAACTATCATTGCCACCTAGCAGTGCCACTTCTCACTGCCCACCAGTGCCAAATAGCAATGCCACCTCTCAGTGCCCACCCTTGCCACCTTATCGGTGCCCATCAGTGCAGTCTCAGTGTACATCAATGAAGAAGAAAAATTACCTTTTTTAAAAATATTAACCAGTTTCCTACCGCCCACCGTCAAATGACATCCTTGGCTTTGTGCGGTGACATCTGAATGTTGGGTGCAGTTGCAGGCATCATTCAGATATCATTCTTTTCAGCCGGCGATTCTGTGCACAATTAAAACGATCATAGTGGCAGTTCCGCCGCTTGTTTGTTCTTATAGGCGGGGGGAGGGGACGTTCCCCCCCCCCTCTTGCCGCCATCCGGTGCTTCTCCGGGCTCTCCCGTGCCATCTGGGGCTCGGAGAACGATTTGGAGATGACTGGTGACCAGATGGTCATCAGTCATCTCTATGACCGTCAGAGGCGCGGGCACGATGTTATGACATCATGCCGTGTTCCCGTATGTTAACCAAGCCGTGATCTTGGCTGTCAGCATGAGATTGGTGATTTTTTTGGAACAATATCATGCTTTCCAGCCTGGAGGAGAGATGCGGGGTCTTATTGACCCTGCATCTCTCCATAAAGAGGACCTGTCACACACATTCCTATTACAAGGGATGTTTACATTCCTTGTAATAGGAATAAAAGTGATCCCCAAAAAAAAAAAAAAAGAGTAAGAAATACAAAAAAGTAAAAAAAAAAAAAAAAAAAAAGAAAAAAGGCCCATGTCCCCGGTAGCTCGCGCTCAGAAGCGAACACACACGTAAGTCCCGCCCACATATGTAAACGCCGTTCAAACCACACATGTGAGTTATTGCTGCGTGCGTTAGAATGAGTGCAACAATTCTAGCACTAGACCCCCTCTGTAATGCCAAAATGGTAACGTGTAAAAAAAATTTAAGCATCGCCTAGGGAGATTTTTAATTACTGAAGTTTGGTGTCATGCCATGTGTGTGCGCAATTTTAAAGCGTGACGTGTTAGGTATCTATTTACTCAGCATAACAACATCTTTCACATTATACCAAAAAATTGGCCGTAACTTTACTGTTTTGTAATATTTTTAGCAAACAAAAGGCGTTTGACAATTTATTGCGCAAATACCGAGCGAGATAAAAATTTGCAATGACCGTCATCTTATTCCCTAGGGTGTCTGCTCCAAAAACATATATAATGTTTGGTGTTTTGAAGTAATTTTATAGCCATAAATTTATGATTTTTACATGAAGGAGAGAAGTGCCAGAATAGGCCCAGTGCTGAAGTGGGTAAAATATTCTTTTTTTTTTTTTTAAACTCGGTCTTTTGTATTTATAGAAAAAAAATAAAACTAAAACACAAAGGTGATCAAATAGCACCAAAAGCAAGCTCTATTTGTGTGCCAACAAATAAAACATTTTCATTGGGTTACAGTGTTGTATGAGCGCGCAATTGTCATTAAAAGTGCATCAGTGCTGAAATGTGAAACTTGGTCTGGGCAGTGCGCAAGTGGTTAATATAAGGCTACATGCACACGGACGTTTTTCAAGCCGCTTGTTTGAGCGTTTTTTGCAGCTTAAAAACATCTCTCCATGTTAGCCTATGGCCTCATGGCCACCATGGCGTTTTTGAGCTGTAAATGGCATAGGCGTTTTTAGGCCCCATGTAGACGGGACGCTGGTGCAAAGTGTTCAGAACTAAGGTTGAAAGTGGCGTTTAGAAAGGCGCACTTTGTGGCGTTTGCATGCCGTGTTTTACCACATTTGCGTGTATATGATAAGGAGCCGTCCTAAGCTCCAAAAACAGTATTGTTTATGATTTTAGCTATTTAGTGAGACCAGAGTGATATGAGCAGCTGAGAGCAGCAGTGTAGTTGTATTTAGCGTGTCACTTGCCACATCACTTGCCACAAGTTGTGGATTGTCCACTTGCCACGTCAGCTGCCCCAAGTTGTGGATTGTCCACAATGCAATGGAAGCAATTTCTTTTATATATATATATATATATATATATATATATTAGAGCTGCACGATTCTGGGAAAAATGAGAATCACGATTCTTTTGCTTAGAATGAAGATCACGATTCTCTCACGATTCTCCAAAAATAATTTATTTGAAAAATTTACAACCTCTGAACATTAGGTTATCAAACCAAACGGCAATAAAATAAGCCATATAGAAAAGGGAGATCATCACCATGACACTGGATAAGACATGAATGTGAATGTAGTGGCCACATCCCTGGATTGTATAGAACAAAGGACTGTTCCTTCCCCCTTTGATGGGACTTTTAAGGCCAGAAACACTGAAGTGCGTTACAAAATTAATTTATTATTACATAAAGATAGATCACACATATACAGTGATCAATAGTTAAAAAGCATAATTTGTTTAGCTTTGTTTGTCACGTGACGTGACACATGTAAACCACATCTGGTTTATGCTTTTAACCAATAACCATTGATCATTGTTGTTGTGCGATCTATCTTTTTAGTTAAAAATAAATTATTTTTGTAACGCACTTCAGTGTTTGTGGCCTTAAAAGTCCCATCCAAGGGGGATTCGGGAACAGTCCTATGTTCTAAAATAAGCCATAATATTCTGGCTTCAATCAAACAAATTTTAAAGAAATGACAATGTAATGAAAAACAATTACATTCAAAAAAACATTCAGGTAATGGATCATCTTCAGTGTCAGTGTTGCCTAAGTGCTGCTTTGAAAAAGCTACCCAAGGTGAATGTACTAACTGGGCACATCCCTGGATTCTCATTGTATAGAACAAAGGACTGTTCCTTCCCCCTTGGATGGGACTTTTAAGGCCACAAACACTGAAGTGCGTTAAAAAATTGAATTATTTTTACATAAAGAAAAGATAGATCACACATATACAATGATCAATGGTTAAAAAGCATAATTTGTGTAGCTTTGTTTGTCACGTGACGTGACACATGTAAACTACCACCACCACATCTAGTGGTTTATGCCTTTAACCAATAACCATTGATCATTGTTGTTGGGTAAACTATCTTTTTATGTAAAAATAAATTTATTTCTAACGCACTTCAGTGTTTGTGGCCTTAAAAGTCCCATCCAAGGGGGATTGGGGAACAGTCCTTTGTTCTAAAATAAGCCATAATACTCTGTCATTTCTTTAAAATTAGTTTGATTGAAGCCAATGTAATGAAAAACAATTACATTCAAAAAACATTGAGGTAGGTATCATGTCAGATAAAGATAAACACCAATTTAAAGATTTTTAGCTAGAAACACAAGCCTATCCACATTTTGTGGCTTCAGTGCAGAACGGCGACAAGTGACAATGTTGCCCCCTGTGCTAAAAACCCTTTCAGAAGGGGAACTGGTTGCAGGAATGCAGAGGTATTTTCTGGCCAGTGCAGACAATCTCGGATAATGCTCCTTGTGAACCTTCCACCACACTAACGGATCATCTTCACTGTCAGTGTTGCCTAAGAACAGATAAGAGTGTAGCTCCAAGGACAAGCTTTCGGATTGTTGTTGCTGTGAGCCTGAGGCTGGATCTGGTGCCCCTTCACTTTGTGCTGCTTTGAAAAAGCTACCCAAGCTCTTTCGAGCCTTCTTTGAAGGACCAGTGCCACTATTAGTAGTTGTTGTAGTGGGGCTTTCCTTAACTGTTAGCTTTGACATCTCCTCTTTTAGTCTGTTCTGGACAACAGTTTTGTTATCTTCATTAACGTAAGTCATCTTAAACCTGGGATCGAGGGTTGTGGCTATGTCGAGAAGGTCTTGTGTTTTTTGGTCCTGATATTTTTCCTCCAGATACCCGATGATCTTTGATTTCATTGTGCAAATGAGATCAGAGTCATCTTCCTTAACAGCCAAAACAGAAGACTGAAATAGTTGTAGAGCAGGTTTCACAGAAGAGACACTGACATACTGCTCTCCTGAAAGAGCATCTGTGAAGTCTGCCAGTGGGGTGAGAGTCTTGTCCACAGCCTCCAGGACCTCTAGGTCTTGCCATGTTGGCAAGAGGTGCCTAGCCTTGCGGTCAGAAGAGAGGACATGGGTGATGGCAGCTTGCTGTTCAAGTATCCTCCTCACCATAGCCTGCCTAGATCCCCACCTTGTTGGGCACTCTGTCTTGAGCTTGTGGTCTGGTAAACCTAGTTGTTTTTGTGCCTCAGAAAGCTCCCTCTTCCTCCTCCAACTGTAGCTAAAACACCCGACAAGCTTTTTGCACAAACCCATAGCACGCTCAATTCTTGGGTCCTTCATTGCATTCTCTATTGCGAGATGAAGCCTATGGCCAAAACACTGCAGTCGAGTCCAGTGATTTATGGATATGGCCTTTACAATGTTGCTTCCGTTGTCTGTAGTGATGCACACAAGATTTTTCTCCTCCAATTTCCAGTTTATGAGAGCATCCTTTAATCCCTGCGCCAAAGCTTCGCCAGTGTGGTCCTCAGGGAAAAACCCAGTTTGTAGGCACCGACTTTTCATCTCAAAATCGTCATTGATGAAATGGATTGTTAAGCTCATGTACGGTTCCATTGCTCTGCTGGACCATAAATCTGAAGTTGCTGCAAAATTAAGTACATCTCGCAATTCTGTTGCAACTGTTTCACGACATTTGGTGTACAGAGCAGGGATTGCAACATGGGAAAAATAAGTACGAGAGGGCACTTGAAAGCGCTTATCAAGGGTTTGAATTAGTTTTTTAAACCCCTCTTTTTCAACAGTGGTCACGGGAGCCATGTCTTTAGCCAGGTGAAATGTGATTGCTTGTGTTATTTCTTTGCGCCTGACAGAGGTTGTTGAGTACGGTGTTGCATTATATAATGTTCCTTTAATTGACATTTGTTTTGTCTGGCTGCAGGTACTTTGTGATTGAGCGGCGGCGGTTTTGTTTTTCCGTAACATCTCATATTGTTGTATGTGATTACGTTTCAGGTGATTAAACAGATTGGTGGTGTTGCCCTTTGGTGCACAAACAACGGCTAAACATTGCTTGCAGTAGATGGTTTGCTGAGTGTCATCATCTGCTTTGAATCCGAAATGAGCCCACACTTCGGAATAAGCTCCTCTTTTTGGAACAAAAACATCTTGGTTTTTATCAGACTCACTTGCGCATTGCTCTACCTCTGCGCCGGCCTCTGCGCCGGCCTCTGCAGAGTCTGCACTGGCCTCTGCCTCACTCATGTAGAATATTGGTTTATTTTGTTTTTAACTTCTCGACGGTACACTTCTGCTGTTCTGATGCAGTTAACTAACATAAGTACATACATACATCTGTGTCCTTGAAAATATTGTCTGAAGTTGAACTTCAATTAGGAAATCCAACAAGAACAACGAGCCCAGCTGGGCTAAAGAGTCCTGTGTGACTGTGTGTATATTCTCCAGGTGCTGCTGCAGCTCTTGTTCTCTTAATATTCAACTGGGTGTGGTTGACTGGACATGTGTGTACCTATAGAGAAAACAAAACGAGAGCGCACAGTCTGTCATCCGCCTTTAGTTTAAAACACTTGCAGCTAATGCACTGACATTTAAAAGGCAATGAATCAAACAGTGTGTTTTTTTTGTTTTTTTTGCTTGGCAATGTTGCTTCCCTTCAGGCTATTCACCGAGGCCGACAACAGCGGAACAGTCCAGGCACCAGGCTCCATTTTCGTCAAGCCCCGATAGAATAAAAGCCATAGATGAGCAAATCTCTGACTTTATCCAGCAATGCCATGCTGGGACTTTTAGTTCCAATGACTAGAAATGCCTGTCCAACACTGTGGTCTCCTAATGGAGAAGGCAAGTGTTATAAAACTAAATGGGAATGTATTGTATGGGAGGAAGAATAAGAGCCATAGAGGAGCAGATCTCTGACTTCTGCAGAGGCCAGACAGGGCATTGCTGGATAAACCATGCTGGGACTTGTAGTTCCACAGACTAGAAATGCCTGGCTGGCTGCCCAACGCTGGTCTCCTAATGGTGATCAAAGCAACAGAGGAGAAGATCTGACTTATCCAGCATTGCCCTGTCTGGCCCCTGTAGTATTTGCTGAGACTTGTAGTTCCACAGACATCAATCTTCTGCCACATGTATCTCCCAGTAGAAAGCTCCCACCCCGATCACCCTCCTCCTCTTAAAAAAAGAAAAATCTATAGTTAAACTCAACAAGAAAACAACAAATATATATATATATATATATATATATATATATTATATTTTTTGTTGAGTTTTACTTGATGCACTGCACATGGTGACATGGAATAATACAGGACACATTCATTCATTGCCAGATCATATGAACACAATACATCGTTTTATTATTGATACTAAAAATAGATGGGTTTTATCATTTACCTGGAAAATCATATAAGGCGCTAAGGTGACAATGTTTTCATGTTTCAGCTCCTGGAAGCTCCTGGAAGGAAAGCACCAAATGTCAAATATTTCACCATCTAACTGCCATGCTGTTACTCATCACACCACAAACCATTCAGGTTTACCTGGCTTTAGGATTTTCTTCCCTAAAAGGATCGGGCCAGAACCAGCCACTGCCAGCCAGGTCGGTCGGAGCCTCGGTCCTGCTTCTGTGGATGGAACACAAGTGCGTAGTCACTGCAGTGTTTCCCGGCTCTCTCCGACAAAACGTGGTGCCGCCCATGCCCAGGCATCACCGCGGCGCATCACGCATCACGCTCTCTCTGCTCTGCCTGACGTCAGTGCGCCCGACGTCAGTTCCTGTATCGGCGCCATTTGCGTGCGTTCCACCCTGGTTCCGACGTCTTTTCTAAAAATACAAAAAATCGCGGTAATCCAGGATCGAGATCGCGGGGGGGGGGGGGGTGAATCGAGATCGCGATTCTCATACGATTAATCGTGCAGCTCTAATATATATATATATATATATATATACATATACGTGGAAATCTTTGGCGTCTGAAGGCATTTTGAGGGTTTGTGAAAAACGATTTCAAACGCAACTGCAGATTTTTTTGGCCAGGACAAAAACAGTGTTTTGGATGTAATAGAATTCAATGGACCCGCATCCAAAACGCAAGTACTGCAATTTTGCTGTGATTTTTTGTTTGACCTGTTTATAGCTGGTTGTTAAAGCAAATGTAAAAAAAAAAAAAAAAACAGTTCAAAAAACCAAACCAAAAAAAAAAACAGCGTGGGGTCCCCCCCCCCCCCCAGGTCCATACCAGGCCCTTGGGTCTAGTCTGGATTCAAACGGGACCCCCCCCAAAAAATGAAAAAAAAATGGCGTGGGGGTCCCCCCAGAATCCATACCAGGCCCTTCAGGTCTGGCATGTATTTTAAGGGGAACCCCGCACCAAAAACAAAAAAAATTGCGTGGGGTCCCCTTGGAATACACACCAGACCCTTTATCCGAGCACTCAACCTGGCAGGCCGCAGGGGAAAAGGGGGGGAGGAGAGAGCGGCCCCCCCTCCCTCCTGAACCGTACCAGGCCGCGTGCCCTCAACATGGGGGGTTTGGTGCTTCGGGGCAGGGGGGAGACCTGCGGCCCTCCCCACCCCAAAGCACCCTGCCCCCATGTTGATGGGGACAAGGGCCTCTTCCCGACAACCCTGGCCGTTGGTTGTCGGGGTCTGCGGGCGGGGGGCTTTTCGGAATCAGGGCGCCCCCTTTAAAAAGGGGGCCCCCAGATGCCGGCCCCCCACCCTATGTGAATGAGTATGGGGTACATCGTACCCCTACCCATTCACCTGGTGGCAAAATAAGTCAATAAAAAAAAAGACAACACAGGTTTGAAAAGTAATTTATTGGGCAGCTCCGGGGGTCTTTCTGCCGGGCCCCCGCTATCTTCTGCTAGCTCTTTTGCTAGCGGGGGTCCCGGGCTTCGTCGCCGTCTTCTTCCGACTTCAGGGGTCTTTCTGCCGGGCCCCCGCTATTTTCTGCTAGCTCTTTTGCTAGCGGGGGTCCCGGGCTTCGTCGCCGTCTTCTTCCGACTTCGGGGGTCTCTTGTTCTGTTCTCCGGTTCTTCTCCCGCTCTCCGACGCCTTCTCCTCGATCTCCGGTTATTTCTGCCGGACGCCCCGCTATCTTCTCGCAGCTCTTTTGCTAGCAGGGGCCGGTCTTCTACGTCGCCTTCTTCCTTCTTCTCTTCGCCCGATGTTGCCTCGTCGCTGTCCACCGCCGCAATGATCTGTCCGAGCAGCGGTGCCACTTTTATTGGCATGGGGCGTGGTTACGGCTTATGCCACCGCTGACCCCGCCCCCGTATGATGTCACAGTCCCGGGGAATGATGGGACTGTGACGTGAAACGGGGGCGGGGTCAGCGGTGGCATCATCCGGTGACCACGCCCCATGCCAATAAAAGTGGCACCGCTGCTCGGACAGATCATTGCGGCGGTGGACAGCGACGAGTCAACATCGGGCGAAGAGAAGAAGGAAGAAGGCGACGTAGAAGACCGGCCCCCGCTAGCAAAAGAGCTGCGAGAAGATAGCGGGGCGTCCGGCAGAAAGAACCGGAGATCGAGGAGAAGGCGTCGGAGAGCGGGAGAACAACCGGAGAACAGAACAAGAGACCCCCGAAGTCGGAAGAAGACGGCGACGAAGCCCGGGACCCCCGCTAGCAAAAGAGCTAGCAGAAAATAGCGGGAGGCCCGGCAGAAAGACCCCCGAAGTCGGAAGAAGACGGCGACGAAGCCCGGGACCCCCGCTAGCAAAAGAGCTAGCAGAAGATAGCGGGGGCCCGGCAGAAAGACCCCCGGAGCTGCCCAATAAATTACTTTTCAAACCTGTGTTGTCTTTTTTTTATTGACTTATTTTGCCACCAGGTGAATGGGTAGGGGTACGATGTACCCCATACTCATTCACATAGGGTGGGGGGCCGGCATCTGGGGGCCCCCTTTTTAAAGGGGGCGCCCTGATTCCGAAAAGCCCCCCGCCCGCAGACCCCGACAACCAACGGCCAGGGTTGTCGGGAAGAGGCCCTTGTCCCCATCAACATGGGGGCAGGGTGCTTTGGGGTGGGGGGGCCGCAGGTCGCCCCCCTGCCCCGAAGCACCAAACCCCCCATGTTGAGGGCATGCGGCCTGGTACGGTTCAGGAGGGAGGGGGGGGCGCTCTCGTCCCCCCCTTTTCCCCTGCGGCCTGCCAGGTTGCGTGCTCGGATAAGGGTCTGGTTTGGATTTTGGGGGGACCCCCACGCCGTTTTTCGGCTTAAGGGGTTCACCCTAAAATCCAGACCAGACCTAAGGGTCTGGTTTGGATTTTGGGGGGGACCCCCACGCCGTTTTTCGGCTTAGGGGGTTCACCTTAGAATCCAGACCAGACCTAAGGGCCTGGTATGCTCCTGAAGGGGAACCCATGCCGGTTTTTTCATTAAAATTTGGCCTGGAGTTCCCCTTCATGATTCATACCAAACATGGGACAGCGAGGCTGCCGAGGACCAGCGCGATGACATCGCGCTGGACACATTCTCGGCCGGCTAGTCTCCTCTAGGACACGACTTGAGCGGCTGCCTCACGCGGTCAGGTCGTGTCCAGGTCGCCTGGCAGAGTCGCGCTGTCCCTGTGTCAGCCGGCACACGAGTCGCCCGCAAATCGGATCCGACTTCCCGGGCGACCTCTATTCAAATCAATGGGCTCCCATAGGGAACCATTCATTTTCAATAGAGCGCCGCTGACATTTCTATTTACTATAACAGTGCGCCGCTACTTCCTGCGCCCAGTGAAGGAGTTATCAGGCGCACCAATTAAGGTTAGAAGCAGCGCAGCGCACTGTTATTAGTAAATCAGCCCCATAGTGTCGGTAAGCCACGCCGCTGCTCTGTTCTTACAGGAGTTTGACTGACAGCCCTCAGCTGGGCTATGTGCATCCAGCCCTGCTCAATTCTCACAGGAGTTTGACTGACAGCCCTAAGTGGGCTATGCGCATCCCCAGACAAACAAGGTGCCAGCAAGCCTCACCCCTGTTCTGTTCTCACAGGACTATGACTGACAGAACATTTGCCTATGACTCCCACTGCTCTCAGTGTCTTCTGTGGAACCAGGAAGTGAGGGGAGCAGTGCTGAGTGGGGAAAAGAGTCAGGTAAGTGTTTAGGGATGGGGGTGGTTTTTACAGGTAGTGGGGCATTTTTTTAATGCAGGGAATGCTATAAGGTAAAAAAAACATTTTGACTTTAGAACCAACTTATATCCCATTACATATCAAAAGGAGCCTTATTCAAAAAGGTTTATGTTTGGTTAATATGGGTTATTGCATGTAATTAAAGAGATAGTATAGCCTAACACTAACTATTCCTAAAATGTTCCCTGCCTGGAATCCTCCTACATATTCTGCATAACCTGTCTAAAAAAGATCTGCATACTTAAATTTTTTATTCTATTTCCGTCGCATGATTCTGAAGCTTTAACTCCTCTGTGTAAGGGAGCGCTCGACAATAGCTGTAAATTCTGGGACCAACGATGTCACCCATAGGCTCCAGTAGCCAGCTGTTGTTGGTGCTCCCTCCTCTCCCCTGCAAGCAACCAACTCTACTGATGTGTAGAGACAGGGTTTTGCTTCCTCATCTTAGAACTTCCAGCAAGGAGAACAGTGAGTAGCACAGTAGTAACATCACTAAATCTAATTTCAGATCTCATGAGACTAGCAATCAGAGGCAACATTGCATCAGATCTAACACTGCAGATAAATAGCAATGAAGCTGTAGGCACCAGGACGTGTACTACTATTCTTAGGAGGTGTTTAAGACAAAAGTAGATTTCCAGGGTATGACTTAGGCACAATTAGCAACTCCAGATGCTTCATTCTAATAATAAGAAGTCTTAATTGAATAAAACTATAGCTGAAATAACTGGCATAATCAATGATCATCATTTAAAGTTTAAGCGCAATAAGTAATGACAAATTTGTAGCAGAACATTGAGTATGCCCTCAATGATGTGAATTAATAATTGACTGTTGTTAATAAATATTGTTTTTTCTTGCACTTTTTACATGTTATTCACTAGCAATTTAATGAGTAACTCCACTTTTGAGTAAAGAAAAAATTAGCAATTAATAAAAAAATTATATAGCGTATACAAGTCATAAAGTGATTGATTGTAAAATGCAATGCAACATGGCTAACTGGAAACGTTCTGTACACAGATGGTGCACAGAATACCCCCCAGAAATGTAATTTCCTGCTTGTGTGATTGGCTTACTGATTTTTCCAGTATAGTCTGCACTTAAGCAGGCCAAAGATTAAAGTACTTTATTTCCTGCACAGTCAGTGTTGATGGGGGAATCCATCACGTGGATCTCTTGTTTTGTCCTGGCCGAGGGGGGTTCACAGGGAGCATTCCCTGCTGGGGGAACATGGTGATCACTGCTAGCGGCTATTGGCGTTGGCAAAAATCACATGCTAAAACTCTGACATGCTGGTTGTATCCAAGTCGATTTATGGATCAACTTCAGTACAATCAGCCTGCCCATAGATGGACCAAATCTCAGCCGTTCCCTGCCTAACAAGCTGAGATTCGATTAATCTATGGCTGGCTTAATATACAAATCAGCATCCCCTGCAACAAAATTTTTATTTTGGTTAAATACTCTCAAAGGGAAATCACTTCGAAAGGGATGCTCATTAGAGCAATACAGATGCAGCAGTTGATTGATAATTATAAAACCACTCCTATACAGGTTCACTGTGCACATGGACTCAAACAAACAAACAGTTATTTTTTCAGAATAACAAAAGGTGGGAATCTGCAACAAAGTTTGTTCATTCCTGCAATATACTGTACAGTAGATCACCCAGAAGGGAATGCTTTTTTTCTCAACAAAAGTGGAGTTACTCCTTAAATTACCTATATTTGCTCAACATTATGGGCTTGTTCACACCACATCACTTGAGCTACGCACAAATCAGCAAAAGATCAACATCAGGGTACATGAAAAACTATTGTTTTCTATGTGCCCTGTTCCCACTATAATGCTGCATTGAGGAGGTTTGCAATGCGTTGTGTAAAAATGCAGGCATGCTGCATTTTTTCACAACACACCTCGCCTCATGTTAATCACATGTCATTGCAGCTCTGCTCCCCTTTGGTGCTTAGGTGTGGATAATATGTAAAAAAAATAAACAGGTGCCTTGCATTGTAACAACACAAAGCACCGCTCCTCACTGCTCCTATACAACGTGTTTCAGCATGTGGGCTGGTATGAAAAATCCTTACATCAGTTGAAGCTTAAAGTGTTACTAAATCCAGGACCCTGCATTCCCAATATCCGGTCTCCCACAGTACACAGAACATGGAAATGCTATTATTTTTTTAAATATAAACTGCTAAATACCTTTTCTCATCAGCAGTATATAGCAGTCATCATAGGCGTGCGCAGCCTATTGCATTAGGGTGTGCACCTCAAACCAAAGCTCAAACACACGTGCGTCTGTGTGTATAATATATATATATATATGTGTAGCGGGGTCCTCAAATAGATGGGATACACCTGGGCAATAGTGTGACCCAGGTGTATAATTGTGTTAGGATTCAGACCCTTTTTTATCTCGTGGAGGATTGGAGGATGTAATATTCTCCTTTGCCTGTGGGTGGCAGGGTACCCACAGGCTTCAGGTAGAATCATCTTCGCAGTGCTCCCTGTTTTGTCCCTTCCCGGAGATGGTATGGCTGGGGCGGGGAACCCGCCGGGCCGTTGAAGGGAGGAGATAAAAGGGGGAGACGCCCTTACCACGTGGTCGTCGTCGTCGTCGGGCGGAGAAGGAGGTCCTCGGAGGAGGAGGGCTGCGGTCCGCACCCAGGGCCCTTAGGCCTGGGTGCGGGAGATCCAGGAGTCTGGTCCAGGTGCCCATGGCCTGGTCCGGAGTCATGTTGGCGTCCATCCCAGGCACCTTTAGCCTGGGGTGAGGTACTATCGAGGAGGCCTGGGGCCCAGTACCTTCGACTGGGTCCCGCTAGGGTGGACTGTCCGAGGGTCCCTGAGCGGAGGGACTCGTACCTGAGGTGAGGAGGCCGGGGAGGTTACCCACTGAAGACCCGGAGCAGCACCAACCCGGTGACGGTGGGCCTCTGGGAACTCTCTTGGGAGGACACATCCCCTGATAGGGGCCACAGCGTATCGAAGAGGGCTCCATTGCTGTTCATAGGGGTTGCTAGAAGAGACCCTATCTTTAGAACTTAAACTTTAGGAAGTGCCTCGATCTGCTCATCCCACCGTTGGAAAGGTTATAGGTCCCAACCAGTCTGCTGCAATAAGAACTGTTTATCGTGCTTTGCTATTGGAGTGCCAAATAAACAAGTGTTGGACCTTTCTTCGGTGTGTGAACTCCAGTTACTGGAAGCAAAGGGGAGGCGGGTGAGCTTGTGGTTACAGACTCAGTGCATTCACAGAACACACCGGCCCGAGGAAACATCAGGAAGTGGCCTTCACCTCCCTACTACAATGGGGAGGACATGGGCCGTGGCGCATCTCACTCTCACAACCCCTAGACATGAGTTGGTGTGTAAAACCGATAAAGAAGAAGAGAGGGTGAGGCCGCTACACGTGGGGGCTCGTCAGTCCGGGATAGAGTGTGTTCTAAAGATGGACTTGAGAATGTCTACATTTGAACTTTGCTGCCCAGAGGAGTTCCGAGCAGATCGGCCATATTACTGGCCAAAGTGCGTCCCTGCTCGGAGTTGTGGAAATGACCCTAACACGGGAAAGGCCCATGCGGAGGAGCGGAAAAAAGGGAGAGGTCCAGCCGTGTGACGTACTGCACGTGGGGACTGTTAATGCACTGCGCCACGAGGCACCCCATGGCGACATCGTTCGTGGGCGGAGTCAAGAGGAAGCCCGCGAAAATGTACAGCTCATGGGAGGAGTCTGGCCAAGTGTGGGGATACACGTGGAGACTCCGGCGCGGGGTCAGTGCATGATGGAGCAGCAGATAGTCGGGATGACCTCAAGTGCCCCGTGGGTTATGGTTCCTCACCCCACGAGAATGACTTCTTTTGCTGCCCCCATCACAGACACGGGGATAAGACTTAGGCCCCGAGGGCGGTTGGCTCTGTACACTTGCAGAGACACGGTGGCCCTCGGTGTGATCTGTCCCGGCTGCTCGGGACTGGTGGTCACCCTGAAGCCATTCGGGTGATGTGAGGAGTGCAGAGAATTCCTTTTTGAGGTCGAGTCGTCCACAGCAAGGCCCCGGGCCCTTCGCCTCAACCACCTCACGGGTACTGCTACTCCAGAAGGGGAGATCAAGGCCTTTGTCGAGGTTCCTGTGCGCGCTGACCAGGGCGATGGACTGCCCAACAGAGAAAAATCCGAGGATGCTGCCTCGGTCGCCACAAGTTCTCTGCTCCCACCACCGAAGAGGAAAGTTGGCCTAGTACAGGCATCCTGTGGACGTGGTCGAGCTTCACCCCACTGCTTGCCTGGCCTGGATGGCGCCGGTCGAGAAGGAAGTCCCGGACATCCCAGTCTTCTACAAGGGTCAGGTGAGCCAGGGGCTGGGACTGTGGTGGTGGTTGGAGGTGTCGGGGGCCCATTGGAGGTGGAGACCCCCAGGGAGGTAGATTCTGTGTCCACCGGAAGATATCTGCCTGCGGAGATGTATGACACCTCCGACCTAGAGTCGCTGTCTGATTGCGGAGATGATGGCGAGATAGACGAACTGTTCAGCCGCAAGGGCTGGGATAGAGTGCCACTTCTTGCTTCCCGTGCGGTACGGGATTCACCGATGTACACAGGAGACAGCACGCCTCGGGTGGAAGACCCGCAGCTTACGAGGGAACCTACCCCTCCACCTGTGTCCTCATCTACTGTTACCTCACCTACTTTGGTTGTGGGGGCACCCCGCGCTTCTCTGAGAGCGCCGAAAGTCAGTTTCAGGGAGCTGGTAAAGGCACCTCGGCATCCGGAAGCTATTGTGCTGCCTGGAACTGGAGAGAAAGCCACTATGCCACCTTTGGCCCGCTTGCAGAGACTGTTTTGCCACAAAGTAGCTCGGGAATATGGGTGGGAGTATCCGTATCTACCCCGGGACTTGCTGTATGAGGTGGAAGTCTGGAGAACAAGATGGTATGACGAGTTTGTGTGGGACAAGTTGAAGGTGCCTCATGCTCGTAGGTACCTGGAATGTGTGCCGGCAGTGTCTAAGAGGTTTGAGGATTGCAAAGCTGAATGGAAATTGGGGCGCCATATCCATGCTGACAAGATAGTCATTTGCAGAAGAGAAGGAGAAGATGTCGAGTATTCGATAGAGGCATTTGACAAACACCTGAAACCCCTGTACCTGCCGGATCCAAAGTTTTACTTATAGGAGAAAAGAACTCCTGTTTATTTCCTTTGTGCACTTGAACTTTCTGGAAGAGCCATTCCCAGACACCCAGGACTGTGCCCTGCTTTTGTTTTTGTTTGGGCTTTTCTTTTTCTCATTGGAGACTTGGGGCTGTTGTGTTTTTGTGTTTCCCCTTTTCTTCATGTGCCAAAGGCAAGGACATTTGGGAATAGTGGCAGAGTAGGGAAAAGCTGGAAGAACGAAGATTTGTTGAGTGTCATGACCGCGGCGTTGTCACCAGGTGGCAGTGTTGCGCAACAAATGTTTGAAAATGTTTCACACACACATCACCTTGCTTGTTGGAGTGAGTGGGTCTCTCGGCTGACGGGCCCACTCATCCCAAATGACACGAAATTATGGTAGGATGTTGTTTTTTTCTTTCCCCTGCAGGAGAATCGTCAATCAAGATCATTAAGAGTGGGTGGCTCTTAGACAGTGTGGGAGAGGGGTTGTGACTATGCAAATGTTTAAAGTGTTTTATGACATAAGTTGTTTTGTATGTTCCCCATTCCCTGAGCAGGTCTTGGCACTTGGGAAATTTAGAGGAACTGCTTCAGGGGTTTCACTCCATGCCACCACTTATGGGAGGCATGGGTGTGCACCTGACGCTGGGGACCAGCGTCAAATTACAGGGGGGAGTGTGTAGCGGGGTCCTCAAATAGATGGGATACACCTGGGCAATAGTGTGACCCAGGTGTATAATTGTGTTAGGATTCAGACCATTTTTTATCTCGTGGAGGATTGGAGGATGTAATATTCTCCTTTGCCTGTGGGTGGCGGGGTACCCACAGGCTTCAGGTAGAATCATCTTCACAGTGCTCCCTGTTTTGTCCCTTCCCGGAGATGGTATGGCTGGGGCGGGGAACCCGCCGGGCCGTTGAAGGGAGGAGATAAAAGGGGGAGACGCCCTTACCACGTGGTCGTCGTCGTCGTCGGGCGGAGAAGGAGGTCCTCGGAGGAGGAGGGCTGCGGTCCGCACCCAGGGCCCTTAGGCCTGGGTGCGGGAGATCCAGGAGTCTGGTCCAGGTGCCCATGGCCTGGTCCGGAGTCATGTTGGCGTCCATCCCAGGCACCTTTAGCCTGGGGTGAGGTACTATCGAGGAGGCCTGGGGCCCAGTACCTTCGACTGGGTCCCGCTAGGGTGGACTGTCCGAGGGTCCCTGAGCGGAGGGACTCGTACCTGAGGTGAGGAGGCCGGGGAGGTTACCCACTGAAGACCCGGAGCAGCACCAACCCGGTGACGGTGGGCCTCTGGGAACTCTCTTGGGAGGACACATCCCCTGATAGGGGCCACAGCGTATCGAAGAGGGCTCCATTGCTGTTCATAGGGGTTGCTAGAAGAGACCCTATCTTTAGAACTTAAACTTTAGGAAGTGCCTCGATCTGCTCATCCCACCGTTGGAAAGGTTATAGGTCCCAACCAGTCTGCTGCAATAAGAACTGTTTATCGTGCTTTGCTATTGGAGTGCCAAATAAACAAGTGTTGGACCTTTCTTCGGTGTGTGAACTCCAGTTACTGGAAGCAAAGGGGAGGCGGGTGAGCTTGTGGTTACAGACTCAGTGCATTCACAGAACACACCGGCCCGAGGAAACATCAGGAAGTGGCCTTCACCTCCCTACTACAATGGGGAGGACATGGGCCGTGGCGCATCTCACTCTCACAACCCCTAGACATGAGTTGGTGTGTAAAACCGATAAAGAAGAAGAGAGGGTGAGGCCGCTACATATATATATATATATATACTGTATATATATATATATATATATATTTATATTGTGTAAAAATAAATATATATGTATTACATATACAATTCCAAACTATTATGAACCCTGGCTTGTCAGCAAAAAAGTGCGTATTTTTAAATATATATATACACACACACACTTTTTTGCTGACAGTGACAAGCCAGGGTAGGGTGCATATCATATCGATTGGTTGCCTTTTTTTTTGGTCCATCATTTGCCCACCGCCTGCCCTGCTCAGTGCTGTCTCACTCAGTGGGGTCACTAGGGTTGGTGTCACCTGGTGCGGCAAAACATGGTGTCACCCCCCGACACCACGCTGTATGCTATATATACACTGGTCTGTATATAATGTACCATATGGTGCCAGGGTACAGTCTGTACATTATATGTACACCATACGGTACATTATATACACTGGTCTGTAGAGGTCGACCGATATGGGTTTTTCTCTGGCCGATGCCGATATTTTGAAATCGCGGCGGCCGATGGCCGATATGTTAGGCCGATTTTTTTTTTTCCCCCCCCTTCATCTCATAAAATCTAACAGTTAGACCCAGTTCACACTGGGGCATTTTTCAGGCGCTTTTGGGCTAAAAATGGCGCCTGTAAAGTGCCTGCAAAACGGCTCCCCTGCAGTCTCAGTGTTCCCCTTTAGGTGGCTTATGCAGCAATAGCAGCCATTGTTTCATATCTCCCGCCCAGCTTCTCATAAAACCCCAATCACAGCTCATTGCAGGCATTGCATACAGGGGGTTGGACTCTGGGCAGGATTGGGCGGACACAAATGGGAGGCGGAGTGTGGCATTGGACAGTTAGTGGAGAGAGGGAGGGGCTGGGAGAACGAACAGGACCAACCGGACACTGAGCACTTGCAACTCCACTCCCGAGCGAGATGGCTCTCCAAGTCAGGCAGAGTCCCGTTATTTGCCCTTGGTTATTACAGCAAGGCAGAGCAGAGATAGGGCACCGGCTCTCACTGCAGTGCTCACCTTGATACAGCAGGCTGCAGCCACTATCCAGGCTAGTTCGCTGCTTCAAAGGAAGAGAGAGGACGGAGGGGGGAGGCGGAATGCAGATGTAAATCACTCCGCCGGTGCCTGCGGGACCTGCAGCCGGAACTATAGAAGCTGCATCGGCTTATGCGGCTCCCGGCTGGGTTACTCCGCGGCTAGTTCCCTCCCTGCTTATTCCTTAATACTGTATTTTACGATATAAGCTCAGTTTAGTTTTAAAAATTATTGTGAAATGCAAAATTTTGGTGGGTGTAAAAAGATGTCCACTTGGCGACTTCAGAATGTAGGATTAGTGTGGCCAAGTGCGGGGTGTACCAAGAAGGTCGTGATGGAACATCACTTCCGTTACGAAATCAGATGGGTCACCTAATCTGACGGAACACCTGCAATCCTGAACTAAGGGCATATGGATTCCAGGAAGTAAATGCTACAGTAATCATCTGCTCTTACTCAAGATGGCCATGTGCAGAAATGCTGGGGGTGTTTTTTAAAGTGATTTTTCAGCAAAATAAAGCATGGAGACATAGATGGATGGATGAGTTTGCTTTCAATGTAAAAAATTACTTTATAGCTTTTTTTGATTTGTGGTGCTCAGATGCAGTATAGTTCTACTACTACTTTAAATGAATTCACACATAATGATATACAGGAATTTTCGACCTTTTTGTCGAAAATTCCGACCGTGTGTAGGCTTCATCGGACATTTCCTGTCGGAATTTCCGACCACAAAAATTTGAGAGCTGGTTCTCAAATTTTCCGACAAGAAAAGTTGTCAGAAATTCCGATCGTCTGTATGCAATTCCGACGCACAAAAAACACGCATGCTCAGAATCAAGCAGAAGAGCCGAACTGCCTATTGAACTTCATTGATCTCGGCTCGTCGTACGTCTTGTACGTCACCGCGTTCTTGGCGGTCGGAATTTGGTGTGACCGTGTGTATGCAAGACAGCTTGAGCGGAATTCTGTCGGGAAAAACCATCCGAGTTAATTCCGACGGGAAAACCGCTCGTGTGTACAGGGCATAAGAGTCTGAAAAAGACTTGAGACTGAGACGGAGGTTCACCTTCCAGCAGGACAACAACCCTAAACACACAGCTAGAGCTACAATGGAATGGTTTAGATCAAAGCACATTCATGTGCTAGAAGGGCCCAGACAAAGTACAGACCTAAATCCAATTGAGAATCTGTAGCAAGACTTGAAAATTGCTCTCTCCAGGTGCTCTCCATTCAATCTGACAGAGCATGAGCTATTTTGCAAAGAAGAATGGACAAAAATGTCACTGTCTAGATGTGCAAAGTTGGTAGAGACATACCCAAAAAGACTTGCAGCTGCAATTGCAGCAAAAGGTGGTTCTACAAAGTATTGACTCAGAGGGGCTGAATACAAATGCACGCCACACTTTTCACCTACTTATTTGTAAAATATTTTGTAAACCATTTATAATTTTTCTTCCACTTCACAACTATGTGCCCCTTTGTGTTGGTCTATCATATAAAATCCCAATAAAATACATTTATGTTTTTGGTTGTAACATGACAAAATTTGGAAAATTTCAAGGGGCATGAATACTTTTTTAAGGCACTGTATCGCCATGCACGTCAGAGGAAGAACAATAATTCTAACACAAGACCTCGTTCGTAACACTAAACTGATAACTATAGAGGGCTTTTGAAGCAACACCTATAGACAAAATAGGTTACTAAAATTTGTCTCCATTTCGCGGGCGCACACAAATTGGCGCACACAAGGTTGGACATGTTGGTTATCTATTTAGGCGCAGCCTCATCTTTTATATTTTACCAAAAAAATTGGGTAGTTTATTGTGTTTGTTTGCCCTAGAATTCACTTTAATGTGTTTTTTACTGAAATTTTGCGTACCCTAGACCTTTGCTGTAATAACCTGTGACATAAAAAAATTGGAACTACCACTATTTTATTCTCTAGGGTGTCTGCTTTCAGAAAATATATGTTTGGGGGTTTTGTGTAATCTTTAGGCCGATTTTTTTTTTTTTAAATGTGTGCAAAAAAACGCAAAAAAACGGCTCTGGCAGCGAAAAGGTTAATTACTCGTCTGAATACAATCATTGGCTATGAGGAACTGCTCACCTTGTGAGTAGACAGCAGATCATGCGGCTTTTTGTGTTAGAGATGTAGCGGGGGTCCAGTGGGATGGTGGGATGGCATTCGAGCCATTCCACCACCTGCAGGTAGAAGGTAATAAACCCAAATCCTTACCCCCTTCTTTTTACCTTTTTTCCATATTTTCCTCCTACCCCACTACCCTATCAATGTGCTGAATACCCCTGAACTGCAGACTGCGTTCTCTTCAACAACCTACCCTTCCCCTCTATCCTATAATTTACTTCCCTTGCCACTCTGGGGTATCCCCTCTGTTATATACCTTTCTGATTCTTTGCAAAATAAAAACTTGGTAGGCATTAAGTACATAGATTGTGATTTTATCTACTTGGTGGAAAGCTATAGCTTCCATATAGAAGGTACTGTAAATATGCCCTGTGGTACTTAAGATTGTTACTATGTTTGTGTGAGTTAGTTTTCTTTTAGGTTATGTACACAGGATCTTCCTCAAACTCTATCTAGAGAATGAGACTTGTACCATATTTCATAGTTGGATGAATGTGATGAAGACCTTTCTTAAATAAAGAATGATATAAAAAATAAAAAAAAATCACACTTAACATTAGTTCTTTTAATGGTAGGTCAAATAGATGAAAATAGCAATAGTTTACTTATATCTAATAAGTAAAATATTGCTATTTTCATCTATTTGACTTACGATTGAAAGAACAAATGTTTAAGTGTGAATTCATTTTTTTTTTATTTTTTTTTTACATTCTTTATTTAAAAGAAAAGAAAAAAACATATATTGTTTGAAAAAGTCTTTTTTTTTTTCTGTGTCTACCTCTTAAGACTACAATAGGTGCAGATTTAGTCTACATTCTCTGTGTGGCTGTTCTGGCATTTTATCTCTTTAAAAAAAATGTGTGAGCAGTTGTTTTATTTCACGGCTCAGCTGACGATTTGGAACCCCAGGGAGAAAGCGAGAGCGAGGGAGGGGGAGAAGAAGTAGTGGAGAAAGTGCATTGTATGCTTATACTGAGGTGGGTAGCTAGTGTGCCTCCAATTCTTTAAACCAAACCGAAATCTCTACAGGAAATCAATGCCTCTAGTGGAAGAAAAAAGCTGAAGGAATGAATGAATGAATGGAAATCACGGAGGAGAAAGGAGGTAGCTGGCAGATAAACAGCAGCCTATGATTTCCTGTAAGATTAAAGATATTAAGGCCTCTTTCACACGGGACGGATCCGTGCAGATCCGCCCCGTGAAGCTCCGCTTGCTCAGCGGGGATCGCTCCGTTGATCCCCGCTGAGCCGACGGATGACTGGGCGGTCCCCGCACACTGTGCAGGGACCGCCCTGTCAGAGCGCCGCTCTCCCCTATGGGGAATCGGATGACGACGGACCGTAGAGTCCGTTGTCATCCGATCCGCTCCGCCGACGGAAGGAAAAATAGGGTTTTCCTCCGTCACACTTTGGCGGAGCGGAGCGGGTCGGATGTCAGCGGACATGTCTCCGCTGACATCCGTGCCTCCATAGGGGTACATGGAGGATCCGTTTCAGGTCCGCCTAAAAAACTGACAGGCGGACCTGAACGGACCTCCGTGTGAAAGGGGCCTTAGGGTCCTTTCACACGGGGCGGATCCGTGCAGATCCGCCCCGTGAAGCTCCGCTTGCTCAGCGGGGATCGCTCCGTTGATCCCCGCTGAGCCGACGGATGACTGGGCGGTCCCCGCACAC